>OY757932.1:32876466-32939933 GCA_963585895.1 Sepioteuthis lessoniana
AATCTGTTGCCATTTATATTTCGTCTCCACAAAAACCAGCGAAAAGCAAAATAAAGCTGGATGGAATAAAAATGTGTTTGTCGACACCAGAAATGTATGCCATGTGCATATTGTATTTATAAAATCGTCCCTGATATATAATCAAGGCGATAGATTACTGTGTTTTTGGGGCACTTCACAAAAATAATAACTATAACGACTATGTTGATGCGTTTCCGACAAAGATCTATTTTCCTTATTTGTGTTCATCCCATCCACAACATATGATGAAAATATACTTGCTTAACTCAACGGATTTGATATTCAGGACACCGAGTAATGGACACTGATGTGATTCCATGACAAATCAATTTCAACGTTTTCAGACCATAAAGAAATATCTTATAAATATCTAACAAAAATTACCAACAAGGAATGTCCAAATGTCAGAAATCCATCCAAGAAATGTCCACTTTTTTCTTAACTCGATCTGCCGCTAAATTTGAATGACAAATGTTTGCCTTTTGAATGAAATGATGTTTTGCTAAAAGCGACAACATGACACTCTTGTTCTTAATAATCAACCTGTCGGAATACAATCCAAACATTCTCACGGATCAATTATATACCGAATGCATAAGTTTACTCTCTGTATTTATTTCTGAAGGGATTTAAAAAAAAAAAAAGATGATCATATTTCAACCACTTTTAAAATTTCTTTTTGTGACATAAGCGGTTTTTTCTCTTATAAGCTTAGGAAACGCGAAACATTTGAGTTTCTTCGGAGATATCGGATTTTCATACAAAGCTGTGGGCAACAGCATTCTTCACTGATATTTTGAGACAGTTTTGTGGTCACTTAAAAATGTGTCCAATTTTTTTTCTTTGTCTGTTTGGTGTGGCTTGTTTTTGGTCGTGTCAGTGTCACACAACCCAAGATCAGATCAAAATTGGATTTTTAGTACCACTTTCGGGCCACAGTCCAATGGCTGTAAAAGGATCAATTGGGGCTATGATCTTAGCAATTGATAAAGTCAATAATGATCCCATGCTCACAGCTCTAAGAGAGCACGATATTGCTTTTGCTTATCACGAGATCGATACAAGTTGTAAGCCGATAAAGACTGTAATTGAAATTCTTGACCAGAAGAAGAAGTACGATGTTTTTATTGGTGAGTAAAATAAACCCAATGTTTTTATTTGTCTGACAACATTCGCATCGAGTGCGTTCAAGTTAAGAATGAAATCATAAAATACACAGAAATGTAGTTTAGTTGACTTGGTTTCTAAGATTTGATCAGTTTTTGTTACGTTGAATATTTTGTGTTATTATCTTTCTGTTCAATGTTGAATGTTCGTAAAGCAAATATAAACGTATTGGTTCAATGTTTTAATATATAAATCTTTGATAAATCTTCTATAATCATTTGTTTAATGGTATCTTCGCATCGGTTAGTAAAATGTTCCTTAAAGATTGACATTACAGTTTAAAAGCATTAGTCCAGTATTTTCTCTACAAATGTGTACTATCTATTTATTTATCTTAGTTTATTCATATCTATCTATCTATCTATCTATCTATCTTTTCAGAAGCTTTAAATTTAAGCTAAAAATAGCTGTAAAGATGTTACTCTAGCTTAGCACTAGTCGTAGATATTAAATTTCAAGAAATTCTTATATTCATCATAACGTTGAGATAGTGTATGAATCAGACTCTAACAGAACCTTCGTTATGTGTGTAATGGTAGAGAATCTTTTTAGAACCTAGAAGTGTTTTTTACTTATATGTTTTATTCATACTAAAATGCATTTAAACTTTTCTTAGTTCTAAAATGTCATTTTCTAAGCGATATCCTCTATTATTCATTTCTTTTTTATGTAGGCTGAACCGCATTTTGTTTTGTATATAATCGACTTTCAAACCGGATTATAAACTTCTTTCCAAACAATTGTTAAACTTGTTTTTTTTTTATTTTGTCACCGTTATTAGTCGTGTATCACTCGTATTCGTATATAATACGTACCTCTAACTTTCGGCTATGAAATTCGAGAAAAATTACTCGTGTATAATACGCACTGTTTTTTGGAATGTGTAGCTAAATTTAAACTAAATTTAGCCTTTTTTCAACTTTTTATCCGGTTTGTACTGATTAAAAATAAGAATTTATATAATTTATACAATGATTCGAAACACAAAATTTACACAGTATTTCGAACAACAGAAAAAATGTAACAAACTTTCTGCAAAAATAAGTTCATCAGAGAAGAAACAAATGATAAACAAACACCTATTCTTGTGGCTATTTCTTTGTAGTCGTATAAAAACAAGTGTTTGTTACACATTAGTTAGTTTGGACCATAGATATAACTTACTTTCAGTCATGCTGTTTTAAATATGGTGACACATGTAGCTGGGAAAAAGTTAATATTTACTTCTCGTCTATAAAACATAAAACTCGACAAAAGTGATTATTATGCACGGATAATTACGATATTGTAAATTGATCCTTTTCTTTTATCTTTATTCTAGATAAGAAAAAAGAGATTAGTGTCACAATTTAAAATAATGAATGTGAATCCATCATTGATTGATATAAAATAGGATTTTTTTGGCTCTTGACGAACAGGAAAGTGATTTTAGTTCATGTAAAAGTCGACTTGGTTGCTAGGAAATGAAAAAATTGCAAAATACAGGAGACTTACTTATCATTTTCTTCGTGAAAGTAAAAATCCTAAGGAACAGATTAATAAAAGAAATTTAGATAAATATTCAGCAAGATTAATTACAAAATGAAAATATTTGCTACTTGTAAAATCTTCGATACCTACCAAAATTCCCCACCAAAAACATTTCAGGAATAATCTGGCTCATAATGTCCATTATGAAAAGCTAAAATCGATTATTTAATAATTAAAATGTATATATACTTACAACGAACGCCCCCTCTCTCCCTCTCTCTCACACACACACACACACACACACACACACACACACACACACACACAAAAACACAGATATATGTATATACTTACCAACCCCTCCCCATAAGCAAGATGTGACTCAAGGTCAATTTTTAAGCTAAGTTTAACAGGTTCAAATTCAGAGTCTTCTTTCTCCTAGACTAGTTGCCGTACCAAGGTTAAAGAGTCCAGTTTGCCCAACTATTTACCAATAGCTGGGGGGGGGGTAGTTGGTTTCATACTTTTCCAAAAGGTATTAGAACTTTAGTCAAATGTAAACAGTCCCGACTATGATTTAACCTCGGGTCGTCGTGTTCATTTCAAATAAAGGTAGCTTCCAAACAATTAAAATGTATCTTTTTAATTACTTCTATGTAAGTCAAACCTTGACTTATTGTCACAAAATCATTAATTTATGGAAGTGATTGTTGAAGAGTTGTTCTTCGTCATTTCTATTATGTTTGAATTTCAAACTTACAAAATTATTACTCGTGAACAGGTCGATTCCTGTTTTTAGCCTAAAAATGAGGTTTTCAAAATTCGCCCTATACATGTGTATATACCATACATAGAAAATAAATATATACGTATATATTGGTGTGTGAACTTATGCTTTGTATGTATCAATAAAAATCTAGATTATTTTCATCAGATTTCAAATAATTTTACAAACTGATAAATATTCTCAAATTCGGGCATCCCTATTTGCACACGCCTCCCTCATACAAATAAGGTATAGAGTGTAAAAAAAAAAACAGTAAATAAAATATAAATGAAGAGACTTATGGTGCTGAGTCGGAAATATTGACAATTACTGTAAATGAAGAAATTGTGGTAGCAGCTTGAAATTTTCCAAACATCATACTTTGTTAAGTATTTACCCAACCCCTCTGTCACGAGCAGGATGTGACACAAAGTCAAATTTTAAGCAGAGTTTAACAGGTTTGAATTCAGAGTTTTTCTTCTCCAAGATTGATTGCCTAACCAAGGCTAAAGAACCCTTTCTACCCTACTATTTACCAATAGGTTTGTGGAGGGAAGAAAGAATAGATGAATTCATGTATTTCCGAGAAGCTTTGCGCAAAGTGAAACGCAAACAGACTCGACCAGGATTTGAACTCGGATCACCGATTCCATTTTCTGCGACGATTGCCATCACGTTAAGCGCGCCTCCCTTGATAAGTAATCGGAACTTGAATGAACTGATAGGATATTAAAATGCTAATTTGGCAAGAAACAGTGAATAGAAAAAGGGGAGACACACAACAATAAGAAAAGAAACAAGATGGAATTCGACGTTTTCGTTTTACCTTTGTTATTTGAATTGTTTTGAAGACATAAAATTGGTCATATTTAGAAAAGATGCGTGGTAAGATCTGAAGATTACATTACTCTATTGAATTATAAACAGAAAATATGTGATAATATTTTTGTCAATGAGAATCTATTTGGGAAAAAATTTCTCAAAGAAAATCTTGTGATCTTATGGCTGAGAATAATTCACAATTCATTTGCCTATAGAAAACAGTTTATATTTATGTAAATATAGGAAAATATTTGTGATAGGAAAAAGTTTGTATGTTTCAATGGATCGTTGCGTGTGAATGTATGAATCATTTTTTCTTTGAAAACAATTACATTTACTCCTCCTCCTACTGCTGTTGCTGCTACTTCGATTCTTCCTCTGATCTCCAAATTCTCCCGTATCCATTCCAAGCCTTTAGGGATTGTTCCAAGCGCACCGACCACTATTGATATCACCGACACCTTCCTTTCCTCCCACGGCTTTTTCATCTCTCAGGCAAGATGAAAGTATTTCTTTATCTTTTCGCTTTCTTTTAAATTTTCATTCCGTGGTCCACTGGAACTGCAAAACCTATTTGATGATGACATTTTCTTTTCTTTTTCTTTTTAATCAACTCTAAGTCTGGTCTTCTAACCAGGATTTGATGATCTCAAAATAATAGAGAATTTGAATCTCATTTTCTAGGACAGATTCCTGTATATACTTGTCGGCATGGTTAAACTTTAATACCTTGCACAATTCTCAGTGGGTCACCTTTCCCACCCGGTCATGACTAGTCTTGTATTATTTTTGATGCATTCGCTTATCATGTGATTCACCTTTTCATTTTTATCACCACAGATACTACTCTTACTATTCTGCTGTTTATTGTATTACTTCTTGCGAGTTTTTCATGTCAGCGTTAGCTTATAGTTTTTCACAAGAGTATAAGTGACAGCAAGTCTCCTCAGGTCTCCAAAATTCTTCTCAGTATTCTGGCCGACGTCAACCATGCTGTAGTTTGGATAGTTTCGGCTCGTCCTCAAATTTCTAACTCCTCCAGACCCTTTCCTAGCCTTTGGGGACCATTCCGAGTACACCAATTATAATTGGTATCATCATCACCTTCATGTTCCATAATTTTTTAAGTTCTCAGGCAAGGTCAAGGTACTTGTCTCTCTTTTCGTTTTCTTTCATTTTCACTCTGTGATCTGCCGAGACGGCAAAGTTCTCTTTTCGGTAGGTTGTCTTTTTTTTGTTAATTATCATTAGGTCTGGTCTTTTGGCCGGGGTTAGGTGATCTGTTAGTATCTCAAAATTCCAGAGAATTTTGTGTGTTTCATTCTCCAGGATGGATTCTGGATTATGCATATACCATTATGAAGTAATGTCAAATTTTAATTTCTTGCACAATTCCCAGTGGATCATCTACCCCATCCAATCGTGTCTAGTCTTATACTCTTTTTGCGCTTATTACGTGATTGATGGTTTTGTTTCTATTACCATGTAACCTGCACTTGCTATTCCGTTATTTCGATTTTCGATTTAATATAATTGGTCCTTATGGCGATATTTTGTGTTCCTGTTAGAAGAGATTCAGTTTCTCTCTAAACGCTTCTCTTTCTTAGTTATGTGCTGTTCTTCTCGTGTGAGATTTTGTTGGTTGCTTGAAATATCCATACAGTTGTTTTTCTTCTCATTTCAGTTTCCTAGTTATTGTTGTTCTGTTGTTCTTTACGTTGTCTGCGCTGTTTCTGGTTCTGTAATTAGTCTTTCTATGATCTTTTTATGTAGTCTTCGAGTCCCCGTATTGATGCATCGACGCTATCTTCAATTTTGGCGAGTCCTTTTCTTCCTCCTTTTTTTTTAACACATATAGTCTGTCTACGTCATTTCTCAGATGTAAGACCTTATGCATCGTCATTAGCTTTCTGGTCAATTTGTTGAATTTCTTCTCTCGACCATTTCAAGAAATTCCTGTTGCAGAGCTTGTTTTCGAAAAGCTTTCTCATTCGTTTGAGATACTCTTTTATTATTTTTTTCTTTCATCTCCACTTATTTGATTGTGTCTGCTTCTAATATTCCCAAATACTTGTAAGTTTTCCTTTTTCCGTGCGTTCTGATTCTTTCTTTGGTAATTTTATTCCTTCGATTATTTGTCTTTTCCACTTTTCATTATTAGCATGGCACATTTTTCTATGCCAAATTTCATTACTATATCATAACTGTATATTCTTATTTTTTGTATTAGAGCTTCCAGTTCTTTTTCATTTTTTACAAACAGTTTGATGTCGTCCATGTACATTGGGTGGTTGATTTTTTCCTAGCGAATTAGTAAATTTGTAGCCCCCAGTGCATTTTCTAAGTATGTGACTGAGTGGCACTGTCCTTATTACAAATAGTAATGGTGGAAGCGCATTTCCTTGGAAGATACCTCTCTGGATTTTCCTCTCAGCTAAAGTTTTCCTCTTGCGGTCAATTCCGCTATACAGTTTTTCATAGCTTCAGTAATGACTGTCGGATGTCTTGTACATTTTGAGACAGTCTATCATACATCTTTGCGGGATCATATGGTAGGCCTTTTTATAATCAATCCACGTCATAGCAACATTTTTCCGTCTCATTTTGCTCTCTTTGAAAATGTGTTGATCAATAAATAGCGCATCACCTGTTTTACGCTCTTGTTCCTTTGTGGCATTCTTTCTGTTCTTCGGGAAACAGTCCGCGGCTTATTAGTGAGTAATAAATTTTCTCCCTTATCTGTGCAGTTAGGATTTTCCACATCATCGGTAGACAAGTTATCGGTCTATAGCTGTTGGGGGCGGTTTCTTTTTTGGGGTATTTTTGGATCAGGGTGATCTTTTCTTTAGTCATCCATTCAGGTATATTTGCTTCTAAGCATTTACTCAGTTCAAGAGCCAGTCTGTCGTGAATAGACGTGAATTTTAAAACCAGAATCCATGTATTCCTTCATGGTCTGGCGTTTTACAATTCGGTGCCTTTTTTGAGTGTTGCTATGAGCAATTTCATGGCCTCCTTCGAGTTCATGTAATTCTTTTTCCATGTTATTTATCCATTCAGCTTTACTGTTATGTTCTTTCCATTGCCATGTTTTACTCGAAAATAGTTTTGTCTCATTTACATCAGGTCCTTGGTATCACCTCGAGTATTCTCCTTCTAGTTGTTGGTAGAATTTTCTTTCGTTATTTTGGAAAAAACTGTTTCGATTGCATTGCTTGACTCTGTTTCGGTATCTTTTAAGTTTCCCTTCTTTCGCCAATATTTTTTGATTGATGTCTTCAAGTCGTATTCTCAGACTTGTTAGCTGTTTTGTTTTGGTCTTTTCATCTCAGTTCATTCCCGTGTTTTTTCTTCCTTCCTTACTATCTTCCCTTGTCGTAATTCTTTTACCTGTCCTTCTAGTGAATTATTATTATCATTATTTACTACTCATTGAGAGTTTTTCACATCAGTGTTAGCTGATGGTCTTTCACTGGAGTTTGAGAGACAGCAAGTCTCTTCAAGTCTCCAGGACTCTTCTCATTATTCTGGCCGTTATCAATAATGCTGTCCTTTGGATGGTCTTCACTCGTCCCCCAACCTCCAAGTCCTCCAGTCCCTTTGATAATCCTTTATTTACTGTACCAAAAGCACCAATCACGATTGGTACAATTGTCACCATCATGTTCCATAGTTTTTTCAATTCTCTAGCAAGGTACTATTTACCAACCCCTCCGCTCGGGCAGGATAAGACACAAGGTCAATTTTTAAGCGGAGTTTAACAGGTTTGAATTCAGAGTTTTCCTTCTCCTAGACTAGTTGCCTCACCAAGGCTAAAGAACCTAGTCCTTCCTACTATTTACCCATAGCTGGAGGGAGAATAAGGGGGTTCATACCTTTCCCAAGGGTATTTGCCCGAAAGTGAACATAATAGCGCGACTGGAGTACGAACTCGCGTACTACGATTCCGCAGTTCATCGCTTTAACCATTACACTAGCAAGGTTGAGGTACTTATCTTTCTTTTCACATTCTTTCAGGATTATTATTATTATTATTTTATTTCTTCTCGTCACAAAGAAAAGTTTATTTTTCTCACATAATTGTTTTTCATGGCGACGCTTAAGTGAGTTTGGTATACAAAATTAAAATCAAATGAAAATAAATAAATAATGAATAAATCTTGAGGATAATTAAATCAAATTATGAATATGGATAAAAAATATAAAGTTTGGTAGATAGATACAAAATGAGATAGATAGATCGATCGATTGATAGATAGGTATGTATATACAGGTTGTTTATAAAAATTGATAGCATTTGAAATGTACTGGATGTTTCTGAAAAAAAATTTATATCGTTTTGTAAACTAATAACTTCACCACTTCTTGTTCAAATGATCTCAACTTAACTCTTTATCTGTCATGTATTTTTTTCTTTTCAGGAAAACAAATGTCATTCATTGGAAAAGTAAAAGGTTTTTAAACATTCTACAAAGAATTTTTATGTTTAATGTTCAAGCGCCTTTTCTTTTTCAGTGAATGGCATTTCTTTACCTGAAGAGAAAAAGAAAAAGAAAAAAAAAACAAACAAAAAACAAAACAAAACAAAACAAAAGACAAAAAACAAAAACAAAAAACAACAACAACAAAACAACAAAAAACAAACACACTTAAAACATTAAACAATTTTTAACTGTTTCTATACATGTTGCAGACATTTGAGACCATTTCATCAATAATTGGTCAAATAATTTGATTACAAAAATGATACCAATATTTCTGAAACGACATATATATATATATATATATATATATATATATATATATATATATATATACCTACAGAGACAGAAAAAATCTACCGAGGATCACCAGGATAATTCTGACCCAAGAAGGGTTGGACCAAACTACATTTTATTGATTAGACTGCCAGAAATAATAAAATTAACGTATACCCCCCCCAAAAAAAACAAAAAAAACAAATTATGCTTTGCCTATAAAGCAGCCAAGCTTATACCTACAGATATTAAGTATTTTCGACCTTTGGTTCAGTAATTTATGGGGATTATTGTTTGAAGCTATAACAAGTTTCTCCTTCATTAAAAACGTTTTAATACTTTCATATAATAGAATGATTTTAACGATTAGAGTTATTTTGTACGTAGAGGTTAGGGAATCGCGTTCATTGTACATTTATTGTGTTGTGGAGGCACTGGTGGTGTAATGGTTACCATCTTAGGAAATAGACACGGCGACTCGAGTTCAAATTCTGGACGAGTTTGTTTGCATTTCATATAGCGCTAATACCCTTGTTCAAGGTATCAATTAGACTATTCTCCTTCCAGCTATGGGTAAAATAATCGGGCAGACTGGACCCTTTAGGCTTGGTAAAGCAACCGGTCTAGGAGAAGGAAAACTCTGACTTCAAACCTTTTTAACTCCTCATAAAAAATTGACATTGCGTTGCATCTTGCTCGTGCGGAGGGTTTGGTAAATAAATACATTTTCGTATTGTTGTTGACCGTAAACCAAACAACAAAGCAATACAAAACAAATGAAATTAAGTACAACTCAAATATTAAAAGTTTTAGTCATTTGAGTGTACTAATAGTAAGGTCAGAACAGTTTAAAAAGACTTAGGAAAACAGATAAATATCATAGGTGAAAACTATTTTTTTAAAATTCTTCTTTTGATGAGCAAATATAGGGACACAAAATTTACTGCAATCCTATATTTTGCTGACTAAGCAATCAGAACTGAATTGCAGCAGTTTAAATAAATATAGACGCATTTTCATCACCGAGAGTTGCACTCAACATGTCCTCATATTTTTTCAGCAAAATGAGGACAAATGAAAGATCTTGATTGCATCATGTGCTTTTAAGAAAACACAATACGATAACAGAAAGCATTTAATGAGAGGCGGGAGATTCGATATTTCCATGTTTTTCCTCGATAAATGCCTCTCATCACACGGTTCTTCATCCACTAAACATTTTGTAAAAGGTTAGCCTTGACACCTTTTTGACACATTGATGCAGTATCATTCATTACAATGCAGAAAACTAGAATTAGTCAACTTGATAATACTCATTACGAAATCAAAGACAGAAATAGACAGACAAAAGCTTAAGAAGATATCATTTGAAAGCTAAAATTGCAATCAGTTATCTGACGTCATTCTCTTGGACGCGGTACTGAAAATGGTTAGTAATGGAGACTTAAAAACTTCCTTCTAGTCTTGTTTTTATGGTTAATATCAGAGATCTCCTTAGTGTGAGACTGCCTATTATGAATTATCTATAAATTAATAAAACAAAAATTGGAAAAATTATAAAATGAACATAAAAAATCATAGATTATGTATATTCTAACATACTTTTACAACTTTTAATCAATAAAATTTAGCCCGAATATATCAATAATAACACAAAAAAAATACTGAAGAACAGAGTGCGATGGGTAAATTGTTTAAATTACTCAAAAATGAAAATAGCTCACTTTATCAAATATCTTTTCAAAAATTACATGAAATTGTCATTAAATTAAATTTATTCAAAGAAATCGCCATTGGCTTTAACCACGGCCTCCAACAGTCTCCTTGTTTAAATTGATAAATGCTCACATTATCCTTGCCTTCAGTTTATCTTTGGTGTTGTACGGAGTTTTTTTGGTCTCTGAACTCCACACATAATAATCAATGGGGTTGCAATCTAGGGAGTTAGGTGGTCAGATATTGGGAGGTATGTGATATGTGATCGTAGAATTTTTCACACAGGGAACTCTAGGTTCTGCTTATGGGGCATAGAAAAAAGTTCTGCAGCCAGACGTTGGGTCTTCCAAAAAACCACTCTTTCGATCCAGGGCAGTACTTGATGTATGCCTCTGTGGAAAAACGAAAGGAGGCATAACGTTGGCATCGCTTGTGACTACAACAAACACCATGATATGGACGGAGTGTTTGGTTTTCATCAATTTCGGTACACCTTGCGTGGACAGACCAAGCCTATGATTGTTCTCTGGGTTCACCATCTGATCCTGACAGCAATTTTGCTCATCTAAGAAAAAGCAAAGCTTTGTACCGCGGATTTTCCTCTTGTTCTTTGTGACCTGTGACAAAAGTTGGCCCTGTCTCATCTTATATGAGAAATACCGAATACCTTCATGCCTGATAAGAAACTCTGACACTCCCTTGTTCCTTACTATAGATCTGATTGACTTATTTGATCTCATGAAACTCTTTTCGAACGCTCTGCACTGTCCTCGGAGAAACACGCAAACATGCTGAATTCTTCGTATTGGCGTTTCCCTATTGAATGCATAGCAGTTCAGCATGTGGTTTTCAAATTTCTAGTGGAATTAATTGCATAATAGCGCTGCTTTCCTTGCACACAATGCCCAACTAACTTTAGTTTGCTACACAGAAGATAAAACCTGGAACAATCGAAGTGCATTCGCGAAATTAGTAATTTAAAATGGCAACAATTTACCTGTTAGACCCAGTAAGATTTTTATTTATATTTTATTTCTTTAATATAAAGATATGATTATATATTGATGAACAAAGAGACTTTCGTGGTGTAACGATTATAGTCATTAGAAATGGATACGGTGACCAAAGTTCAAATCCTGAAAAGGCTGTTTATATTTCACATAGTGCGTAGGATAGGTATGAATCCAACTATTCTCCCTCCATTTAGGGATAAAGAGTAGGGTAGACTGGACTCTTTAATCTTGATATGACATCTAGTTAAAGAGAAAGAAAACTTAGAATTCAAACCAGCTGTACTTCGCTTTAAAATTGACCTTGTGTTGTGTGGAGGCGTTGAGTAAAGACGTTGAAAGAATTAAATCCAATTGATAACAGTATTCTGTTCCACCAAACAATTTGCGATAATATACACGCATCATATACTTCGTTGCTGATAATACACTCAGATAACTTTTTTATACAATACATAAAAGAAAGAAAACTGAAAGAAAATCTCAAGTATGCATTGTATGTAGATTCTTACAGAGCATCAACATTCATTCATTTTTCTTAGGGGTGGGGGTCCACGTGGCGTAATAGCAAAAGTGCTGGATTACAGCCTCGAAGCAACTGAGTTCGAGCTCTAGTCGCGGTATTACGTTCACTTTCAGACTTATACCGTTGGGAAAGGTATGAACCTCCTCATGCCATGAATTAAGTAACATCACTGCTATTTTTCAAAAAGGATGGCTTTGGCATTAAATAAACCACAGAGGTTGATATGCAATTAAACAAAGAAACTAAAACAAACATTCATTCTGTATGATTACATGTTTTTGGAGGCCTTCTTAGCGTAACGGTTATCGTCGTAGGAAATA
This sequence comes from Sepioteuthis lessoniana, assembly GCA_963585895.1. NCBI lineage: Eukaryota > Metazoa > Mollusca > Cephalopoda > Myopsida > Loliginidae > Sepioteuthis > Sepioteuthis lessoniana. The sequence continues at coordinate 32,889,042 of OY757932.1, forward strand.
GAATCCGACGACCCGTGTTAAAATCATGGACGACACTGCCTGAGTATCACGTCGTACAAATGTCTTGAGAAAGATGGATTACTATATGGATTACCATATCCCTCACACCAGTTATAAGTAAACGTGTAAGAAAGACTGGATTCTTCAGCCTTTGTTCGGCACCCACTCTAGGAGAAGAAAAAACTTTGAATTCAAACCAAATGTACCCTGCTTTAAAATTGACCTTGTATCACATCCTGCTCGCGGCAGATGGTTCGGGAAATATATGTTTCTGAATAATTGTAAAGTTTCGTGTATGGCAGTGTTGCGCTGAAATGCTTGGAAAGAGGTTTGAACGCATTCTTACAACTGCATTTGATGAGTTCTTTGGAGGGAGGGGGTCCACATGGCATAATGACTAACGTACAGGACTGCAACATCATAGTCAGCAAGTTCAAACCCCAGTCACCATATTACGTTCATTTTCGGTTTAATACTCCTGGGAAATGTATGAACCCCTTATCCTCCCAGCTATAGGTTAAATAGTATTATTACTGTCCTACTAGGATTGTTTTGGCATAAAATAACCCATGAAGAATCCAAACCAATCAATCATAATGATTTTAGATTTGTACGAGTACATATACTTCACACTGTTTTTAGGCCACTGACTACATCTCTGTAGAAGGGTAAACCCACCAACAAGTGTCCTGAATATGATACTAAACAATCTGACGGTGAGGCTCTTGACTTGGAGCTTGGGGGAATGTGGAGTCTTCCTTCATTGCCATTATTCCCAGGTCCACTCTGACTCGGAGTGGTAGTAACTGATAGGGTCCTATCTATGGGTCAAATAGAACTGTTTGGTCATTTAACTGTGTGTAAATAAATGACTGGTGTTTTAATTGTTAGTGATACAGAGCAATACTTGTAACCGCTTTACTGTCTGCAAACAAATGATTGATATTGAATTGAATTAGAAGTATTTGATAGCAATTATTGGAGCCATTAAACTGTAGAAACAATAGCAATAATAATGTGCAAGCAAATCAGTTTTAACTCATTTAAAAATGAAATTATCTGCAAACTATTCACCAAAAAATCATATATGTATATCTATTTAGATGTGTGCAAACAAATGACGGATGTTAAATTGTTACAGTTATATAGCAATACTTGAAATCATTAACTTCGTGCCAACAAATCATTAATATAAAATAGAATTATTCGTGTTAGAAATTCTTGAAACCATTTAACTGTGTACACAAAATGAGCCCAGGATCGTTTAAAAATGTTATGAACAAAATGTGTTTACAAATAATATATTTAATATGTATGTATAAAGAGGATTTGGCATTAGATAACCTACAATGTTTTATATGCCATAAAACCCAACCAAACCAAATTACATATTGTTCAGTTGCAGAAAAAATGGTGAGCGACAGGTTGACTCTTAGCAAGGCGGATAGAAACTATTTTTATTTAAGCAGAAGTTATAAACAGAGGAACGAAGGAACAAACAAAATTTTATGAATTTTAGTACAGACAACATCGAATCAGTTATTAGAAATTGTTATTGTTATTTTAGGTCGACTGCGGCTATCTGCTTTTTGTGTATGTTACTGTCTTGTTCATTTTTTTTAATCATACATAAATAGATTTAAAAAATATAAAGGTGAAAATTCAAGATGATTAAAGAAAGTTAATATCCCTATGGGATTACCCTTATGATATTATTTCAAATGCTCTCCCTGCTTGGAATCTCTAATTGATGATTAAAAATGTTAATATTTCTATGGGAGTATCTTTATTAGAAAAGCAGAACCGATGTTACAAAGACCCCCATGGGGAAGATTCCAATAATGTGTTGACAGGAATTGTGAACTGGGAGAAATTCCCGTAAACATGTTAACATTTTTTTAAACACCCTGTACATTGGAAGTTTTATTTCTGATGTTTTATAAAATTTGAATGCCTGTATTATATGTTAGTTAAAGAGAAATTCGTTTATATATAAGAAATGAGAAATGCCAGGTTCGATCAAGAAGAACAATGAAACGTAAGTGCTATTTCACAAATTTATCCTTAGGCATGAAATAACCCTAGACGGGTTGACATGCCATTAAAATCAATAAAATTTACCTGGTTCATTAAAGATGCCTTACTTTGAGAAGAAATATAGAAAATAAAGCCATTTTTTTTCATGCTGACTGTTCATTTTTTTCTCATTTACGTTTTCTTGCTGTTTTTTCAATCGCAAAACCCAAATAAATTTTTGGTATGGATTTTTCTGCAAAATTTTCTTTGGAAAGAATCAGACTTTCAGATTATAAAAAAATCAATTTTATTCATCGTGTAGTTCAATAAACTTGTTTTTCAAGTTTAACCTTTCCGAAAACGTAATAAAATCTTGAAAAAAAGTAATTTTCTCCTTGGTTGGGCCAATAATTTTTCGTTTTTTAATGCCCGTATCATTTTTTATGTTACAAGCATATTGGTTCATAAATTATTCAAATAAATAAACCATTGCAATGCTTTAAAATTTTTTCTTTTGTCTCTTTCGATAATAATTCAGTTGTTTAATTGTTCCATTGTTTCTTTCCCCCACTTGTTTTTTTATAGGTGGTTATTGCGATGTAGTCTGTGAGATGACAGCATTGGTGACGGGTGAACAGAAAAAAGTCATGGTCAGTTACGGTTGTACATTACCGAGTCTGTCCAACAAGAAAATCTACCCGTATTTTTCTCGAATGGTGGCGTCTTTCAGTACCGTCTCTTTATTCTATATCGAATGCTTACGAACTTTTAACTATACCAATGTGGCAATTTTTATTGGAGAAGAGTATGTGTTCCAACAGACGCTAGTGGAATTAGAGGTAAGATTCTTTTTTTTTTTTAGATCAGGCTATCACTTTGATTATTATTATTATTATTATTATTATTATTATTATTATAATATCAATTCATTTCTAATCCCCTCGATATTTTGGAGGTAGAATTCATCAACTTCAACCGAAATTTAGATTGTCTCAAAGTCCAGTATTTATATAACTAAATTGGTTGCAACTCCTTTCCGCCCCAACTCTTCAGTAATTATGGTATGAAATGATCCAACGGAAATACTTACCTTATCAAAAAAAAAGTCCCTGATAGTTAATCTTCTATCCACCTTTACTAGATGACACACTTTCTCAACTGTTTCAGCACTTCTGTTGATGGAAGACTTCTCTGGACAAATATCCCTTTCAATTGGTATCCTTTCTTCCTTGAAGCAGCGATGTCAATCGAAGATTCTGGCACGGCTCTTTGCAATATGTCCACAAGCTTCCTTCAATTTTCCAGAGTTCAAAACCGGTTTTAAACGAAATTTCATGCAGTCTTTGATCAGTATTTTCTGTCGTTAGAAATGGAAATGTGTGCACAGTTGACTAATTTATATAAAGGGATGATGTCCAGATGTCTAGACTGTTGTCTAGAGAGCAGATAAAATCGAAACAAAGCAATGCCAATTTGAAAGAAGAGACAATTTTAATACTTTTTTTTTTTTTTTTAAACAAGCATCGTATTTCTGTATAATATTGCATATTTTGTGCATATTCATATTAATTTACAAGGGTGAGTCAAAAGTTTTGCAATATTTTATAACGTAAAGCACTTTTCATTTTACATTCATTTTTGGACGAATACCCTTGGGAAAGATATGAACTCCCTTTCCCTCCAGTTAGGGGTTAAATGTTAATACTACAAGGATGGCTTTGGCACGAAATAATCCATTAAGATTGATATGCCATTAAATAAAAACGAAACCCTACTAATGATTATCTGAGATTGAAAAATGATAATCGTGGAAGACTTTACCAATTTTATGACATCAAGTAAAATGTTTTCAATGTATTTTATGTATGGATGCGCAATAAGTTGTTAAACTAAAGAATTGTGTTATTCGTTCTTCAAAATGCATTATGCAAATCATTATTCAAAGTATTAATTTTTCCTGAATAGAAATTAAGCCAAAGATTTACGTCTTGCAACAAAAATATTCCCGGTATATATTAGTGTAGAAGTCGATTTCATATATTAATCGACTCTTGATTTATGGTAACGAAATAATTAATTCAAAGAATTTTTGAAACCGAAGGTTGCTTTTCGTCCTTTCCATTATGTTTACAACTCAAACCGAATCTCTGCTGCATTGGCTGAAGCAGGCAGCAAGAAGCATCAGTCTCTACGTTAACAGAGGTCATGTGTTTTAAACAAGATGGTGCCCTCCCTACATCAAATGCCAATCCTCAGAAATTAATAGACCAGTTCATATATCTCGGTAGCAACATCTCATCTACTGAAAGCGATGTCAACATACGCTGAAGTAAAGCATGAATTGAAATTGAAAAGCATATGGAAATTTGATCTTAGATAAAATAAAGCGAGAATTTTTCTAAGCCGTAGCAGTGAAGGTACTACTGTATGGTTGCACCACAAGGATCTCAGCTAAGCGCTTGAATAAGAAGTTAGATCAAACTATATAAGGGTGATGAGTGTTGTTTTGAACAAATCCTCGAAACCGCACTCAACAAAACAGCAGTTGTATGGCTACTTATCTCCCAACTCGCAAACCATCCAAGAAAGGCAAGAAAGAAATGGTGGGCGCTCCTGGTGAAGTAATGACCAATTCATAAGCGACGTTTTCCAATAGACTATTTCCTATAGACACATTGACACACCAGTATTGGCTGAACAGTGAAAACTTACATTCATCTGCTCTGTGTGGACACTGGCGCAGTCTAGAGGACTTAGTAAGTGTGATGGCTGATAGGGACGGATAACGAGCGAGTTAAGGCAATCTGTGCTGTAAGCATGCCTTGATGATATATAATGATGATAAATGACTCGCAATTTTTTCCTGAAAATTAGATCTTCCAGATTCGACCTATACATAGGTAAATACGACATATCGTCCGAGAAGTTTCCGGCAAAATTTTCTGTTGAATTCTTAAGGTCTTTATGACTAACAAAATCTTTATAAAATTTTACTTGTCACTTTTTACGGTTGACCAATTATGACATTTACAGTATTTAACCCCTTCCACAAAAACAAAACAAAATAAAACAACACAAAAAGAAGACAAAAACAAAATAAAATAAACCCAAAACAAAACAGATTGCTGTCATCAAAAATTTCGATAAGACAATTGATGAAAATTTTTGTAGTTTGTGACAAGTTTGGATTATTTATGACTGCTTAACTCGTTGCCGCCAGGACTTGTTCAAGATCTTCAACAAGTCCTGGCAGCAACACCCCGCAAGACACCAACTATACGGCCACCTGCCTCCTATCACGAAAACCATTCAAGTTAGACGAACCAGACATGCAGGACACTGCTGGAGAAGCAGGGACGAACTCATAAGTGATGTACTCTTATGGACCCCCACATATGGCCGAGCAAAAGCAGGGCGACCAGCACGAACATACATTCAGCAACTATGTGAGGATACGGGATGTAGTCCAGAAGACCTGCCAGAGGCGATGAACGATAGGGAAAAGTGGAGAGAGAGGGTCAGGGATATCCGTGCTACCAGCACAACATGATGATGATGATGATTGCTTAAACTTGGGTTCAATCTCAAGTCGCGTCATACCAAATACTTTAAAAATGGTACTTGATGCTTCCTTGCTTAACACACAGCAATATAAGGTACGCATCAAGGGTAAAGGGGAGCAATCCAGGGAAAGGAGTAGCGCCCTCTCCTACACCTTGGTGTAGTAGCTATTGAAAAGGGAACTTTCTGGTCACCCTCGACTACGGTCGCCAACTTTACTTACTTAATATTTGGTAGGGCATGAATTACTGCCAGGCAACGTCAGGTTATTCTTTCAAGTGATTGACAAAGATCTTTATCATTCACTTGTTGAAAGCCTTCAAATGAAACATTTATTTAACGTATTGAATGATAATTGTTGTCAACAATCATTCAATATGTTAAATAACTCAATTACATTAGAACGCTTGCGATTTTTAAGCTTTCTATCAAATATTGACCTTAAATTTTCGATTGGATTTAAGTTATAATTTTTGAGAAAAATATCAGTTGGTGAATGATAGTAATTCAGTTTCTTTGCAATATCGCTAAGTGACAGTCAACAATCCTTATATGCCACTGTTTGACCTTTTTCAAACTCAGACAACTGGTTACTAACCAATAACAAAGAACTGATCACACATGGGGGGGGGTGTTCTCGTGGTGTAATGTTTAAAGCGATTGACTGCGGAATCGTAGTACGCGAGTGCGTACTCCAGTCGCGCTATTACGTTCACTTTTGACAAATACCCTTGGGAAAGGTATGAACCCCCTTATCCTCCCAGCTATGGGTTAAATAGCACCACTACTGTTCTTCTAGGAGAATGGCTTTGGCATTAAATAACCTAAAAAGAGTTGATATGCCATTAAACAAAAGAAACCAAACCAACCAAACAAATTAGGATATTAAACCAAGGAAAAGACAATTCTAAGAAATTCCCTATTTTTGGTATTTATAAGAAGTTTTCTTTTAGAAAATTATGACTTTTCACTACAATGGAGGGAACAACAAACCTCCTACCAGACTGAAATATTTTTACAAATTCAAGGGCCAAGACAAATCGGTCAAGACTCCAGATTGAAATATCGTAACAAAGAAAAGCAACTTTATAACAGTGTTTGCTTCAATTGCCAAAATCATCAACACATATGTATCCATAAAATGTACACAGACACACACACACACACACATTATTTATCGGTGAGGTTTATAACACGTCGACTATATCCCTTGCTGAGGGGTAAGACTCCCTAAAAAAGGAGGTCCTGAATATGACACTAAACTTCATCGGATGGTGATGCTCCAGTGCTGGAGATCTGGGGATTGTGGAGTACCCCTTTATGGTCATTACTCCCAGATCCACTTTAACTCGGAATGGCAGTACTTATTAAGTCCCATCTATGGGTTAAATAGATCTGTTAAAAATTATTCGTATTCGATTGGAACGTGCGCAAAAAAGCAATAATAACCATACAAAAACAGTAAATATGGACAATTAATGAATACAATTCCGTAACCTCTGGACCTAAGACAACCCGAGGTGGTTTACACTCAGTAACAAACAATCAACCAATCAATTAAATGTACGTAAATATAATAATAATAAGAGGTACATCAATAAGTCCATAGTCTAATGATGAAAAAAGAGCATATATTCTACACAGTAAATATCTTATTTCCAGTATACTCCTCTTCTTTGTCAACGCACTTAATTCATCATTGAATATAAACTGCATTGACTGAACATTAATCTATGAAAAGTTCAGATTAAAATTCAGCTGACAACTACGTGTCAGGTGAGGCTACATATACCTGTATATTTTATATATGTCCATAAACATATCCAGATATGCACACATATATGTACAAAAAAATGTGCCTAAATACATGTATGTAAATTCTTGCATATAGTAGGTATCATACAATAACTGATGTTTATACAACAGCATTGCTTCTAACAAAGCCTTCATCAGATGATGACTTTGGGTTCAGGCTTGGTTTCGGGGCCGAAGCATCATTACCACTAGCCAAGAGCGCCCCAGCAGTATCTCACGACACCACCAGACTTTGTCAGATTGTTGTCGCTCTGTGGAATTGCTAGATCCACGCTGATGCAGTTAGAGCCTTATCTTGGATCTTTTCCATGTATTTCCTCTTGTCTGATGGAGGAAGTCCAAGATTAGTTAAGAAAACGGAGGTTGAGTTGGCAATAAAACCTCTGCATCCGACTTCGATAGGAAATACATTCGTTATCCAGCCATTTTTGACACATTGTTCTCGCAGATCTTCATATTTTTCCAACTTACGTTGATGTACCCAGTCGAAATTTTCTTCATAAGGGACCATTAACTCAATATATATATATATATGTGTGTGTGTGTGTGTGTGTGTGAGTTTATGTGTGTGTTTATGCAAACGTTTAATTATAAGTATATATTCATACATAAGAAAGGAAGCATAGAGATAAATGAAGTCGCCTTCTAAGACATACATATTAATGTAACTGGAGCGTTTAATTAAGACTGAAATTGTATTGGGTTGTTCAGAAAATAATGTCCAATTTTAGAATAAAGTTTTATTCCTGAATAAATGAATTTAAACTGTTTCAATCAGTCAAAATATGATCCCTGAACATGTCTGCATTTCTGTAATCAAGTAACAAGGTTATTTATGCATGTGTGATAAATGTTTTAACGCCTAGAAATCTTTAAATGCAATTTTTACTTCTTTGGAACGGAGAACAGAGTGTTTTTTAGCGTAAAAAAAAGTGTCCAGATACGTGAAAAATAATAGTCGGTGGGTAAGGTTGGTTGGTTTGGTTTTATGGTTTATCAAACACTGTTGGCTATTCAATGCCAAATCCTGTCTACACATATACATTATATATATTTGATTTGTAAACGTAAGTCCACAAAGTTAAATGATTCCAACAGTATTGCTATGTATCACAATTCAATTAAACATCAGTAATATTTACACACAGTTAAATGATCAAACAATTCTATTTCTAACAATTCAACTGAACACTTGTCGTTTGTTTGCTCTCAGTTAAAATGCCAAACAGTACTATTTGACCCACAGATATAACCCTATCAAGTGTTACCTCCTCGGTCCAGAGTGAACTTGGGAGGGATGGCAATGAAGGGGTACTCCGTATTTTCCAAAGTTCCAGCATTACGGGAGCCTCACCATCAGATATTTTAGTGTCATATCTAGGACATTCATTGGGGGGGGATTAACTCGCTGCAGAGATGCGGTCGGTGTATTCAACAGCCGCAGCTGACTGGACTGGCAGGTAAGAGATCAGAATAATATGCCATATGTGGCAAAGTCTCATATCCCAAGTAAGTGAGCTTCTGCAGTGACATTCTGGCAACATGTGGCCGAACATTGTCAATGAAGCAAAATTATGGCCAAATTTGCACTCATGCAAAAAAAATAAACGCATCACTTCTTTTTTTTTATGTAAAACCTTCATATAAATTTCAAAATCAAATTCTGAAAGAAGTGATAGAAAATTAATACATTTTAAACATCAGGAATGTGGATTTTGTTATACTACTACAATTGAAATATATTAAAACAGAATTTAAACAATCTATACTAAAATTGTACAATATCTTACAAACACCCTAACATTTACCCAGACAGAAAAGAAAAATAAATGAAACGTTAATTTTCTTCAAAATAGAGGCACATTTTAAGACTAAAGGCAGAAGTGAACAATGTATGAAACATTAATTTTCTTCAAAAGAGTCCTTTTGAAATTCAACATACATATTCCAGCGAGTTTTCCATTAGTCGAAGCATCTCTAAAACTTCTCTTTTGATATCATGTGAATTTGTGCCGTCATATTTCTTTTAATGTCCTCCACTTCCACAATCCTGTGTTTTGCTAAAAACTTCCGATCAAAATCTATTGAGACTGCAGATTAAAAGTAACAAGAATTGACACTGAATGATCTAGACGAAGTTCAGACAATGATCTATATGTCCAAACATCATCACTTTATTCTATTAGTTGATCAGCTATGCACACGTCAAGTCAGTAATCTAGACGTCTAGATATCATCCCTTTATTGTATGAGTTGTTTAGCTGTGCATATATGTTCATTCAAATTTTAAAACTTTAATAATGATACATTAAATCCCTCCCATATATATATATATATATATATATATATATATATATATATATATATATATATATATATATATATAGTAATATTAGTGATAGACCTTATATATTTAAGTTGGGATATCGTAGACACCGATTCAACGACGCTTGATAACGAACAGTTTTCGCTTATGCCATTATCAAACTTTCAGACTTACACTATTCTAACTTATATATATATATATATATATATATATATATATATATATATATATATATATATGTGTGTGTGTGTGTGTGTGTGTGTGTGTGTGTGTGTGTGTGTGTGTGTGTGTGAAAGAGATAGAGTAAGAGAAACGTTTTATTCTCGCTTTAAATGAATTTTACATAGCTTGTCTTAATTGATTTGGAAAATAAACAAATGTCATGGTAGTTATTTAATGTTTATATAAATAGAAAGACTCTTTGAAATCTTAAGTACTTATACGCGTTGTCAGGAGCAACTATGGAACAAATAATCAATTGTATAATAAAACTCTCTCCCCACAGTAAACAAAACTAATTCCCATGTTTATTTATTTTCTTCAATTACCTCATTAACCCAAATTAAAGATCAGTTTGACACAGCTGCCTGTAAGGTCTGTTTATTCAACGAAATAAAGTGACAGATATAGCGAAGGTCTCCATAAAGCACTTAATTATTTCTCGTTTGAACAAACTAACGTAAAGAAGGAGAGGACAAATAGCTTGGACAAAAATGACTAACGCATTCGACTAGTAATGGCGAAATGATGTGCCGTCAATATAAGAAAGATTAAGTTACTATTCATACTTTTGTCTCTTTTGTTCTATAATCCTGTAAGCAGGGCTTAGAACACGTTGACTGTATCTCCCCTGCAAAGGGGCTAATACTCCCTGCTGAGAGGCTAATACCCCTTCAGAGGGGTAAAACCCCCTCCACAAAAAGTGTCCCGAGTATGACACTAAACTGCATCTGATGGTGAGGCTTCAGTTCTGTTGATCTGGGAAGTGTAGAATACCCCTTCATTGTTATTACTCCCAGGTCCACTCTGACCCTGGAGTGGAAGTACCTGTTTGGGTCAAATAGATCTGTTTAAAAATCATTCGTATTCAATAAGACTTAGCCTTTTTTTGGGAGTGCAAAAAAAAAAAAAGACCTCTTAAGAATATAACTATATAAACGCGATTCCCTAACCTCTGGGTCTAAAATAACCCAAGACAGATCGAGATGCCGTTAAAACCAATCAATCAATCAATCAATTAATCAACCATCTTTAGTTCTACTTTCCAAAAAGCTGCCATTGTTAATCGTTAAATTCGATATCAAGTCACGTGCTATTTATAGAACTTGTAATTACTTCCAAATAAGTAAATAAATAAGTATGAATAATCTATTATTATTATTTAATAGTTATGTTCTTTTTAGAACTTATAATAGTCGAGGTAAGCGAGAATGTTGACTCCGCACAATTATCATTATAACTAAATTGCAAATTGGATTGGAAACTGCTTTATTCTCGAAGAGCGTTTATTGCGCCAACCAAAATAGTATTTACTATTGATATATGTTTATTTTTTACCCATCCAGTCCTCACCATGGGCAGGATGTGATACAAGGCCAATTTTTAAGCAGAGTACTGCTGGTCTCAACTCAGAGTTTTCCTTCTCCTAGACTGATTGCCGCTCCAAAGTTGAAGAAACTAGTCTGCGCTACTATTTACCAATGGCTAGGGAAGGGGAAGGGAGAAGAGAAGGATTCATGCTTTTATAACTGTGACGTAATTTGAATTGATCTTCGGACCTACTAAACTAACAAGTACATGCTGTGTGGAGGACTTGCTAAGACCGATGGCTGATAGGGACGGATGGTAAGAGACGATCAAAGGAATCCGTGCTATTGGTAGGTCTTGATGATGATGATGATGATGACGGTGGTTGTTATATAAGCTTGTCACTCTTTCAATATGAGAAGAATGTGTCGTCAGAATTTTACTGTTATAAAGCTTCTGCATAATACTAAATTTGCTTTTGGAATCAGAAATCTTTTCGTTTCATTTTAGGAACGACTTCAGATTGAAAAAATCAAATATGATGTCTTCAGTACTTACCATAAAATAAACCAAACCACGAACGATTATATCGATCTGTTGAACAGTGCCAAGAAATCTGCTCATGGTAAGTATAAGTATTTAATTGAATGAGTCCAGTTTTTGATAAAAGGGGCTTAATCTGTTCAGTGAAATAAAAATAAAATAAATAAAAATGACGTTGAAATAACTGTTAGGCTTAATAGTTATTCTGTGCAATGAAGTGGTGCACTCAATATGTCTGATGCTTTCTTGTCTCAAAGTTTATATGTTGGAGTTTGTGAAATGTATATTCGAGAAGAATAACTGAATAGGCTCTATTTTCTAAGATAAAGTTTAATCTGACAGAGAAACCTAAAAAAAGAACAAAAAGATAATTGTACGTACCTCTGTAATCATACATATCAAGGACGCTGGGAGTAAAGGCAGATAAGCACACACACACACACACACACACACACACACACACACACACACACACACACACACGCTTGCACACACACATATACGAATGCACATAGACACATATACACACATACGCATGTACGCACACACCCATACGCGTGCACTTACACATTCACTTGTGTATACATGTACACAAACATATACATGTATATGCATTCACACACACACACACACACACACACACACACACACACACATTCATGTATACATAAATACACACATGCAAATATTTAGGAGAAAATTACTACTACAAGATGGAGGCGTGCTTAGCAAAACAGTTTTCTTCGTAGGAAATGGAATCGTTGACCCAAGTTCCAAACCTAGTTGAGACTGAGTTTCCTATTCTCAGCTATCAGTATTTGTTCCCTATTCTCAGCTATCAGTAAATATTTTGGCTGACTGGCTTCTTTTTTTATATAAGGCATGGGCCTATCTAATAATGTCTGGTTTTATCTGTTCCCTATTCTCAGCTATGAGTAAATAGTTGGGCAGACTGGATTCTTTTTTTATGCAAGGCATGGACATATCTTATGAGGCTTTGATCTATCTGTTCCCTATTCTCAGCTCTAAGTAAATAGTTGGGATGACTGGGTTCTTTTTTATATAAGGCATGGGCCTATCGAATAACGCCTTGATCTATAAGTTCCCTATTCTCAGCTATGAATGAATAGTTGGACAGACTGGTTTCTTTTTTATGTAAGGTATGGACCTATCTCATAAGGTATAGATTTATCTGCTCCCTATTCTCAGCTATGAGTAAATTGTTGGGCAGACTGGCTTCTTTTCCCTTGATTAGGGAAAAATCGAGGAGGAAAACTATGAATGCAAACCAGCTTGGCTCTGTTTAAAAAATGACTCTGTGTCATATCCTGGAGTGAAGGAGTCTGGTAAATACATACATACATACATACATACATACATACATACATACATACATACATACATACATACTTCAACAAGAAGCGGTTTCGTAAGAATTCACGGAATTATTTACAAATGGATCATCACGATCAGAGTGTAGTATGTGTGCTCTTTAAATCTAGTTTGTCGTTTCTCGGTACTCTTGCTTTGGATCAGAGTGTCGTATATGTCCCAATGTCTGACAGTCATTTTATAGACAGTATGATATAAAATATCCTGATGAAAACAGTAATTATTTTAAACAGTATAAAATTTATTGTCTTTTCAAAACTAATTAATAATCAAATAAAGTAAACGGACATATAATTATTGAGATGATTTATTTAATTCTTCAATTTTAATTTGACTTAGAAATTATATCTAGATTTGTACGAACACAGATACTAAACTGTACACCTTCACTAGTGTGACGGCCTAGTCGGCTGGGGCTGTAGAATACACCGACTGCATCTCTACAGAGGGGTAAGATCCCCTGCCTCGTGTGTCCTGGATATGGTTTGGTTTGGTTTCTTTGTTTAATGGCATATCAACCTTTGTAGGTTATTTAATGCCAAAGCTATTCTCCTTAAAGAACAGTAGTGGTACTATTTAACCCATAGCTGGGAGGATAAGGGGGTTCATACCTTTCCCTATGGTATTTGCCCGAAAGTGAACGTAATAGCGTGACTTGAGCACGAACTCGCTTACTACGATTTCGCAGTCCATCGCTTTAACCATTACACCACGAGGACACCCGCCCTGGATATGATATTAAACAATTTGATAGTGAGGCTCCGGTAGTGCTGGAGCTTAGGGGAATGCAGAGTATCCCTTCATCGCCATTGCTCCCAAGTCCAGGAGTAGCACCTGATAGGGTTCTATCTATGGGTCAAATTGAACTGTTTGACATTTAAACTATGTGCAAACAAATGACTTATGCTAAACTGAATTGTTAGAAATAGAACTTTTTGATTATTCAACTTTGTGTAAACAAATGACTGATGTTTAATTGAATTATTAGTGATACATAACAATACTTGGAATCATTTAACTGTATTCATGCAAAAGAATGAGTTTAAACTCATTTTAAAAAGTTATCAACAAAATGTGCTTACAAATCATATATATTTGATATATATGGATTAAGAGGATTTTGCATTAAATAACCAACAATGGTTGCTATGCCATAAAATCAAACCAAACCAAATCATATATATTTAATATATATGTATTAAGAGGATTTTGCATGAAATAACCAACAATGGTTGATATGCCATAAAACCATACCGATATAAATAACTTGGACAGAGTGGGAATAATAATAATAATTATAATAATAATATTAGTTGTAATGGTAGTAGTAGTAGTAATGATAATAATAATAATAATAATAATAATAATAATAATATCAGGAAAACCATGAAAAACTGGAGCTGGGTATTGACAGCTGAAAGTTTAGCTGGGGTGAAAATCCAGAGAGTTATATTCCAGGGAAATGCACTATCACCATTACTATTTTTAATATCAATGATGCTACTCTGTCACATACTTAGGAAATGCGCAGGTGGATACAAACTTACTAAATTGCAAGAAAAGATTAACCACCTAATGTACCTGAATGATATCAAACTGTTTGCTAAAAATAAAAAAGAACTGAGAACCCTAGTACAGACAGTGAGAATATACAGTCAGTTTATAGGGATGGAATTTGGCATAGGAAAATGCGCTATACTAATAATAAGATACGAAATACGACACATGATGGAAGGAATAGAACTGTTAAATCAAGGAAAAATCAGAACGCTCGAAGAAAAGGAAACTTACAAATACTTGGGAATATTGAAAGTGGACACCATCAAAGAAGTAGAAAAAATTAAAAAAGAGTATTTTGGGAGAACAAGAAAACTACTCGAAACCAAGCTATATAACAGAAATCTCATCAAAGAGAAAAACGCCTGGGCAGTACTTCTTGTAAGATACTCGGGACCATTCTTAAACTGGACGAGGGAATAACTTCAACTAATGGAGCAGAGACCAAGAAAACTTATGGTGATACATTGGGCCTTATATTCGAGAGATGAAATTAACAGACTATATGTCAAGAAAAGAAGGAGGAAGAGGACACGCCAGCATTGAAGATAGTGTCGATACATTGATACGACGACTCAAAAACTACATAAAAAAGAGCAAAGGAAGACTAATTACAACGACCAGAAACAACACAATCAGCACAAGGGTCATCAGAACAATAATAACTAGAAAACAAAAATTGGAAGAAAAACAACTGTATGGATATTTCAAGCAACAAACGAAATATCACAAGAGCAAACTTGGACAGGGCTAAAAAAGGGAAACCTTAAGAGAGAAACTGATTCTCTTCTAACAACAGCACAAAACAATGCTACAAAGACCAACTAAGTTTAAGGATCATCTAATCTCGGTCAGACGAAGCGACCTAGCAATATTCAAAAAAAGAAAATAAAAAAAAGAAAGAACCTGCCGATTAGTGAACTTTGCGGTCCCTGTAGACCACAAAGTAAAATTAAAATAAAGCGAAAAGAGAGATGAATACCTAGACCTTGCTAGAGAACTAAAAAAATATGGAATATGAAGGGGACGGTGATACCAATTGTAATTGGTGCACTAGGAACAATCCCCAAATGATTCATAAAGGGACCAGAAGACTTGGAAATAAAAGGACAGGTGGAAACCATTCAGACTACAGCATTATTAAAATTGGCCAGAATACTGAGAAGAGTCCTAACACTGGTGTGAAAGACTCATTAGGAGTAATATAATAATACAAAAAATAAAGGTATTTCAAAAGGCTTTGTCAACTTTTTGGATTTTAATACTTTTTTTTACTAATGAGAAATTTCATTTCGCTTCGAATGGCGCAACAAGGAAGTATCTCACTTTTTCTCTATTTTCCTTTTTTCTCTCTCTATTTCCATTCTCTCGATTTTTCTCTCTCTCCCTCTCCTTCTCTCTCTCTCGTGCTCTCTCTCCCTCTCTCTCCCCCCTCTCTCTCTATATATATATATCCGAGGTATGATCAAAAAATAATATCACAAACAGTTTACATGTGATGTAACGGTAAAAACGTTAAATTTGAATTTCAAACGTTAAAAAGCTATTATAAAAATGAAAAAATATATTAGTTACTCTGAAATCAAACTCCAAGATCCACTCTGACCCAGAGATCCCATCTATAAGTTAGGGTCCCATCTATAAGTCAAGTTAATCGATTCAAAAATTATTCGTCTTCGATCAGACCTTGTGCAAAAAATAATCTTTGGGAATAACTGCAGAAAAAATGTAAATATGAACGTACAATGAACGTGATTACCTAATTTCCAGGCATAAAATAATTCAAGACTGGTTGACAAGCCATTAAAATCAATCAATCAAAATTTAAAAAAAAACAAAAAACGATTACATCTTATTTCTCCATTGAAAATTTGAACATTTCAAAATAAATTTGAACCAAGTATTTGTAGTCAGAAAATTAGTAAAAAAAAAAAAAAAATAACAAAAGTATTTTAAAAAACGCTATTAAAACCCCCCAAACAAGAAAACCCTATTAAAACAGATCTTTTCATTGGTCTTTAATAAAAACTCGTTTTAACGACGGTTGCTTCAAACCCTTTTTCCTTGCCATAGCAAATCCCCGTCACATTTTGACTATTAGCTTTGGATTTTTTTTCATAAGCAGCAGTTATGCGTTGATCCAATCAACTCGATAGAGGTCCCCAAAAACTGATGGAAAGAATAGACGAATAAGCGAAATATCTCAGACTAGAATTTAAATGAGTCTTTTATTATTCAGTAGGCGCAACTGCAAATTAAATACGTTCCGATTCGACCCTGAAAGCTATTTCAATAATTCAATAAGAACAGAAATTATTTCAATCAGGCATCTTCACTCTAGTACAATAAGTTCAGTCGCCATCTTAACCTCCACTTGTTTTCCACTGACTCTTTGCATACCCTTTTTTTCTCACTTAACTTTCCTTACTTTTACTCAGTGTGCGCGCGCACGCGCGCGTGTGTGTGTATTTATAAGCATTTTTTTAAATTTTGATTTGCTGCGTATTTGTTCATGTGAATAAATAGTACAAATGTGATCATCAAACCTGACCAATGAACCTAATTTATTCTTCAATGCAGAAAGATTTCAATGAATTATTTCTGGAATGCAAAAAACATACTAAAATATCTATTACTATGCAACTGACATTAACATTGATTGATTTTAACGGCAAGTCAACTCGTCAAGATTTTAGGGAATTACATACATTGTATGTCACATTTTTACATTTATTGTGTAGTTGTTTATTAAGAGGTGTGCACAGTTAAATGATAATAAGAATTATTTTTAAACATATCTATTTGACCCATAGATGGAATCCTACCCGGTACTTCCACTCTGAATCAGAGAGAGGCTAGGAATAATGGTAATGTATATAACCAGCTCATTGGCCTAGTGGGTTGAGTGTTCGCCAATGGTCCGGGAGACCTGGGTTCAATCCCTGGTCACGTCATACCAAAGACTTAAAAAATGGTTCTTGATACCTCCTTGCTTAACACTCAGCAATATAAGGTGCGTATCAAGGGTAAAGTGGAGCAATCCTGGGAAAGGAGTAGCGCCCTCCCCTACACCTCGGCGTAGTAGCTATCGAAAAGGGAGCCTTCTTGTCGCCCTCGACTACGGTCGCCAACTTTACTTTACTTATAAGTACTCCACACTCCTTAGAGTGTGGAGTATCTCTCCATTACGAGAAAATATGATGTTCATTGTTATTATAATCTTGAAATATTTGCGTTTATTTAATATGTTAGTTGGTTGGTTGGTTGGATTTTATGGCATATCAACCTTGGTAGGTTATTTAAAGCCAAATCCATATTTATACAAATAATCAGTTCTATTTCAAACAATTCAGTTTAGCATGAGTACACATTTTAATTGTCAAAACATTTATTTTAAGCTATTCAGTTTAGTCAAACAGTTCTAATTCAAACAATTCAATTTAGCATAAGAACACTTTCAATGTTAAAAACAGTTGCATTTCAACCAATCCAGTTTAGCATACAAAAAAGTTCCATTTCAAACAATTCAGTTTAGCATAAGTACGCAGTTTAAATATCAAAAGAGTTCTATTTCAAGTTATTCGGTTTAGCATAAGTACGCATTTTAGTTCTATTCGACTCATAGATATAACCCTATCGGGTCAGAGTGAACCTGGAAGTGATGGCAATGAAGGGGTACTCCGCATTCCCTAAAGCTCCAGCATTACTGGGACCTCACTATCAGATTGTTTAGTGTCATATCCAAGAGGTGCAGTCGGTGTATTTTGTAGCTCCAACCGCCAGGGTAACTGAAGGGATAGGAAAAATATATACACTTTATGTTATTATTCAGTTATATTACTTGAAGTCTTTAAACTATTTAGTAGTAAACACTTAAAAAAATTTTACTAGTTTTATTTTTACTAAACACTTTCAGAACACGTAGCAGCTGAAATCAAACCGAAACCCCTGAAATAATCTCCCTTGGTGAAACAGTTAAACATACAGAAATCGGATAACTATCTGACTGGTCAAATAAACTCCAAAAGTGTTCACAATACATTTTTTCTTTTTTGCTTTTAATTTTCTTTTCTTTTTCTTCTTTTCACATCCCCATCGACTTGTAATATTTTATATTATAAACGAAAGAAGCAAGAAAGAGCAAGTATTGAAATAGAATGAAAACACTTTTTCAATGACCATATGTTGTTTTTAATAATAATAATAATAATAATAATGATCATAGGTGAAACACTAGAGTGGCATCTTCCAGGGAGATGCGCTATCACCACTACTATTTGTGATAGCGATGATGGCACTCAATCACATACTCAGGAAATGCACAGGTGGATACAAACTAACTAAATCGCAAAAAACGATCTATCACCTAATGTATATGGCCGACATTAAACTGTCTGCTAAATAGAAAAATAACTGGAAACACTAATACAGACAAAGAGAATATAGGGTCAGGATATAGGGATGGAATTTGGCATAGAAACGGGAAAGGACACATGACGGAAGGAATAGAACTACTAAACCAAGAGAAAATCAAAATTCTCGGAGAAAAGGAAACCTACAAAAATTTGGGAATATTGGGAAGTGGACATCATCAAACAAGTGAAGATAGAAAAAGAATTAAGAAAAGAGTATTTCTGGAAAACCAGGAAACTACTCGAAACCAAATTATATAGCAGAAATCTCATCAAAGAGATAAACACTTATGTTTTCCCCCTTGCAGGATACTCGGGACCATTCTTGAAGTTGACGCGGGAAGAACTTAAACAAATGGACCAGAAAATGAGAAAAGTCATGACAATTCACTGGGCCTTACATCTGAGAGATGGCAGATTATATGAGTCAAGAAAAGAAGGAAAAAGAGGTCTCGCCAGCATTGAAAATAGCATCGATACATCGATATAAAGACTCAAAGACTACATAAAAAGTGCAAAGGAAAAGTAATTAAAACAACCAGAAATAACACAAACAACACAAGCATCATCAGAACAAAAATAATCAATCACCAAAAATGAAATTGACGGTGATACAAATTGTAATTGGCGCGCTCTGTACAGTCACTAAAGGATTTGTACTAGAACTGGAGGACATGGAAATAAGAGGTCGAGTGGAAACCATCCAGACTACGACGTTTTTAAGATCGGCCAGAATATAGTGAAGAGTCCAGGATGCTTGAAGAGACTTGCTGTCACCCAACCTCCAGTGAGAAGCCATCAGCTAACGCTGGTGTTGAAAACTCTCAAAAGAGTAAAATGCTGATAGTAATAAATGACAAGGGATAAAATTAGTATCCGATAAAGAAACCGAACAGAAATACAAAATCTGGATGAGAAATGAAGTTAGGACAATTAAAGAAATTGCGACAACAACTGAAACTACTACAGAAAGAAAAATAAACAAGAACAAAATGGAAAGAAGAGACCAAAGATAGAAAACTGCAGAAAACACTGACAGTACAACTGGGAAAAGTAAATCTAAAGATATTGGCGAAAGAATGTAGACTCAATAGGTATTAGGACAGCAAAAAGCAATATAAACAAAACAGGACCCCTAAAGCAAAGAAAGAAAATTCTGTTCAGAGGTCGGTGGAAAAAGCACAAAGACAATAGAACAGCCGGATGCAAAGGAAACTAACAGTTTTGTATCAAGATATGGGAACAGAAAGAACATAACAGAAATGCCGAATGGATGAAAAAAGAATTATAAGGATTTGAAGAAAGCCCGGAAGCAAACATACACCTGGACTCACTAATAGACACTCAAGAAAGTACCAAATTGGAAAATATCAGGCCATGATGATATACATGAATTCTGGTTTAAAAAATTCTCGTCCCTCAACGACTTATTGGATCAGCGAGTGTGTAAATATCAAGAAGAAGCAAGCAAACCTACATGGATAACAAAAGGGAAAATTATCCTGATCCCCAAAAAGCAACCATCTCCGGCAATTATTGATCGGAAACGTATTTACCGATGATATAGAAAATTCAAACCGCACAGATCAGAGAAGAAATATATTACTTGCTGGTATGCCGCAAACTACACGGAAAAGCAGAAGCGATGTCCCAAAAGAACAAGATGAATAATGACTTACTAAAAATAGATCAGCACAGCTTTAAGGCAAAAAAGGCGGGAAAATGTAGCTATGGCATGGATTGACAACAAAAAGGTCTATGATATGGTCCCACAAACTTGGATAATAGAATTCGAAAAAATGTACAGATTTTCTAAAAAGTCATAAATTTCATCAAATCCATGAAAAACTGGAATGTAGAATTAGTAGCATGAGGACAAACAATAGCGGAGGGAAAAATCCAAAGAAGCCTCTTCTAAGGAGATTCCTATTCATAATTGTTATTTATTATAGCAATGATGCCACTCAGTTATATACTTAAGAAATGCACTGGAATGTTACAAATTCACAAAATCTCTGGGAAAAATAAACCACATTATTTGCAGGGATGATAGCAAGCGATTTGCCAAAAATGAAAAAGAACCAGTAACTTTGATACAAACAATACAAATATACAACTAAGATATAGGAATGGAATCTGGCATTGGAAAATGTGCATGCTAATAATGAAAAGTGGAAAAGGAAAAGCAACGGAAACAATAGAATTGCTTTATAAGGAAAGCATAAAAACGCAGCTATATTTACAGCAGCAAGTAAAGGCAATGACAGCATAAGAATATACAGAAAAACAGCAAAAAATTAACAAAAAAAAAAAAATAAATAAATAAAACAACTGTATAGATACTTCAAGCGACGAACTTAAGATGACCTGGATATGGATAACAAAAGGAAACCTTATATAAGAAACTGAATCTCTTCTAGTAGCAGCATAAAACATCGCCATAAGGACCAATTATATAAAAACGAAAATTGATAATACGCAACAGAATAGCAATTGTAGGCAATATAGAAACTGAGATGAAACAGTTAATTACATAATATGTGAATGCAGCAAACTAGTACAAAAGAAGCAAAAGACTAAGAACGACTTGTTGGCAAAGATGATCCACCGGGAATTGTGCAAGAGATTAAAGTTTGACAATACAACCAAATGGTATATGCATAAACCAGAATCCATCCAAGAGAATGAGACACATAAAATTCTCTGAGATTTGAGGTACGAACTGATCACCTAATTCCGGCCAAAAGTTCAGGCATAATGTTAATTAACAAGGAAAAAAAAGAACTTGCCATCTAAAGGTTTTTGCCGCTCCACCGGACAACAGAGTAAAAATAAAAGGAAGCAAAAGGGTAGACAAATATTTAGATCTTTCCAAAGAGCTGAAAAAACTGTGGAACATGAGTGCGATAGTGATACCAAATGAATTTGTGGGTTTGGAACGGTCTTTAAAGGCTTGGAAAAAAGACTCGAGGAATTGGAAATCAAAGGAATAATCGCAACCATCCAGACCAACGCATTGTTAAGATTGGCCAGAATACTCAGAAGAGTCGTGGAGACTTTGGGAGATTTGCTATCACTTAGACTCCAGTAAAACATCACCAGTTTACGCTGGCGTGAAAAACTCGGTAATGATAATAATAAAAATGAGTAGAGTGTTCGCCAATGGTTCGGGAGATCGGGGTTCAGTCCCTGGCCGAGTCATACCAAAGATTAAAATAATAATACTTGATGCTACCTTGTTTAACACTCAGTAGTATAAGGTAAGGATCAAGGGTAGAATGGAGTAATCCAGGGAATGGAGTAGCGCTCCCTTATAAGCCTCAGTGTAGTAGCTATTGAAAAGGGAGACTTCGGGTCACTCTCGACTTAGGTCGCCAACTTTTATATGGTAACAGAGATGAAACAGTTAGTCAAATTGACTCAAAAGGAATACAAGATCAGGCATGACAGGGAAAATTTGACCATACTTTGACAAACTTTATATGCATCAACCAAGATCTGTTCAAGAAAATAAGACCCATAAAATTTTCTGGAATCGAGACCATCCACAGCACTGTTAAAATCAGTTAGAATACTCAGAAGAGTCCTGGAGACCTGAGAAGACTTGCTGTCACTTACACTTCAGCTAAAGATGTCCAGTTAAATCTGGCGCGAAACTAGACTGGAAATATCTTTATCCTTTTAAAGTTAGAGCATTTTAACGGTATTGCGTTAGCGAAAATCTCGTTACGATTTGCTGTTTTTCTTATTAACATATGTACAAAAAACTTCTTGATTTATAATAGACTGTAAAATTATCTCGTATAAACCGTATATTATTTGATTTAAAGACCCAAAATTCAGAACAATTTGTTGCCATGATTATTAAATGTAGAAACTTTCTTTCTTTTTAGTGTTCATTCTTTTTGTGTATGCAGAAGTGGCTGGGGAGATTTTGCACGCCGCCCACTCCATTGGAATGACCGATGGTCAGTTTGTGTTTTTCACTTTACATGCAGAATTGGATCTTCTTATGGGCAATAGACATGATGTTGATGAAATATTCACAGGTAAGTGAGCAATGGTTTTGTTAAAAAAAAATCTATTACTAAACAAAAAAGTTAGATCTAAAGTATTTTTTGGACGGATTTTATTTTAATAAGAATATTTCGTTTGATATATTCGATGGAAGCGTTCGTGGTATAACGGTTATAACCATAGGATATGGACTCGGCTACTCGAGATCAAAACCTGAACGAGGCTGTTCGCATTTTTACATAGCACTAAAACCCTTGGGAAAACTATGAATCCAACTATTCGCCCAGCAACTATGGATAAATAGTAGGGCAGAATTGGGTCTTTAACGTAGATATGGCAAACGGTCTAAAAGAAGGAAAACCCTGAATTCAAACAAACTGTAGACCAGGAGATGGATGGGCTTCCTCGGCTATTCTTGCCCAAGATACATTACATGAATTGCACCCCACAACCAAACCAGGTTATGAGATCAGTGATGATGATGATGATATTCGAAAGTTGTTTCCAAAAATATTTTTCTTTGTCCAACTTTAGATCTTACTATGAGTTACCAAATAACCTTTTCTTGTTGCCCAGTTGACAAGGGCTGTAGAATACACTGACTGCATCTTTGCAGAGGAGACCCCCACCACCACAACGAGAGTCGTGGATATATGACATTAACCAATCTGATGGTGAGGCTCCAGTAATGCTGCAGCATAGAGGAATGCAGAGCACCTCTTCATTGCCATTGCTCCCAAGCCCACTCTGGCCTAGGGTGGTAGCACCTGATTGGATTCCATCTATGGGTTAAATAGAACTGTTTGACATTTAAACTGAGTGTAAACAAATGACTTATACTGAACTGAACTGTATGAAATAGAACTGTTTGATAATTTATCTGTGTGTAAACAAATGATTGTTGTTTAATTGAATTGTTGGTGATACATAGCAATATTTCGAACCATTTAACTTCATTGACTTATACTAAATTGAATTGTTAGAAACAGAACTGTTTGATCTTTTAACTGTATGTAATCAAATTGAATTGTTAATGATACATAACAATACTGTTGGATCATTTAACTATATGTATCTACAAAATGTGTTTACAAATTATATATTTGATATGTATATCTAAAAACAAGATTTGACATTAAATAAGCAATATTTGATATGTCTTAAAAACCAAACGAAACGTTTTTTGTGCAATGTGTGTCATCACATAACTCACTAATGGATAGAGTTATGACCAACTCATTTTCTCTGATTCGTAATGTCTCGTTGCATCATATTTTAAATATCCTATCTTTTAGTGAGGTGTTTCGTGTTGACACAAAATTGAACTGGACTATTACTCTGTCTAGTTAGCCACCATGTTGACCGGGATTGAAATACGCTGACTGTATATCCTGCAGAGGGAGAAGAGTCCCTCTTCTCAAAAAAAATAAAAGTGTCCTAGGTATGACACTAAACTGCATCTGTTGATGAGTGTAGTTCTGGAGATATGGGAAGTGTGAAGTACCTCTTCATTACCTGGAATGATAATACCTATTAGGATCTCATCTATGGGTTCAATTGATCTGTTTGGAAATTATTCGTATTCAATATGCGCTAAAAACCCTCTTAAGAAACAGCTACACAAAAAGTGCGAATATTAACGTGCAATGAACGCAATTCACTAACCACTAGTCATAGAATTACCCAACTCGAGTTAACATACCGTTAAAATTAATCAGGCTTGAATATTCATATTTTGATTAATTGTATAAAGTAAAAATCTAGCTGAATATTTCCTGGTCAGAGACCCAAATTCTGATATTTTTCATTACTTTTTACCATAACTTTTCCCGGTTACTGGAAAAGAATTTCTGGTTGTATTTACATTTGTATTATGAGCAATTGCTATCAGAGTTGGGAGTGCATAAACGTTAATCTCCCGACGACATCTAAGTTAAATAGATAGTCAAGATTTGGTTTCTTTGTTTGATAGCATATCAACCTTCATGGGGTATTTAATTCCAAAGCCATCCTTATTAAAGAACAGTAGTTGGGGCAATAAGGGGTTTCATACTAGTTTTGCACTAGTTTGAAAGTAAACACTATAGTACGATTGGAGTTCGAACTCACTTACTACAATGTATCAGTCTAGTACGTTAGCCACTACGCCACTAGAAACCTCCCAATGATCAATTCAGTGAATTTAAAATCCTGTCCAAAGGCCGTATATTCATTCATTGTTAGTAGTCGAATAATAATGTAAATATTATAAAACGCTTTATAAAATAAATAATGCAATCGACAAAAATAGATCATTTTTAGAAGCCTTTTATGGCAGCAAATTATTTCAAAAGTCTTTTAAAAATATCCGTTTCTATTTCGAAATTGATTTCTTTCAGTTTTTTGTTTGTTTCATAAGCATATTTTAATAACTTGCTGTTATTATTTCATGGTACAAGAGTATAACATGTTGATAATTTTGGGATGGATTGATTGATTGATTGATTGATTTTAACAGCATGTGAGCTCGCTTAGGGTTATTTTGTGCTAAGAGGTTAGGGAATCGTGTTCATTGTACTTTCATATTTACATTTTTTTGTGTTGTTGTTTCCTAAGAGTATCTTTTTGCCCATGGTCGGATCGAATACGAATAATTTTTGAACAGATCTATTTAATCCAAAGATAGTCCCCTAACTAGTACCACCAATCCGGGCCAGAGTGAACCTGGGAATAATGGCAATGAAAAGGTATTTCGTCCCACCAAAATTTTCAGAACTGGTGCTCCACTATCAGATGCAGTTTATTATTATACCCAAAGACGTCACTTTTTTGGTGGAGTCTTACTCTTTTATAGGGGATACAGTCGGTGTATCATTCTAAGCTCAGTCGACAGAGAGATAACTTTGGCGTGTTTACTTAGCTTATTATTTATATTTGATAGTGTCACATTTCACCAAGAGAAGCATTAAAGATAAAACACATCATCAATTAAAATCCTGTTTATAACAATAAATACTAAAAATAATTTCCGGATATTTCCTTTAAAAAAAAACTTATCTACGATGTTATAAGGAAGAGATCTATCAACTTCTTCATTAGGAAGGAATGTGATAAAAAGTTGTTGCCCAGTCGGTTGGAGCTGTAGAATACACCGACTGCACCGCTGCAGAGGGGTAAGATCCCCCCAACGAGTGTCCTGGATATGACACTAAACAATCTGATGGTGAGGTTCCAGTAATGCTGGAGCTTTGGGGAATGCAGAGTACCCCTTTATTGCCATTGCTCCCAGGTCCACTCTGGCCCGGAGTGGTAGCACCTGATAAGGGTCCTCTCTATGGGTTAAATAGAATTAACGGCATACTTATGCTAAACTGAATTGTTTGACTAAACTGAATAGCTTGAAAT
This sequence comes from Sepioteuthis lessoniana, assembly GCA_963585895.1. NCBI lineage: Eukaryota > Metazoa > Mollusca > Cephalopoda > Myopsida > Loliginidae > Sepioteuthis > Sepioteuthis lessoniana. The sequence continues at coordinate 32,915,592 of OY757932.1, forward strand.
AGAAATGTTTTTGACAATTAAACCGTACTTACATTTAAACCGCGTGCTTATGCTAAACTGAATTATTTGAAATAGAACTGTTTTTTGACATTGGAACTGTATTTACACTAAACTGAATTGTTTAACATAGAACTGTTTTAACGTTTAACTGTGTGTAATCAAAATCTGTACTTATACTTAACTGAATTAGAACTGCTTGACTAAACGGAATTGTTTGAAATAGAACTGATTATTCATATAAAAATGGATTTGGCGTTAAGTAGCCTGCAAGGGTTGATATGCCATAGAACCCAACCAACCAACCAAGAACCAATCAACCAAGATAAAAAGTTGACTTCAATCTTGGGACTCTCATGCGTATGTACGCATGTAAGCAGAGACAAAAATTGTTCATTCTCTTTTGTTACCCCAGGGCATTAGGAATTGACCCTGATCCTATATCCAATGAGACCGTGCAGCCTAAAGAGACGGTCGCATGAAACTGAACGTTGACCTTGATTTGCTACTTTACCAAAATGCTAAAAACGTTATAAAAGAATACTCACTGCTTTTAATGAAAATTAAGAAATTGTTGTCACTGAAACATTATTTCTAATTATGGTGGCTGTTACTAAAGTATTTATTGCAGCGAATTACACAGTATGTTTAAGAAAAATTGATATCATTTCGTAGTCTAGTAAATAATTCTCATTCAAATGATCACAAATTTAAACAGGATAAAAAAAACCTGTATGTTAGAATTTAAGTTAAAAGTAACAGATAATTCGAAAACAGATAACAATGGTACCAGAGTTTCTGCTAATGAAAAATGCCTATTCGGTAATATAAAAGAAAAATATCTCAACTGCTGTAAATTGTAAGAAATGTACTTAAGTAAATAATATCATTGAACAGTAACAACCATTAAACAGAAAAAGCTGAGAAAATAAAATTACATAACTAGATAAATAAAAAGAACTACAATATGTAATTTTAAGTTTATCAATCAAGGATAAAAAGAGAATAGATTCAAATTGATTCCCTAACTATCCACAATGAATTTTTTTCTTTTTTACTTTTAATTTCCTTTTTTTCTTTTCATCCTCAACCCTTAATATTTTTATCATACACGAAAGAAACAAGAAATAGCAAATATAGAATTATAAGGAAAATACTGTGTTAATGACGAAATGTTGTTGTTACAGTTTTTACTACTAATGAAATAACAATTTTCTTCATCATCATCATCATCATCTTCATCATCATCATCATCATCGCAGTCAGACCGAGTATTAATTAACAAGAGGAAAAGAACTTATCAACAGGTGGATTTTGCCATTTCAGCAGACCATAGAGTGAAGATGACAGAAATCGAAAAGATAGGCAAATACTTGGATCTTGCCAGAGAGCAGAACACACACACACACACACACACACACACACACACACACACACACACACACACACACACACACACACACACACACACACACACCCAAAAAACAAAAAACAAACAAGCAAAACAAAACAAAACAACCCCCAAAACTCCCCAAAATAAACAAACTGTGAAACATGAAGGTAACGGTGATAACAGATGTAGCAGGTACCCTTTCAACGGTCCTCAAAAATTTGAAAAAGTGATTGGCGGAATTAGATATCTGAAGTAGAATTGAGATCATGAAGATTGCAGCACTGCTAAAGCACTCACAATAATAATAATAATAATAATAATAATAATAATAATAATAATAAGAAGAAGAAGAAGAAGAAGAAGAAGAGTCCTGGAGATTTGAGGAGACTTGCTGTCACTCAGACTTTAGTGAAAAACCATCGGCTTTCGCTGATGTAAAAAGCTCTAATGAGTGAATAATAATAATAATAATGATGATGATGATGATGATAATAATAATGATGATAATTATCATACACTGCACAGCTAAAACCAGCTAGAATGCGTAGAAGAGTCGTGTAGACATGAGGAAACTTAGTGTCACCCAGACACCAATGAAAGACCACTAGGTAACGCTGGTACAAAAAAAAAAAAAAAAAAAAGAACTCATAAGGAGTGACATGATAAACAGTACAGTATTATAACGAGAAGTTTTAGCAGAACTCGATTAGAAAAAAAACTGAAAGATTTTATCGAAGTTTTTCACTTACCTTTAAGAAATAAAATCAGTAAATTCTTGTTTAAGACTTTCTTCTCGGTGTGATACAAACAATTTCTTTTCTTTTTCTCTCGTAATGGAAGAATCACGTCAAGAATCGAATTAAACTGAGCTGAATTGTACTTAAGTATGATTCAGCAATTTAGTGAAAAATGTTGCCTTTTCAAATAGTTGATTACTAAGGAGGGGCAAATGTTGGTCGGAGCAATTTGGTATCGTTTTTTTTTTCTCACAATGAAATGACCTCAACTGACCAGTAAATAATTGCGTCTATTCTGGTGAACCTATCAAGCAAGAATATAATTAACTAAAGTCTTTGTAATTTGCCATTTCCAAAAAAGATTTCCTTAAATCACGTATGTAAACAATTGATATCTGCTCATGGGAAGTGAACGTTTTAACCCTTACATTATGGGATACATACCGAGTGTTTTAAAAAATGTTAACGTTTCTATGAGAGTTCTTTTATGATATTATGATTTTAAAGTCTTCACCTGTTCACCATTCCTGTCAACACATTATTGCAATCTTCCCCAGATGGTCTCTATAATATCTGTTCTGCTTTTTTGATAAAGATTATCCCATAAAAATATTAAAATTTTTAACTCCTCTGAGGAAGATTCCAAGGATATTTTGACAGAGATAGAAACATATGGAAACTGTTTGATACTGTTCTTACAAAATTACCCTGGAAATTCCCATAGCACTAATATCTTTGGGAAAGGTATAAATCGAACTATTCTTCCTCCTAGCTATGGGTATATAGTAGGACAGACTGATTTTTGGTAAAGAAACCAACTGAGTGTAATGGTTAGCAAGCTCGACTACCAAACCTATACGAGTGAGTTCGAGTCTCACTGGGTGCCCCTTTCATATGGCCTTGTACCACATCTAAGCGAAAAGCTTAGTAAATTACTACTCTGCTTAGAAATTAACCTTGTGTCGCATTATGCACATGAGAGAGGGTTTGGGTAAATACTCTGAATTCTAACTTTGAATTCATACCAGCTTTACCCAGCTTTAAAAATTGACCTTTTGTCATATCCTGCTTCCAGCAGAAGGGTTGGGTAAATATGTGCATTATGGCATAGAAATGCTTATTGGATTAAAATACACATACCGTATTGACCGGCGTTCAAATCTTAACGGTTTCCGAATTGTTAGATCAGCTCTGCTTGTATTTAGATAGAAAATCGCACAAAATATTCTAAATTGAAAGCTCAGCATTCTAGTCAGTTTGATATGTGTTGGCATTTGAATAAGGAATGACTATGAAATTAATTTAGTCAATAAAAACATCAACACATCTTATCTTTGTGGTTTAGTAAAAATATAAACATAATATTTTAAATGAACTTTTCTTGGTAGTTTATTAATTAATCATTTTAACAGTATGTCAACCCATCTGAAGTTATTTTATGTCGAGAGATTAAGGAATTGAGTTCTTTGTATGCTTATATTTCATTTTTTTTTTTCTTTGAAGTATTTTTTGCCCATAGTTCTCTCGAATCCGAGTAATCTGCAAGCAGATTTGTTTGACCCGTTGAGATCTTAGCAGGTACTACCGCTCCAGGTCAGAGTCCAATCGGGAATAATGGCAATGAAAGGATACTCCACAATTCCTAAATCTTCAGAATTTGAGCCTCACCATCAGATGCAGTTTAGTGTCATATCTTGGACACCCCTTTTTTGAAGGGAGGGACCTTAGCTCTCTGCAATCAGAATATTCTAAGCTCCACCGACTATGCACTCGGCCATTTATGAGTTAAAATAAATTTAGCAAGCATCTTTAGTTAACCATTGCCTCTTTGTGTGTGTATATATGTGTGTGCGTGTGTGTGTGTGTGTATAAGCTATTACAACATTATACTTCTGAATAAAAAGATGAATGACTCTTTCACATTAGCAATTAATCATCATCATTATCATGTCGTGCTGATAGCACGGATATCTCTGACCCTCTCTCGCCACTTTTCCCTATCGTTCATCGCCTCAAGCAGGTCTTCTGGACAACATCCCGTATCCTCACATAGTTGCTGAATGTACGTTCGTGCTGGTCGTCCTGCTTTTGCACGGCCATGTATGGGGGTCCACGTGAGTACATCACTTATGAGTTCGTCCCTGCTTCTCCAGCAGTGTTCTGCATGTCTGGTTCGTCTAACTTGAATCGTTTTCGTGATAGGAGGCAGGTGGCCGTACAGTTGGTGTCTTGAGGGGTGTTGCCGCCAGGACTTGTTCAAGATTGCTCGCAGCATTCTTGTGTAATTGCCGTCTAGCTTCTTCTCCAGCCGTTTTGTTAGAGTCCATGTAGTGCATCCATATAGCATTATCGATGCGACCGCTGCCTGGAAGAAACTGCGTTTCATTTTATCGGTTAGGTCTGATTTCCATGTAATCGATAGCCTATTGATAGCTGTCCATGCTTTCGTTAACCTCGTGTCGATGTCCTTTTCGGTTGATGCGACGCTGCTTCCTAGGTAAATGATGGCATAGTATACATTAACAAGTAAAAATTGGATATCTTGACGATGGGGTTAGAATACGCTTTATTCTGTAAAGGAGTAAGACTCACTCTTCGAAGAAAGGGGCTTTCCTGTGAATGGCACTAAATGACATCTGATGGCGAGTTTCCACTCCTGGGAATTGTGGAGAATCCTTTCGTTACCATTACTCCCAAGTCCACTTTAACCCAGATCAGTCGTACCTCTTAGGTTGCCTTCTATGTGTCAAATAAACCAGTTGAAAATATTTTATTCAATTGGACCGTTTATGTATAAAAAAGTTAACAACAAAAACTCTTAAAAAACAGCTACACGAAAAATGAAAATATGAACATAAAATGAACGCGATCCTTTAACCTCAGAGCATACGAGGTTCGTTCAAAAAGTTCCAAATTTCACACTGAGGCAATCAGAGAATAAAGTGCTCCTTAACATCAATGCCCTTTGTCCAACAATGCTCAAGCATTACAATCCCATTACGGAAGCTAGTGGCATTCTGGTCCTCCAAAACTCTTCCATAGCACATATGACGTCATCATTGTTTCTAAAATGGCGACCACGCAGATGAGATTTGAGGAAGCACGAAGAAGTTAGACGGAGCTAAGTCTGGTGAGTAGAGGGGATGACTTTATCAATTTAAAGTCACAATTGCTTGCTTCAGCTACTGCAACTTGAGCAGTGTGAATGAGCGCATTTTCCTGGAGCAAGAGCTCTTCTGGCCTCTGCTTCCCTCTGCGTTTCGACTTGATTACTTCCTTCTCTTGTCTTAATTCTGATGCATAGTGCTGCTCATCGATAGTTTTCTCTTTTTCCAGGCAATCTATTATACATTACGCCTTCAGAATCCTAGATAAACAGAAGCCATCACCTTGCCAACAGACGCTGCTTCAACCCCTTCGGGAGTGGAGAACCAGGCTATTTCCACTGTTTACTTCGAATATTTGAAGTGGTGAACCCAGGTTTTCCCTTGAGTTACTAATCTGCGGTGGATATTTTTGGGGTTTGTCTGGAAGCGAGTCAGAATTGTCTCTAGAAATGTCAGTTCTTTTCACCTTGTGCTCTGGCGTCAGCACTATTAAGACTCTTTGCTTATCGTCAATATCTCAGTTAAAACAGTGCGGATCGAACCAGAACTAATGTCTATGGATTTAGTGTCTGTAAGACGTCTGTTATCCGAAACAATATGGTAAATGGCATCAATTTTGTTTATTAGTAGTTAATGTTTTTAGACGACCAGAACGAAGGTTCATCTTCTTTGATCTACCTAACTTCATTTCCCTGCCCAATTTGAATTCTGTAGTTCACTTCTTCACAGTTGCATTAGAAGTAGAGTATCTGGATCTTGGATTTCTTTGAGTGTCATACCTTTTTTTGTTGATTCTTTATGACTACTCGGGCATCTATTTTGTCCATTTTTAGATTTGTCGAAGAATTCTCACCTTTGTAAGGAGCCTCACCTGCACAGAAATGTGACTTAGTTTTTCTAGTTTTATAAGAGGTAGTAGTATGTTACCACAACAAAAATGTTCAACAATAGCTCTTCTTTCTTTGTGAGGCTTAGAACGTTAAGAACGACCCTCGTAAAATAATTCTACACGTGTTGAGATGTTGTTAAAATCAATCAATCAAATATGAGTTGATTGGAACATAAACGGTGTGTTTACCTTTACCAAGGATGATCATTTCTCTTTTTCCTAAATAATAGAATGAATTTCTTTGAATGAATTTGCTTTATCTGAATAAAACTATAATTTCAATAGTAAAGATTTGAATATTGCATTTAAGGTGTTTTGGATGTCACTTATCACGAACCTCTCGATGATGAACAGTACATTAATTTCTTGAAGAACGTCAAGAACCATTCTTTGGCTGCCCGTCAAATCAAAGGAATTGAGGTAAGTTTCAAAATTTAACATCATTTCTATAAGAACATCTAAGACTTCGAATAAAATCCAGAACCATTCAAAAATTGATTTGTCTGGAAGGTGGTAATCTTTTATTATTTAGTTTGGTTTGATTGTGTTTTATGGTATATCAACCCTTGAGGGTCATTTAATATATATGTCGAGTCATACCAAAGACTCAAAAAATAGTACTTGATGCCACATTGTTTAACACTCAGCATTATAAGGTATGGATCAAGGGTAAGTGGAGTAATCCAGGGAAAGGAGTAGCACCCTCCTATACACCTCGGTTAAGTAGCTATTGAAAAGAGAGCCTTCAGGTAGCTCTCGACTACGGTCTGCTAACTATATATATATATATATATATATATATATTGTAAACAAATAGTTTTTAAACGAGCCAGAGCTCATTTGTTCCTCACAGTTAAGTAGTTTCAAGTATCATTAATGATTTAGTATGTCTATTTGACCCATAGTTAGGAAACTAAAAAGTAGGCCAGAGTGGACTTTAAAGTAATGGCAGTAAAGGGGTACTCCACATTCCCCTAAATTACAGAAATCAAGCCTCACAATCAGATGTGGTTTAATTTCATATCGTTGGGTGTTGACTCCTCTACAGTGATGCAATCGATGTATTCTTCAGCTTCAGTTGTCTATGCTTTTTGCTATTTTGGAGCTGAAAATGCTAAACGAAAGTTCCATGTATTACACCAATATTCCCAGAAACAAGTCTTTTGCATTCAGTTATCTCTTTTGACAAACTCGCAATGTCATTAAATAATTTGTGTACTGTATAAGATCGAGTAATAAACAATTTTGGATCATGAACAACCCGAACTTTTTGCCACAAAATAGTATTTTCGTCATATATCGTGTGTTATGGACGATCTCAAACTTTTGGTTATTCGAGTCTACAAAATATTTTTCACCATCCAATGACATGAGAAAACATACATTAGTTTTTACTTTCCATGCTACTTTAATTCAATCAAAATCAATGCAATACCTTAAATAATGTAGTGTAGACCCAGCTAATGCTGAAACAATGACTTTTGTTTAGATAATGAGATTTTTGCATAACTTTGTTTACTATTTATTATATTTGTACTTATTATATGTGCATGTGTTATGAATAGTAAACATTAAGTAAAAATTTTATTATCTTAATTAATAACCATTGTTTAGGTATAGGCATTATGAGTTGAAGTTAACAATAAAGTTAGGGCTAGAAATAAGGTTACAAAAAATGTAATGAACGTCCCCTTGTTTTTGAAGTGAAAAATTGGTCGTTCATTACACGAATGAATAAGCTAATGCTGTTTGAGCAGATTTTGATTCAAATTTATCTTGCTGTGTAACATATCCATGATACGGATATGTGGAATAGACATAGGGAATCCAAAAACACGAAACTTTACGAAATTGGTTCAGGTACGAAACTTTTATTCACCTTTTTGAGTTTAAAGGTTTTTCGACATGAGGAGAGAGAGACACAATCTTTCTATGCTGACTGCTTTTACATCGTCAGCTCTCAAACCAACCAACGCGCGGCGCCCTTAGCACAAAGTCGTCTGGCCTCGCCCAGCTCTGAAAGTCAACCTTCTTCTTCCGAGGCAGGAACTCAACTAACTGCTTTTGCTCAAATCTCAGCCCACGCTTCCGGCGCATGGCGTCACCCAAATACCCTGGTCCGAATTCCTATCTGGGATTTTTATGTTGACATCTCTGAATGACACATCCTCTCCGCGCGCGCGTGAACACCTGCGTTAATGTTGCACCTAACTAACCCACGCGCTAAGCGAAAGGTTCTCAGCCTAACTAAACCGAAAGGCAAGATGTATAAAAACGAAATCCCTCGGCAATTATATTACAGTTGCACCGCGATGAGTTCTGTTATTGTACTCTTGAAAATGTATTTTTAAGAATGTCAGGGTTAGAGTTAGTCATATATAAAATGAGCAGAATAAGAAAAACGATAAAGGAGTCTAGGAAGACAATAAATAATTGTCTCCCTTGAAAAATGAGCGTGTCTTTTGGATGTGTGGGGGTGGGGGCTCATGGACAGCCTCATGACAATCTCTGAAATCCTTTCTCATCCTTTTTTTGCATCTCTTCTTTGAACTGTACTAATGTTATCTCTTGCCTCGACATTAAAACAAAGCTGTGACCATTTTACTGTCTACAATGGCAAACAAGCCTTTTCCCATTTTTGTGTCTCTTTCACATACTCTTTGTTTATAGAACAATATGTACATATCTTATCTATTGGGACGCGTTTGTGTATTCGTTTCAATTCCTCTTGTATGTATATTATAAATACATTAAATGTTTCTGTATGTGTAGATGAGCTTATTTGTCTTCCCTTCCGTTTATTCAAGGTTAGTATTATGCATATACAAATGTTAATATATTTGGAGAGAGGGAAATCGACTAAATATCCTCTCTACACCCAAGCAGCTCAATAGGAGTGTTTATTTTGTTATATCAAAGAAGAATTAATTAAAATAAAATAAAATGAAATAAACAACAAAACAACAACAAAAAATCACGTATTCCAAAGAGACTAATTTGAAATATATCTTTTAGTTCTGGTAGATAATGGTAAGGATTTTATAGCAAATTTTCAGAGGCGACTTTCCTTTATTTTGTTTCTTTAATAAGTTTAAATTTAAATTTCTTCGCCACATGAATCATTCATTTACTTTTTTATTATCGTAAGTTTTGCACAAACTAATTGTAACAACCAATTAAAACATAAAAACATCAAATTTTTTAAGAAACTTTTGCTAAGAAGCGACAAATGATATAACTATTAGAGACCACGTCATAATCTCCGTATATCTCTACACTTCAATTTTTTCTATGGGTTCGAGATGATGGCTTCAGTGTCTAGAACTCAGGATATAACAGAAAGTCAACTTTTAAGTGGAGTACGGCTGGTTTGAATTTAGAGTTTTGTGTCTCCTAGGCATAATATGTTTATGGGCCAGAATGTGGGAAAGAATTTGATATTTATCAGACTTTTGTCTCACGTAAAAGTGGAAAAAATATCAACGAATTATGGATAATAATAGTAAACCGACTCATTGGTCTAGTGGGTAGAGTGTTCGCAAATGGTCCGAAAGCCAGGGGTCCAATCACAGGTCGAGTCATACCAAAGACTTAAAAAATGGTACTTGATACCTCCTTGATTAACACTCAGCTTTATAAGGTACGTATCAAGGGTAAAGTGGAGCAATCCAGGGAAAGGATTAGCGCCCCCCTTACCTCAGCGTAGTAGCTATTGAAAAGGGAGACTTCGGGTCAGTATCTTCGAAATTTTTGCTAAGAAGCGACAAATGATATAACTATTAGAGGCCACGTCACAATCTCCGTATGTCTCTACACTTCAATTTTTTTCTATGGGCTCGAGATGATGGCTTTAGTGTCGAGAACGCAGGATAGCAAGTACCATTTCTAAAAAACACACATATAAAAGCGCAAAAAATTATTAAAAAATTACAGCACAAGGTCAATTGGCAATATATACCACACATCACTCACTTTCAACATTCACCATGTAGTATAGACCAAAACTAAAAAATAAGGGACTTTTTCATTCTATTAACGACTGATTTAAATTATTTGCGATGATCATATTTTTTGTTGTGAAATAGCTGAAATTTCATCTGATAATAAGGAATCAAAGTTTTCGATTCTTCAAATTAGGCAATTCTCTAATCAGAGTTCCTACTACTGTGCTGGTTCAAATACAGGAATGTTATTATTGATTTTGTTGAGGAAAGTCTATAAAAAAGCATAAGATTTGAATTCTATTGCTGTGGGCTAATTTTATTTTCAAACAAACGTGACCAAAACTCCAAAATTAAAAAAAAATGTTTATGGATGTTTTCCAAATAGCTGAATAATTAAATGAAATTACTTTAAAGTGATAGCATTTTTTAAAGAATATATATATATATATGAATGGTATGTTCTACCTTGGCGTTTTTACGATGTTTCCAAATATACAGAAATTATTTCGCTGTTTTTTTAACCCCAATAATAGACAGTTTTGAGCAGTATTACCTTAAGATATGGTTATAAAAAGTAAAATTTAACTGACATAGTCATAAAATACATTATTTAACCTTTCAGTAAAAAAACAAACAAACAACAGAACATTTGTGGAAACTATGGGATTATATTGTTTTGAATTAGCATATATCCGCGTTTAAGTGTTATTTAAAAGATTTGCACCACAATTTTAATGATAAATTTGAATGAACAAACTTTACCATTAACCTTTTGATAAAACTGTCGACTCCAAAACACCATTATCTTTCAACAGGAAATGATAGAAACAAAATTTTAAAAAAGTGTTTGCTCTATAATTCGATATTAGGAATATGCACATGTCCTATTACACTAACGATCTTCAAAAGCAGCCGATGTCTGAACGCTGTGCAAAAATGATTCCACCGTCTTAAGTCAACAGATAATCAATTAGAAGTACAGATTCATACATGTAAATATTTTTTCATAAGTGACAGGAACTGATACTAAAATAAATCTGTCGATAATATCAAGAATTTTACTCTGCACACAGAAGTCATTTAATGAGAATTACCAACAATCAAAAATTTATTGTCGGTCAAAACAGCATCATTTTGTTTTTGACGGCAATTTTTATTCTTTTTTCATCTGGTTATATCAAAATGTGTAATTGTTTAATTTGATCTATTTTCGTAAATTTTTTAAAAATAAATATGCTACTGTGTATTTATATAATTTATTATTTAAGTCAGACCTGTAGTTATGTAACATAGACGATCCACGAGCCCATTCGGTTCCTGGAGTGACGGCAGTCCATGATGATACAAAAGCTTCAATCTAATAAGGAGTAACAGATTCTTATTCGCATTTGATGTTTACACACACACACACACACACACACACACACACACACACACACACACAAATATATATATATATAATGAATATATATAACTAATATATATATATATATATAACTAATATATATATATATATATATATATATATATATATATACATTAGTTATATGTATTCATTATATATATATATGTACACATTAGTTAGATATATTCATTATATATATATATATATATATATATATATATACATTAGTTAGATAAAGATAGCAAACTATTGATAAAATATGTTGAAATCTTAAAGAGAATTGGTATGTTTACACTTTGATATTGAGCAAGACCTGGAGGTAGCACCCCACAAAGCAGCAGCGGTACAGCCACCTACCACTCACAAAGAAAACTATCCAAGTCAGACGAACCAGACATGCGGGAGACTGCTGTAGAAGTGTGGACGAAATCATAAGCGACATACTCCTGTGGACCCCTTCACATGGACGAGCAAAGGCAGGAAGAACCTATATACAACAGCTCTCTGGCCATACAGTATGTAGCCTTGAAATTACCGGGAGCGATAGACGATAGAGACGGGTGTCGAGAGACGGTCAGGGAGATCCGTGCTGGCGACGTGACATGATAATGATAATGACTCTTTAACGTCAAATAAAATGTGTGACGTTAGACTGGATTGCATCATCGTAGTAAACGAGTTCGAATACTATTCTTTCTATTACGTTCATTTTGGGGAAAGATATCCTATTCACCCCCCAAACAAAGGGTTAAATAGTACCACTACTCTCCTTCTGAAAGGATAGTTTTGGCATTAAATAACCCACAAAGGTTAATTTGCGATTTAAACAAAGAAAGGAAACCAAGCAAATCAGGCCAAAGTCAATATTTCTTATATATATATATATATATATATATATATATATATATATATATATATATATCGGGAAATAAATCCGACAGTATGAAAAAATTTGAAAAACAACCCAAAATTGATGGATTTATTTTGAAAGTTGAGGTTGAACGAATTCATATATTCGTATATGCTGTAATGAATCTTTCTTTTTATACAGTCTTTCTTTTCTCCCGTTATATCATCTAACATCCATCGCTATTTTAACAACATTTTTCATGAATTTAAAGCCCTGATGAAGGTTATTAAAATCGAAACGTTTGACGTCGATTTTCATAATAAATTCCGCAAATTCTTCATTATCTTGTTTTCTCAACTTTTCTTTTATATATATATATATATATATATATATATATATATATATATATATATATATTACCTTTTCGCAAGAACAGGATGTTACACAAGGTCAAATTTTGAGCAGAGTTTAGCAGGTTTAAATTCAGAGTTTACTCCCCCATAGACTACTTGGTAGACGAAAGTTAAATAGCCCAGTCTACACATAGTTGGAGGGAGAATAATTGTACTCATACCTTCCCCAAGAGTATTAGTGTTATTTGAAATGCTAACAGCCTCGTTCATGATTTGAACTCGAGTAGTCGAGTCCATTTTCTTCGATGGTAAACATAACACCTTGAGCACACACGTGTGTTGTGTGTGTGTGTGTGTGTGAACATGTCCCTATGTCTGCTTCTAAATACTGCGTAAATGTTTAGTTTTTAAACATAAGTAAAATGTATAATCTTTTATTTTTAATCTATACGAACTGGTTCAAAAGTTGAACAAATATTAAATTTAGCTACTACAGATTCCAAAAAGCCTTACATATTATAAATAAGATACCCTTTTTTTCAGAATTTCGAAACCCAAATTTATTGCTGCATGTTATACAAGAATGATTATAGTTATAAAATATTGAATTATTGGAACTTATCCATTACTATAATAGTATTACTGCGTTCCCAAAATTTGCTACCTACATGTAAATACTATTTCAAGCAAATAATGAATTAAATTTGGATAAAAATGTATGTTTTATTGATATCAATATATTCTGATAAAAATGATGCATGCTTTTAAATTAACTAAACTCTTAATATTTTTCCACGAGTAATAGCCTTGTAAAAAGTAGCATAAATCATATTCAAACCCAGTTTAATCTAGTTTCCTTGAAATTTCAAATGAAATCAAATTGAATTTTTTATGTGTTATTACTATTTTTTTTAGGTTGATGGAACTGCAGCGGCTGTGTTTAATTCAGTGTTATTGGTAGCCTTAATTGCGAATAAAACTTACGGTGAAGGTGGCCATAAGTCCGACATGTACAAGTATTTATTCAATTGGACATTCACAGGTTTGTTAAAAATCATTAAATAATTTACATTTTATCGTTGAGTGTATTTACTAAAAAAAACTTTATATTTCTCAACTATAAACATAGAAAATGATTTTGAATTAAAACGTTTATAACGTACTTGTACACGAAGTCTTTGTCGACATTAAATATGGTCTATTAAGTAAGCGTTTACATTTTACCTAGTCATTTTGAGATGCGCAGATATTTGGCTAAAGATTCAGTTTAAATATAACTTCATTGGGAGTTATTTCTTTCCTTCGACGCGGAATTTTAAATAAATTCTCTAATCGTAAAACTTCTCATTTTATAAATCCATTAGTTTATATATAAAGAATTATTTCGTAGTCACAATTTATGCGTAGGGGAGATAACTCTCTCAGACAAAAAATGTAAAACGTTGAATATAAATATGAAAGGCTAGAATTAAATGAATCAGAAAATTATTTGAATAGTAGGAAGTGACCGTTAGGTACGTTTTATGAAAATACTTTATTAAAAGAGACATATTTGTAAAACTCTTACATTTACTAACATTTTTACTTAAACGAGAAGACTTGGATCAAACCCGGCCCAAGGAAATGATGAAAGAACCGATAAAAATGTAAAGTAAAAATGACTGAATCATTGAGTGCAATTTTTGAAAATTAATTATAAAAAATTAATTATAAAAAATTAATTATAAAAAATTAATTATAAAACAAATTTTCTGACGTAAGTACGGGTTGATTAAAAAAAGTGAACACCCGTATAGGATATAATTATAATATAATTTTATAGCATAAATATTTATGATATAATTTCAAATAGTTTCCTCATGTTTACGATTCTTGTAAACTCTTTCTCCTACGGGCGGTTAAATTTTTAAAAAATTCTATGTTAGTATCTTTATTAGCAGAACAGAATTAATCATACGGAGACCACTTTGGGAATGTTCTAATAATGTGTGAACAAGAATGGTGAACAGGTGTGGATTTTAAAACGATAATATTATAAAGGAACTCTCACAGAAACGTTAACATTTTTTAACTCCTGATATTACATGTTTGGTTTGGTTTCTTTGTTTAATAGTATCTCAACCTTCACAGCCATCTTTGTAGAATAATTATGATACTATTTAAGCCATAACTGGAGGGATAAAGGGTTTATACCTTTCCAAAGTGGATTAATCCGAAAGTAAATGTAATTGTGAAACTGAAGTTTTATGAGGCACAGAAAATTTGGTTGGTTATTATTAATAGTTTAATTTCGTTGTTGTCGATGGTGGTTGTCGGTTGTTGTAGTATCTGACTCCATTTGTTCTTTCTTCTTACGTCATTCAACTTGTTGGCTTCTTTGTCTGTGAAGGCTGCAAGAGAACTTAAGGAAGGAAGGAAGGAAGGAAGAAAGAAAGGAAGGAAAGAGACGAAGATAGCTTTTGAATTCCAAATTTTTTAAAAGTTTTAATGACTATTCTGAGGTACGGAAGAGTTTTCCGGAGCCAGAAGAAATATGTCACGTTTCCCAAACAAGACATTAAAAAATTGTCATTTTTGGAGGTGGCGAGTTCAATGTCGGTGGTTAAGTCCAGTAGGTATTTTTGTAAGATATGTTTCGGCGGTCTCGACTTGCTAGCTGCAGACATGACTTAGTGTCTAGCTACAAGACTTAAATCAGCACATGTGTTCGCTGTTTGCAGCCGCGTGAAAGAGAGTCCTTTCAGCACTACGGAATAGGCTGAAGTGAGAACGGGTATCTCTTTCGTGCCAGTAAGTCTGCTTTTCAGGCATGTGTGACTCCTACTTCCAATCAGAGGTTTCTTGGAACTGCTACACTTTTGAATTTATTTTATTTTATTTATTTTATTTTATTTCTTTTTCTTTTTATTAATCTCCACTGTTCGAACTCGCTAACTACGATGTTGCAGTCCAACACGCTAGCCACTACACCTCAGGGACTTCCTTACACATAATATTCTATATTCTGGCGTATACTATGTTCTTTATTACATCAATAAGATTTGAGATCGAAACTTCAAAATTAATTGTTAGCGTTTTATAATCAATTGATTATTAGTTTCCATAAGGCAATAATATTTTTTGTGAAGGAAATCCCCTGATCGATTTCTGTTTCCATTTCAGGAATCGATGGTCCAGTAATTATTGATGAGAATGGCGACCGAAAACAGAAATATATACTTCGAAATGTATTCGAAAGACAATACCACATAATAAAAATGAATGAGTAAGTCAATTGATTTTCCACTGTTTCGGGATTTCTTTAAATTGAATATATGGATGTCTTCAGTGGTAGGTCCCTCATTTGATTGCTCAATATGGGCTCGTTTGTTTGCTTAAATCATATTTTTAAAAACTTACTTGTACATAAACCATTATGTAATCCCATAAGATTATCAGGTCCGTTTTTCTATCTGTCGTTGGGACTTAAATACGCTGACTGTCTCCTCCTGCAGAGGGTTAAGGCCTCCTCAAAACGGTTTTTTTCTTGAATATAACATTAAACTGAATCTGATTGTGAGGTTCCGGTTTTGGAGATCTGGGGAGAATGGAGTACCCCTTTATTGCCATTATTCCTTGGTCCACCCTGATCTGTTCGGGCCCCATTTATGGGTCAAATAAATCTGTTTGTAAATTATTCGTATTTGATCGGACCGCATGTAAAAAAAAGAAAAGAAACAACACAAAAATTTTCATATGAACGTACAATAAAGGTACAAAATAACCCTAGATGGGTTGACATCGTTAAAATCAATCAATCAATTTCATTTTGTGATTTCACATTTTGATAATAAAGCGGACAAAAGATATTTCCCTCACGATTAATCTCTATTCAACTAAGTGGTTTGTTGCTACTTTCTGTGGATATCTAAAAAATACAGTGCTAATTTTGCCAGTGGTTTTGTTTTTGTTGATATCAGATGATCTGAAAAGTTTCTTTTTAAATATTGAAAACAGGTTTTCCCTCGGTAGCGTAGGTTTATCTATTATTATTGTCTCCAATACGCGCCATTCCACGTGATTGCAGACTGACCGGATTGATTAATTTTAACGGCTTGCTAAATCGTTTTAGGTCATTTTATGCCGAGAGGTAAAGAAATTGCAAACAATACACATTTATAATTACCCCTTTTTTTTAATTACCTAATACCCTTGGGAAAGGTATGAATCCAATTATTCTCCCTCCAGCTATGGACAGATTAGGTTCTTCAGCCTTTGTGAGGCAACTAGTCTAGGAGAAGGAAAACTCTGAATTCAAACCTGTTAAACTCCGCTTAAAAAATTGACCTTGTGTCATGTCCTGCCCGAGCGGAGGGGTTGGTAGATATGATAATTACCTTTTTAGGGTGGTTTCTTACTTTTTAAAAGGTTATATGATATCAAGTATTCCTATCTAATACAAATAATTTGCAAACAGATCTATTTGACCCATAGTTGGGACCCTAACTGGTGTTACTTCTCCGGGTTAGAGTGGACCAAGGAATTATGGTAATGAAGGGGTTCTCCACACCTTCCAGAACTGGAGCTTCTGGAGGGGATCTTATCCCTCTCTAGGGGTTAGAGTCAGCATGTTCTAAGCTTCTCCGATAGAGTATAGAACGATCCGGGTTAGTCGCAATAAAAAAGAAACCAGAATATAAAGATGAAAGACAATACAAGAGAAAATTAATTATAAGGATAATGATGATTGTTTAGTTTTAGTTTGAATATTTATCAACACTGTTCTTAGATTTAGAATTTATTTACTTTAAGTTTTTTTGTTTGTTTTTTGTTTTTTTTTGCATTAATGTTGGATTGGGAAAAAGAGATTAATTTTTACTTGCAGATAAAACGGAAATGATTTTTTTAACAATTCTGGTTTTCGTGGGATGTAGTTCAGTTGTTTTTGTGGTGTCGGTGTCAAATTTAATTCCAATTTTAGTGGATTGTTCTGCTTATAAAATACATTTTTGTATTTCCTGAGCAAACTGTCATTGCTGCCAGTCTAATCTTATTTTCAGGAATCAAAAAATTGTAAATATTTCTCAAATTGTGTGGCCAGGAAAAAAGCAAAAACCACCACTTGGTCGTCCCGTTTGTGGATTTGAAAATGAATTCTGCCAAGATGTCCCTTTGTGTAAGTAGAGATTATTTTTTTGTTTTTTCGGACAATTATTTTAATGATTCCACAGAACTGGCTTTAAAATGAATAAGAAAAAATTTTATAATTATTACTTAGAATATTCAGACTATTGACCTCATATTTATGTTATAATCACAACGTTTCGGCCGATATATCTTTTGGCCTTCTTCAGGTGTTTCATGTCGAACTCGAGAGTCTACATTTTATGATAGTTTTATTTGTAACCGTTTTGATGTTTTGGGATGATTTTCTTACGAATCATTGATCGAGTGATTGATTTTAATGGTATATCAACCTGCCTAGGATTATTTTATGCCTAGAGGTTCGGGAATCATATTCCTTGTACAGTCATATTTACATTTTTTAAGTAGTTGTTTTTAATTCTTTTTTTTTTTTGGCACATGGTTCCATCGAATATGAATAATTTTAAAATAGATCTATTTGTCCCATTGGTACGACTCCAACAGGTGCTACCACACTGGGTTAGAGTGGACCTGAGAGTAATGGTAATGAATGGGTACTCCTCATTTCTAAGATCTACAAAATAACAGCTTCACCATCAATTTAGGGTCATACCCAAAATACACTTTTTTGTGGGACGGTCTTATCCCTCTGCAGGAGATACAATCAGTGTATTCTAAACCCTGTCGATAATACGACTAAAATTGAATATATATCTAAAGATAAAAATAGTTTTTAATGATATCACTCAAAAAATAAATAAATAAGTAAATAAATAAAATAAATAAATAAATAAATGAATAAAATTAAGCGGCGCTACAAGGGCTACTTGTAACCACATGTTTTGTGCGTGTTTTTTCAAACCCATTACCTTTTTAGAGCCACTTTTTCCTGTGTCCAATTACGACACCATGCACAAATCATCGTCTCCATTTTCTTAAAATCTCCACATCCTTATCAAACCGGGCCTTCCTTCTCAAGTCGCAGCGATCGGCACGTGATCTTTAGTGTACAGTGTTTTATTACCACTTATGGGTGTGGCTCAGTGGTAAGTGTCGAGAAGTTGTTGTTTGAAGTTTGCTTTATTACCATATTCGGCAAATACAGAGAGGAATTCTCAGCAGCAAACTTCTCCCGATCGGTGGGGCATAGAATTCACTGACTGTATCCCCTGCTGAGGGGTAAGATCTCTCCCACAAAAAGGTATATTCTGGATATAATACTAATCTACATCTGATGAGGAGACTCCAGTTCCGGAGATCTAAGGAGCGTGGATTACCTCTTTATTGCTATTATTCCCAGGTCTACTCTGTCCCGGAGTGGTAGTTCCTGTTAGGGTCCCATCTATAGGTCAAATAGTTCTGTTTGCGAATTATTCGTATTTAATTGGAATACTTGAACCCATATAAGTGTGGATTATTTGTATTAAGAATATTTACTTGAAGGTAGATTTTTTTTACTCAGCATTATCATTAGTTATTTGAAACCATGCAAATTTGTGCAAACAAATAACAAATATTAAATAGACATATTAAATAGAAATAGTAACTTGCAACCAAATAATTATTTGTATTAAATAGGAATACAATAACTATACAATCGTGTGCTAATTATTTGTTATAGATGGGAATACTTGATATCATATAACTGTTTGATAAAAATCATTTAAGAAACAACACAAAAAATGTAAACATAAATGCACAATGTATAGGGTGTCTCAATATACATGGTTATATTGGGCGTCTCAATATACATGGTTATATTGGGTGTCTCAATATACGTGGTTATATAGTGTGTCTCAATATACATGGTTATATAGGGTGTCTCAATATACGTGGTTATATAGGGTGTTTCAATATATATGATTATATTGGGTGTCTCAATATACATGGTTATATAGGGTGTCTCAATATAAATGGTTATATTGGGTGTCTCAATATACATGGTTATATAGGGTGTCTCAATATAAATGGTTATATAGGGTGTCTCAATATAAATGGTTATATTGGGTGTCTCAATATACATGGTTCTATAGGGTGTTTCAATATACATGGGACCCATGTGACTGCTAATAACTACGACTAATAATGTTGTGGCCTTTTTTGTTCCAGATTTGAAAATAGTATACTATAACAACTATTAATCTTCAATCAAAATGCCTCGGTGAAGAGAGAGAAAATATTTTGCGTCACAGCTTATTTGGAGATAAAATTATTCAAAACTGTTTCAAAATAGATGCAACATTATTATAATGATTTACTACTGAGACAAGAAACTCAAAAAAGAATGCATGTTCTGGAAGCTGATATAATTACAATTAAAAAAAAACATTGTTTTGATGTCTCTTGCTCAACGTGTTCCAAATGGCCGCTATAATGCTTGTCTCAGTAATAAATCATTATCATATTAATGGGTTGCATCTATTTTGAGGAACCCGGTGCTTGATTCCCAAAATTCTTGGCATAAATTAACCCCAGACCGCTTGAAATACCGTTAAAATCGATCAGTCAACTGCAAACTAGCGTAAACACAAACATTCCTCTTAACCATTCGTTTATTTGACGACCTTTCTTTTCCGATTCAGTTTAAATAAAATAAAAATAAAAATTATGCAGCATAAATATTTACGTATATTGTGAATAATTGATCATTGAAGCTGCGTCTATATTAATTCCTATTTTTCGTTTGATAGTTTTTGCTACTTATTGTAAATTGAGTCAATTTTGCGCTGTCACAATTTTATCGATTTCGTTTGTCCATAATAATAACAGAAAAAGCATTTGTCACCCTGTAAAATATGGCCAAAATGGTTTGATATGGAGCAACAAAATTAAGCATACTTATTGGAATCGGGGAATGGTTTTAAGTAATTTTTTAAAATTCCTAATGAAGAGGCTCTCATCAAAAGAAGTCTCTAACAATAAACAATAATCAACTTAATTCATGTTGCTGCAAAACATGACTAATCGTACAAAACTTAAATGTTGAACGTTCAAGAGAAAAAATGGCGAATTAATTTTCTTACAAAATAATTATTCACATTTGATTGGATATTGATAATCAGGCTTAGAGGTTGCAGATGTAAAATAATTACATAGTATTTCTTTAGATAAATATCCGAACAAAAAAGAAAAATATTTAAATTTATAAATATTATTGTTAGTGAGTTTTATGGCATATGAACCCTTGTTGGTTATTTAATGTCAAATCCTGTGTATACGTCTATATTATATATATAAAATGGTTTGTTAAGACATTTTGTAGATGACATTTTTAAAAGAGCCTGAATTATTTTTGCACACCGTTAAATGGTTTCAAGGATTTCTATCAAACAGGAATGATTCTATTAACTATTAATCATTTGTTTGTGCCCATTTGAATGGTTGGATTGGTCTGGTTTGGTTTTATGGCATATCAACCATTGTAGGTTATTTAATACCAAATTCGGTTTATATTAAATATATATGTGATTTGTAAACGTAACTTAACAAAGTTAAATTTTTCCAAGAATTGCTATGTATCACTCACAATTCAATTAAATATTAAATGATCTAGCATCTCTATTTCAAACTATTCAATTTATTAAAAGTCATTTGTTTGACCTATAGATAGGACCCTTTCAGGTTATAATAGTCCGGGCCACAGGAAACAATAGCAATTTGACCTATAGATAGGACCCTTTCAGGTTATAATAGTCCGGGCCACAGGAAACAATAGCAATTTGACCTATAGATAGGACCCTTTCAGGTTATAATAGTCCGGGCCACAGGAAACAATAGCAATTTGACCTATAGATAGGACCCTTTCAGGTTATAATAGTCCGGGCCACATGAAACAATAGCAATTTGACCTATAGATAGGACCCTTTCAGGTTATAATAGTCCGGGCCACAGGAAACAATAGCAATTTGACCTATAGATAGGACCCTTTCAAGTTATAATAGTCCGGGCCACATGAAACAATAGCAATTTGACCTATAGATAGGACCCTTTCAGGTTATAATAGTCCGGGCCACATGAAACAATAGCAATTTGACCTATAGATAGGACCCTTTCAGGTTATAATAGTCCGGGCCACAGGAAACAATAGCAATTTGACCTATAGATAGGACCCTTTCAGGTTATAATAGTCCGGGCCACAGGAAACAATAGCAATGAAAGAGTACTCCGCATTTCCCAAAGCTCCAGGGATGGAGCATTGCCATTGGATTCGTTAGTGTCATATCTAGGACACTCATTTGGGGGGGATTACCCCTCTACAGAGATGCAATCAGTGTATTCTACAGCTCCAGCTGACTATGCTGTATAAATATTATAAATGTCCCTTAAGATTAAATAAATTCTCAACGGGAAGTTTAGATCGACTGATTGATTTTTAACGGCATGTCAACTGATCTAGGTTTATTTTATGCTGAGAGCTAAGGGAACAACGTTCATTCTCTGTTTATATTTACTTTTTTTTATATAGTCATTTCCTAAGAGTTTTTTGTACATGGTTCTATCAAATACGAATAACTTGCCAACAGATCTATTTGACCAGTTGATGAAACCCTAATTGATACAACCAATCCAGGGAGTAATGATAACCTAGGGGTACTCTACATTTCCCAGATCTACAGAACTTGAACCTTACAATCAGATGCAGTTTAGTGTCAAACCAAAGACACCATTTTTTTGTAGGGGGGTAGCTCTTACTCCTTTGGAGGGGATACAGTCAGCGTATTCTAGGTCCCGCTCAGCACCGACATGTGATCAAAACTAATTTTGTGACAGCGTTTCAAACAAGTCAGAAATGTATAACTATTATTGAAAAAAAATTTTTTCTGATTCTCGTCAGAAACTTTTTGTTCTTAATTTCTTTGTTTATGATTCGTACTTTATAAAGCTGAGTGTTAAGCGAGGCGGCATCAAGTACCACTTTTTTTAGTCTTTGGTATGACTCGACCTAGGATTGAACCCCAGTCTCCTGGACCATTTGCGAACACTCTACCTATTAGAAAAATAATCAATCCTAAACAAAGTTATTTTCTTTATCCCAAAATTCATTGAAACGGATGTCTTATTTATTTATTTTAACCAGATTGGACCGAAGCAACCATTGCAATAACATTTACCTTGTTTACTGTTGGGCTTTTGATTGTTGCATTTAGGTAAGTCATAGTAAAAAGTTTATTTTAAAATTTATTTCAAATTTCATGTTCCCTGTTTATTTTACTGGGTATTTCTATAATTTTTAAGCTAGATTGATTGAATGAATTTAAACGGTATGTCAACTTGTTTGGGGGTTGATTTATGCCTCGGGGTTGGGAAATTGCT
Source organism: Sepioteuthis lessoniana (assembly GCA_963585895.1). Classification (NCBI taxonomy): domain Eukaryota; kingdom Metazoa; phylum Mollusca; class Cephalopoda; order Myopsida; family Loliginidae; genus Sepioteuthis; species Sepioteuthis lessoniana. The sequence goes on from OY757932.1 coordinate 32,938,704, forward strand.
CACGGTCATATTTACATTTTTTGTGTAGTTTCTTCAGAGATTTTTGCACACGATTATATGATATCCAAATTGATATCCAATATGATATCCAATATTCCTATCGAATAACAATAATTTACAAATAGATTCATTTGATCTATAGATGAGAGCCAAAGAGGTACTACAACTCCCATTCAGAGCGGACCTGGGAGTAATAGCAATGAAGGAGCATTCCACAGACCCCAGAACTGGAGTCTTACCATCTGTTGTGGTTTAGTATCCTATCTTGAACATCGATCTTTTTGGTGGGAGTCTGCAGGAGATACGGTCAGCGTATTCTAAGCTCCACAGATAGAGCGTTTATCAAGCCAGAGATTTTGAATCTAATAACAAACTTTTCTATTAAATAATTAAATATCTTTGTCTATTGACTGTTAAATAGAAGTAATCAAAACTGAAGCCTCCACAAAAAACAAAAAACAAAAAAAAATATCGATTAAATCCTTTTTTTCCATCTCATAACAGATTTCTCTTGTTTGCATTAGAAATATTGATCTCTCACTCATTCAGTCCACTTTCGCTTTGAAATCCAACAAAAATATCTATGTAGTAAATAACTATACAGGCCCCTGGTCAACTCATCTGCTTTACCTAAATGGTTACTCATTTTACAAATGAATAAACTCATTGTTACTCAACTTTGGTAATCTGTCAATATTCCCAAATTTTGTGTAAAGGAAATATTGGAGAAAATTATGAGAAATTAAACTTGCTTTTGATTTTAGATAAATAATCCTATTATCTGAAAGTTATTATTTTACAAAGTAATAAGAATATTAGTTTTATGCTGACGAATAAATCTCTTTGAGCAAGAAAGAATTCCCGCATCTCTAAGATCTTGAGAAAGGATGAAACTAAAGTAATAAATAAATATACATTATGTCTTAACAAATTTAACCTCAATAAAAATTAGCAGTTGTAAGGCCACATGTGGTTTCATTAATAGTTGTAAAGCCACATGTGCGATTTGATAAATAGTTATAAGGGTATACATGTGGTTTTATTAAGAGATGTAACGCTACGTGTGGGGCTGAATTAATAGTTGTAAGGATTCATGTGCGGTTGCATAAAAAGTTGTAAGGCTACATGAATGGCTGAATTATCTGCTAATGTTGTCATCAGCGACAAAATGCTTTAAAAGCAACAAAACAATAAGAGTGCCTCGCGTGATATCAGGTAAGCTAGCTGGTC
>OY757932.1:32940133-33057633 GCA_963585895.1 Sepioteuthis lessoniana
GTAAGATCAGCCTTCTTTTATGCAGATAAACTGATTCGGATCAGCTCAGAAATTGATTTGCTTGAAAGTCACGTAACGGTCGCTAATTGGTCGGAAGATATTTTATTACTCTTTATATTTTTCTGGACGTGTGTTGCCGGTCAAGATTTCTCTTTGCCTTTGCCATATGAGCCATGGCTGTCGAAGTGAACATTTTCGGTTGGGTTATTAAAAGGAATTTTGACAGGTTTGGATGAGTGTCTGTTGTGTTCTTGAATGTAAATACTGGTTAGCATTTTATGATAAATACCTAATAAAAAAAAAAGACACACAAAGGGAAGTATTTTTATTGCTATGTTTCATCTTCATTTCTTCCAGTTGTATTACCATAATAACACAGTGCAGGAAGTCCGGGTGAAATATTTAACATCATCACCAATCGATTTCAACTTGACATTAAAAGAAGAAATCAATAAGGTAAAAAAAAAACAACAGTTATTTTCATTGATAAATCTCATTTTTATTTATTTTCGCTTTCCGCAGATTTTAAAAGGTTTCTTCTCGGTTCCTCTTTTCTTATCCTTTTTCCAATTTTCGGGAGGAGTCCTCGTGGCGTAGTGGCTAACGTGCTGGACTGTGAAATTGTAACGGGCTGGACTTGTTCTACTTTTAGCTCCAGTTACTTTCACTTTCGGATCAATACCTTTATGAATTGTATAAACCCCCTTTATCCCCACCAAGCTATGGGTTAAATAGGATCACTAATGTTCTCCTACTAGGTTGGTTTTTTGGATTAAATACCCACAAGAGTTGATATGCCATTAAACAAAAGTAACCAAACGAATCGATTTTTCTGACTCCTATGATAAGTTGCTTTGTTCTTTTCGTCTTCCAAAGGAATTTTAAAATTGCTTTAAATCTTCTTCTTCTTCTTCTTCTTCTCTGGTAAATTTTCTTCTTCCTTTATTCTCCCCTTTTCTCTGTTTTTTATTTTTCTTCTTAATCTTAAATCATAAGCCCTGTCGGTTGGAGGCTGTAGAATACTCCAGCTAAATCTCTGCTGAAGGGTAAGATCTCCTCCAAAAGTGTCCTGGATATGACACCAAAACATTTGATTGTGAGGCTCCAATTCTGGGGCTTCATTGTCATTATTGCCAGGTCCACTCTGGTTTGGAGTGATAGTACCTGTTAAGGTTCCATCTGCAGATCAAAGATACCTGTTTAAAACTGATGGTATTCTATAGGACCAGGTGCAAAAAAAAAAAAACCTTTTAAGAACCAACAACGCAAAAATGTGAACGTATTATGAAAGCGATTCCTTAACCTCTAGTACCAGTTATAGTTCCATTTATGGGTCAAATAGAAATATTTAATCATTTATTAAGGATTATTATAAGTAGTAGTAATTTCAAACCATAGAGTTGTGAGAAATTGTTTGTATTAGATTGGAATACTTGATAAATAGAGGGGGTGTCCTCGTGGTGTAATGGTTAAAGCGATGGACTGAGGAATCGTAGTACGCGAGTTCGTACTCCAGTCGCGCTATTACGTTCACTTTCAGGCAAATACCCTTGGGAAAGGTATGAACCCCCTTATCCTCCCACCTATGGGTTAAATAGCACCACTACTGTTCTTCTAGGGGAATGGCTTTGGCATTAAATAACCTAAAAAGAGTTGATATGCCATTAAACAAAAACAAACAAACCAAACCTTGATAAACAGAATTAGTAATGTAAAATAACAATACTTGAACCCATTTGACTGAGTGTAAAGAAATAATCAGTATTAAATTAAGTTATTAGAATTAGATAGCAATGTTTGAATCAGTAAGCAAATAAAAGAGTTCTAACTCGTTTGAAAATGTTACATAACTACTATTGCTTTACAAATATATATATATATATATATATATATATATATATATATATATATATATATATATATTGTCATCCACAGACAGACTGTTTCGTTCTATCAGAACTCTTCAGTGTGGCTAGACACGTAGGACGCTCGAAGTCGGGATCGAAACCCATCCAACTTTACGTTAGACTAAGTCTCAGACCGCTCGGCCAACAAGCGTACCACGTTTGGCTAAGGGAATTGTTAAGGTATTTATGTAGCAACAGCAACAGCCGTTTGTTTACATTTTTATATCCTATCGGCTACCAGAGTGCTCAATTCTTTCGAAGAGCTTTGTATTATACGAGCGGCGGTCGAAAATTCCTTCATATATATATATATATATATATATATATATATATATATATATATATATATATATGTTTAAGGAGGTGCCCGTGTTGTAACGGTTATCGTCATTGGAAATGGACACGGCAACCTGAACGAGGCTAATTGCATTTTATATAGCACTAATACTTTTGGGAATGGTATGAATCCAATTGTTCTCCCTCCAGCTATGGGTAAATAGTAAGGCTGACTGGGTTCTTTAAACTTGGTTTGGTAACAAGTCTAGGAGAAAGAAAACTCTGAGTTGGCAATGATCTCCAGAACTGGAGCTTCACAATCAGATGCAGTTTAGTATTAACACAGGAATACCCATTTTTTGGGTGGGGGACTTAGCCTTGTATAATCAGTAACAGGGAGATACGAAAACTTAGAAATTCAAGAGAATACTTATCCCGAAATTAGTAACCAAATTCAAAATCCCATGAAAAGAAGTTTTAGTTTCTACTGCTCGAAACAACAGCTTCGTCACCGAAACTTGATGAGAAGAATGAAAAGAAAGCTTGTCATCAGACTTTGTAAGAATTCAAAACCTTGTGGGAGAATTGAGATTTTCTCCGCAAGATATTTTTCTAAATATACACCATATTCACCTGTCTTTAAAATAATGAAAACGGTAATGTAAACCTTCTCCCATTCTAAGTAATTAAAAATTGATATTGACACTATAACCCCATCTCATAATCATTCAGAAAAAAACACCAAAGCCTATACTGTCTCAGGAGATATCGTTAAGATTCCTGGGTTATATGAAATAATTTAGAAAACTTATCAAATCCTAAACCAAGGGCAAGTAACTAGGCCAGGTGATATCGTTAAGATTCCTGGGTGATATGAATAATAGGAATAAATAGATAAATAGATAAATAACAAGCACGGAAAACTGTAACCTTTAGCGGTTCTTGGTAATGTAACGCTGTATACACTCTTACAATTCGTGTGTAAAGAAAATTAAGCCTCACGTGTTGAACACTGAACTATTCCAAAGTCTACCCAGAGACATATATGTAACATAGGGTTGTATAAAAACTTTCAGCGATAGTAATCTTTTCATTACAAGAAAAGACTCAGCTGCAGGGAGACAACAAATGATTATTTCCTTTTGAGGGTTGTCGTATCCGTTAAAGGACTTGTAGGGTCCCAGAAACTAATTTTTGACCTCTGCTCCTTGGACAGCGAAGACGTTGTTTCCTGTCCTTTCAATGGCAATGTAATGCCATATGGCTGTGGCCTTTTCACTTACATCATCAAGTTAGCCTTTTTGAGGTTTTTGTAGATTTTCTACATACTTCATTTTCACTGAATGATAAGTGCATACTTTTATCTGCAGGGACACATTTTATTTTCTTTCCAATACCATTGGGAATGTATATTATATACATAACAGGTTAAATGTTCTTGTATGTATAAATACATTTATCTTCCAGTTAGGTTCGGTTTAAATGTTATTTTTACTAATTCTTTGAAATGAAGTAAAAACCATGAATGAAAATGAAGTCTTATAATTGTTAGAGACTGATTGCAGTTAATAATTTCGATTAGATGTGGGAAAGACATGAACAGCTGAGTTTTATTATAAATAATATTGTTTATCTACATTTTAAAAAAATATTAAAGAATCTAAAATTATTTTAAAGTTCTGCCTTATCGGTTGGAGAGAACCACTCCAAAGATGTATATCGGGTATGTCACGAAACTGCATCTGATGGTGAAGCTCCAGTTTTGGAGCTCTGGGTAGTGTGGAGTGTACTTTCATAGCTATTCTGCCCCAGAGTGACGGAACCTTTTAGGGTCCCATCTATAGGTAAAATAGATTCGTTTAAGAATTATTTGTATTCCATTGGACAGTGTGCAAAAAAAGAAAAACCCCTCTTAAGTAACCATTATATAGGAAATGCGAAAATGAACTTACAATGAAGGTGATTCCTTAACCTTTTGGCATAAAATAACCCTAGACGGGTTGACATGTTAAAATCAATCAATCTAATTTGGGACGATAAATTCATTAAGGTGTCTTCTACAATTTACATGCATCATCATCTTGTAAAGAAGACGAATCAATTAATTTATGGTATGTCAAATTTCTACATCAATTAGAACAGCACTGTAGAATAAAGTAATATCGACAATCCATGCATATATTGCATATTTGGTTCGCTCTTACATTAGACAACAAGTCTTGGTATCAGAGTTTTCATCTGCCAGTGAATACTATGGCGACAACTTTAGTACAGCATGACAAATAAGTAAAGCCGGTGACCATAGTCAAGGGTGATCTGAAGGCTCCCTTTTCAATAGCTACTACACCGAGGTGTAGGGGAGGGTTCTACTCCATTCTCTAGATTGCTCCACTTTACCCTTGGCCCTTACCTTATTGTGCTGAGTGTTAAGCAATGCGTCATCAAGTACCATTTTTTGAGTGTTTGGTATGACTCGACCTGGGATTGAAGCCCGGTCTCCCGGACTATTAGCGAACACTTTACTCATTAGGCCAATGGCCCAGCCACTAAGTAAAGCAGATGTTACTTTTGACGAAAACATCAACAAATGTCAATAAGAAATTGACCAGCGAAGAACACAACGTATAAGTACTAAAATTACTTTGTTGATGTCTGTTGTAGCTTAAAAATTACGAAAAACGCTGCTAATCTTCACCTAAATCAATTGCAATTGGGGTGCTTGGAGCTAGGGAAGATATTTAGTCGAGTCCCCACCCATTAAAAACCAAAATAGCATTAGAATATCTATAATATACTAAATCTGAATAAACAGAAAAAATACAAGATCAGTTCATATACACAAACAAAACATTTACTCTATACAGAATATAGATACCAACAGTATTGAAAAGAATACACAAATATATCCCAACAGATAAAATATTCACATCTTGCCCTTTAAACAAGCAGTATATAAAAGTGATACAAATACGGAAAAGGGCTTACTTGAAATTGTGGGACAGTAAATAGTCATTATTTTGTGTTATTGTTTCTTAAAAGTTTTTAGTTTGGTTTGGTTTGGTTTGTTGGGTTTTATGGCATATCAACCTTTGTAGGTTATATAACACCAAATCCATTTTTATGTAAACAATTCAGTTTAGCATGAGTACAGAGTTTAATTGTGAAAATCATTTCTATTTCAAACTATTCAAGCAGTTATATATAACAATTCACTTTTGTGTAAATACAGTTTCGATGTCAAAAAACTTCTATTTCAAATAATTCAGTTTAGTATAAGCACGCAGTTTAAATGTAAGTACGGTTTAATTGTCAAAAACATTTCTATTTCAAGCTATTCAGTTTAATCAAACAGTTCAGAGTTCTATTTAACCCATAGATAGGGCCCTATCAGGTGCTACCATACCGGGCCAGAGTGGACCTGGGGGCAATGGCAATGAAGGGGTGCTCCGTACTCCCCAAAGCACCAGCATTACTGGGACTTGACCATCTGACAGTTTAGTGTCATATGCAGGACACTCATGGTGGGGGGGCTAACCCCTCTGCAGAGGTGCAGTCAGTGTATTCTACAGCCCCAGTCGACTGGGCAATTAAAAGTTCTTGCACACAGTCCTGTCGAATATAGATATTTTTAAACATCTCTATTTCAACCATATATGGGACCCTAACAGGTACTACAATTTCAGGCTAGAGTGGATCTGGGAATAATAGCAATAAAGAGGTACTCCACTTTCCCCAGATCTCTAGAACTGAAGCCTTACCATCAAATTCAGTTTGGTATCCTACCCAGGACACTCCTTTTTTGGAGAGGGATCTTATCTTCTGTCATCTTTTAGTGTTAGTCGAATTTTTTGAAAATAGTCACCACTATCTATATTATTTTATGTAATATCGTAACCATTAGTATTAATTTTGACGCTTATTTTTTTAAATCGTAATTTTCTCGTTACTTTTATATTGCAAATCACTCGGGATATCAATCTATGTCAACGAGGAAAATGCGGGTATTGAAAATAATAATGGATAAAGTTTCTGATTATTTTTCATTTACGCTGTTCCTTTATTTTATTCATAAAATGGTAAAAAATTAAACACCAGTGTCCGTTTGTGTATTCTTTTCAATTATGCTTGTATGTATATTATATATACAGTAAATGTTTTTGTATATGTATATGAGATAATCTTGTGTTTCTTTCCGTTTAATCAGTGCTAGTATATTATGGATATGCTAATGCTAATATCTTATTGCAAAATTGGGAAATCAACGATTTGAATATCAACAATTGCCCGGCCGACTGCTTCCCTGCAGAGGGGTAAGACCCCCCCTCCAACGAGCGTTCTGGATATGACACTAAACAATCTGATGGTGAGGTTCCAGTAATGCTGGAGCTTTGGGAAATGCAGAGTACCTCTTCATTGCCATCGCTCCCAGGTCCACTCTAGCCGGGAGTGGTAGAACCTAATAGGGTCAAATGTTTGACATTTAAAATGTATACAAAAAAATGGTTTATGCTGAATTTTATGCTAATAGGGTCCTATCTATGGGTCGAATAGAACTAAACTGTGTACATAAGCTAAACTGAATTGCTCGAAATAGAACTGTTTTGACGTTTAAACTGCGTACTTACGCTAAAATGAACTGCTTGAAATAGAACTGTTTTTGATATTGAAACTCTACTTACGCTAAACTGAATTGTTTGATAAAGAACTGTTTTGACATTTAACAGTGTGTAAACAAAAACTATATTTATACTAAACTGAATTGTCTGAATTAGAACTGTTTGGCTAAACTAAATAGGTTGAAAAAGAAATGTTTTTGACAATTAAACTGTGTACTTTTCCTAAACTGAATTGTTTAAAATAGAACTGATTATTTATATAAAAATTGATTTGGCATTAAATAACCTACAAAGGTTGATATACCATAAAACCCAAACGAACAAACAAACAATATCAACAACGTAACGATAAAAGGAAATAAAGAAAAGGTAATATTAGAAAATGAATAATGAACTGATGAATCTATTCGTTTGTTTTAAAGGTTTTGTGAGAACTGCTGTCGAATGTCAAATAAACGACACTGGCTTTGGGGTGTTTGTTCAGCTGATATATCCAAGAAACACAAACAATATTTATACAATTCATATGAACGTCACGTTCCACCCCCTCTCCATCAAATATCCTAATATGCAAAAGACACGTGTCATAACGTGTCTTCTGGTGAAGTCGTTTTTTTTGTTATTAAACCACATTGGTATAAATGTGTTGCTTCGAGTTCAATTTTGATCTAAAGAAGGCAAATGAGAATCACTCAAAAAATTCTAAGTCTCACCAAGAAAGAAGAGTCATAGCTGAAGATTTTTGCTGTAATAACACACGATCACTTCTTATAAAACTAAATTTATTATTATTATTATTATTATTATTATTCAGATTTCTGTCTTAATTCTGTGCTGGTGAGGCTCGTGCAAAAGTGAGAGTTGTGCGACAAATCTAAAAACTAAGTGAGGTTTAAAATATTTTGAACCCTCAAACGTCATGGCCACTTTTTTCTAATGGCATATCAACCTTAGTGGGTGGTTAAATGTTACAGCCGTCTTTATAGAAGGACTGTAGTAATTTACTTAGCGTTTTGCTCAGATATGGCCCAAGGCCATACGAATGAGGCTTGAACTCACTCGTGATGGTTTGCTAATGTAGCTTGCTAACCATTACACCACCCGAGGTGTCTTAATTGAAGGACAGTAGTTGGACTGTTTAACCCATAGCTGAAGGGAGTTTTAGAACGTTTACACCTTTCCCAAGTGTATTAGTTTGAAAGTGGACGTAATAGTACGACTGGATCTTGCAGTTCAGCACTTTAGCCATGATGCTACAGACCCCCCCACGCCTTATTTAAAATTTGAGAACTTGTCCATTAATAGTTTCGATTAAAGCAAGGTCTAACTTTTTGAATCTGTCAACCCAATATTTCCCGCTGGGTGCTATTTTTCTATGCACCATGAGTCAAAGTTTAGTATAATGGTTTTCTTCGTAGGAAAGAAAATCGGCGATCTGTGTTCAAATGCAAGATGAAGTTGTTTGCGTTTCCTTTCATGTTTAAATTGACCATATGTCTCATCCTGCCAGTGGCGGATTAGTTGGGTAAATACATATCCAGCTTAAACAAATTTCTTTTCCTTATATTCATTCATTGCGGCCACTTCCCAAAGTTCTTCTACTACTACTACTACTACTACTACTACGTTCTCATCATACCTCAAATATAAACATCTACTGACTAAAAAGATTCTATTAGACCTTATTTACTTTTATGAGTGTACAAATATTTAAATTAAGTTTAGATAAAGAAGCGAATATCTTATATACAAGAGGGTGATGAAAAGTTCTCAACCCAACCAAGAAGGGAATGACAAATATCCTCTGATTCCAGCTTCAAGCTAGAAAGTCATCTTAGAAGAGAAAAAGAAAAAGGAAATAATGGTATTTGCAAGATAACGATACTGTCAAAATAAAGGCATCATTATTATATACATCAATTAGTAATCATTTAATTGCGTTCCTTTTATTCAATGTTGATATAATTTTCTTTTTATTACAATATTATTTAATTACATTATTTTTAGTTTAGTAAGTACCTTCGAGCCTTTGTAAATTTCAAGAACTTTTTAAGAACGTTGTTCGTGCTTACCACTTTTAGAAATTGAATTTTTAAATTGAAGAATCAGGAACGTATAAATCAGATTCTTATCGGCGTCAGCAAATTGCAAATTAGAATGAACATTACTTTATTCTCATTTTAACATTATTGGGATAGCAATTGGGGTGCTTGGAGATAGCAAGTGAAGGAAAGAAAAGTAAGTATAAGTAGAGAAAAGTTACTATTCTACAAAATTACTATTATTATAATAGTTACTATTTGAGAGTTTTCACATCAGTGTTAGCTGATAGTCTTTCACTGAAGTTTGAGTGACAGCAAGTTTCTTCAAGTCTCCAGGATTCTTCTCAGTATTCTAGTTGATCTCAACAATGCTGTAGTTTGAAGGGTCTCCAGTCGTCCCGTTATTTCCAAGTGCCCCAGTCCTTGTACCAATACTTTGGTGATTGTACCAAGAGCGCCAATTACGATTGGTATAATCGTCACTTTCATGTTCCACAGTTTTTTCAATCCCTTGCAAAGTCCAGGTAATTATCATTCTTTTCGCTTTCTTTCAATTTTACTCTGTGATCAGCCGGAACAGCAAAGTCTACAATTCTGCAAGTTCTTTTTTTTTTTTTTTTTTTTTTTTTTTTTTTTTTTTTGATGATTATTATAAGGCCTGGTCGTCTGGCCGAAATTAGGTAATCCGTTCGTATCTCAAAATCCCAGAAGAGTTTGAGCCTCTCATTCTCCAGGACTGATTCTAAGTTTTGCATATACCATATGTTCATATGGTCAAATTCTAATTTTTTGCCCATCCAGTCGTGTCTCGTTTTATACTGTTTCTGTTCTAATTTGCTGCACTTGCTTATAATGTGATTTATCGTTTCGTCTCACCACCTAACCTACATGCAAAAATTGGATGATTGTTATAAATATTATAACAAGAACATATCTCAGATATTTTGGATAGAATACTAATGGATTTAATTTCCAGCAGTTGCTCATAAGTTGCTACTACTACTACTACTATGACCACTACTACTACTACTAAGGATATTATTACAGAAAATATTACCACCATATCTAACAATTGTTCAAATCCAAAATCGACAAGCGAGGAAAAGAAATGTAACTATAACAAGTGAAGAGCTACGATTTCACAAATTATTATTATTATTATTATTATTTACTCCTTTAGAGTTTTTCTCATCAGTGTTAGCTGATGGTTTCTTCTTCTTCTTCTTCTTCTTCTTCTTCTTCTTATTATTATTATTATTATTATTATTATTATTATTATTATTATTATTATTATTATTATTATTTAATTTCCAGTTTCATTTTTGGTTTCTTACAATCCTTCTCCGGTCTTTACCCAAGACTTAGGGTGAGGGAAGGTAGTGGTAATATGTATTCTATGTATTTATGTTGTTTGCTGCTCTTTTGGGTGATATTTTTCAATCATATTCATAGTACTTCTCTCCCGGAGATGAGCTGTTCCGCAATGTGCAAATTTGCCGTTTATTTTTATTTTACTCATTTGAAAGTTTTCACACCAGAGTGTGAGTGACAGTAAGTCTCCTCAAGTTTCCAGGAGTCTTCTTAGTATTCTGACCAATCTCAACTGCTGTAGTTTGGATGGTCTCCACTTGTCCTCTTATTTCCAAGTCCTCCAGCCCCCGTACCAATCCTTTGGTGACTGTACCGAGTGCGTTAATTACAATTAGTATCACCGTCACTTTTATGTTCGATAGTTTTTTTTTTCAGTTCTCTAGCAAGGCCTTGGTAATTTTTTTTTCATTTTGCTTTCTTCAGTTTTAACATGTGATCATCCGGAACGGCCAAGTTCACTATTTGGCAGTTTTTCTTTATTTTTGTTGACTATCACTAGGTCTGGTCGTCTGGCTGAGATTAGATGATTCATTCATATCAAGAAATCCCAAAGAATTTTGTGCGTCCCATTTTCTAGGAGGGATTCTGGGTTGTTCATATACCATTTGTTCGTATGGTCAAATTCAAACTTCTTGCACAATTCCCAGTGGATCACCCTCCCCACGCAGTCATGTATATGTTATATAATTGCGGAGGGATTTTTTTATATTATCATTTTTCGTTTTGTATATCTTACCTTTCGGTTTAGTAAGGCTGAGAACGTTTCGGCTTAGTGCATGGGTTAGTTAGGTGCACACATTGAGTGCAGGTGTTCACACGTGCGCAGGACGGATGTGACAATCACAGATGTCACAATAAAAACCCCAGATAGGAAATGTGACCGGGGACGTGAATGACGTCATGCCCGGAAGCAATGGGATGAGGATTTTGGAATTTGAAAAAAACAGTGAGTTGAGATTCGAGTCTAGAGGAAGGAAGTCGATTTTCGGAGCTCGCTGAGGCCAGACCAGTAGTTTGCGGTGGGTGAAAAAGTCAGCACAGAAAGAAATTGTGTCTCTCTCCCCTCATGTTGAAAAACCTTAAACTCAAAAAGGTGAATAAAAGTTTCGTACCTGAACCAAAGAAAGTCGTCAAGTGTTTCGAGTGTTTTTCGGATTCCTATGTTTATAAACATTTGTGAATGTTTCCCGTATCCGTATGAATATGTCTATTTCACGTGTTCGTATATTGGTCGTATATTTTTGGACCTATATATTACATATAGTCTTATACTCTTTTGATGCTAATTTACTGTGTTCGCTTATTATGTAATTGATCTTTTCGTCTTTATCACCATATAACCTACATCTGCTATTTTGGTGCATCTTGTTGATTCTAACTTTGACACAGTCCTTATGGCGTTGTTTTGTCCTGTTATCAGAAAAGATTCAGTTTCTCTCTTAAGGTTTCCCTTTCTTAGTTTTGCTAGTTTGTCGCTTCAAGTGTCCATACAGTTGTTTTTCTTCCCATTTTTGTTTTCTGGTTATTTTTGTTCTGTTGATGAGTGTGTTGTCAATATTGTTTCTGTTGGCTGTAATCAGTCCTTCTTTGCTCTTTTTTATGTAGTCTTCGAGTTGTTATATCGATGCATCGACGGTATCTTTAATGCTGGCGAGTCCTGTTCCTCCTTCTTTTCTTGGCACATACAAATCTGTCTATTACATCTTTTGGGTGTAATGCTTTATGCATCGTCATTAGTTTACTTGTTCTCTGGTTCATTTGATGAAGTTGTTCACTCGTCCACTCTAAGAATGGTATTTTACGCCTTTTAAGTTTTTCACACTCGTATTGACTGATGGTCTTCAATAAAGTTTGAATAATAATAATTATAATAATGATAATAATAATTGATAGGAAATAAAGAAAGACATGATAAAATACGATATCATATCCATTAATAATATATGCAAATACTCTGGAATAATAAAATTTAAAAAATGGTATAAAATCAACCAGAACTAATTATAGAAACCAAAAAGCTGCTATTCTCTGGGAATTAGTTCTGCAAACTGATTGAAAATAAAAAGCAATGTTGATCAAAGACTAAAAAAGAAAAAATGTCTTCTAATTGATACATCAATGCCTTCAGATAATAACATATCAGTCAAAGAGAATCATAGAATAAGCAAATCCAAAGACCTAGAAATAGAAATTGCAAAAATGTGGCGCCTTAAAACTGTTACTGTGCCAATAATAGTGCGAGCCCATCAAGCAAACAGAAAAAAAAAAAAAAAAAAAAAAAAAAAAAGGAAAAGAAAATTTCTAGAAATCAAACTCTACAACAGAAATCAAACCAAAGAAATATATGCCTGTGCTGTCTTCCTTATTAGAAATTCTTGACTATTCTTAAACTGGACAAAGGAGGAACCCAGATATATAAATATTAGAACAAGGAAATTGATCACAATTCACAAGGCCTTACACCCAAAAAAGGACATCGAAAGACTTTATGCAACAAGGAAAGAACATGCAAGCATTGACAACTGCATGGATGGAGCAATACAATGAATGATATATTAACAAGAGGAAAGAGAGATTAATTACAGCACTCAGCAATAACAAGAAAACAAAAATTTAAAAAATTAGAAGACAAAAATTTGTCAAAAAACAACGATAAGGATACTTTCAGCGATATTCTAAGGACATTTTACATGAGGTTACTGGGACATCGCTAAGAAGATTGGTTTGTTTTGGTTTTATGGCATATCAACTTTTGTAGGTTATTTAATGCCAAATCCATTTTTATACATATAAACACTTCTATTTTAAACGATTCAGTTTAGCATAAGTAGACAGTTTAAACATCAAAAACAGTTCAATTTCACGCAATTCGGTTTAGCATAGATACGCAGTTTAGTTCTGTTTGACCCATAGATACGACCCTATCAAATACTACCACTCCGGGCCAGAGAGGACTTGCAAGCAACGGCAATGAAGGGGTACTTCAAATTTTCCTAAGCTCCAGCATTCCTGGAGCCTCACCTTCAGATTGTTTAGTGTCATACACAGGACACTCGTTGGGGAGGGGTCTTACACCTCTGCAGAGAAGCAGTAGGTGTATTTTGCAGCCTCAACTAACGGGGTCATAGCAAAGAAGAGGAAACCTCAAGATAGAAACTGAATCGCTAATTATTGCTGCACAAAATGAAACCACAGAAACTTACTATATCGATGCAAAAATTGATTATACATAGGAAAATAGCAAGTGTAAGCTATGTGATGATGGAGATGAAAGAGCTGATGAGTGAAAAAACACGAAAAGTTTAAAAAATACCTGGACTAAGCCAGAGAACTGAAAAAGCTGTGAAACATGAAAGTGACAGTGATACCAATCATATTTTGGACACTAGGAATAGTTTCCAAGAACCTGGAAAAAAAAGACTCGATGAACCGGAGATTAAACGAAGAATTAAAACTATACAGACCACAACAGTATCAAAATCTGCTTGGATACTGAGAAGAGTTTGGGAGGCCTAATGAGACTTGCTGTTGCTCAGACTCCAGTGAAAAACCATCAGATAGAGCTTATAGACAAGACGGAATCCATCCTGGAGAATGAAACGCACTAAATACTCTGAGATTTTAAAATACAAACAGATCACCTAATCTCAGCCAGAAGACCAGACCTTGTGATAATTTAAAAAAAGAAAAAAAGAGAACCCGCTAAATAGTAGCAGACCACAGAGTAAAAATCAACGAAAAAGAAAAGAGAGACAAGTACTTGGACCTTGCCAGAGAACTAAAAAAACTATGTAATATGAAGGTGATGGTGATACCAATTGTAATTGGTGCGCTTAAATTGATCTCCGAAGATTTGGTAAGGGGGCTAGAGGAGACCATCCAAACTACAGCATTGTTGTTGGAGATCTGAGGAGACTTGCTGTCACTCAGACTCCAGTGAAAGACTAATGCTGGTGGGAAAAACTCGGAAGGAATAATAATAATAATAATAATTTTCAAACAAGATTAAATTTAAACAAAATATCATTTAAGAAAAGGTCATTGGTACTGACTTTTTATTGCTTTTATCTCATGTATACAGATGAGCGTACAAGTTGAAATAAACCATCGTAAAAGTACATTTACTTAAAAAAAATTTGGTTTTGTTTATGCAAGCTGCAGATTACATTTATCTGACTTTTCAGCCTGTCATATGTTTGTTGTTGTTTTTTTTTTTCTTCTTCTTCGTCTTTGGATATTTATTTTGTTAAATAAACGAAAGAGTCCATAAAATATATATTTATTTTAAGACTTCCGTTATAATCAAGTGTTACAGCCGTCCATAACAGTAACTAATCCTTTCCTACTATGAAATAAATCCTGTTAACCGACCCAGCTGCTAGAATGTCCTCTCGTTGAAAGTTTGCTTCTTTGACAAGAGATAGTAGAGATAGTCTCGACTAGTTCATTGTATGGTCAGTCTTATTTCTAAATGGGGGAAGTCCTCTCTGGCTGTTGATCATAAACATTTTTAGATTAGAAGAATATCACATAAAATTTACCGTATAGTCGAGTAATGAACGACTTTGTGTAATGAACGACCCCCAATTTTTATCATATATTGTTTTCGTCATATATTGTATCTAATGAACGATCCCTAAATTTTGGCTATGCTAGCCTACAAAAATATTACTTAAACATCCAATAACAAGAAAAAATATTCAAACATCTATTAATACAAAACTACTGTAATACCATTAAAATCAATTCTGTATCGTTAATAATGTAGTCTAAACCTTGATGTTTCTTAACGTGTTTATTAATGGAAAACAATATGTAAAAACTGTATCATCTTAACTAATAACTTTTGTTTAGGTATGAGTTAGGCGAGGATACTTTGGATCGAAGTTACAGCAAGGTTAGGCCAAGAAACAAGGTAAAGCTTGATATTTCAAAAACATATCTCATGTAATGAACGATCCCGTTTTTTAGGTAAAAAATTGTTTTTTCATTACACGAGTATATACGGTAATACGATTATAAAAATAATGTAAAAGTTGAAGGTGCTTCACCCAATTTCTGAAGATTGACTGCAAACTTCTCATATTTAAAGGACACATTGACATTTAGTGTCTACTAATAAGGATGTACTCAGTAAATTTAAGTTTGTTTACCACAAAATTTTAAGTTTAAACTCTTAGTCCAAATTTAATTGTTATATACTTTTACGTTTTACTCACTTAATTGAAATATAAAAACGTAATAATCTCTCATTCTACTTTGTAAAAAAAATTGTTTTTATTTGG
Source organism: Sepioteuthis lessoniana (assembly GCA_963585895.1). Classification (NCBI taxonomy): domain Eukaryota; kingdom Metazoa; phylum Mollusca; class Cephalopoda; order Myopsida; family Loliginidae; genus Sepioteuthis; species Sepioteuthis lessoniana. The sequence continues at coordinate 32,955,631 of OY757932.1, forward strand.
TGTTATATTGTTCAGGATTTAGAGGCACTCTTAGCATCACGGTTATTGTTGTAGGAAGTGGATGAGGCTGTGTGCATTTCACATAGCGCTAATATCATTGGAAAAGGTATTAATCCAACTATTCTCCCTTTAGCTATGAGTAAATAGTAGGGCAGACTGACTCTTTTGCTTTGGTTTTAGAGAAGGAAAACTCTGAATTCAAACCAGTTGTAGACCTGGAGAGGGATTAGTTTCGCCAGGCCCAGGACCCTCTACCTGAGTAACACCCCCATAACTGAACTAGGTTATGGGACCAGTGAGTTAGTGAGAATTAATGGTTCATATCGAAATTTGATTATTTTTCTAATTCCTCAGACAATTCTATTTAGAAATCTTTGCGTTGTGTAATAATTATCATCGCAGGAAATGATCACTGCGACTTGAGTTCAAATCCTGGACAAAGCTGTTTGTAATTCACATAGCAATAATACCCGTGGGAAAAGTACGAATCCAATTATTCTCATAATAGATAGACTGGGCTCGCTAACCTTGGTATGGCAATCAGTCTTGGAGAAAAATTGACCTTGTGTTATATAGCCTGTTCGTACGGAGGGGTTTGGTACATACATATACGAAATATACGTGGTGCCTTCAATAAATCTTTTGTACACGCATTTAAAATTGTAGTAGACTCTTGAAAATTCAGTATGTTATTGCTATACATCTTATGTGATGACTGACCAATTTTTATGATTTCACGTTCAAATGAACAACTACAGCAGCAATTGGAATACACTCTGGTAAAGCCTGATTGTCACAGTTGGGGAATTTCAAAAATGCAATCTGGACGTGCGGACACTGTAGAAGAACGATATGCAATAAAATTCTGTTTTAAAACTGGAAAAAATGCCACAGAAACGCATGGAATGCTTCAGACTGCTTTTGGAGCTTCTTGCATGAATCGCGCATCAGTTTTTGAGTGGCATAAGAGATTTAAGGAAGGCAGGGGATCTGGGAGGGATGATGAGAGGTGTGGGTGGAGTAAGGAAGTCAATAAACCAGAGTTGATTGGCTAAAGGGTTACTATGTTGAGGTTTTAAGGGAGTTCAGGAAGGGATTCCGTCGGAAGAGGCCAGTACTCTTCAAATCGGGTCAGTGGCATTTCCACCAGGACAATGCACTAAACCACAACTCCATCCTTGTCACAGACTATTTGACCAAGATGGGCATTAAGACAGTTCCTCAGCCTCCCTATAGTCCAGACCTTGGTCCCTGTGACTTTTGGTTATTCCCTAAGCTTAGAGGCTGTCGTTATGAGACAATTGAGGAGATGAAAGAGGCTGTGACGAAGGTCATTGACATGCTCACCCAAGAGGACTTCCATGGGGCCTTCCAGAGGTTGTTGGAACAGTACAAGTGCATTGCAGCCGGAGGAGATTCCTTCGAAGGGGATTAGAGTTTCATGTGTGTACTATCAATAAAAGTGCCCATCCGAAAAAAGTCTGGAAACTTATTTAATGATCCTCGTAATTACTACAGTTGCCGTGACTGCTACAAAGAACATATTTCTTTCTTCAGTGTCATCAACAATGATCAATTGCGCAGTCGGCTGGGGCTGAAGTATACACCGACTGCATCTCTGCAGAGGGGTAAGACGAGTGTTCTGGATACGACACTAAACTAGTTGATGGAAAGACTCCAGTCCTAGAGCTTTTGTGAAGAACCCTTTCATTGCCATTTCTCTCCGGTCCTCTCTAATCCGGAGTGGTGGCACTTAACATGGTCCCATCTATGACCCAAATAGAACTATTTGATCATTTAACTGTGCAAAAAGATTACTGATCAATTGAATTGTTACTGTTACATAGCAATAGTTTGAACCTTGGATAATGAATAATGAATAGAATTATTCATGTTAAATAAAAAAAATACTTGAACCATCTAACTGTGCAAACAAATGAACTCTGACACGTTTAAAAATTTTATCTACAAACTATGTGTTTACAAACCAAATATATATATATATATATATATATATATATATATATATATATATATATAAGATTTGGCGTTAAATAACCTACCTATGCCATAAAACCCTATAAACCAAGAATGATCAAAAGATTTTTAGTTGAATCGTTTTCATGTGGCAGGCATATTGCTGTTTGTTTTTATGTTCACCTGGAAATGTTATCTTTCTGGCTTATTCCTCGTGATTATAACTTATTTATTTCTCCAGTGAACCGATTGGTTGGTTGGTTTCTTTGTTTAATGGCATATCAACTCTTTTTAGGTTATTTAATGCCAAAGCCATTCTCCTAGAAGAACAGTAGTGGTACTATTTAACCCATAGCTGGGAGGATAAGGGGGTTCATACCTTTCCCAAGGGTATTTGTCCGAAAGTGAACGTAATAGCGCGACTAGAGTTCAAACTCGCGTACTACGATTCCGCAGTCCATCGCTTTAACCATTACACCACGAGGACACCCTACCAGTGAACCGAGTCTTTATCTTTTAATTACTTACTCAAGGATTTTAATACTCTTTATTTAAGCCTTTAAAAACATTTTAATTAGCATTTAAACCGTTTTAAAGATAATGGTTTCTAGTGTATCGTGCATGAAAATATCAAAGCAAATAAAAACAAATGTGAAAGAAGACATTTTGATATGAAATAGTTTAGGACTGATGATTATAATAAACAGATTAGAGATCGAGAACTTGTTCATTAATCCCATTTACCAACCCCTCCGCTCGGGCAGGATATGACACAAGGTCAATTTTTTAAAGCGGAGTTTAACAGTTTCGAATTCAGAGTTTTCCTTCTCCTAGACTAGTTGCCCGCCAAGGCTGAAGAACCAGTCTGCCCTACTATTTACCCATAGCTGGAGGGAGAATAATTGGATTCATAACTTTCCCAAGGCTATGTGAAATGCAATCAGTCTCGTCCAGGATTTGAACTCGAGTCACTGTGTCCATTTCCTAGGACGATAACCATTACACCACGGGCACCTCCATAAAACAGAACTTTTTCATTAATAGTTTCGATTAAAGTGACGTCTAACTCTTTGAATTCGTCAAGCCAATATTCCCCACAAAGCGCTGTTTTTCTATGCATCGTAATTCAGCAGGAGAGAGAAACGGTGACGCGAGTTCAAATTCTTGACAAAGTTGTTTGCATTTCACTTCGAACTAATGCCCTTTGTGAAAGGCATGAATCCATTTGTTCTCCTCCAAGCTATGGTAAATTGTTGCACAGACTGGATTCTTAGAACTAAGATTGGCAACTAGTTAAAGAGAAGGAAAACTCAGACTTTAAACAAATTGTAATCGGCTTAAAAATTCACCTTGTGTCACATCCTTCTCGTAGGTGTTGTATCGTGGTAAAGAAGATATACTTAGTGAAATAGAGTTAATTATTTATTAACTGAAGGGGTACAGTCCGACAAATATTATAAGTCTCGCGTTGTGGGTGTTACGTCCGAAGTTGGTCTTACTATTGACCGAGATCTTTCAGTACCGAAACACGACGTCTTTTATGCCTCAAAGATACCGGAAGTCACGTGGCACGAGCCACTATACAACATACACATGCCCAATAAATCCAATTTTCAGACTATAAACCGTAAATATGGCATTTTGGGTTCAGAAAGATCTTATCAGATATGAATGAAGAATGTTTAGTTTATTGAGATACCGACAGTGGTCGCCTACAGAAGTTCTTGGACAATAAGATATGGATAACCTATGTATAAAGGTTGCGCGAGATATTAATAACTTATGTCCGTCGCAATACATGGTTTAGTACAATGTGGCTCACTCATGTCAGCAGGAGTACTTGGTTCATAAGATATGGTTAACTCATGTATAAAGGTTGAGTGAGATATCAGTTGTTTATGTCGGCAGGAGTACATGATTTAGTACAATATGGCTTGCTCTAATCAACAGGAGTACTTAAATCTGAGAATATAGATAGACAACGTTTGTATTTGATTCAATGAGGTATTCATGGTGATAGTCGATTAGAAAGAAAGGTATTACACCCTGCATGTCGGCCAGAATAATTAGTGCAATAATATATCAACTATCTGTGTTTGCTGGAGCACATGATCCAATATAATATGACTCGCTTATGTCTGCAGGAATACTTAGGTCAGAGTTATATTGATTGAATAAATATCGGGATGGTCTCTCTGGAAGATAATTGAATCAATAAGATATTTTCAGCCTATATTTTCAGCCTATATCTTTACAAATGGGGCATCGAGAACGAGAGACAGTTTTTGGACCGATTTATATCAGCTTAGAATGCACCTAGAGGCCATTATTCTAGTTGTTGCATATGGTCCTATTTACCCAACCCCTCCGCTCGGGCAGGATATGACACAAGGTCAATTTTTTGTAAGCGGAGTTTAACAGGTTTGAATTCAGAGTTTTCCTTCTCTTAGACTAGTTGCCTCACCAAGGCTGAAGAACCTAGTCTGCCCTACTATTTACCCATAGCTGGAGGGAGAATAATTGGATTCATACCTTTCACAAGGGTATTAGTGCTATGGGAAATGCAATTAGTCTCGTCCAGGATTTGAACTCGTGTCGCCGTGTCCATTTCCTAGGATGATAACCATTACACCACGGGCACCTCTAGTTGTTGCATATGGTAGTTTTTGTTTGGAGGCTGAATCTTCTAGTCTATCATAAGTGTTATTAAAAAATCAACCGTGAATTTATCTTTATAGAAAAGTAAAAAAAAATTAACGTCTATTTTGTTGTGACATCATATAATTCCAGTTCGACTGACTTGAAATATTTGCACAAATTTTTCTTACAAATATTCTTTTCTATCTTTCATCGAATTTATTTATGCAACTTATCGACCACCTTGTTGTCGGTGCTTAGAATATGTTGACTGTATCCGCTGCAGACGGGTACACCTACAAAAAGGAGGGGGTCCTGTGTATGACATTAAACTGAATAAACTAACACATCTTATCATCTAATTCAGACTATTAGAAACTATAAATACTTCTAATTTATTGAAGGAATAGAATGGAGCCACTTCCTAATTTCATCGAAAGTAATCTGACACCAACTTGTTTGAATAAATTGACGGGTACTAGATGCCAAATTAATGAGGCGTCGATCTCAAGAACTGTGAGTATATGCTCCACCCAATTTTTAGGTATCGGCTACTTTTACAAAATTTGATATTATAATTTGGAAGTAAAGGTCTTTCTTTCTTTCCTTCTTCAATCATATTTCTTTGTTTGTTTGTTTGTTTCTTTCTTTCTTTCTTAATAATATTTCTTTGTTTCTTTCTTTCTAGAGTAAGTACAGGAAATTGTTTAATATTACCTATTTTACAAATAACCGGAAATAGAGTTGTAATTCAACTTTTTCAGTCAGACACTGTAATGCAAGGTGTACATAGTACTGGTTGACCTTTAGTGGGTGTCTCGGTTTATAAAACATGAGAAATCTTCGCTGATTCAACATAGATAATTTTGAGTTAATGTTGGACAGCCAGGAAGAAAATATTTGTTATTTGATAATGAAAACTCGAGTCATTTCAACTAATTTCAAGTAACTGATGATAAAAGTATTCTTTGGTATTTTCATGACAAAACCAAAATTTTCGCACAAGTCCAAGTCACCATTTGAGACCACATCAGATTTCGATTGTTCTTAATTCATCGATTATGGACTCTTCACAAGCACTCATTGAACTTAACGAGTTTATGGAAAACAACAACAGTAGTAGTAGTAGTAGTAGTAAAGAAAACGAAAAGAGAGACAAGTACTTGGACCTTGCTAGAGAACTGAAAAAGCTGTGTAACATGAGAGTAACAGATGTGCCGATTGTATTTGGAGCACTTGAACAGTACCCAAAAGCTTGGTAAGGGGACTGGAACAATTGGAAATCGAAAGACGAATCGAAACCATGCAAACTACAGCATTATGATTGGACAAAATACTGAGAAAAGTCCTGGAGTCTTGGGAAGACTTGCTGTCACACAGACTGCAGTGAAAGACCATCAACTAATGCTGGTGTGAAAAACTCGCAAGAAGTAAAATAATGATAAAAATAATTATACTTCTTCTTCTTCTTCTTCTTCTTCTTCTTCTTCTTCTTCTTCTTCTTCTTCTTCTTCTTCTTCTTCTTATTATTATTATTATTATTATTATTATTATTATTATTATTATTATTATTCTATTTTTTTATTTTCACTCTATGAGAGTTTTTTACATCAGTTTTAACTGATAGTTTTTCCGAGTGACAACAAGTATCCCCAAGTCACTAAGACTCCTCTGAGTATTCTATCAAATCACAGCCTTGTGTTTTGGATGATATCGATTCGTCATCTAATCTCCAGTTCGCCTAGTCTCTTTTCCAGGTTTTTGACTATTCCAAGAGCACCAACAACAATTGGTATCACCATGTTCCACAACTTCTTCAGCTCTCTAGCAAGATCCAAGTATTTATTTATCTTTTGACTTTCTTTCATTTTCACTCTGCGCTCCGTTTGAAGAGTAAAATCAACTAGATGACCAGTTCATTTCTCCTTGTTAATTAATACTAGGTCTGGTCTTTTGGCCGGGATTGAGATTGGGTATTTTAAAATTTATAGGTCTTATTTTCTTGGACAGATTCTTGTTTGTATATATATATATATTAGTCAAATTTTGATTTTTGCATAATTCCAAGTGGGTCAACTTCCTCGCCTAGATGTGACTGTTTTTGTACTCTTTTTATTCCCAACCACTGGGCATACTTAATTAACTAACTCTTTTACACTGAAACAGGAACCTCCACCAAAATGCTCATGTGGAAAGTCATGCACGGTAAAACACATTTATGGAATGTAAAAATCTTGCCTGTACTTGAAGAGCTTTCTACAAAGTAAAAACCATGAAAAATCTATTCGAAATAATAGATCCTAATAACATTATGAACTTCCTGACAAAGAATCGGTCTCCAATCAAGGATATAAGTCCATAAACCTCTCCTGCAAAAATATACTCAAATTCACTCTTTAATATTCCAACTTCCAACAGGAACGCAGACACAAGCAGATAACAACCGAACTCTCCTATTTGGCAAAGAAATAAAACAAAATAAAATAAATAAATAAATGAATAAATAAAAAATAAAATAAAACGTCTTCGGCATAAAGCAAACCAAGGTTTGGCTTGCCGTAAAAAAAACCAATCAACCACTCAACCAACCTTTTTGTGACATTTTGCTTCATTCACTTATTAGGTGGTTGACTGTTTCATTCCCCTGTGTCTGATCAATTCAAGCTTTTACATAATTGTTTCTTTTTATGCTATTATTCTGAGAAGCTATTAATAGCGATTCAGTTTTTCTCCCTACGTTTCCTTTGTGTAGCCATGTCCTGGCTATCTCGGTAGTTTTATGATTTCCTTTTTCCTATTTGTCCTTACGTTGTTTTCATTATTGCTACAGTAATGACTGCTTCTTTCTTCTCCTTATATATTGTTCGTGAATTACCACATAAAGACAATCCCTTCTTTGATTTCTTTTAACATATAGTCTGTCCAGGTTAGCTCTCGCATGTTAGGGTGAGTGCATCGTCATCAATGATCTCGTTTTGTGATCCGTTTTTCTGATCTTCTTTATTCAGTATAACAATGGTTTGAAGTATTTCACAAGAGAAATTGCCCAGGTATTTATTCCTTTGATTAAGTTTCTACGGTAAAGTTTCATTTTTAGCAGTTATCTTGTTCTTCAGAGCTACTCCTTTATGACTCTTATGGTCCTAGAAAATGGAATCGATGACCCGAATTCAAATTCTGGACGAGGCTTTATGAGTTACACTTCATGCTAATGCCCTTGAGAAAGGCATGAATCCATTTGTTCCTTCATGGCTATAAATAAATAGAAGGGCATACTGGTATCCTTAGCCTTAGTTATGCAGCTATATGCAGTTTAAAAACTGACCTTGTGTCACATCATTCCCGTGTCAGAGTGATTGGATGAATACATATTCTTTTCTGACTTTTTCTTTCGGTTATGCTTGTCGGTATCTGTTTTTAAGATTCCCAGGGCTGATTAAGCTCCTGTCGTATATTTTGGAAAATTGTATTATTATTATTATTATTATTATTATTATTATTATTATTATTATTCATGGGTTATTATTATTTATAGGTTAGAAATGCTCTCGCAATATCATTTTTTATGGGTTATTATTATTATTATTATTATTATTATTATTATTATTATTATTATTTACTCCTTTAAAGTTTTTCACATCAGTGTTAGCTGATGGTTTTTCATTGGAGTTTGAATGACAGCAAGTCTCCTCAAGTTTCCAGGACTCGTCTCAGGATTCTGGCCGTTTTTAGCAATACTGTCGTTTGGATAGTCTCTACCCGTCCGCCAACTTCCAAGTCCTCCAGTCCTTGAGAGTTTTTCACACCAGTTAAAGCTGATGGTCTTTCACTGGAGTTTAAATGTCAACAAGTCACCTCAAGTCTCCAGGACTCTTCTCAGTATTCTGGCCAATCTCAATAATATAGTAGTTTGGATGGTCTCCACTCGTCCTCTTATTTCCATATCCTCCAGTCCCTTTAATAATTCTTCGGTAACTGTATTAAGAGCACAAATTACAATGGGTATAAATGTCACTTTCATGTTCCACAGTTTCTTCAATTCCCTTCAAGGTATTTATCCTCCTTTTCGCTTTCTTTCAATTTTGCTTTGTGGTCAGCTGGGACAGCAAAATCCACAATTCTGTAAGTTCTCTTTTTTGTTGTTGTTGTTGATTATTATAAAGTCTGGAAATTCCTCTTTCTACCGCTTTTCTTGACGCATATAATGTCAACGTCTTCTCTGGGATGCAATGGCTTATGTATGGTCATTAGTTTTCTTGTTCTCTCGTCCATTTGTTTAAGTTCTTCCTTCGCTCACTTCAAGAATGGTCCCGAATATCTTACGAGGGCGGGGGGCGCCCAGGTATTTATCCCTTTGATAAGGTTCCTGCTGTATAGTTTTGTCTCTAGAAGCTTTCTGGTTCTCCTGAAATATTCTTTCTTAATTTTTTCTTTTATCTCCTGTTGTTTGATGGTATTAGCTTCCAGTATCCCCAAGTATTTGTAGGTTTCATTATTATTATCATTATAATTATTATTATAGGTGGTTGATAATGTTTCCTCTAAAAAATAAATAAAGATGCAACGAATACTATTACTGTTAAGGAAATAACAGCTATGGCGCCAAAAGATCGAGAAGGATGAGTTCAAGAGATTTTATTTGGGTTTTTGCCAACCAATGACGTATCATGGCTCGTAGAGTTAGAGCAGTTAGTACATTTAAACAATTGCTTTTATATTAACGGCATTATTAAATGAGCTGCACCAATAGAAGTTTATGTTATAATGTGCTACACCAGTAGATGTGTACTCTATAAAGGGCTACATCAACCGAAGTGTACTGTACAATCTGCTGCTCCAATGGAAGTGTACCGTATAATGTGCTACTCCAGTGGAAGTGTACAATATCAAGTGCTGCACTGAGTGAAGTGTACTGTACAATGCGCCGCTCCATTGGAAATGTATTGTTTAATGTGCTTTCTTTTGCATTCGATAATATGTGGTCTGGTTTTATCATCTTTTTCATTTTGTCGAATTTATTATTCTTTTCATTACCTAGTCTCTGCCTCTTTCTCTCTATCTCTCCCCTTCTCTTTCTTTCTCTCTTCAATTATATATATATATATATATATATATATGCTCATTCTAAGAGGCTTATCTCTCGAGATCATAGAATCTCTCTCTCTCTCTCTCTCTATATATATATATATATATATTAAAAAATTAGAATTGATTAGTAATTCTTTTTAGCATGTAGAATGTAATAAGTGAACATTTAATTAATTCAGTCAAAGTGTAAGAAATAGAGATAAAGAAGTAGATAAAATAGTTGCATACAAAAGCAATAAATATGTCTGCAACTTTATTTGAAAATATGTTTGTATGAACTTTTTATGTTCAAATAATTCTTCAGGCAATTAAACTCCGTTTTGCTTTTGTTGTTCTTGTGAATTTTCAGTCAGTACATTCTCTGTTTTCTCTACGTATGATATTCACTTCTGTATTCTTTTCACACGACAAGTTCAGAGGTTTCTTCACTTGAAATTTCTGGGATAAGAATTTACATTTTGGTTGCTGTGTGGTTAGGATTCGTCAAGATTACACTTACTATCAAATTTCTTTCATGTGAAGAGTCATTGCTGTCAGTTCGGATATTCGCTGCGACTGTGACATACTTTCGTCACAACAACTGATAAATACAGGAGAAGAAAAAAGATTGCAAATCTGAATATTTTGTAAATATAAACTTTAAATTTCCTGACCTTGAACACATGTGTTTAGAAAATATGTTTAGGTTTTTAGGTTAATTAGAATCCCAGATCAAGAAAATGTCTCCCGAAGTGTCAACTTGTAAAACCCCAACTCAACGCAGATCTGGTCAATTGAAGCAGTTTTCTTTTTGTTCAAGCTTGACGAATATTTACTCAGCTGTGGGAACATATTATTAACCTTTTATTAATTTTTATCTCCGTCTTTTGAGAAGTGTTAGCCGCGAGTGTGTGTGTGTGTGTGTGTTTTTATGTGTATATAAGTCATATATGTGTGTGTCTTTGTATTATAACAATGACACTACACACGCATACACACACACACACACCATTTACGCTTGTCATCACGGAGATAAAAATTAATGAAAGGTTAATAGAATGTTCCTACAGTTGAGAAAACACGCATATACACACGTGTGTATATATATATATATATATATATATGGTCACACACACACACACACACACATATATATATATATGGAAGTAAATAAAGAAATTAAATCAGAATGTATCAAGAAAGTAGAAAAAAACAAAATTATACAAATTTGATGAATTTATTATGAAAGTCGATGTTGAACGTTTCGATAATTATGACTTCTTCAGGACTTTGAATTCATGAAAAGAGTTGTTGAAATAGCGATTGATGTTTGATGAAATAGCAGGAGAAAAGAAAGATTCATAACAGTATATAGTAATATACTGTTATGAATCTTTCAAACATCCATTGCTATTTTAATATTACTTTTTACGAGTTTAAAGTCCTGAAGAAGGTCATCATAACAGAACTATTCAACGTCAAGTTTCATTATAAATTCATCAAATTTGGATTATTTTTTTTTCTACTTTCTTCACACACATATATGTGTACATAAATGAAACAGCGTAACTAGCATGAGGCTGAAGTATCAGTGTACTCTGTATAGGATCAAATTGTTGCTTCTTAGTGTTTCTGCCTAAGATTAGAGTGTAGTTTCTGCATGCATGAGAATTTAAATGGATAGACAACCGGTCGAAGAGAAGAAGAAACTTTGAATTCAAAACCGGTGATGGATGGCAAAGGGTTAGCAACTCTATCCTATAAAAAATTCTACTCTCTCACAAGAAAATAAGCAGAAAAGAAAACAGCAGATTACCTACTTATTCCCACCCCCTGCAACGAAACCTTTTGGGTTGAAGAAAGAAAGAAAAAGACAATGAATTTGAAAATAACGTTGGAATTGAAATGATAATTTGTTATTTAGACTTGCTTTGTTATTTTCTTAATTTTTATCTTTGAAGAAGTTTTAAATTTGATGCTTTCCCTGATAATATTCATCTGCATATTTAATATATCATCATTTTTGGAAACACTGGGATCGATTGATTTGATTCAATGATTGATTTCTTGATTTTAATGGTACGTTAATCCGTTTAGGGTTATTTCATGCACTGGAGTTAGGGAATCGCATTCATTGTACGTTCATAGTTATATATTTTGCGTAGTTTTTGCACACGGTCCCATTGAATACGAACAATTTTTAAATAGATCTTTTTGACCCGTAGAGGGGACCCTAATATTGATCAGAGACGACCTGGGATTAATGGCAATGAAAGAGTACTCAACACTCCAGAACTGTAACTTCACCATCAGACACTGTTGAGTGGTCTGGTCGAATTTCTAAATCCTATAGAATATTACTCTAATAATTTTCTTGGACAGCTTCTAGTCTACGTGGTAAAATCCCATTTATTTCTACAATTAATTGTGGATAACTATTTTATTGCTCAGTCATTACATTTTTAAAGAACTTTTTCTTTGCTTTTTTGCTTTCACTTGTTGACAGACTCTTCTTGCAGTTGACTTTACCAGCGAGTTCTTCATGGAAAAAGACATTTTTTTAGAATTGTTCAATCATTCTCTTGAACGGTTTTCTCAAAGTAAAAACATTGTCCTTCCTTTATGAGATTTTTTCATACTAGCGTTAACTGGTGGTTTTTCACTGCAGTTTGAGTGACAGCAAATCTTCTGGACTCTTCTCAATATTTTGACCGATCTTAATAATGCAGTCGTCTGGATGGTCTTTACTTGTCCTCTTATTTCCAAGTCTTCAAGACCCTTTACTAATTCTTTGGAGATTGTTCTATGCATATCAATTACAAATGGTTTCATCGTCACCAACATATTCCATAGTTTTTTTTTACGTTCTCTGGCGAAGTCTAAGTGCTTATCTCTCTTTACGCTTTCTTTTAATTTTACTTTGAGTTCTGCCAGGACGACAAAGTCCACTATTCAACTGGTTCTCTTTTTTTTTTTTTTTTTTTTTTTTTTACTATCACCAGGTTTGGTTATCTGGCCGAGATAAGATGATCTGTTTTTATCTCAAAATCCCATTGAGTCTCATTCTCCTGGATGAATTCTGGATTGTTCATATACCACTTGTTCGTATGGTCAAATTGAATATTTTTGCACAACTTCCAGTGGATTACCTTCCCTAACAAGTCGTGTCAAGTCTTATACTCTTTTTGCACATTAAGTCTATTTATGACATCTCTCGGATGACATAGACAGACTCTATGTGTAAAAAAAATGCTAGCGTTGTATAAATGCAACAATTAAGAGACTCAAAGAATATACAAAAAAGATAGAAAAAAACTGATTACAACAGTCAGTAACAGAAATACAAACAGAAATAATCTAAGAACAAATAGAAGAACAATAATAACACACCCACAAAATAAAAAAAACTAAAAAAAAACCAACTATACAGATACTTCAAGCTACATACTAATGAAATTGCACATGAGTTGACCATGACATGGCTAAGAAGAGGAAACCTTATGAGAGAAATCGAATCTCTTAATAGCAGCACAATATACTGCCATAAGAACGTCGATAGAGCTAAAAAAAAAATGGTTTTAAACTAGAAAAAGACAAAAGGAAATATCGTGCAGGAACTGTAATAGACACAGATTATGCAGATGATCTAGAGTTTCTCACAAATACACCTGCACAATCAGAATCCTTACTGTATAGCCTGGAGCAAGCGGCAGGAGGTATTGGCTTCAACTTGAACGCAAATAAAACAAAGTTAATGTGTTGTTAACGAGAAGGAGCCATCGCCACTTTAATTGGCAGGCCTCTAAAATTAGTAGTAGACAAATTTACATACCTCGGTAGTAATATCTCATCTAGTGAAAATAATATCAACCTAGGCCTTGTAAAGGCATTGACTGCTATCAACAGGTTATCGATCATATTGAAATTTGATCACTCCGATAGAATAAAACGGGATTTCTTCCAAGCTGAGTCTGTATCAGTACTATTGTAGTGATGCACCACAAAACGCACGGACAAAAAGCTCAATGGGAACTACATAAAAAAGTGCTTTTTGAACAAATCCTTGAAACAGCAGCCACGCGGACACTTACTTCCGATCTCAAAAACCAACCAAGTAAGACGAAGAAGACATGAAGGGCTGGAGAAGCAAGGACAAATTCATAAGAGATGTTCTTCAATGGACCCCTACACATGGACGTACCAGTGTTGGCCGACCAGCAAAGACTTACTTATATCAGCTCAAAGAGGACACTGGGTGTGGTTTGAAGGACTTGTTGGGAACCGTGGATGATAGGGACGAATGGAGAGAGAGAGAGAGAGAGAGAATAAAGGAAATCTGTGCTGTCAGCACAGCTTGATAATGGTGATGAAGAACAAATCATTTCCAAGCAAAAATTGATAATACAGCAATGTAGGTTATGTAGTGACAGAGATGAAATGGTTAATTACCTAATAAAGGAATGCAGCCAACTGATGCAAAAGGAATACAAGACTAGACACGACTGGGTAAAACAGGTGATCTGGAAATTGTGAAAGAAATTAAAACTTGACTATGCTGACAAATGGTATATTCACAAACCAGAACCTGTCCTTGAAACTGAAGCATACACCGACTGTATTTCTACAGAGGGGTAAGAGCCTCCCCCCAACGAATGCTTGGATATGACATTAAACTGATGGTGAGGTTCCATGAATGCGGAATACCCTTTCATTGCCATCGCTCCTAGGTTCACTCTAGTTAGTTAGTTGGCTGGGTTTTATGGCATATCAAACTTTCTAGGTTTCTAACGCCAAACCCATTTTTATACAAATAGTCAGTTATATTTCAAACAATTCAGTTTAGCATTAGTATACATTTTAATTGTCAAAAACATTTCTATTTTAAGCTATTCAGTTTAGTTAAACAATTCTAAATCAAACAATTCAGTTTAGTGTAAGTATAGATTTTCTCCATACACAGTTAAATGTCAAAACCGTTCTATATCAAACAAATCAGTTTCGCATAAGTACTGTTTCAATGTTAAAAACGATTCTATTTAAAGGAGTTCAGTTTAGAATAAACGCACAGTTTAATTGTCAAAAATATTTCTTTCTTTTTCAAGCAATTCAGTTTAATCAAACAGTTCTAATTCAAACAATTCATTTTAGTATAAGTATAGATTTTGTTTACTTACAGTTAAATGTCAAAACAGTTCTATATTAAACAATTAGGTTCACTCTAGCCCGGAGCGGTATCATCTGGGTCAAATGGAACCGTTTGATATTTAAACTGTGGGCAAACAAATGTCTTACGCTAAATTGTATTATTTTAAATAGAACTGTTTGATCATTTAACTGTGTATAAACAAATGACTGATGCTTAATTAAATTGTTAATGATACTTAGCAATACTTGGAACAATTTAACATTGTTGACTTATGCTTACAAATCACACGTATCTAATATATATGTATAAACAGGATTTGGCATTAAATAACTAAACAAGGTTGATATACCATAAAACTAAACTAAACCAAACCAAACCAAAATTTCTTTGTGACTGAGATACGAATGGATCACCTAATCCCGACCAGAAGACTACTATTAATTAACAAGAAGAATATAATTTACCATTTAGTGGATTTTGCTGTTCCAGCGAACCATAGAACGAAAATGAAAGAAAGTGAAATGATAAGCAAATACTTGGATCTTGCTAGAGAGCTGAAAAAGCTGTGAAACATGAAAGGTGACTGTGATACCAATTCTTGTTGGTGCCCTTGGAACGGTCCACAAAGGTTTGGAAAAGAGACTGGAAGAACTGCAAATCAGAAGAACCGATACTATCTAGACCACAGCATTTCTAAGATCGCATTGAATACTTAGAAGAGTCCTGGTGACCTGAGCAAACTTGTTGTCACTGAAACTTCAGTGAAAGTCCATCCGTTAAAATTGATGGAAAACTCGCAAAGAGTAAAATAATGATAATCTTTAGATGAGAAAATTTAATAAACTTTGGTCCTTAAAAAAAGCCAAATAATTTTGATGCACTCAAATATTTCACGTTTGTTCTTCGATGTCTTTTTAATCATTTGCATTAACAGATTATTGATACGGAAGTAAAACATCTCGGTAATATAACATTCATTATTCTTTTCTTCTTCTATTTTCAGGTACTTCACATGAAACACGACAATCTCAATCGTCTCGTAGGAGTATGTCCCACTAGTCCTACAATATGTATTGTTAGTATTAACTGTAGATATGGAAGCCTGCAAGATACTCTTATGTTACCGGACCGCTCCTACGATTGGGGATTTAAAACTCAATTCGCTCTCGATATTGCTAAGGTAAGTCTTCTTAAACAAAAGAAATTTTACCAGTTGATTTCAAATAATTCTGGTGGCCAACATTTTCCATAATATCTATTTGTTGGTCTATTTTATGAAGTTACTTTAATCCTTTGAGTCTTTAAATATCATTTGCCCAGTCGGCTGGGGCTGTAGAATACACCGACTGCTTCTCTGCAGAGGGGTAAGACCCCCCCCCATGAGTGTCCTGGATATGACACTAAACAAACTGATGGTGATGTTCCAGTAATACTGGAGCTTTGGGGAATACGGAGCACCCCTTCATTGCCATTGCTCACTGGTCCAATCTGGCCCGGCGTAGATAGGGCCCGGCGTAGATAGGGCCCTATCTATGGGTTAAATCGACTAACGGCATACGTATGCTAAACTGAATTGTTTGACTAAACTGAATAGTTTGAAATAGAACTGTTTTTGACGATTAAACCGTACTTACATTTAAACTGCGTGCTTACGCTAAATTGAATTATTTGAAATAGAACTGTTTTTTGACAGTGAAACTGTATTTACACTAAACTAAATTGTTTAACATAAAACTGTTTTAACATTAAATTATGTGTAAAGACAAGGCTTAGAATATACATGCTGTATCTCTTGCAGATGGGTAAGGCCCCCCTTTGGCCCCCCTAAGTTTGCCCTAAGCATGACTAAAATGCATCTGATGATGAAATTACAGATCTGACCCTAACATACAATCATTCCGGGTCAAAGTGAACCTGGGAGTAATAGAAATGAAGGGGTACTCTTTAGTTCCCAAGAACTAAAAAACTGGGGCCTCATCACCGGATATAATTTAGTTTTATGCCCAGGACGCTCCTTTTTTTTGGTAATAGTGGATAGGGAGATTCTTTCACCTCTGCAGAAGATACTGTATTCTAAACCTTGTTGCTATCAGGTTTTGTTTCGGTACATTTTCAATAAAATTATCATTTTTTTGATAGCTATTGCGAAGTGGCCAGTTCTCTAACTAGAAATAATAAATATAGTTATATCCAGACGTCTTAATGTGTGGAGCAATTCCTTTTTTCCTAGGCGATGTCGCCTTTGTTTGGACGACCGCGTTGGTTAGGCTAAAGTTTTTGAATTGGTGGAATTAACAATTTCGACCAATATCCTTCCCTCAACCCCTAGACATCTTTGTCGTCGACTGACTTCAGATCGAAAATCTTGTTTATGAAAAGAATCTAGACAAAGGCAATATATCATAGAACCCTGGGGAAATCCCGTCCAATCCCCAACTTTTGACACATTGCTTTTTTTTCGAGTCATTTGTCAATTCTATCTTTTCCGGAAATTCCCGATATTCAAAAATCTGCCCTACTTTTCTTCTTTTTTTTTTGAGTCATTTGTCAATCCTATCTTTTCTGAAAATTCCCGATATTCAAAAATCTGTCCTACTTTTAAAAATTTTTTTTATTTCAATGTCTGACATTTTTCAATTGTTCAAAACTTATCTAATTTCTGCTTTGTGTTATCTTTATAAACTTTTACCTACTTCCGTTGGACTTGACATCCTTGTTATGTTTTTCTAAGCTCATACTTATTTCCTTTTAGGTTTGACACCTGTGTTATTCTCTTAAAACTTTGATAAGAAAATTGTTAGTTTTTTTTTCATATCCCTTGCGTGTTAAGAGTTCTGAGTAATTTGAAATCAATATTTTTTTTATTTTTCTAAGAATTCTAGTACTTGTCCTTTTCGATTGGTATATTTTTATTTCTATTTTCTGGGTTAACGTGGAAACTGCCATTTCCCGCCTTCGTCTTCATCTTTAGTTTCGGGTTTTCTCACTTTTCTCTTTTTTCTTTTTGGTAATATTTTTCCAGCTGGCCCATATAACTAACCCATCCGTCAAACTGCTTGGTTTCTTTCTGATAGGATTTATTATAATTTAAAGTTGATTAAATTTCATTACATATATATATATATATATATATATATATATAATTAGATAAGTTAGACACTTCGTTTCTACCTATTTTATCATTGATCCGTTCAAGTCTTCGTATGAGTCACATGTCTTCTTGATGAAATGAATTCAAGAAGCTGTCATATTTTCTCTTGTACTTTCCATCCCAACTCGAGCCATCATTGAGAGAACGAACAATGAAATGACAAACACAATTACCAGTCGTATACATCTATATAAAGAGTAGGGGGAAGGACAAGTGTGAGGGAAATTTACAAAAGAAAAGAAGTTAACGAGAAGTTAGAAGAATTGTTAGTTCCTCTGAAAATGGCTTCAGCTGGAGCCGAAAGTACATAGGAAAAATATGGCACCTTCTTGAATTCATTTCATCCGGAAGTCATGTGACTCATATAAAGACTTGAACAGGTCAATGATAAAATAGACAGAAACAAAGTATTTATCCTATTTTAAAAAAAAGAAATGCCATTCTAAAAGAAGAGATGCTTTTCTCAAAGAAGAAATGCTATTCTAAAAGAAGAAATGCTATTTTAAAGAGGAAATGCAATTCTAAAAGAGGAAATGCTATTTCAAAAGAGGAAATGCATGTTTAAAAGAGGAAATGCTTGAATAGATCCTAGAAGCAACATCCCACGAAACAGCAGCTGTATGGCCACCTACCTCCTATCTAAAACCATCCAAATAAGACGTACAAGGCATGTGGAACACTGCCGGAGAAGCAAGGACGAACTTATTAGTGACGTTCTTCTATGGACCTCTTCACATGGACAAGCTTGTGTTGGTCGACCAACAAGAACTTACATTCAACAGCTTTGTACAGACACAAAATGTAGTCTAGAAGACCTGCCAGAAGCGATGGATGATAGGGACGAATGACGAGAGAGAGAGAGAGAGAGAGAGAGAGAGAGAGAGAGTCAGGGAAATACGTGCTAGCAGCGCGACTTGATGATGATATAAATATCGGGTATCAAAAGTATTTCGTTTTTTTACATTTTAGCAAAAACTTATTTCATATTAATGTCTGAAAATTCTCTATCACACTACGGTAATTGTTATTTCACTCTTTGTGAATTTTTCTGACCAGTTTAAACTAGTGGACTGTCATTCGAGTCTGAGTCACCAGGACTCGTCTAAGTATTCGAACAGATCTTAATGCTGATTACAGTATGGTATTGATTCTTTCTCTGATCTATTCTTCCAGTCTATTTTTTAAAGACCGTTCCAAGGGCCCCATCTACCACTTGTATCACAGTCACCTTTAGGTTACATAACTTCTTTAACTCTTTGGTAAGATCTAAGTATTCGTTTATCTTTTCGCTGTCCTTCATTTGCTAGTATGGTCAAGTCTTAATCTCTTGCACAATTCTCTGGAGACCATCTTTCCCCTCCAGTCATGTCCAGTCTTGTATTTCTTTTGTGCCAGTATACCAATTTACTGCAATCCCTTGTTATGTGATAAACTGTTTCATTTCTGTCACAAGATAACTTACACTTATTATTATTGCTATTATTATTATTATTATCATCATTTTACTCTTTTGAGACTTTTTCACACCAGCGTTAGCTGATGGTTTCTCACTAGAGTTTGAGTGACAGCAAGTCTCCTCAAATCTCCAGGATTCTTCTCAGTATTCTGGCCCATCTAAATAATTTTGTTGTTTGAATGGTCTCAACTCGTCCTCTTATTTCCAAGTCCTCCAGTAATTGTATCAATCCTTTGGTGCACTAATTACAACTGGTATCACCGTCACTTATTATTATTATTATTATTATTATTATTATTATTATACTCCTTGCGAGTTTTCACACCAGCGTTAGCTGGTGGGTTTTCACTGGAGTCTGCATATGGCAAGTCTCCTCAGATCTCCCAGATTCTTCTCGGTATCCTGGCTGCTACCTCTGATTTCCAACTCTTACAGCCCTTTTTGCAATCCTTCGGAGACCGATCCAAGTACAACAACTACAATTGGTATCACCGTCACCCACATGTTCCACTGTTTATTTTTGTTCTTTAGGAAGTTTCAAGTCTTTGTCTATCGTTCCACAATCCTTAATATTCACTTTGTTGTCCATCGAAAGGACAAAATCATCTAGACGACAAGTTCTCTTTTTTTTTTTTTTTGTTAATTACCTCTAGTTCTTGTCTTCTGGTCGGGATTAGATGATCCGTTTGTATCTCAAAATCACAAAGAATTCATGCGACTCATTCTCTTGGACGGATTCTGGTTTGTTCATATAACATTTGGTAGTATGATCAAATTTCAATATCTTGTACAATTCCCAGTGGATCATTTTACCACTCTGTCATACCAAGTCTCATATTCCTTTTGTGCCAGTTTGCTACCTTCGCTTATTATTTGATTAATCGTTTCATCTCTTTCTCCACATAACCTACGCTTGCTATTCTATTGCCGATTATGGATTTTTTCTTTAATATGATTGGTCCTTACGGCGTAGTTTTATGCTGCTATAAGAAGACTCATTCTCTCTCTTGAGGTGTCCCTTTTGTAGCCACGTCTACGTCTTTTCGTGTGCAATCGTGCCAGGTTATCGTTTGAAATATCAATACAGTTGTTTTTCTTCCCATTTCTGCTTTTTAGTTTTCCTTGTTTTTCTTTCTGTATTTAGGTTGCCACTGCATGATTTAAAAAAAAAAATCTGAATATGAGCACTGGTAAAAAATCATACATAATTGTAGTAATTCTAGTCAAGTAAGAACATTAAATTTATAAGTCCCAAAAATTCACTCTGAATTGTTCAGCAGGACACATGGTGTAACGGTTATAGGCGTTGGTTGCCTAAGCTTCTAAGGAGACAATCACTACAGGCGAGTAACAATACAGGAATACCTAAGACTTGTACCCGGTTATGGCCCACGGAATCAGAATAGGTGACCCCCGTGGATTCAATAAAGGACGTAGTTCGAAGTTCCGTGAAGGTTCCCGAGTTCGACAAATACTTGAAGAAGGCCGGAGGATATATCGGCCGAAACGTTGTGGAAATAACAATAAAGATGAAGACAATAGTCCGAAAAATCACCAAGCTTCGTCTCAGAAATTTAGACAACTAATTTCCTAGGTACTCTTTTGTTATTTTTTCTTTCATCTCCGCTTGTTTGATAGTATCCGCTTCCAATATTCCAAGTACTTGTAGTTTTTCTTCTCTACAAGCGTCCTAATGCATTCTCGACTTTGTTAGTTCTATTCCTTCCTCTGATTCTCTTTTCCCACTTTTCGTTATGAGCATGGCACATTTTTCCATGTTAAATTCCATTCCTATATCCTGGTTGTATATTCTTATTGTTTGAAATTTAGAAATTTTGCTCTGTTCTGTGATTATCTTTTCAACTTTTTATTTAATAGGGGATGCAGTATTTACATGATTCGGAAAAAATTATCCATGGCCGTCTCTCCTCGTTGAACGTTTTAGTCGACAGTGTGATGCAATGCAAAATTGAAGACTATGGAATGAACAAACTCCGTAAACTGCTTCGAAAAAAGAATTCAGTTAAAGATAACCTTGAAAGTAAAATAGACTTTTTTGTCTGATAATTGCTTATTTATTTGTTGTTTTCTTTTGTCGAAAGTTTTTAAATTAACTATTCTCGTTAGCATAAGATTATACTGACTTACAGAAAAAAAAGATGCCATAAGACATTTTAACTTTTTCAAACAATAGTCGTTGAAATTTAATCAAAAAAAATCAAATAAGACTCTATATCTGTAAAATATCAGTGGCAGCAACATTAGAATAAGAAAAAAGAGCTAAAAATTTGACAAGAAGTTTCAGAAAATTCTTAAACAAATTTCCAAATTTTGATAAAGATCGTAATGTATTTTTACGTGATTTTCGGAAGTGATTATTTTCCTTGATTATTGTTATCAAAGTTCCTTTAGTTGTAGCAAAAAATCATTGAAAATTCATTAAAATTTATAGTAATAATAAAAAATGGTTCAGTTTTTTTCTCGTTTTTTTTTTTTCTTCAATACTATAAGATACAGGGTTTTATTAGTATGATCAAAAGAGATAAAATCAAATTTATCAATATTTAGATAAAAAGTATATGTAAGGAAGAATTCTCACTATCCTTTTTATTCTACACGAATGTATTTACTTTCATCATTGTTATAAACATGAAGATACAATTCTACATTGTTAGAAACGTTCCTATTACCTTAACTGAAAGATCATCATTTATTTTAATAACTTTTAGAATATATTTGTCAACATATTTTTGCTTGCTGCAACCTGATAAATCTGATAGTGCTTTGTAATGTCACCTCATTAATTCATTTGAAAATGTTTAAAATTGTTAATTGTAAAAATAAACATTAAATTTTCCTTTGTTAGTGAACCCATTAAAAAAAGAACATTGTTTTTTCAAACACTTAATTTCTGAATAATAAATTTAACACTCACACGTTTTGTAGTCTATCACTCCTAATAAAGTATTCAATAAATTCTGATTACATATTAACAGTAATGACCGACCCCAAAGTTTTGTCTATCCTAGCCAAGAAAAATATTTTTCAACATCCAATGATATAAAAGGAAAACATCCAAACATTTATTTAATCTTTCAAAACTACTGTAATGCAATCAAAATCAATGCGCCACTGTAAATAAACAATGTAGTTTCGACTTTAAGGCTTTTAGCTAAAATAATAAAGTTTTTAAGTAAGTTTGTTTACTATTTATAATATTTATACATATGCTCAACTGTTATAAAAAGTGAACAAATTTAAGTAAAATCTTTATAATCTTAACTAATAGCCGTTGTTTAGGTATAGGCTATACAGGGACACTTTAGATCGGATTTATGGCTAGGTTAGGCTTAGAAATAAGGTAAGCTTTGACGTTTCTGAAACATATCTCGTGTAATCAACGACCCCTTGTTTTTGGGGTGAAAAATTAATTTTAAAAAGTCGTTCATTACACGAGTAAATAAAGTAACCAATTGCCTTTGTGGAAAAAAAAAGTAAATTAATAGCAGAACTTGTTAATATTTTTTCTAGTATTTTTTTTTTCTTTTCAGAAAAACTTTGGATCGCTCCTGAACTTCTCGAAGATTCAACACAAGCAACACCAACGAAGAAAGCAGACATTTATTCTTTTGCTATTATTTTACAAGAAATTGCTCAAAGAAAAACACCTTTCGAAGAGTGTAACATGGAAATCCACAGTACGGTTTATAAATAAATTATTCTGAATTTAACAGCACACTTTGCATAATAATGATAATTGATTTTCTATTCATGCCACGTGACGATATTTGTATCACGTTGAAAGTACGAATTTAACCATATATAGAAACACCCATACAAAAATTAATTGGAATACAGTCAAATCTCGTTGTAACAGCACTCGTTATAAGGGCACTATTTAATGACACTCATATACATTCTAACACGGGGATTGCAAACTACTTTTCTATAGTACACGGTAGAACAATTTTCGTGACTAATATTTTCTTAAAACTAGGTAATTTGTCCTTCACCTTTCTTTGACTATGTTTCTACACAGAAAAAGGTAGAATATACTTTGATATTTCTGTTGCTTTCGTTTCAAGATCAAAAGCTAAAAAGTAGAAATGATTCAATTTTATATACATTTAATTAAACATTCTAAATAAGAAGGTTACTGAAATATACAACGACTTTTTTCAAAAACCTATTGTAATTGAGATGATAGAAAACAGGTGACTGAGGCTGTAGAAAAGGAATGACTGAGATTATAAAAAAGGGTGACTGAGATTATAGAAAAGGGGTGGCTGAGCTTATAGAAAAGGAGTGACTGAGATTATAAAAAAGGGTAATTGATATTATAAAAAAAGGGTGACTGGGATTATAGAAAAGGGGCGCCCGAGGTTATTGAAAAGGGGTGACTGAGAGTATAGAAAAGGGGTAGCAGAGCTTATCGAAAATGAGTGACTGAGATTATAAAAAAAGGTGACTGAGATTATAGAAAAGGGGTGGCTGAGGTTATAGAAAAGGAGTGACTGAGATTATAAAAAAGGGTGATTGATATTATAAAAAAAGGGTGACTGGGATTATAGAAAAGGAGTGACTGTGATTATAAAAAAAGGGTGACTGAGATTAAAGAAAAAGGGGTGACTGAAATTATTGAAAAGGGGTGACTGAGTTTATAGAAAATAAAATTGTAGTAGATTGTACTATAACTATTTTTAAAACAAAGAAAAAAATTCTAAATTCTATAACATTTAAAGAAAAAGCAAATATAATTTTTGCGCATATAAATTTTCTTTTATCATTTGCTATTTGTACAGTCCCACACGAATATGAGTCAACTCCTTGTTATGTTATTAAATTAATAAACAAGCGAATCCCTATCTTCTGTTGGCCCAGTCGGCTGGGGCTGCAGAATACACTGACTGCAACCCTGCAGAAGAGTAAGACTCCCCCAACGAGTTGGCCTAGTCGACAGGGGCTGCGGAATTCACCGACTGAATATCTGCAGAGGAGTAAGACTCACCAACGAGTCAAGCTTTGGGGAATGCAGAGGACCCCTTTATTGCCATCGTTCTCAGGTCTTCTCTGGCCCGGAGAGGTAAAACTTGATAGGGTCCTATCTATGGTTTAAATAGAACTAAACAGTATACTTATGCTAAACTGAATTGTTTGAAATAGAACTGTTTTTGACATTTAAACTGTGTACTTATATGTTAAACTGAAATGTTTAAAATAGAACTGTTATATGTATAAAAATGTATATAAAATAGAACTGTTAAAATGTATATAAAATAGAACTGTTAAATGTATATAAAATAGAACTGTTATATGTATAAAAATGGATTTGGCATTAAATAACCTACAAATGTTGAGATGCCATAAAACCAAACCAAACCAAACCAAACCAAACCAAAATAACTTAATTTAGAGTTGAATTACCCGAAAAGGGTTGATATGCCGTAAAACAAAACAGCCAATCAACCAACCCATGTTCTGTTGTGTGACTTAATTTTTAATAATCTCAGTCATCACTCCGCCACAAACAAAACAACGTGTAGAAACAATTCAAAATTCTATGTTTAATGTTTAAACGTTTTTTCTTTTCTAGTGAACGGCATTTCTACACTCAAAAAGAAAAAAAAATCATTAAACATATAATTTTGCGTTGTTTCTATACATGCTGTTAAAATTTGAGTTTATTTGAATAAGTTATTAGAATATGAGTTGATAATTAAAAAAAAAAAAAATACCCTGTATAGGTGAATGTAAAACTTTTAATTTTCTATTTTTAGGTATTCTGAAAGAAGTATGCACGCAACAGAAGCCGCCTTTTCGACCACTGGTAGATCCAGAAAATATTCCCAAATTTTATTATGATCTTATGGTTAAATGTTGGGAAGAAGAACCTGACAAAAGACCTAGCTTCGCCCAAGCTGTATCGGCTATCAGAAATTCCCCAAAAGAACTCCAGTATGTTTCCTTATAACTTACTTATATTTCACTTTTCACAAAATATAAATATTAGATATTGGGAAAAGTTTGTTTATCCATTTCCGAAAGACTGTTAACTTATTGATGTAAAGTTACCAAACTTGGTCTGCATACTACTTTAACCAGTTAAAAACATTTTGCTTGTCATGGAGTAAAAGGGTTTTCATTGAGGCAGGCAAGGGGTCACTAGTATTATACAAGAATCGTTCAGATACCATATTGCTGCAAGGTAGAATTAATCGTACAGAATCTAAATTTCCAAGCTAAATAATTAACATTTAAAGATTACATATTAGCATTTATATGTAGTAATTCAAGCTGTAGATTTAAGATAATTACACCGTATCATTGATGGCTTGATTGATTTTAACGGCATGCCAACTCATCTAGGGTTCTTTTATACACAGAGGTTAGGGAATCGTGTTCATATTTACATTTTTTGAGTAGTCATTTCTGAAGAGTTTTTGCACACGGTCCTATAGAATATGAATATTTTAAAAATTAATCCATTTAACCCATACATGGGACCCTAACAAATACTCTCAATCCGGGTCAAATGAAACCAGCAGGTAATGACAATTAACAGGTAATCCACATTTTCCAAATCTCAACCATTTGATACAGTTTTGTGTCATACCCGGAACATTTATTTTGGGGGGAAGTCTTACCCCTTTGTAGAGAATATAGTCAGTGTATTCTAAGCCCCACCGACACCCGGTAGTTGGGATTAACAACGTAGACAAAAAAATCAAAATTCATAAATAAATAAATTTTACATATATATATATATATATATAATCAATACAATACGTGTTTTGGACATTCCAGTCCTCTTAAGGTGATTGAATTGTTGGTTTAATTTAATCGCCCGAAGTGAAGTTAAACTTGAAAATATTTCCTTTTCTCTCGTTGGACCAGTAATAATCTATTGACCCTGTAGGTCCTATTTACCAACCCCTCCGCTCGGGCAGGATATGACACAAGGTCAATTTTTAAGCGGAGTTTAACAGCTTTGAAATCAGAGTTTTCCTTCTCCTAGACTAGTTGCCTAACCAAGGCTGAAGAACCGAGTCTGTCCTACTATTTACCCATAGCTGGAGGGAGAATAATTGGATTCATACCTTTCCCAAGGGTATTAGTGCTATGTGAAATGCAATCAGTCAGGTCCAGGATTTGAACTCGTGTCGCCGTCTTCATTTCCTACGGCGATAACAATTACACCACGGGCACCTCCATCTATTGGCCCTGTAGTTAGAGTGCTCACCAATGGTCGCAGAGACCGGGATTCAATCTTAGGTCGGGTCATACCAAATGCTCAAAAATGGTGCTTGATGCCGGATTGCTTAACACTCAGCATTATAAGGTACGGATCAAGAGTAAAGTGGAGCAATTCAGAGAAAGAACTTGCGCCCTCTCCTATACCTCAGTGTAGTAGCTATTGAAAAGGGAGCCTTCGGGTCACCCTCGACTACACTTGCCAATTTTACTTACTTATATATTAATACCTGTGATATTTTTTCAAAAGAATACTAACTTCGCAAGATACAATAAAAATGCTGAGGTGGATTTATCTTTTATAGTAATAACTGTCATTTGTAACCCTTTCCTTATCTTTAGTGGTTATTCCTTTTTTAGGGTTTCATCTATTGCTCAAATAAATCTGTTTGATAGGATTGTATGCGAAAAGAAAAAAAACTTTTAAACAACTACACAAAAAGTGTAAGTATAAACATACAATGAACGTGATTCCTTAATCTCTTGGCATAAAATAACCCTTGACGGTTTGACATGCTGCTATAATCAATCAAATGATTTTTTTGTTTGTAAATGTTCGATGTAAGTTTTTATTTAAGAACAAAGATTGTAAAATAGACATTGTTTAGAAAAATGAAATAAATAAAAGTTT
Organism: Sepioteuthis lessoniana; assembly: GCA_963585895.1. NCBI lineage: Eukaryota > Metazoa > Mollusca > Cephalopoda > Myopsida > Loliginidae > Sepioteuthis > Sepioteuthis lessoniana. The sequence continues at coordinate 32,982,947 of OY757932.1, forward strand.
GTTTTTTTGTTTGATTTCTTTTAGTTAGTATCACCATGTTTGTGATTCAGGTCTTGATCTCATACTCCTTGCAAGTTGATATATCTACTAGTTGATAGGATGATGCAGGTTCAATGAGACGATAAACAAATGAAGTGTCATAACTATCTTTTAAAAAAGCTCTCCACTTTTAAAGGATAAAAATTCATCCAAAGATCTTTATTTAACAAATGCTCATATTGATTTATATTTAGGGTGACTTTTGCATCGCTGAATTACCACAATGTCAGTGTTGGGTGATAATGACGGACAAACAGAAATAACGGTACCAATGGAGTTCGTATGGAACTTTATTATAAAGAAAGTCATGAAAATTATTACAAAGGTCAAAATTACAATCATAGTCTAAAATGAAGAAATATTTCTCTGTAGATTCCTTCCGTTTATTTCAATATATTTGGGATCTTCATTAATACAAGAAATTTAATTATTATGAATTTGGATTTTATTTTGCTGCCTATAAAACTTTCCGACTGTTCTTAGAATTCTTATGATAGGAATATAGTCCGGATTAAAAGCGAGGTAAGAGTAAATTTTCGTGTCTTCCAATGAGACCTGCATCAGAAAAATAAGATTTTAAAAATTCGGCTTGGGGTTACCCTTACGGCGTTCTTAGTCTGGACTAAGAGATTAATGTTACAGTCTTAAAAGTCTTTGGCAAAATCCCTGATTTTTTCTCTTTAATTACTGTGTTTGAAAGCCTGTCTATCATTTGACGCATAATGTGTCAAATTGTATATTGAATTGGTCAGTATATACACTTAGAAAAACCCTGTGAAACTTTGGACTGCGAACGCAAATAAAATAAGATGGTCTAAATTAGAAAGCATAAAACTGGGTTTGTTTTCGTCTATTCTTGTTACAAAATGAAGTTGACAAGTTTGGGAAGTTCTCTTTCTTTCTTAATTCCTTTCTGTTTTCTCCATTTTTTTTTTTTTTTTTTTTACTCTTTTTTGATGTTTAACTTCCTAATGTGTGGTTTTATCTTATCATGGCGTGTGGTCTGACTGCAATAACATTCACTTTCTAAACAGACTAGTATACAAGAGCTTACACACTAATCCCTATGTCTCTCTCTTTCAATGTATATATATATTGAACTCTTTAAATAATGAATAACTTAAACAATTGCAAAATGCCCTTAAATAGTTACATAATTTTCGCTATCAATCATAAAAAATATAATTAAATGATAAATTGATATATAGATTGGATAAATACACTCCTATAGAGGCACGGAGTGTGATTGGCGTAACGGTTATCGTTGTAGGAAATGGAATCGGCGACCTGAGTTCAAATTCTAGACTAGGCTTTATGTGTTTTCCTTTGCGCTCTTGTTTTCCATCTGTTTATGAGTAAATGGTAGGGTTGACTGGGTTCTTTAGTCTTGGTTTGGTAACAAGTCAAGAAGAAGGAAACCTCTTAATTCAATCCCAAAAACATCCCCTGTGTCACATCCTTCCCCAGGTGGAAGGAGGTTGGGTCAATACATATATTCATAGGTTAACAGTTTCTTATAACCGTCGACAAATTTTGATTGATAATAAATTTTAATGTTTCTGAACATTATTTTCATTGGTAAATATATTCCTTTATATCAATATAATAGATTTATAAGACCTATTTTCACTTGAAAAAAATTCACAAAATTATGCATTTATTTATTGATGTATTGAATATATCCCCCAGTTATATAAAGCGTAAACAGAATGGCGCTTAGGTTGGTTGGGTTTTATGGCATATCAACCATTGTAGGTTATTTAATGCCAAATCCATTTTTATATAAATAATTCTATTTCAAACAATTCAGTTTAGCATAAGAACAGAATTTAGTTCTATTTGACCCATTGATAGGATGCTATCAGGTGTTACCACTCCGGGCCAGTGTGGTCCTGGGAGCGAAGGCAATATTGGGGTACTCCACATTTCCCAAAGCTCCAACATTACTGAATCCTCACTATCGGATTGTTTAGTGTCATATCTAGGACACTCATTGGGGGGGTCTAACTCCCCTGAAGAGAAGCAATCGGTGTATTCTACAGTCTCAGCCGACTCGGCCACAGGACACTCGTTGGGTGGGAGGTCTTACCCCTCAGCAGCCCAAACCAACTAAGCAAATGGCGCTTGGTAACTGAAAGTTTCTTGCCCATATGATTATCAGACCAAGCTTCGTTGACTATTTTTACGTCATTCTAACTTAGATATATATGGTCTATAGTGAGTACTATTTATAAATATAGGAAATATATATATATATATATATGTGTGTGTGTGTGTGTGTGTGTGTGTGTGTGTGTGTGTGTGTGTGTGCTTGTAATGCGGTTCCAGAATTCTGTTAGATTGGCTTGTTAATTTTTAATACCTACGATTGTTTTATGTTGTACTACGTAGTGAGAAAAAGATACTCATAGGTATGTCATCTTAACCAATGTACTTTATATTTTAAGACAAAAATTATTATAAATATTATTTCATGTTTTTCTTCATAAATGCCAAAAAATTGTGAAGATTTTAAGAGACGCTTTCGTTCTCAAACAGAAACGAATAATTTCTTCTAAATTCGAAAGTACTAATGTTTTACTGGTGCAAGCTATTTTACTCTTAACATAGCTGTGTATTTAATGATTGACCAAGCGAAAGTTTTGATGGATCAAGAATAGTTCTTGCATCATTGCTGGCAGAAACAATACGGACATTCTTAGCTGCAATTCCATTATGGAAGACAACCGGTCTCAGTAGACAATCACAAGAATTCTCTATTTGGAAAGATTGTCGCTGCAAATTTATCTTCTCCAACAGCTAAATCAATTACAGTCTGTCCTAATGTCTTTAGCCACGGGTGAAGCTGCTGAATATGTCGGCAGATGCGGGAGAAGAGACAATGCTAAAAGTTGCTTTGAAAACTGTTCTAATATTTGGCAATAGGACAAAAGGGACCCAAATTGATTGGTGCATAAAATGCATTTGTTTTAGAAAGAAAATAAGTGAAGAAAAGACGGGAGTTAGTATGAATTACTTTGTGAGAAGAATCTTTTCTTTCTAAAGGAAAAAAGAAGGCGTCTAAAGAGAGGAGGTGAGAAATACAATACATGTAAAGAGAGGAAAAGAGAAAAGTTAAGATAAACAAAAGTCAAGTTAAGGAAACAGAGTTGAGATATTTATTAAGATTTTGCTAAATCTGGCACAGAATCATTCAGAGTGAGATATCCAGCAAGAATGAAATTTACTAGACTAGTAAAAGTCTGCGAGACGAGATCGTTAATTATCGTTCTATTGCAGCTGCTCTCGAAGGAAATAAACCAAGAAAAAGAAGTTTGTGTGATGGTTAGTATGTATTTCTTATAGGTGGGTAATACTGATGGTTCGGAACGAAGTTTAATTCTATACTAGTTGGAGTATCGGTCTAGGCAGGGTAAGAAGTCTTGTCTTTAATCGAGGCTGATTATTTTACAGTATTTGTCGTCAGTTTACTCTAAACAGTCAGAGACGATAATTTTTGCGATAAAAGACGAATCGACTTAACAGGAAAAAAAATTGACCAGTTATGTTTTTTCTTAAAAGTTAACATTGTTAATATATGAAGTATTTCTTGGAGTTTTCTAGAAAAATAATTCTATTTAAGTGAGAGACCCTTAAGAGATCGATTTAAATATTTTTGTCTGGATTTTTAGTACTCAACAAAAATGCCATGTAATTATTTCTCATCACCACAAGTACCAACGAAAGCTTACTAGTAATGGTTAATTAAATGTAAGACGATTCATTAACTTTTCTTTTGAAGTTTGGAAATTCGTTCATTTTTCTTTTGAAGCTTGGAAATTTACGTCGCTGGTTATTGCCTTTTCTCGATGAGAACCCCTTTTTCTCTATGAAGAACAAATATTTTCATGTTAAAGATTTCTCCAATAAGTATACAAACTAAATTTGGTAGTTCTACATAAAACTGAATATCTTTAGAAGACAGATTCTTCCTAATTATTGAAACTGATGAATTAAAGCACAACTTTAGCTGGCAGCCATAATTACAGGATGGTCAATGAGTAATAAACTCATTATTGATAAGAGGGGTCGGGCTATAAAGGCGGGCTTTTTTGGGTGGAGAGGGTCATATATTCAGATTCAAATGAGGAATTTATTCTTGGATGTTTGGTCTATTAATATATCAAAGAACACAAAAATAAAAATTCTCGGGACCACTGACCTTACCGAAAACTGCGCGGGACCACTGACCTTACCGAAAAATAACCAAAATTTTAAGAAAATTTTATTTTCTTGTAATTTATACCACATCTATTTTGGAATTAACCATGAATTGATAATAAATACATAACATAATAATAAAAGTTAAATGTTTAATTGTTTTGAAAAAAAATTATTTTGGCAAATAAACCAACGTCTTTTATATACAAGTAACTTTAGTAAATTACAGGAACAAGTTTTTTTTAGTTGTATAATAATTGCCAACGAAAGTTAATAAACAAAACAAAATAAAAAGAATTTTTTGAATAAATATAGCAAATTAAAAATGCATTGATTTCAAAAGCCTTGCTCAGGCTTTGTCTCGATTTTTACCGAAAAATGTTATTTTTGAGTTTTTTGTTAATTTAAACGGATTAAACTTACAAATGTTGCAACAAATGTTCATGGATTTCCAAGATTTTATCAAAGAAGTTGAATGCACCTATATATTTCTTCATTTTAATTTTTCATGATTAAAGTCTGAAGGCACTTGCTTTTACTCTTAGGAAAGTTATATATGTATGTGTGTGTTTAAATCCATTTGAAAACTGAGTTAGGAGAATTAAACTTTATAGATACTACGTAGATTCATTTTGACAATTTATTGCTTTACAAGATATTCATATTCATAGATCAAAAATTAACTCGAAAGTAGTTAACCCTAATATGGTTGACACGATTTACACAATTCAATGGCGTAAAAAAAGTAATTTTGAACACGTTGCTGGTTTTTATTCTAATCATTTAAAAAAAAAAGATGTTTTGCGAACTTGATGCAACCATAAATCTTTTTTGTGTTCGTGAGGACTAATATAGAAATTTATCTATTTATTAATTTTCAAATGCCTTAATAAAAATTTTGTTCTTCCATTTATTATTGATAGTGAGATCAATCTGGTGGAGAAAATAGCCAATCAGATGGATGATTTGGTGAAGAAAAAGACGCGGGAAATCGAAGCAGAAAAGGCAAAATCCGATCGCTTACTTTGCGCCATGTTGCCCAGGTATTTCAGTATTGTATAGTCACATCTTTCTTTGAGCAGTATCAAATTTGCAGGGAAGCCGAGAACTACGAAAAATCGTAGCAAAATTCTGTGCTGATAAACCACAAACATGTACGTACGCACACTGGCTTAAAAAATCTTTTGTATCCTTTTCCAACAGAAAAAGAACCAAGCTAGATTTTGATAACCAGCTGAATTTGTAAAAAAAATAGCTATTTACTACGATTTGCCAGTGATATGAAACATCTTTTGAGAATAAAATTCACAAGGAATAGACTGCTGAGAATTAATTTTTATTAATTGCGGACTTTTCTGTCCTCATCTTGGTAGTTTTTTTTGTGTTGTTTCTTCTTTCACTACGTTTCCGCCAAATTTCACCTCTGGCCTTCTTCAGGTGATTTTACCGCGACCTCGGCTGGGAATGATGAGTCTTGTAACCGTATCCCCAGTAATTACTGCCTTCCATAGTTGTTGTCTATCGTACAACTATGGAAGGCAGTAATTACTGGGGATACGGTTACAAGACTCATCATTCCTATCCGAGGTCGCGGTAAAATCACTTGAAGAAGTCCAGAGTTGAAATTTGGCCGAAACGTAGTGAAAGAAGAAACAACAAAAAAAAAAAAAAACTACCAAGATGAGGACAGAAAAGTCCGCAATAAATAAAAATTAATTCTCAGATTAAGAAGCCTCGTCTCAAAATGATTCCGAATAGACTGCTATTCTATCCTGCTAGCCATTATGCCCCTGTCGCCGATTCAGCAGGGCTAAGAATACGCTGACTGTATCCCATGCAGAAGGGTAAGACCCCCTGCCACTAAAATTGAAGCGCCCTAGGTATGACCACAAACTGCAACTGATAGTGAGGCTCCACTTCCGGAGCTCTGGGGAGTATTGACGTTGACATTACTCATTGACACCATTGCCAGGTTCACTCTGACCCAGAGTGGTAGCGCCTGTTAAGGTCCCATTTTGTTGGGAATTTACGAACCTAACCCTACATAAGAAATAAGACATGTTTTAGGTGCAGGTATTCATCTTTATATATTCATAGAGAGTAACGAAAACTAGGGGCAGATAACCTGATTCTTATTCAAATGTAGGATTTGGGGCAGATAACGTTGACCAGACAATTCAATTATCAGTAGTTCTAACAACTACTGACTAAAGAGATAATTTCAACTCATCTGTGGGTCAAATAGATCTGTTTAAAACCGTTCGTATTCGATAGGACCGTGTAATAAATGAATAAATTAAAAAAAAAAACACTTTTAAGAACCAACAACACAAAAATGTAAATAGGAATGCTCGATGAAAGTGATTCCCTACCCTATAGGCATAAAATAACCCTAGACAGGTTGACAGGTCGTTAATATCAATCTATGAATACATAAATAAATATGCATCCAGAAATGTTCCTAGAGTCGATGACTGCGATCACTGGAGGTATACTTAGCTGTTTTTGACGATGTGATAATTATTCAATTCTCCCCGATAACTAGTGATGTATTTATCCTACGTCCCACCAACGTACGAATATGGCACAAGGCCGTGTTTAAGGTGGGTCCTGTCGCAGGGCCGTAGCCCAACGCGATAGGCAGTTCCAAAAATGCCTCGGACCCCGTCGGCATTCCCCTTTTCGGGGCGCCTCAGGCGCCGGGCGATAAACCCAACCCCTCCGAAGAGGGTTAAAGCCTGGGGGGACGGCCCCCTGAGGTCAGAGGTGATGTATCCAGTGGTGGAACACACCCGACCGAACCGTGCAGCACGCAACCACAGCCGGTCGAGAGCGCCCCACCACAGGACACAAAAGAACGCTCGATAACTAGTGATATTTCTATTATGACCTTTTAAATCCATTTATTTCAAATCTCTTATTACAAACATATTGTGACGAATCATTTAGTGTTATAAAATAAATACGTCTGAATATGAATATGTCTTCAATGGTAACGTCATAGAAACTGTATGAAGTCCGTAATTTTAAGCAACGCTGATACGCGGTGCATTCAATAAGTTTCCTGACTTTTTTGTACTGGCATTTAGAATTTCAAATATAGGTTTGTAGTATTGATGTCATTATGACAAAGAGAAATAAAAGATCTGAATGAATAAGAGAATTATTCCTCTTCAACCTAACCCCGCCCAAATCACTGATCTATTTTCAGTTAGATCACAAGGTGATGGAGGTTATCAACGACGGCAATCGATTGAGTGATTGATTGATTGATTGATTTTAATGGCATGTTAACTCGTCTAGAGTTATTCTAGGCATGTAGGTTCATTGTATATTTATATTTACATTTTTGTGTAGTCGCTTCTTAATAGACTTTTACAACTATGTTGTTTCAATTATTCTTATCGAATCTGAATCATTTTTAATAGATCTATTTGATCTATTGGTATATGATATCAAGTATTTCAATCGAATACGAATATTTTTTAAGCAATATTTTAATATTTTAAAGTATTTGACCAATAGACGGGGCCCTACGTATACTACTACTACTCTGGGTTCAAGTAGACATGGGAGTAATGGCAATGGAGAGGTACTCCACACTCACCAGATGTAGTTTAGTGCAATACCCAAAACACCCCTTTTATGGGAAGCCTTACTTCTCTGCAAGAGATATAATCAGTGTATTCTAATCCTCACTGACTGAGCAAACAATTGTTTCTCGAGTATATTGCGATAATAACTGACAAATGTTTGAGTATATTTCTATTGTTCATTTTCATAAACCAGAAGATTGTTTCTGGACAGTGCTGTAGTCCGTATTGTTTGAAATACTTAAAAGCTTTAGAGACCAATTCAGCTATTGCATTCAGAAACTACTTATTGCTTTTGTAAAACATTTTGAACTTCGAATTCTATTTCGAATCATTTAGAACTTTCAGCGTAGCAAAACAGGGAAAAAAGCAACAAAAAAACAAAAAAAAAAAGAAACAAAAACAAAAAAAAACAAAAAAAAACAAACAAACAACCCCCCGAAAAAAAAAACAACAACAAAAAACAATCAAACAAACATAAAAGCATAAATTAGAATCTGTAATTTCAATGTTCAAAATGTAAAACTGGTTTGATTGAACTATTAGTCATAGGATTGTGACAGCCTCGTTTTCATGGAGCAGCCATGATTGGCAACTTACTCATTATATTCTGACTCATACAAGAAAAAAACGTTCATTTCTGGTTGTGATAGCACTTTGTAGATGTGATTTCGATTTTTTTCTTTTTTCTTTTTTGGGTCGAGGTCATTGAAACCGAATTTTGTCGATCGCAATATTTTCCGCGACTAAAACTTATTTTCTGTTTTTTGTTTCTTTTTTCTTTTTTTTAATCTAAGAAATAAATACAACGGGTGCGGTTTTTTTAAACTCTTAGTTTTATCGGACATAATTCTGATGTAACTGTATGTTTATTTTTACGTTGAGGATATTTATTTGTAATCTACGAACAAACTATGGTTTTAAGGGTTGTAATCTAAATGTAACACTCGTGACATAACAGTTATCACCATATGAAGTGGACTCCGCGACCCGAGGTCAAATCCTGTTGTTTGCATTTCACATGATTCGAATACCCTTGGCCATGGGTAAATAGTAAAACGAATTGGGTTCTTTTACTTTGGTATGACAGTCTAAGAGAAAGAAAACTCTGGATTCAAATCAGTTGCAGTTCTGTATGGGTTCCACCAGGCTATTTCTACCCAAGATATGCTACTTATGTAGGGCCCTCCCATGACCAAATTAGGTTATATAATATGTCTATGTCTGTCTCCAAGTCTATAGGCTCCAAGTTCAAGTGAATAGTCTGAAGTCGGTCCGCTTCTTATTTTTTTAGTTTTTTAGTTGATGGTCAAGATATGGCTTAGAAACATTTTGGTGCAAACTGCAAACAGACAAGCATTGTGAAGTATCTTAATTTCTTCTTGCTACAAGTCCACTCCTCACCGGTCAAAGGATTAAATAGAATGGAAACAGCTGGCAGGATTATTTTACACTCTCACACCGATATATAAAACTGTTTATTGAAATGCAATATTTTTATTTCATTTTATTAATAATATTGAAGATGTATTTTTTTCTAATTCTCTCTATTGTGGAGGCGTATGTGGTGTAGTAAATGGATTAGGTGAAGCCATTTCAAATCCTGGACGAGGCTATTTGTATTTCACTTTGCCCTAATTCCCCCAAAAGCATGAATCCGTTTTTTTCCTCTTTTTGGCTAAATATTAAGGAAGACTGGGCTCTCTAGCTTTGAATGGGTAACCGGTTTCGGAAAAGGAAAAACCTGGTTAAGTTGTTGTTCTGAGGATCTGTGGCGCAATGAAAATGAAATTTTTAATACGTGTGATAGGACAAGTAGAATAAAAAATCATATCGATACAAAATGGACTTTTTTTGTGAAGAGGGGGTTCTTTTTTAATTACACGAGTTTACGTCTGAGAGAGAGAGAGAGAGAGAGAGAGAGACAGAGAGAGAGGGGGGTTGTATGTGCATGGGTGTTAAAAGCTAAGAGAATACTCGTATTTGTACATAAATAAGTAAGTGAGAATATATTTGTGAGAGTGCAATATCATATATATATATATATATATATATATATATATATATATATATATATATATATATATATATATATATATTCGATAGGTCTTTAATAATAACAATTATTTGGCTCTGCCCTTAGGATATTGAACTCTTTTTAAGTATTGTTTGTAACTACTATCAAAATAAAATAATACGTGTGTGTGCATTGAGGGGGACAAGAAAGAAAAAAAGAGAAGGATATATATCATTGACTGCGTTAATGTGTATGCTAACATGTTAATGAGATTTATTTACTCATTTGTGCGTACGTGTGTTCATGTGTGTGTGTTCTATTCAGCTGATGAAGAGTAATTTAATAATTGCACCACGTGTACTTTTATTTGTTAGTTACCGATTTATATTAAATAACTCTTTCATATAAATAGATATTATTCAATTAAAAGAGAATCATAACATTCAAGAGATATTTTTTTTGCATTGTAAAACACTAAAATATCATAGAATCACGCACATGCGCACATCTAATTATATATATATATATATATATATATATATATATATATATATATATATAAAGTAAGTAAAGTTGGTGACCGCAGTCGAGAGTAACCCGAAGGCTCCTTTTTCAATAGCTACTACACCGAGGTGTAGGGGAAGGATGCTACTCCTTTCTCTGAATTACTCCACTTTACCCTTGATTTGTACCTTATAATGCTGAGTGTTAAGCAAAGCGACATCAAGTACCATATTTTTGAGTCTGGTGTGACTCGAACTGGGATTTAACCCTGGTCTCCCGGATCATTGGCGAACACTCTTGTCATTAGGCATATATATATATATATATATATATATATATATATATATATATATATATATATATATATATATATAGCGATTATTTGTAGTTCTTCTATATGGATGATAGACTCCACGTGATCTTTTAATTGAATGTTATTTCAGATCCTTTTAAGGAATGTCTATTGCCGTGTGTAGATAAATAATCCAGTTTGCTCAAATCATAGATGTGTAGAAACAGATGGATTTATGTCATTTCCAATGGCATCAGAGCAAAGGGAAACACTAGCAGTTTCGTCCACAATTTGAACTCGGGTCGCCGATTTTATTTTCTACGACGATTATCGTTACTCTAAGTGCAACGGAGTAGATATCAGGAAAAAGAAAGGGCAAAGTAGTGAAAAATAAAAAGTTGCAAGTAAGAACCCCACCTGCACGTCGGAACGGAAACATTTGATCCCCGTTGAAAATGACCAAAAATATCACCGTGTGCTTTATTTTCCTAGTGATCTGTTTAAAAATGAACCTCGTGTCGCATCGTGTTAGTGACGAAGGAGTTGGGTTATTAGATAGATACATATATTGTTTTCATAGAGGCAGATATTCGATCACGCTTCATCTTTTGATAAATAATTTCTTCAATCTTGGCATATTTGATAGATTTTTCACGCAATAAAAAAAACAAGCAATATAAAAGTAGTTTGGTTGTAATATATTCTACACAGTGTTTTGTCATTTTAATTGGTATTAGATGGATAGGGTTAGTGCGCTGTAAAAACAAGTGTAGGCCATAACAATGACAATAAAAACAAGTGTAAGCCATAAAATTGATGTTACTGAATTTTGGCACATTGCTTTCCTGAGAAATCTGGTTATTTATAATTGATTTTAGTTGATTGATTAATTTTAACGACATGTCAACCCGTCTAGGGTTATTGTATGCCGAAAGGTTATGGAATTGCGTTCATATTTACATTTTTTGTTTTTTCTTTAAAAGGTTGTTTTTTTTTTGGCACACGGTTCTATTGAATACGAATAATTTTTAAATAGATCTATTTGACCAATAGATGGGAACCTAACTGAGTGGACATGGGAGTAATGACAATAAAGGAATCCACTACCTTCCCCAAATCTCCAGGACACCTCTTTTTTGGTGGTGGGGAGTCTTAACGCTCTGCAGAAAATGCAATTGGCGTATTTCAAGCCCTGTTAACAGGACACGTTAAAATCTTAACTTTTTTCTGTGGTTTAGCGTGCGTAGTGACATTTGCAAAGATGGTTGGCAGAAAACCATTTACGCGACAGGTAATTTCTACGTATATTCTTGACAATGTATGAAATTATGTGCGGATGTGAGTGCGTATGTGATGTTTGCTCGCTTCTTGTCCATCTGCCTAGTTTTATTGCTCGCTGTGACGTCTTTAACCTTCAATGTGAAGCGGTGGAGAAAGGCGTTCGACTTGATTCTGGATTTTATCAGGAACCACCGAGTCAATAAGCTGTCAGGTGGTGGTTGGCAAATCTCAAGTCGAAGAGAATGATTCGATTTGTGTGTTTCTTTTCGGCCTAATGTTCTCTGAATTAGATTTACAACATCTTCAACCGTATTTGTATACATACGTGCATTTGTATGTTATCTCTTAAACATACATGCAAACACACGCACACACACGCACTCACACAAGCACAAGCATGGATAGATTTACCCAACCCCTTCGCGGCCGGCAGGATGTGACACAAGGTCTACTTTTAAGCGGAGTAAAACCGGTTTGAATTCCGAGTTTTCCATCTCCTAGATTGGTTGTCTAACCCAAACTGAAGACTCAATCTGTCCTCATACGCATGTGTGTATGCATAAACGCATATATACTTCTATATCGACACGAATAAAGCTGCCCAACATTTCAACTGTTCTTCTCTATCGAAATATTTTAGAGAGTGAAAAGAAAAAGTTAAAACTCAAGATTTTATGCTTAAATTCATAACTGTTTTGGAGAGGTTCATTGCAGAGGATATTTCAAACTATATATATATATATATATATATATATATATATACGTTGGTATGTGCGTGTGTAGTCTGGTATATTTATAAATGAAGTGATCAATATCAGTAATGGGGCATATATATATATATATATATATATAAAGATAGCGTAAAAGTCACTACTGGCACTTGGTGACTGTCAGGTTATCACACATATGATCATCCAACCAGATGGTTCTCACGTGATAGTATCCTTTTATATATTGTTGTTTAATGCATTATAGGAAGGGTGATCTAGTTTGGGGTATTCTGGGAAGGGCGTTCTAGTTTATACTATGTGGTTAACTTGATAGTCATCAAGCACCGTTGAGTCTGAGTCTAAGCCGTCCTAACACATACACACACATATATGTATACATGTTGCGAACAAAGGTGTAGATGACTGAATTAAACACAAATTAACGAATTTTTATTTCTTTAGATTGAGTGAAAAGCTTATTGAAAAAACAGAAGTTAAAAGGTCTGTCCCTGAATATAACCCTCAATAATCTGATGCTGAAGCTCCAGTAATGCTGGAGCTTTGGGGAATGCGGAGTACCCCTTTATTGCCATCGCTTCAAGGTCTACTCTGGCTCGGAGTGGTAGAACCTGATAGGGTTCTATCTATGGGTCAAATAGAATTAAATTGTGTATTTATGCTAAATTGAATTGCTTGAAATAGAACCATTTATTTGTATAAAAATGGATTTGGCATTAAATAACCTAAAATTGTTGATATGCAATACAACGAAACTAAACAGAACCCTTTATTTCCATCATTCACAAGTCAACTCTGAGTCGGAGTGATAGCACCTGATAGGGTCTGTTCTATGGGTCAAATAGTAGTAAACAGTGTACAAATGGATTTGGCATTAGATAACCAATAATGGTTGATATGCCATAAAACCAAACCAAACAAAATACAAAGTCTTTTCTTGTAAGAAAAGATAATAGTAGTCAGAGCGTAAATATTTTAAGAGATAAAGTGAAGATTTATGCGTGAAATATAGCAGTTTTGTTATGTTTTAATCAAATGGATTAATGTTGTATGTGTAAAAGTACTGTGTGCAAGTGTGTCCCTAACTAATGGGAAAATATATTTATGTGTTCGCATGTATAGGGCGGCAACTGAAATTTTTATCGTCAGCAAGCGAACCCTGTAATAGCAGTATTAAAAAATCCACGTAAACAAAAACATATTCTTTTAATTGAAGATAATTAGGTGATATTGAAATAAAATGCATTTTAAAAGAAAAAGATATTGTAATTTCACTCAAAAGAAATAAATCGAAGTGCCTTCAATAAGTTTCGAGACTTTTTTCGTATGGGCACTTTTATTTATAGTACACACATGAAACTAGTCTCCTTCGGCTGCAATGCACTTATAGTACCGTTCTAACAACCTCTGCAAGGCCCCGTGGAAGTCCTCTTGTGTGAGCGTGTCAATGACCTTCGTCACAGCCTCTTTCATCTCCTCAATTGTCTCATAACGACAGCCTCTGAGCTCAGGGAATAACCAAAAGTCACAGGGAGCAAGGTCGGGACTGTAGGGAGAGTAAGGAACTGTCTTGATGCCCATCTTAGTCAAATAGTCTGTGACAACGATGGAGTTGTGGACTGGTGCACTGTCCTGGTAGAAATGCCACTGACCCGATTTGAAGAGTGCTGGCCTCTTCCGACGGAATCTCTTGCTGAACTCCCTTAAAACCTCAACATAGTATTCCTTGTTGACTGTCTGTCCAGTGGGAACCCAGTGCATGTAGATCATGCCAGTGCTGTCAAAAAAAAAAAAAAAGAAAAAAAAAAGGGGGATAATCAAAAGTTTGTTGGTGGATTTTCTCTGTCTTGCCTTCTTGGGTGTGGGAGAGCCAGCATGCTTCCACTGGGAACTCTTGTCTCTTGATCTCTGGGTCATAGCAGTAGATCAAGCTTTCATCGCAGGTCGCCAGAGCATCAAGAACCACGGGATCTGAATTGATCAGCTCGACCATCTCCCTGCTGTCATGATAACGTCTTTCTTTCTGATCTTCTCTGAGCACTCTTGGGACAGACCTCGCGCAAATCTTCCGCATCTTCATTTCCTCGCGAATAATTGTGTGTACAGTTCCCACACTGATATCAAATTGTGCACTTATTGTCTCTATAGACACACGACGGTCCTTATCCATGAAATTCTTTATTTGGCCAATCAACTCTGGTGTTCTGACTTCCTTACTCCTCCCACACCTCTCATCATCCCTCACAGACTCCCTACCTTCCTTGAATCTCTTATGCAACTCAAAAACTGATGCTCGATTCATGCAAGATGCTCTAAAAGCAGTCTGAAGCATTCTGTGGCATTTTTTCCAAGTTTAAAACAGAATTTTATTGCATATCGTTCTTCTAAAGTGTCCTCACGTCCAGATTGCATTTTTGAAATTCACCAGCTGTGGCAATCAGGCTTTAGTAGGGTGTATTCCAATTGCTGCTGTAGCTGATGATTAGAACGTGAAATCATAAAAATTGGTCAGTCATCTCATAAGATGTATAGCAATAACATAGTGATTTTCCAAGAGACTACAACAATTTTAGATGCCTGTACAAAAAAAAGTCCGGAAACTTATTCAATGGCCCTTGTACAAAGGAAAATGCTTATTTTTTCGCTATTGATAAGGTTGGAGAAGGCTTGAAATAAGATTGCAAAACTTATGATTTATCTATGATTCTAATTGTTTAAAAAATGTATTTTTTAACAATCTAGAATGGAAAAGATTTCTTAAATTATTTTGGGTTCTAATCCTTCAAATTTGTTATCTCGTAGTAAAGAAGAGATACATAATGAAATAGATTTAACTATTTATTAACTGAAGTGCCCGTGGTGTAATTGTTATCGTCGTAGGAAATGAACACAGCGACACGAGTTCAAATCCTGGACGAGAATGGTTGCATTTCACATTGCACTAATACCCTTGGGAAAGGTATGAATCCAATTATTCTCCCTCCAGCTATGGGTAAATGGTAGGACAGACTGGGTTCTTCAGCCTTGGTTAGGCAACTAGTCTAGGAGAAGGAAAACTTTGAATTAAAACCTGTTAAACACCGCTTAAAAATTGACCTTGTGTCATGTCCTGCCCGAGCGGAGGGGTTGGTAAATAGGATTAACTGAAGTGGTACAGTCCTACAAATATTTTAAATCTTGCGCTGTTGGTGTTACATCCTAAGTTGGTCTTACTACTAACAGAGATCTTTTAGTACTGAATGTGCTTAAGAAACACGACGTCTTTTATTCCTACGAGATACCGGAAGTCACGCGGTACGAGCCACTATACAACAAAATTTTACGCAGCAAATCAAATATTATTGACTGGAAGTATCTTAAAAATTTTGAAACGAGCGAGAATTGCGTCGGTTGGTCAACAAATGTAAAAATTACAGATACAAAAATGACAGCTTATCTAGCCTATTTTTTTGCACAAAAAACAACCCCTTTTTTTAGTTTAGAAATCAGTTGATTTCCCATATATGTGTTAATGTGTATGTATGCGTGTGTGTTAGTGTTTACTCAGTCATGTATACGCATGCATTTACTTTTTCACGTACATACCCTTACACATATACAAGTATACACTCCTTCACATGCACACACCTACAAACAATAATCGACGCGCAAACTCACCCATATTCAAAATATACACTCACATATGAAGTAAACTACATCAATCTTCAAAGGAATTCTAGAATAAAATCATTCCAGAAATATCTAATTTTTTCATATATTCAGCTAAAATCACAATTAATAAACAAATGAGATAAACTGAAATAAAAGGAAATTCCTATATTTTTGTAAAAGTTTTGAATTATTTTAGAAAGACAAGTGCATTAATATTTACTCACCCGTTAACTTGACTTTTTGAACGCACGAAATCATATATATAGGGTGTCTCAATATACATGGTTATATAGAGTGTCTCAATATACATGGGACCCATGTGATTGCTAATAACTTTACTAAAAATAATGTTGTGATCTTTTTTTATTCTAGATTTCAAAATACTATACTATAACAACTATTAATCTTCAATCCTAATGTCTTAGAGAAGAGAGAGAGAAAACATTTTGTGTCACAACTTATTTGAAGACAGAATCATTCAAAACTGTCTCAAAATAGATGCAAGCCATTAATATGATAATGGTTTATTACTGAGACTAGAAACTTAAAAAATATTGCATATCCTGGAAGCTGATATAATATCAATTACAAAAAAAAAAACAACATTTATTTGATGTCTCTAGCTCAAAGGGTGCATTTCTTAAAGGACATGTTCCAAGTGACCGCCATTGCGCTTGTCTCAGTAATAAATCATTATCATAATAAAGGGTTGCATCTATTTCGAGACATCCTGAATATTTATTTTTGATAAAATTGAATGCACAATTCCTTCTCTTTGTGTACCTCTCTGGTCCACACCAAATGATTGAATAATTTGACTTGATATCATCTACAGAGCGTTTCAAAAATGTTAATATCTCTATGAGAGTTCTTTTATGATATGATTTTTAAATCTCTTCCTGTTTACCATCTCTGTAAAACACATTAATGGAATTTTTATCAGTTTGTCTCTGTAATATCAGTTGTGATGTTCCATAGAAATATTAGCAATTTTTTTAATCACCTGGGGTAGATTCCAAGAATGTGTTGATGGGGATGGTAAATATGTGGTGACTGAAATTATATCATATAGGTGCTCACATAAAGTTGTTAGCATAAAAAAAAAAAACAGCCTGTAATATCACATAGCACTAATATCCTTGGGAAGGGTATGAATTCAGCTATCGGCAAATAGTAGGACAGACTAGGTTCTTGGTAAGTGTTGTATAGTCTTTTATGGATTCATCAACGAGATAATCAAACATGATTTACGAAATTCAATTAACGAAACGAAACACACTTCTTTATAAAAATATATATCTCTCATTTTTTTCTCGAAAGGGGCACACAGTTTGTTGTAAGTTCGAGAGATAGATAGGGAGACATATACTCAGAGAGGGGACTTTTTCTTGCTCCACATCTTCATCCTGGAGCCAGGGGGTGCCAACGCTTGCATCCCCTTGCAAGCCGTATCGTTAAAGAGAACACTAACGCCTCTGATCGGCTACGTATCCCTGGCTTGACTCTCGATTCTGACTGGACTGACTGTACTGACTGTCTAAATCTGACCGTGTGGTTCTCATATCACGTGGTCTCCTTCCGGTTACACACTTGCTCGACCGGCTTACCCCGACGCACTGCCATCCCCCTGTTTATTAATCACAACGTGACAGCTTGTCAAAGCACACGGGGTTACCAGGAATTACCCAAAATCCATGTCAACAGTCATTATATAACAAAAGGAAAACTGAATTCTCGGTAAATACTCTGAATTTTAACTTTGAATTCAAATTAGCTATTCTTCGCTTTAAAAGATTGGCCTTGTGTCTTATCCTGCTCATGGCGGGGCTAAGTATATACATATATTATGTCATAGAAATGTCTACTTTACTAAAATACTGATGTCATATTGACAGACTTTCAAATTATTATTGTTTCGGAATCGTTAGGTTTGCTTGTGTTTATATAGAATATTGCACAAAATATTCTACAGTGAAAGCTCAACATAATTGTATGTCATGTGCTGAATTTGAATTAGTAATCGCAATAAAGATTTATATTAAGAATCTATTAAAAATTTTGGATTCATATCTCTGCATTGTGTGTATTTCATCCACAGATCCGTCATTGGTCGACTTCGAAATGGTTTGAAAATTGACCCTGAACGTTATGAATCAGCAACTATTTCCTTCTGTGATATTGTAAGTTTTACAAAACTGGCTGCTGACAGTTCACCACTTCAGGTGAGTGAAATTCATAAAATTTTTAAATGCTTTATGTCGATTAATGATTTACCTAAACTCTCTGAAACAATCAAGAAAGCACAAAGTTTTTATGAGTGATATCTTTAAAGGTGCCTGTGGTGTAATGGTTATCGTCGTAGGAAATGGACACGGCGACACGAGTTCAAATCCTGGACGAGACTGATTGCATTTTACATTGTACTAATACCCTTGGGAAAGGTGTGAATCCAATTATTCTCCCTCCAGCTGTGGGTAAAATAGTAGGGCAGACTAGGTGTAATGTAAAATAGTAGGGCAGACTGTGGTGTAATTTTCAAATCCTGGACGAGACTGATTGCATTTCACATAGCACTAATACCCTTGGGAAAGGTATGAATCCAATTATTCTCCCTCCAGCTATGGGTAAAATAGTAGGGCAGACTAGGTTCTTCAGCCTTGGTAAGGCAACTAGTCTTGGAGAAGGAAAACTCTGAATTCAAACCTGTTAAACTCCGCATAAAAATCGGGGGTCGGTAAATATGGATATTTCTAAAGCATCACAGGGTAATCTCGATCAGATAATCATCATCTGTATTTAAACCATCTGTACTTCGTTTAAAAATTGACTTTGCGTCGCATCTTGCTCTCGGAGGAGGAATTAAGTAAATACATACATATATTGCTTTCATATATTTGATTTCACTTCATCTTAAGTAATTTCTTCAATTTTGGTATATTTGATAGATTTTTCTGGTAATTAAAAAATATATATAAAGATACATTGGTTGTAAGATGATCTACACTCAACGTTACGTCATTTTAATTGGTATTATATGGATAGTTTATTGCCGTAAAAACAAGTGTCGGTCATAAAAAAGTTACTGAATTTTGGCACACTGTTTTATTGTAACCGGACATTGGCATAATGGTTAGAGTGTTCGCCAATGGCCAGGGAGAACTGGGTTCAATCCCAGGTCGAGTCAAAAATGGTACTTGATGCTACCTTGCTTAACATTATAAAGTAAGGATCAAGGCTAAAGTGGAACAATCCAGGGAAATGAGTAGTGCCCTCCACTACACCTTGGTGTAGTAGCTATCGAAAAGGGAGGCTTCGGGTCACCCTCGACTAGGGTCGCTTTATTGTAAAATCTAGTTATTTTTGATGAACTAGTGTTCTCATTACTGGAAGTAAATAAAAAGTCTCGATATGGGGTTTCATCGATATACTGAATTTCACGGCAATAACTAAGTTTCTTGGCCGATAAGTTGGTTGTTAAGGTGTCGACTGAACTGACCCATTCTTTATTTTACAACTAGTTCTTCCCTGGAAGATAACGTATGATTGTGGGGAAAATACAGTGAAAAGCGACTCTAAGATCGATAGTTGATATCTTTTTACTCTATCAAGTTTCTTTGAGGTAGGGAAGATATTTAATCGAGTCCCCCTTCACAAAGGACCAATATTACCATTAGTATGTCCAATGAGATATTTACTGAATAAAGGGAAGGAAAACAAGCTCATTTATGCATACAGATTGTATCTACAATTAGTATTGAAAAGAATACAAAAACATTTCTCAACAGCTAGAAATATTCACATATTGTTCTGTGTACAAGCCGTATGGAGATGAAGTTCAAAAATGAAAAAGTCTTACTTGCTGATATTGGAAAATAAAATGTTATTACTGTTCCATAGAAAGAGCAGAAGATAACGTTTCTTTTGTTCAAGGAACAGAGGCAAAAAAGGGTGAGAATTGTTTTCCGAATTGTCATGTGACAATCATCGGGCCACCTAACCAACATGCCTATTCTTCAAGTGAGACAATTAATTAGTCGTTTCTCATTATATAATACAACTGGAATTTGCAACTCGGCAGAGATTATGAACAGAAAGTTTTATGACAATCTTATAATTCTGTGAGCATTAATTACACACTCGTGAATCAGTATGTAACACGTATGTATGTATGCATATATGTATATATGCATGTATGTATACATGCATGTATCTAGGAATATATGTATGTATGCATGTATACATATATGTATGTAAGTATTCATATATGCATGTATGTAAGTGTGCATATATGTATCTATGCATATGTGTATATATGTATGTGTGCATATAAGTATGCATATATGCATGTATGTATGTATATATATATATATATGTAAGTATGCATATGTCTATATATACATATATGTATGTATGCATGTATGTATGCATGCATGCAATCCCTCCGCTATGAGTAGGATCCGACACGATGTCAATTTTTAAGCAGAGTACAGCTGTTTTAAATAGACAGATTTTCTTCTCCAAGACTGGTTGCCTAATCATTATTAAAGAACCAAGTATATATTTTTACGCATGGGTAGGCAGTCGGGTAAGAGAACAGATAGTTTCATGCCTTTCCCCAGGACATTAGTGTAAATTGAAAAGCAAGCAGCCTTAATTAAGAGTTGAACTCGGGTTGCTAATTATATTTCCAACAAGGATAACCGTTACGCTAAGCACGCCTCAGATGTGTATTAATGTTAAATACACGAAACTCCTTCGCACATAGCTTTTCAAGCTTTTCGAATTGACAATGCACCTTTTAAAAGTATTTTACTGACACATAACTTACGTTTTGTTACCCCAACATATAATCAATATATATATAATTCACAGAAAAATCTAGTCTGCCAAGTGGGAGTTCCTTCATTATATTATGATTTTAAAGTCTCAACTGTTCACCATCCCTGTCAAAACATAATTGATATCCTCCCCGGGTGGTCTCTGTAATATCAGTTCTGATATTTCATAGAAATATCAATATTTTTTTTAGTCAACCAAATAACAATTTACCTACACCCTCTTAAAAATCAGTGAATCAATCAAGAATGTATTGAAGGAAATGGGATGGAAAGATTATTGTCGACGAACAAAAGGGACACAATACACAATAAAAAGTTCTGTTCTCGCTGCTAACCTCTAACAATTTTTGATTGATTTACGTCATGTCAACTCGTCTGGGGGTTATTTTATGCCAAAAGGTTAGGGAATTGTATACGTTGTACCTTTTTTTTTTTTTTTACATTTTTTATGTAGTTTTCAAAATTTTTCCACGTGGTTATATGATATAACTAATTCATAAATAATACAAATGATTTGCCAACAGATCAATTTGATCAATACATGGAACTCTAACAGGTACTACCACTCCCTGTTAGAGTGAAGAAATGACAATGAAGATAAACACAGAAATAGATTATGAAATATCAAGTATTCCTATCTTATCCCAATAATATGCAAACAGATCTATTTGAAACATAGATGGAACCCAAAACAGGTACCACCACTCCGGGTCAGAGTAAAGTAATGGCAATGAAGTGGTACTCTACTCTACCCAGATCTCCAGAACTAGAGATTCACTACCAGATGCAGTTTAGTGTCATATCTTGAATACACCTTTATTGGTGGTGGTGGGGGTTTACTCCTCTGTAGGGGATAAAGTTATTCAAATGGCAAGCAATCTTATCATTTAAATAAATAAAAACAAACACTCCGAATTACTCTTTTCGATTTTCACCCTGATTGGTTTGGTTTGGTTGTATGGCATATCAACTATTGCAGGTTATTTAGTGCCAAATCCATGTTTATACATATAAATAGTTCCGTTTCAAACAATTCAGTTTAGCATAAGTACAACTTTTTGGTTTCACACAGTTTAAATGTAAAAACAGTTCTATTTCAAACAATTCAGTTTAGCATAGTACAATTTTTGTTTACACACAATTAAAAGTAAAAACAGTTCTATTTCAAACAATTCAGTTTAGCATAAGTACGTAGTTTAGTTGTATTTGATCCATAGATAGGGCCCTATCAGGTCTTACCACTCCGGGCCAGAGTCGACATGGGAGCGATGGCAATAAAGGAGTACTCCACATACCCCAAAAGCTTCCGTATTACTGGAGCCTCACCATCAGATTGTTTAT
This sequence comes from Sepioteuthis lessoniana, assembly GCA_963585895.1. Classification (NCBI taxonomy): domain Eukaryota; kingdom Metazoa; phylum Mollusca; class Cephalopoda; order Myopsida; family Loliginidae; genus Sepioteuthis; species Sepioteuthis lessoniana. Next base: position 33,005,431 of record OY757932.1, read on the forward strand.
TGTCATACCCAGAACGCTCGTTGTCCCCCAACGAGTCTTACCCCTCTGCAGAGATACAGCCGCTGTATTCTACAGCTCCAGCCGACTGGGCCATTTTCACTCAGAACAAAATTTTTGGTTACGCAAGCTGCCGCCTGTGTAAATGAGCAGAAATCCATCAGGAGCAGCCAGAAAGCAACAATTATTTAACTCTGTTTTTTTTATTCAGATAAGAAAAAGCAAAAGCAACAGAAAGGAATAAATAGTAACTCTCTCTCTTTCTCTCTCTCTCTCTCTCTCTCTCTCTCTTTCTTTCTCTCTTACATAGTCTTATAATCTGTTTGGTTCCTGAAGTGTGTCTTGGGCAGAAATAGCCGGACAGAGCCTATCCCTTTTCCAGGTCTACAACTGGTCTAAATCCAGAGTTTTCCTTCTAGACCGACTGCCATACCAAGGTTAAAGACCTCAGACTGACCTACTACTTACCAATAGCTGTATTCGTGCCTTTCTTAAGAGTATTAGCGTTATGTGAAATGCAAACATCCTCGTCCAGGATTTGAACTCGGCTAACCGAGTCCACTTCCTACGACGATAACCGATATGCCACGCGTGCCGTTCGTTACGCCACGACGCTTTAAATTCAACATCTCAGAAGCCACACAAGCCACTGTTTTGTTTGTATATAGTTACAACAGAGAAAAACTTTTCAGTTATTAGACCAACAAGTGCAGCATTCTAAATTAGAAAAAAATTGGGACTATCATCCGGCAAGAGTGATATTGGCATTAACCATCACTACCACCACCACGAGTATCAATAAAGAGTAACAAGAGTTAATGATAATGACAATGACGTTAACAATATGATTATAACAGCAGTAATCATAAAACGAAAACAAAAATATTATCAAGATCAGTACAAATAATGATAAAAGTAACAAGGACTTAAATCAACACTAATAAAGATAACAGCATCAATCTCTTTGATAAACACTAAGGATAACAGTAACAGGACTTAGATCAACACTAAGAATATAACAGCGTCAAGGACTTAGATCAACGCTAATAAGGATAGCAATAATAATCACTTTGATAAACACTAAGGATAACAGCAACAAGACTTAAATCAACAGTAATAAGGATAACAGCATCAAGGACTTAGATCAACACTAATAAGGATTACAGCATCAATCACTTTGATAAACACTAAGGATAACAGTAACAGGACTTAGATCAACACTAAGAATATAACAGCGTCAAGGACTTAGATCAACGCTAATAAGGATAGCAATAATAATCACTTTGATAAACACTAAGGATAACAGCAACAAGACTTAAATCAACAGTAATAAGGATAACAGCATCAAGGACTTAGATCAACACTAATAAGGATAAGAGTAACAAGGACATAGATCAAAACTAAGAAGGATAACAGAAACAAGGACTTAGATCAACAAAGTAGTCAGTCGCAAAGTTTCGGTCTTCACGAAACCAGCAAAAACTCTTTTCCGTCATAACTATTTCCCCTTGTTGTCCCGTCCACATACCCTACAGTCACCCACTAAAGAATGCTCAGCCTTAAACCCCTACCTCAATTATGGCCATGACCTCATGAAAGAAAACAAAAAGCAAAAACAACAAAAAGCAAAATATCAGAGGAAGCCGTCACACTCCAGAAGAGACAAACTTGAAATTGAAAAGACATGAGCAAAATGCCTCCCCTCCCCCATATTATCCACCACCACCAAAGAATAAACAAAAATGAAAAATTTAAATTCAATGGAGAAACCATCTGTTACGTAATCCCAAACATATTTGAAGACTCTCTAGAAGCCTTTTCACTTGATGGTAGTGTCTTCAACCCAGAAAAATAAGTAGATCAACAATCAATTCTTTTTTTTTTTTTTAGAGAATGCAGTGCTATTTTGGTAACGGTTAGGAATTGTCTGGGCATGCAGCAAATGAAGAAAACTGTAACTCACACTTCCGATTATTGACTTCTCTCACTTAAAATAAAAAAAAAACGAATCTTAACCCAATTAGTCACCGGAAATGCACTGATCAATGCTTCTAGAATGCTGCTGATGAACGTTGTCATAGTACTCATTAACTAATTTAGCTTCGTTTGGCACAAGGCCAGAAGTATGGGACACTCAATGACAATGGAGGTGTCCTCGTGGGGTAATGGTTAAAGTGTTAGCCTGCGGAATCGTCGTAAGCGCTATTATGTTCACATTCGGACATATACCCTTGGGAAAGGTATGAACCCCCTTATCCTCCCAGCTCTGGATTAAATAGCAACACTGCTGTTCTTCTAGTAGGATGGCTTTGGAATTAAATATCTTACGTAGGTTGATATATCATTAAACAAAGAAAGCAAAACTGAAACCTACACTTCAATGAGAATCGAATTCACCAACAATAGTCCGTTTACCTGGGTCGTTAACCATCACACTACACGAGGCGCCTAAATTGTCCGTACTGTAGTGTAGTAAAAGGTTGATTGATTGATTTTACAAGGATTTCAATCAATCTAGTGTTATTTATAGCTTAGATATCAGGAAATCGCATTCATTGTACGTTCATATTTACATTTTGAGTTGTTTCTTAAGAGATATTTTTGCTCACGGTTCTATCGAAGAGGAGAATTTTTTAAACATATCTATTTGAACCATATATGGGGGCTTAACATATACTACCACTCCGAGTCAGAGTGGAACTGAGAATAATGACAATGAAGGGGTACTCCATCTTCCACAGATCTCCAAAACTGGAGCCTCACCATTCGATTTAATTTAGTGTCATATTCTGGACACTCTTTGGGTTGGGGGTATTACTTCTCTGCAGGGCGTACAGTCAGCGTATTCTAAGTTCCATCGACAAGGTGACATTTTCCTGTCAAAATCTTCTCACCGTATAATACAAATTTCTTCTTTTCTCTGTTCTGATGTTGAAATACATCAAAATTCTTTCTCTGTTTTTCCCACTCTACCCAGATGTATTACAAGTAGGTCCCTGGGCTTTAAAGGGTCGATTTTCCAAACTGTACCCCCATCATAGCCGGCAAAGTTGAACAATTTTTACCTCTAAATCGTTTATATGGGTGTGGGTCTCTACTTTAAACTAGACTTTGTGTCACATTTCGTTCTCGTGAGGGGTGAATTTTTACATTTGAAATTCTTTAAATTCTCTAGGGACGTGTACAAATATTGATTGCATGTGTATATTTGCACAATCCACCCGTCACGACCACGATGTGACACAAGGTCAATTTTTAAGCGGAGTTCAAATGGTTCAGTTTCAGAGGTTTCCTTCGAGGCTGGTTACCTAATCAAGGTTAAAGAAACCAGTTTCCCGACTATTTACCTGTTGCTGGGAGGGAAGAGTTGGATCCATAACTTTCCTATGTGAAATGTAAACAGCCTCGTTCAAGATTTGAACCCGAATCGCGGAATCCACTTCTTACAAAGATAACTGTTACACCACGAGTGCCTCCTAAATATCGTTTGTATATGACTATTTGAAAAACAATATCTTTTATATGGAGTAAATTGACACTTTTATAAACGTATATATTACCAAGATATGTTTTGAGGATTTTTTAAAAAACTATTTATATCATTTATTATTAAGACGTTATTTTGATGTCATTTTTTTTTTTTCAGATTGTTAATTTCTTAAATGCTCTCTACGAAACCTTCGATCAAATCATAAGCAGATACAATGTCTATAAGGTAAGAACATTTCATACAGTTTTATATGAGCCATAGCAAAAACATTTTTCTTCTGAGAAAATAAAATAAAGAAAGATGTGATTTTAATCATTGTATTAAATGTTTAACGGTAAGATGAGATTATGATGAATCAATGGCGTTACTTACTAAAGTTAATTATATATATATATAATCGTTCGAAAAGTTCTAAGTCTCACCCAGAAAGTGTCAGAGAAACTAAACAGTCTTTCCACTATTTTTCGATATTGTCCCCACTCAACATCAATGTACTTGGTCCCATGATGCTTAAACATTGCAATCCCATCACAGAAGGCGGTCGAATCCTAGTTTTCTAAAAACCTCCATTCCATATATAACTTTATCATTGATTCCAAAATGGCGACTAAGCAGGTGAGTTTAGGAAACAGGGAGGAGTTACATGTAACTAAGTCTGATGAATAAGGGGGATGGTGTAGAAATTCAAAGCTACTGTTGCCAGCTTCAGCTACTGTGACTTGAGCAATGTGAACGGGTGTATTATCCTGGAGCAAGAGTAAACCTGTCCTCGGTTTCTCTCGGATTTTCGACTCAATTGCTTCCTTCAGTTGTCTTAATTTTGAAGTTTTGTCCTTTGTCAAAGTAGTCTGTGATGATTATGCCATCAGAATCCTAAAAAAACAGAAGCCATTACTTTGTGAACAGACGCAGCCTGCTTGAACTTTTTCGGGGTTTGGAAAACTAGAATGTTTCCACTGTTCGAAGAGGTAAACCCAGGTTTCACTAAGAGTTACTTATCTGCAGTGGAAATTCCTTGGAATCGAATCAGAAGTATCAACTATTTTCAGCTTGTGCTCAAGCGTCAGCATTCTTGGGATCTTGCAGAACGCTTACTCATCGCCAAGATCCGGGTTCAAACAGTATGGACCGAATCAGAACTAATGCCTATGGACTTAGCTATCAGCTGGTCAGTAAAGCGTCTTTTATCTAAAACCATAAACGGCATCAGCTTAATAATCAGTGTTGAGGTTTCTGGACGACCTAACCGAAGGTCATCTTCTTTGTTGTCCCTTCCCAGTTTGAATTCCGCCCCTCACTTTTTCACTATTGCATTGGAAGGAGAGTCCTCATCAAATATCTGTACCATGTCTTCATGGATTTCCTTGGGTGTTATACATTTCATTGGCAGCTATTTTACGACTACTTCGGCCTCTGTTTTGCCCATTTTTGAGATTTGTTGCCCACCACTCTCCTTTGTATGGATCTTAAATGCACAGAAATTAAAAGACAGAAACCTGAATTAGTTTTTTTAGTTTTATAAGATGTTGTGTGTTGCCACAACAAAAATGAGCTGCTAAGGCACTTCTTTCCGGATTAGGCTTAGAACATCTTGAACATCTTCGTACAAGAGACGAATGAGTACCTTTTGATGATTATGATTGATTTTAACAGCATGTAAGCACACCTTGGGTTCTTTTATATCAAGAGGGAAACGAATCGCATTCATTGTATTTCATATTTACATTTTTTGCGTAGTTGTTTTTGAAGAGTTTTTCTTGCATGTGGTCTTAACGAATACGAATAATTCTAAATAGATCTATTTGACCCATAGATGGGAATCTAACAGGCTCTATCACACCACATCAGAGTCGACTTGAGAGTAATGGCAATGAAGGGATACACCACACTCTCCAGATCTCTAGAACGGGAGCCTCACTATCATACACAGTTTAGCGTCATACCCAAAACACCCCTTTTTGGATATTTGTGCCCTATCCTTTTGAAGGGAATATAATCAACGTATTCTAAACACCGCCAACAGAGCAGAGACCAGAATGTTTTTGTAAGTTCTTGTAACGGCCATTGAAAAGCCGCTTTGAACTCATCATCGTTTACTGTTTTTCAAATGCACACACATATATATATATATATAGGTTATTTCTTGTGGCCACTGAGGTGAAGTCGATTACTACAAGAATTCCTACCGTCTATGAAGTAAGTTAAAAGAGAAAGTCTTGTTATTTAAAGCTTAGAACAACGATTGACGTCGTGAGATGGACTCTGCAATTTCCTGGATGCTGGTCGATTCAAAACTGTTTTGATAGGATCGACAAGAAAACGAAAAAAGAGTAGTAGCAACAAGTGGTAACGAAAATGACCCAGCAAAAAGACTGGTAGAGAACACAGGTATGGATAACCCATCCAATCTGCTCACCCAGAATCATCATTATCAAGTCGAACTGACAGTACAGATTTCCAGAACTCTTTCACTCTGTCCCTATCATCCATCGTTCGCGGCAGGTCTTCCAAACTACACCTTTCTTTGCACAGAGCTAATATAAAGTTTTTGCTAGTCGGCCAACACTGGTACGTCTGTGTGTAAAGGTCCATTGAAGAACGTTAATTATAAATTCGTCCTTGCTTCACAAGCAGTGTCTCCCATGTCTGACTTGGCTGGGTTTTTTTTAGATGGGAGATAAGTGGCCTTACAACTGTTGTTTCTTGTGGCGTTACTTCCAGAAGAGAACGTTCACCGCTGGTTCTTGTTGGTTAAATAAAGACAACGAGGCAGCACATTTTTTTCTCTACGTTAAGTAAATCAAATGAAATATTTAAACAACTGTAGGAAGCGCTATCTTTATTTCTTTAATGAGACCAGCGTGCAGTCGTATGTAAGAAAGTACTATCAATCACTGATTCTTTTAACAATGGTTCCTACTAGAAATATTTTTGTGTTGGAGAAATATTTCTACTTTTAACCATTTATTTGTATCAGTAATTGATTACTGAAAAGATTGTATTCTTTTATTTTCAGGTTGAAACAATCGGAGATAATTATATGTTGGTCAGCAATGTTCCTGACAGGTGCGAGACTCACGCGGCAGAAGTGGTTGACGTGGCTTTGGATGTAATGGACACTGTACGCCATTATGAAATTGATCATCGGTCAGATTGGACATTGCAAGTGAGAATAGGCATCAATACAGGTACACACACACACACACACACACACACACACATACAAACATTGTCTTTATGTGTCATGCCATTGGGCAAACAGAAAAAAATTAATTTCAAGCAGAGGATGATGAAATAAAATCATCTTCTTTGGATCAACTATTTTTGAAATCCCTTCAGGTACGAACGACAGTTCTAAATAATGATTTGTTCTCCTGTATCTGTCTTTAATTCCAATTTGATCTTTGAGAAAGAAGATCCATAAGACCATAATTCTTTTTACCCAGTCGGCTGGTGCTGTAGAATACACCAAGTGCACCTCTGCAGAGGGGTAAGACCCCCACCAACAAGTGTCCTGTATATGACACTAAACAATCTCATGGTGAGGTTCCACTAAGGCTGGAGCTTTGGGAAATGCGGAGTACCCCTTTATTGTCATTGCTCCCAGGTCCACTCTGGCTCAGAGTGGTAGTACCTGATAAAGGTCCTATCTATGGGTTAAATATAACTAAACCGTGCTTCCTTCACTATACTGATTTTTGCACTTAAACTGTGTATTTATGCTAAATTGAAGTGTTTGAAATAGAACTATTTTCATAAAAATAGATTTGGCGTTAAATAACCTACAAAGGTTGATATGTCATAAAACCCAAACAACCAACCAACAATAATATTTGTTTTGAATCCTGTGATGTTCTGCACTTGCGTATATGTAATATATATATATATATATATATATATATATATATATAGAGAGAGAGAGAGAGAGAGAGAAACAGACAGACAGATAAAGATTGATTAATTGACTGATTTTAACGGCATGTAAACTCGTTAAGCACTATTTTATACCAGGAAGTGAAAGAATGATGTTCACACTTACATTTTTATGAAGTTGTTTCTCTAGATTATTTTCACATGGTTCCATCGAATACAAATAATTTTTAAACATGAGTCATAGATGGGATCTTAACTAAGTTTAGTTGTTGCATAAGGATATATTCATCGGCTTCCCAGTGAGACTCGAACTCACTAGAAATGGTTTGCTTGGCTAACTTGCAAACTATTACTCCACTCGAGGTACACCTTAACAGGTACTACAACTCCAGGTCATCGTGAAACTGGGAATAATGACAAGGAAACTGTACTCCATATTTCACGGATCTCCCTAACTGGAGCCCCTCTATCAGATATTGTGTGTGTGTGTGTGTGTTTTTGAGAGAGAGAGAGAGAGAGAGAGAGAGAAGAAGAAGAAGAAGAAGAAGAAGAAGAAGAAGAAGAAGAAGAAGAAGAAGAAGAAGAAGAAGAAGAAGAAGAAGAAGAAGAAGAAGAAGAAGAAGAAGTGAAAATAATCAAAATCCTAACTGAAATGAAAGTGTTCAAGTGTTATGACTGGATTCTTGAAGCTACGAACCAAGATACCTTTTCTTCTGTGATGGAGTTGTTACAGTGAATCAATAAAGCAGACCCTTAAGCGACCTGAACCCTACTCGCTAGATACACAAGCGAAATTTGAAACACCTTTTTTTTGTCTTGTTATTTTAATTTTTTTTTACAAAAAAAAGAAGTTTATCACTGAAATATTATGACTTACCTACTTTCAATATTCATTCTATAAGAAGCACACTATTATCATTAATCACTATGGTAAGATTTTGGCGATAATCTTTATAGTTAATCCTCATACATCTATCATATTCTATAGGATTATTCACCTAATTAACGCCTGATTAATTTATTCGATTAACTTGTTTTGGACCTTTGATTTATTGAGACATTGGTTTTCTTTCTGCATTTCACTTTCTCAGTTTTTCTCATTTATTTGGTCTGAAATGTTTGAAAAGAAAAGCATAATATAATTCTTCTCAGAAAAAGGCTCCTTCCAAGGGAAAAGGGATATAAAAAGATTTTTGAAAATTCATATTTTAAACCTTTCAAAGTCGCCTTTGTTGGCCATTGTTGAGTCACACCCAATTTAAATTATAATTAATTGTAAATAAATAAGGAGGAAGTGCGCAATGATTAGCATTTAATACTTTCCTTTCTTAGTAATCCGATTAGCGTGAAGGAAGGACTTCATACTATCAAGTTGCAAAATGGATTGGAATTCCATCATTTCAACGTTGTTGAGGTTACAAAAAAGGATGCGAATGGTTTTCTGCGATTGACATGGGACACCCTATAGACATGTCCATTCTCTAAGGAAGAAAATCTGTTGTCATAAAGAAAAAAACACATCGCAGTGTACGTATCATAACATAAACAACTGAAAATGAATATAAAATATTTTATTCTGACATGTTTATGATGATATATCACTAATCTGCCTACCTAGCCTATATTCTGGAGTCCATAACTTTTCCAAATGATTTAGACTGGAATTTTAAAGATTTAGAAACATGCGATTATTCGATTGATTACAGATTGATTGATCTTAACTGTATGTCAACCTGTCTTGGGTTATTTTATGCCAAGAGGTTAGGAAATCGCATTCATTGAACGTTTGTGTTTCCACTATTTGTAGATGATTTGCAATACCGTTAAAATCAATCAATCCATAACAGAAAACATAACCATTTTACTGATCAAGTGTCTTGATGAACAACACAAAAATCAACATCGAAATATAAACAAAATTAATCACTCTTTCTTGTTCGTTAATCAAACATTGATTTGGTATTTTCTTCACTTTTGTGTGCAGTTTTCGGTATTATTGTTGTCATCATTTTCAGGACGTGAATAGAAAGTTAAAAAAACGAGTCATTTGGAACAAATTCCTAAAATGACAGAAATATATATATATATATATATATATATATATATATATATATATATATATTTCTCTCAGAAACAATGAAAAAAGATAAGAAGAAAAATACAAAAACGGATCTGGAAATTGTCTTAAAAATACAGCTGTTGGCTGTTGTTAATAATGTTATATTTATACTAAAATTATATCAATTTTGGAAGAAGTGAAAACACTGATTGATCACTGACAACAAACAGCGAGTACAGAATTGTATATAAACGTGTGTGTGTGTGGGGGGGTATGTGTGCTTGTGTGCGTATATGCAGGCGTATGTCTCTATTTTGTAAGTGTTTCTGTAAGCGTACTTTTGCGTGTGCCGTCTTTCTATAATTTCTTCAGACGACCATAAGTATTCTTCCACAATTGTTTCTTTTCCTCACCAGCACGCATGCGCAATAAGTGAAATCGATGCCTCATCGCCTGCAGAAAATAACTGCAAACACACATTTTTGTCGACATCTGCTGAGATGTTCTTTTGCGATACGGCTTTAAGTCGTACCGTTATCTTTGTCACTGTATCATTTCTTTTTCTTCTTTTTCTTCTTTTTTTTCTGTAGGTCCTTGTCTAGCTGGAGTGGTTGGGTCAACGATGCCTCGATACTGCCTCTTTGGTTACACAGTCGTTCTATCCTCACGGATGGAAAGCAGCAGCCAGCGTGAGTAATAACGTTTATTGTTACTACGATTATTCTATGGCCATTGGCATGGTAGAGTTTAGTTCATCATAGTGTTTAATTTAAGCGGTTGAAACTTAAAGAGATATATTGATTTAAAGTTTTTGTCAGTATTGGGATGGTTTGTGCCAGTGAAGATATTTAGTCACATCCCCACTCACTAAGGTCAATATTAGCATTAGTATATCTAATGATACACTAACACTGAATAAACGAAAGGAAAGACAAGACTAGCTCATTTACACATATAAAAATACATATATACAATGCTTTATTTCTTAATGACGTACCGCCAGACGAAACTTTGAAAACCAGTAATGTCACCTTGGCCATAAGAACTATACATTTTCTTGTCTTTTTCAGTTGTATTTTTGTTATTCTTAGACTCCCTCAACCTTATATCTCGATTATGGACTTTCAGTCACTCCATCTAAGGCGTGTGAGATCATCCGTGAAATTATTGGTTTGGTTTGGTTTGTTTGGTTTTATGGCATATCAACCTTTGTATGTTATTTAACGCCAAATCCATTTTTATGTAAATAATCTGTTCTATTGAAAACAGTTCAGTTTAGCATAAGTACACAGTTTAATTGTCAAAAACATTTCCATTTCAAACTATTTAACCAGTTATATGTAATAATTCAGTTAAGGGTAAATACAGTTTTAATGTCGAAAAACAGTTCTATTTCAAATAATTCAGTTAAGCATAAGCACGCAGTTTAATTGTAAGTACGGTTTAATTGTCAAAAACGTTTCAAGCTATTCAGTTTACTCAATTCATTTAACATGAGTATGCTGTTAGTTCTATTTAACCCATAGATTTGGCCCTATCAGGTGCTACCACTCCAAGCCAGAGTGGACCTGGGAGCGATGGTAATGAAGGGGTACTCTGCATTCCCCAAAGCTTCAGCACTGCTGGAACCACACCATCAGATTGTTTAGTGTCATATCCAGGACACTCGTTAGGGGGGTCTTACCCCTCTGCAGAGGTGCAGTCAGTGTATTCTACAGCCCTAGCCGACTGGGCAATACACAGAGTTAAATGTCAAACAGTTTTATTTCAGATAATTCAGTTCAGCATAAATACAGTTTAGAGGTCAAAAACAGTTCTATTTCGAGCAATTCAGTTCAGCACTAGTACGCAGTTCCAATATCAAAACAGTTCTATTTTAAACAATTCAGTTTAGCATAAATACGCAGTTTAAATGCAAAAATAAGTATAGTGAAAGAAGCACGGTTTTGTTCTATTTAACCCATAGATAGGACGCTTATCAGGTGCTACCACTCTGGGCTAGAGTGGACCTGGGAGCGATGGCAATGAAGGGGTACTCCGCATTCCCCAAAGCTCCAGCATTGCTGGAACCTCACGATCAGATTGTTTAGTGTCATATACAGGACACTCGTTGGGGGGGGGTCTTACCCCTCTGCAGAGAAGCAGTCGGTGTATTCTACAGCCCCAGCCGACTGGGCAAGGTGAAATTATGATGCGCATTCTTTCAATAATGAAAGAAGAATGACCGAAAGCACTCTTTAATCAGGTAATTCCCGGTTGGGTTTAAAACACAGGAAATTCGAAATGTGTCGTTATAACTTGCTTTTAAAAGATGGAAATTATTTTTAACTCAACCAAATATATACAGAATATCAACAAAAACACGCAAATGTGTTCTCACGAATGAAATACTACACTTTGGTGGCCATAACTATGTGGAATTTACGTTTCAATGCCACGGCGAACACGACGTTCATTGCTGGTATTAGAAACAAAGTTTCTGCTGTTCAGCGAGCAAAGGTAAAATGGTACGTTTAATTGTTTTATGAACAGAGACAAAAGGAGCCTGAGATAGATTCTGGGATTCTCATGTGACAACGAGATTCCCAAAGAAAATATTCAAGGGAGACTATTAATTATTGTCTCCCTGCATCTGGATTGTTATCTATCCCTAACCGAGCAATTGCTTTACATCTTCTTCTAGAAGAGCAAACTCTAAACCTAATCGGTAGTTTCAATTAAACGCGAATAATTATTTTGCTAAGACAAATAATTCGTTATTTTTAGTTTGGAAGTTTAAATTCCGTACGATTAGTTAGCTCTTGCAACAACATTGCTTTTATTGATTGTTGTTCATTGTTGAAGACACTTCTCGATGAGAGCCTCGTTATTCATGGGGAATATTTCTGCGGTCTGGGTTCGATAAGAAAGCATACTAAATTAAGTGGTTCTGTATCAAACAGTTTTGGTCATCAGTAAAAAAAACAGACAAACAATTTTGGCCATCGGTAGAGGACTGACAAACAATTTTGGTCGTCAGTATACGATAGACGAAAAATTTGGTTATCAGTAGAGAACAGAGAAATAAATCCTCCTAACTTGTTAATTAAGAAGATTCAGATCTTATCCTCTTTATTATTTGTTTTATGGACTCATTTTTATGGACCCATTTTATGATCTACACTCTGAAGATCTTGGGAATTTCTTTAAATTACAGAAAATATCGCTTTGCTCAAGGTTTTTCGTTGGACTGATTGATTGACTGATCTTAACAACATGTCAAACAGTCCAGGGTTATTTTATGCATAGAAATTTGAGTATCACTTTCATCGCGCATTCATATTTACATTTTTTTTAAAGAGATCTATTTGACCCATAGATGGGATCCTAACTGGTGCTACCACTCCAGTTTAGAGTGGACCCGGGAGTAATGGCAATGAAGCGGTACTCCACACTCCTCAGATCTTCAGCACTGTAGCCTCATCATCAGATTTAGTTTAGTGTCAAGCTCAGTACATACTTTTCGGGTCTTATTTCTCTTTATAGAATTCAGTCAGCATATTTTAAGCTCTGCTGATAAAGCAAAGGGTTTTACAAATATCTGTAATTATATATGAACGATTCTTACTGACTTAGTTCAAGAAACCAGAAATTTACGTGTAAAACAGTTTGTGGCGCAGTTATTTAATAATTATACATAACCTGGTCTCGAAAATAGAGGTTCGTAGGAAGTGAAGTTACCCAAGTTCAAACCCTGGACAAGGCTGTTTGCATTTCACATACCTCTAATACCCTTGAGAAATGTATCAATCCAACAATTTTCATTCATATTTTCTCTCGTGCAAATCTCGTCAGTTCATACTGTTATTTTCTTCCCATCTTTGTTTTCTAGGCTTTGCTATTTTTTTTCTGTTTGTTTTTACGTTGACATTGCTCTTATTGGCTGCAGTGATTAGTCTTTCTTTTCTCGTTTTTATGTATTTCTCAAGTCTTAGAATTGTTGCATTAATATTCTCTCTACCAACGAGTCTGCCGTGGGTCGTTCTGTGGGACGCTACCCTAGCAGGGCGCCAAGCCACTAGCTGGCGCTCTCGTGACTGGTCGTTCTCCTTTGGCCACAAGCTGGGTCTGATTGAAGACTTGACTCTCACACTGCCTGTATCTCATGTGGGCATCTGCAAATATCATTTCATAACACCCACACATTTTTACCTCCTTTTCCTAACATATAGAATATAAGTCATCTCTTGGTTGTAAAGGCTTGTGCATCGCCACAATTTTCTTATCCTTTCGTCCATTTATCTAAGTTCCTTTCCTGTTCATTTTATTAGTGGTTTAGAGTATTTTACAAGGGAGACTACCCAGGTGTTTATTCTTTTAATGATATTTCTGCCGCAGAGTTTGATTTCGAGAAGTTTTCTTATTCTTCTGAGTGACTCCATTTTTGCTTTTTCTTTCATCTCTCTTTGATAGTGTCTGATTCCAATATTCCCAACGATTTGTATTTTTTTCCCCCAAGAGTTCTGTTGCTTTCCTGATTTTGTTCTTCTATTTCTTCTGTTGCTTGACTTTTCCGCTTTTTCATTATCAGCATTGCACATTTTCAATCACAAATTTCCTTCCTCTATCCTGGCTATATATTCTTATTGTTTATATAAGAATTTTTCTTTCTTTTTCATTTTTGGTAAATAACCTGATATCATTCATATACATGAGATGGTTTATCGTTTCCTGTGATTTTGTAAATTTGTAGCCTCCTGAGAATTTCCAAAGTATTTAATTCAGTGGTATTATTACTATGATATATTTTTGTGGTGAGAATGAGTCTCCCTTAAAGATATCTTTTTGGATTTTCACCTCCGCTAAAATCTGTCCTTCTGCCGTTACTTTCACTTTCCAGTTTTTCATAGCTTTCGAGATGAATTTTATGACATCGTTGGATATATTGTACATTTTTAGACATTTTATTATCCAAGATTGCGGGACCGTAATATGGGCCATTTAGTAGTCTATCTATGCCATGGCTATATTTTTTCGTCTTATTTTACCTCTTTGAGGATGTGCTGGTCTATATTTATTCCTCTAATTCGTGTTCGGTATCTTTTCTGTTCTTCTGGAAATAGTACGTGATATTCAAGCGAGTATTGTTGTATACTCATAAAAAATGAATACATATGGATGGAAGAAGAACGACTATAACACTTGGTTATAAAAATATGTCTTTATTCTCCTTGGAGTCAAAGGTTCTGTGGTGTAGAGACAGGACAAATGGAGACTGCCACATTGATCCATAACTACTTCTTCTCTTGACCCTACCATGCTGTGTTATCTTCAATGTCCCACTTAGCACTTCTTCTGATTCTCGGCCGGGGGTAATCAACCGGAAGCCTGCTGTGGGTCGTTCTGTGGGGCGCTACCCTAGCAGGGCGTCAAGCCACTAGCTGGTGCTCCCGTGACTGGTCGTTCTCTTTTGTCCGCAAGCTGGGTCTGATTCAAGACTGACTCTCACACTGCCTGTATCTCATGTGGGCATCTGCATATATCATTTCATAACACCCACACATTTCCGTTCAACCACGGGACTGCTTCCACTTATTTTCCCGGGTGCCTCCTGACCATAGAATATCTGATTGATGGCTCTGTCAATAAACAATATGCAAAGGTATATATTTCGGTTAGAATTTTTCACATCATGGGTAAACATGTTATTGGTCTATAGTTGCTGGAAATGAATTTGTTATGGTCTTCTGGAGAAGATTAGTTTTATCTTTCGTAACCCATTGGGGTATTCTTGCTTCTTCTTGACATTTATTCACTTGTTTAGACAATCAGTTGTGGATGGACGTGAATTTTTAAAGCTAGAATCCATATATGCCATCATGGCCAGGTGTTTTCCATTTTAGTACTTTCTGGAGCGTTGCTATTCGTAAGTCCTGGTGCACGTTAACCATTGGACCTTCTTCAAGTTCTTACAATACTTTTTTACTACTTCTCATATTCTTATTCATACTTCTTGACTTTCATACCCACATATACAACTCATTAATATGATAATGGTTTATTACTGTGACAAGCGCAATGGCAGCCATTAGGAAAACATCTAATAAAAAATGCATCTTTTAAGCTAGAGATATCAAATCAATGTTTTTTAAATTGTTATTATATCAGCTTCCACGACATGCAATCTTTTTTTAAAGTTACTTGTCTCAGTAATAAATCATCATCATATTAATGGGTTACATCCTCCACTCTCGTCCAAAGCATTGTGATCAAGGATTAATAGTTGTTATAGTATTTATTCTATTTTCAAATCTGAAACAAAAAAGAACATAACTACGAGTAGTAGAGTTATTAGCGGTCACATGGGTCTCATGTATATTGAGACACCCTACATTTCCATTATCTTGAGATCAGGAAACCAATCTTTCTTTAAAATCATCCTTGGTTGGTCCGCAAGTTTTTAGCTTGAATCATTGAACTTAACAGCTTCTTCCTAAATTTTCATCATACTTTTTTGTATTTTCTTTGTGTCGGATTGCTTTTAAGATAGCAGATTTGTTGTCTTCTCGGACTCCATTTTTCTGTCGTCTCTTAGATGTACTGTCGCTTTGGACTTGGTGTACCAAAAATTAGAACAACCAACGTTCGCAGGACGTCGAACAATCCCCCATATTGGCTATAAAGGGAGAATTTGATATTTTTCATGGGTGGTATATTGTGGCTATACCAGACACAGAGGGGATTAATCTGTTATCCTGTCACAGATTCAAGGACAAATACTGCCAGCAGCTCACTCCCGCAAAAAAAAAAATCTTCTAAATTGAATTTGTAAGTTTTAACTTGGTATAAGTCCATCTATCCCATTTTATCTTAATAAGGCTTTGTGGGTTTATCTATCTCTTAGATTTAAACTTAAATTTCAAAATTGTTGCATTAAACTGCTGCAAGTTTAATCATCATAGCATTTCGTTAGAAAAAAAGAATTTATTTTATCTTTACGATTTATTTTGTGGCTTCAGTCTGATTAGCAGTTTTTAACATTTTTCTTTAAATAGCTGGGATTACGATTCGAAAGTTAACAGTTTTGAACGCTTTCAGTGCGTCACCTTAACCCCACTCTCTCTCTCTCTCTCTCTCTCTCTCTCTCTCTCTGTTCTATAGATATTTAAATTGAACTGGTCACGTAACTTTTCCCCACCCTTCTATTCTCGGTGGAAGTATTTATTTGTGGTTCATCTATGAAAGAAAGAATAAAAAGGAATTTTTAATTTTACCTTTCTCTCCAACTTTGTTTATATCGTCTGAAAAACAGTTATATTTTTTGTTTTGTTTTCAAATGTATTTTTGTACAGCTATGAAAATTCACATAACACAAAGCACGAAAAAAGAACTGGATCGAATTGGAGGATTCTGTATATCCGATCATGGATATGTATCAATAAAAGTAAGCAGCTGATTTTCATTGATTTTCCGCTTATGGGAGCTTATTATTATTAAAATATTTCGAATATAAATTTCTTGTTAAAATTCTAGTTTGCAGCCTCAGTAGATAGATAGATAGATAAATTTCAATCCCCCAAATTTTGTTGTCTTTTTTCTTTAAAATGATTTTTCATAGAACACAAAAGAAAGTTTAGATTGAGAATTGTTCGTCTCATTAGTGATAGTATTAACTGTTCATATTTGGATTAAAAATAATATCCCCCACACACATACAATAAACAAGCAAAAAACCCCAAACCAAAAACAAAACCCTGCCAACTCATCACATTTCGTTAGTTTAGAGTTACGGTTATCGTCATTGGAAATGGACACGGTGACCCGATTTCAAATCATGAACGACACTGTTTGTATTTCCCTTTTCATGCTAATGCCCTTAGAAAATGCAGTAATTCATCTGTTCCCCTCCCGCCACTTTATGGTTAATAGGACAGAATGAGTTCTTAAGCCTTGTTGTGACAACTGGTCTAGGCGAAAGAAAGCTCTGAATTCACACCATTTTACTCCGCTCAGAAATATTAACCTTGTGCCACATTCTTCCCACGATGGGTATATATATATATATATATATATATATATATAGTTATGAGCGGTAAATAAAAACATCTTTAAAGACAACAAAATGTGCATATGTTTTGTTTTATTGATTTATTAAATCTGCATATCTTGTATAAACACAATCGATCACACTGACTAGGAGATAATACGTTTCTTTGTATGAGCTTTAAAAACCGAATTTTTTAAAAGCGTAGAACGTCATAAAATAATATAGAATTCTATAATCCTGAATATTAAATAGGTCATAATGGCTGCCTTCAAAATCGACGAAATCAGTAATATTAACAATTAAAAAAAAATACCAAATATAAATCAATTGATCAGTTTAAAATTTAATTAAATGTTTATATTTTGTGTCTGAAAGCTGACACAAACTAAGAATATTTTAGAATTTTTGTTTCTGGATATCAAGAATTCATCCTCTAATTTTTTTTTCATCTTAAAAAGCATTTAAAGAATATTACTAGTATCGTTACTGTCAAAATCATGGGACTATTTACATTTGAAGTTGTATTTCTGAATAAGATCAGTGTGTAGTATTTGTGCAATTAGGACGCCTCGGGTTGTATAATGGTTAGCAAGCTAGACAAGCAAACCTTCACGAGTGAGTTCGAGTCTCATACGGCCGTGTGCCACATCTTAGCGAGAAGCTTAGTAAATTACAAGTATTTGTGCACCCAGCCTAGAGTGTTCTTTTTGGTACTTCTGCTTAGGAACAGAGCGTAGTTCTACTGTCTTAAGTCTGGAATCCATGGGTAGTATCAGTTCATCTTTCTGAGAATATATATATAAAATTATGATGATAAAGTTATAGAATTATTAAAGAAAATATATACAGAGAATTAAAAAATTGACATATGAAATTATCATCATCATCATTAACATCAAGACGTTCTGACAATAAAGATTCCTTTGATTCTCGCTTGCCATCTGTAGCTATCGAACATCGCTCTTGGTAAGTCTTCAAAACGGTACCCAGTGTCGGCACAGAGTTGATTAATGTGAGATTTTGCTTGTCGGCCAACACTGGAGAACGTCGCTCATGGGTTTGTCCTTCCTTACTTCACCAGCAGTGCCCAGCATGTCTTGCTCGTCTTTATTTTATAATTTTTGAGATGGGAGGTAAGTGGTCGTAAAACTGCTGTTTGGTAAAGATTTATTCAAAACAACACGCAGTATGATTCATAATAACGTAATTAAGACAAAAAAATTGGGTGCATTGACATTACTTTATCGCCCAAATTCTGTCAATTTGAAAGCTGAAATCGAAATATTTTGTGAGGCTTTTACAATGTGGAATTCCGTTGTTATGGTAACACAAATTAAGTTCAATGTCGAATAACGCTTCTTCTTATCCCAATAATATAAAGTATTTTATGCTATGAATTTATTATGTATAAAATAATTCTTTTCGATATTTTTTTCTAAAAGAAAATTTCTGAAACTTTTTCAGGGTTATGACGGAACTGTCAAGTCATATTTTGTTGAAGGACGCCAATGATAATGAATCCTCAATCGCTGAAGAATTGTTTGTATCGGACGAGATTTTGGATGAGAAGTTCGGTTTCTTGAAGAATTCTGCATTTAACACCATTTTGAAATCTTACTGACAATCAAAGCAAATTGGTCCAATAATTGAATATATGATTTTATGATATCAATTGTATTTCAAAAGCAATTTTTAAAACTGAGCTTTGGTTGAAACTTGATATCATTCAGATTTGAAAATATTGTTAGTGTTTTCGAAGGTCACTGAAACTATTCAAACCACTATACAATGAATAAGAAAAAAATCCCCATATTTTTACAGGAACGTTAGCTGAGCAAAGAGTATCTTTTTTTTTCCTTAACGTAATTGAAGAGCATTCAATCAAAAACGTTTTATAAAAAGATTCCCGGGAATAAAATGATCAACTTTTATTGGGGATTTATTTCGCTATACTGACTGAATTGTAGAATTTATGTCATTTAGATATAAAATTTGATCTACGTTTTACTTTGTCGGTACGTAAATGATGACATCATCATTCTAGACCAGAGTTGCCCGATCGATGGGTAGATCGCAAAGGAAGTTCGGGTAGATCGTACGCCATTCAAAAAGACTTTTTACTCAGAAAGGAAAAGTACCCGAACATGAAGAAATATGCTACCTCCTTTGACTGCATTATTTGGCTTTACTTTCACAAATAAAGATTATTAAATCTGAGTACCGTTCAAGCAAGACTGATGATCATTTAGAAGCCTGCTTGAGGCTGGCTACTAGCAGTTACTGTCTGGACTATGCAACCCTAGCAAAGTCCATTTAATGCCAGTCATCAGATTAAGGTATTTACTATAAATGTATTCAATTTTATTGTGCTGCAAGTGTTCGATGCAAGGTATGCTAACATATATATATATATATATATATATATATATATATATATATATATATATATATGTATATAAAGTACATACAGTGTATATATAGTTAAATATATTTAGCATTTTTTAATACAGGTAGATCATTTTAATCTGGTCATGCCTAAAAAGTGTAAGCGCCTCTGGTCTTGACACTCTAAGTAAAAAAAGAGAACAGATGAGTTGGGTTTTTGGAAATCTATTGCAAATCTCTTCAATAGAATTTGTATTATGATGAAGTCCAAAGTCCTTCAAAAGGCCAAGTTAATCTCTTAGTATTAAGCATATTATAATTGAGATACTTGGATGAGTCAAATGTTTTGCAATATTTTGGTAACATGAGGCATAATTCAGCAATAACCTCGTCTGGAGAATATATGGAAATTTTGATGATATTTATAAAAGAAAAGAGAAAATTCCGAAAGTGATAGTGTTAAAAATGTTTGTTCTGATATTGAAAAATAAAACATTTTTTAGCATCAGAAATGGTGAAATGAATACAAATACTGCAAATAGCACGTTACATGAGCCAAGAATTTTCTCTTTTAAAAACTGACCCGTTTGACTGTTAAATTCCGAGAAAAAGTAACGTACACATATAATTTTTCGCAATGCTTTGAAGAAACTAAATGAACTTTAAAAGTTTGCATGTATTTACCTTTTCTGGTGATATTGACTTCAAATGAAGCCATCTGGATAACATTGTTATATTTTCTGATCTTTTGCAATTTGAATTCAAACCAGTTTTACCCGGCTTAAACAATTAACTTTATGTTACATCTTTCCAGCAGCAAAGGGTATAGGTAAATACGCACATTCTGGTTTTTATTAGTTAACCGTGTTTATAATTTGAGTTAAAAGAAATATGAATGTCTGAAGATAACCAAAAACATAGACTGCTAAAACCTTCTGTCATCTTGTTATAATGACTAAACAAAACGACAAATATTTGCTTAAATAGCAGTTCTTATGTTTATATTGCATTTAAAGTTTTGATTTTGCGTTTAATTGCAATTTGTCAAGAAAAATTAACAAATTAAAAGAATTAATTAAACTCATCAATTCTTTTGAATTATCTAGATTTAATGAAAATAGCGTAAATTGTGGAAAGATATTCGTACAATAGAACCACTGTAGACGGGGCTTAGAAAACGCTGACTGTATCCCTACTGCTGTAGGATAAGGTCTCCCCTAAAAAAATGAAATGTTCTGGGTATGGCAATAAACTGAATCTGATTGTGAAACTCCCGTTCTGGAGATCTAGGGAGTATGGAGTACTCTTTCGTGACATTACTCCCAGATTCACTCAAAACCGAATTGGTTGTAGCTGTTAGAATCCCATCTATGAGTCAAATAAATCTGTTTAAAATTATTCGTATTCGACTGGACCGTGTGCACAAAAAAATTCTTAAGGACCAACTTAACAAAAAATGTAAATATGAACGTACATTGAACGCAGTTCCCAAACTTCTAGGCATAAAATAACCCTAGACGGGTTGAAATGCCATTAAAACGAATCACTCAATCAATAACGTATTTTGTACTACGTAAGAACAGTCCAAAATAGGTGTATATCCACAATATATCTTTGGCATGGTGTATGTGAAACTGACAAAATAAAGTGGAAAATTATTATTTTACAAGTCATTTTAAACTTTAAGTTAGAAAGTAGGTATTAGTAATCTCCATTAATACTTAAAGTGCATTGAGTGGAGTGAGGAAAGTTTTAGTGTGGACAGTTTTTACCGAAAAACAAAAACAAAACAAAAATTTATATACGCATATTAGAGTCACAAATTTTTTACCATTACAAATAACTTACGATAATTCATCCTCGTTTTTCGCGTTGAAGTCTTTATTTTTTATTTAGCGTAAAAGTTAAGAACGTCGTAGGACATAAAATCGACGACCTTAGTTCAAATTTTGGACGAGGTAGTTTACGCTATAGAGTTACATTGGGAAGAGCTTAGAGGTTTTTATATTTTATTTAGTGTAACAGTTAACAGCTTCGTAGGATATAAAATCGACGACTCGAGTTCAAAACATGGATGAGATAGTTTACATACACACACATGCGCGCATACACACATACACGCACACACAAAAATAAATACATACACATATATACATACTTATTCATACATACACATTGTTGGAGCCAAAAGATTTTTTAAACGTACTCGCATTGGGTAGATAAGTAATAACGTTACCAAAACTTATATATATATATATATACATCAAACCTTATATATACATCATCATCATCATCATCATCATCAAGTCGTGCTGACAGCACGGGTTTCCCTGACCCCTTCACTCCATCCATACCTATCATCCATCGCTCCCGGCAGGTCTTCCAAACTACAGCCAGTGTCAGCACTGACCTGATGTAAATAAGTTCTTGCTGATCGGCCAACACCCACTTATGAGTTCGTCCTTGCTTCTCCTGCAGTGTCCCACACACACACACACACACACACACACACACACACACACACACACACACACACACACACACACATATATATATATATATATATACAAAAATTATTTCGTGAGTCAGGAACTAACTTACTCCAGTTTCGCCTAAGCGGCTCATCAGGGTACCTAATCCTGACTAACAAAGCATGGAGAAAACCTATATACGGCCTTTTTTTCTTTTGACCAATCGATTGCGTATCTGTTGATTTTTTTCAATTGGTGTGACAAGGTTGGCCTTTTATTTCTTTTTTTTTCCCAATATATATATATATATATATATTTCCCCAAGACAGTGATTCGTTGTATATTTTTACCTTCGAATTACTGGCGTTTATTTCCTTACCGTAAGTCCTTTTATTCAGTAAGTTATTTATTATATATATATATATATATATATATATATGCATGTTTTACATTGCGCAAATGCCCTTCGGAAATGCATGACTTCATCCATTCTTCACTCCCTTTAGTTATGGTAAAGTGTCAGACAGACTGGGCTCTTTAACCAAGATAACGCAACCAGGAAAAAAGAAAAATCTGACTTCAAATCATCTGTATTCCGTTTAGAAACTGACCATGAGTTGATATCCTGCTTGTGGCAAAGGTTATTAGATAAATACGAATAAAGTTACATAAAACATTCAATTTTTACCATTCTTGATGAACTTTTATTATGAAAAATTCCTTTAATTGTTCAAGAAAATGCAATTCTTCAGTTTCAGTTTTTTCTATTTTGGTATCCTTGA
This sequence comes from Sepioteuthis lessoniana, assembly GCA_963585895.1. Lineage (NCBI taxonomy): Eukaryota > Metazoa > Mollusca > Cephalopoda > Myopsida > Loliginidae > Sepioteuthis > Sepioteuthis lessoniana. The sequence continues at coordinate 33,028,514 of OY757932.1, forward strand.
TTCAGCGCTATACTATTTAGGATTTATGGAATTTAATGTTAAAGTTGGAATAGCATTGATATATTTTTTTATACAAATTGTATTTTTTCTAGCAGAAATAGCATTGCTTTGATATTTTGTACGAGTAACTTTAATTAAATCAAATTGTATTTCACTGATCAATTTTTGCTTTATCTCTTTCACTATCATTGAGATATTAGGGTGAGTCAAAAGTTTTGCAATATTTTGGTAACATGAGGCACAATTCAACAGCTCTGAATGCTTATGCCGAGGTCATGAAGATGACGAACCACACCTTGATACCCTCTGTGTATTTGCCAGATTTGTCTCGATGAATTAGAGCACAGCCACGGGATCCACGGTTTTCGCCCAACCTGACCTTGCCTGATCATCGAGGTTTTAGCAAACCGGGCGTCATTTCTTGAACCATTTGGTTACTGTACTCTGATCAACTGTGCCTTCACCTTTCACACAAAAAATGTTGCTAATTGCTTCTTCGGCAGTTCGAACTCTAATGCATAGGTTCTCAAATTAGACTACGTTGCGACGTTCATCTTTGCGGTTTTCAAATCCCACATAGAGTGAAGCTATACACAACATGTCAGCGCACCACCCTATTATCAACCACAGCTGGTACCTCACACGGTTCGAACTTTTTCGGTCACGTGATATATGCACTGAAAACTAGTACGTCTCAAAACATGGCAAAGCTTTTGACTCCCCCTGTTATTTATAATTATTTAACTAATTTGAGGTATTGTGGTGTAATGGTCACCACTACTCTCGGGACTCACAATGGCGGATGTGTGGAACATTTGCAGGTAACTGGTAACATGTCAAAGGTCTTGACTGTCAGAACTTAAGAAAGTAAAAACCGCGTCGGCGTTCGTTGATTGACAAGAAAGTCATGAAGAATTTGAGATATTCTGTTAGATTTAAAAAAAAAACCCCTCTCATTCGGAACCCGGACTCAAAGAGTAAAGTAGTTTATGGCTTAATTGAAACTCCCCCCTCCAATTTGGGAAAGGACATCAGCTTATCAATGAAAAGGAGTTTCTTTCCTTCATCGATTGGGAAAATCTACGCCATACCTTCCATTTGAAAATGAAACATCTGGACATAAAACCGGAGTAGTTTTTGTGACTAACATGTCTCTCCTTCCTTCGGAATCATGTGACATACCTCCTTGATATACCCAAGAATATTACCACATTTACAGATAGAAATAAATATAAATATACGTGATGTTTTATTATAGTAGAGGTTAGATATTAGTAGCAGAAGCTGAACTTGTAAAAGTGGGCCTGCGATAAAAGTTTTCTATTAGCCTCCCGCTAAAAAATGACGTCCAAAAGATCTCTTCTCTGCTGTATGCCATTCTAGATATTTAAAATAGCTAATCCTGATGAAGATGAGTTTACTGAAAAGGAATAGTTCAGCCGTCAGATTCTGACCAAACATTATAAATACTTAACACTTAGTTGTTCTCACTTGTCTAAACGAAAGAACACAAGTGGTGTTCAGTAAAATTTCTAGATAAATATCAACGGAAGAAGAGATTTTTAATTGAGTCCACTTATGATTGAATCTCTCTCTCTCTCTCTCTCTCTCTCTCTCTCTCTCTCACACTTGGGCACATATACACGCACACACGCACACACGCACGCACACACGCACGCACGTAAGTTGAAAGCTAAGTGTGCGTTACACTTTCTGAAATTTTGAAAACGCTCTAATTCTTAAAATTAGGTTACTAACTCTATGCAATATAAGGATATATGCGTTGGTATATGTCCCTACTTCCATAGAGATGTGTGCATATGTGTGTCGATGTTAGGAGAGCATTATTTATGAAGTGGCACAACTGATGGTAATCTTGTAATTGAGGTGGCCATTAATGGTATTACTACTGGCCGTTACTACTAAGAAAATGTAGAAAAGAAGTGATTATGGAGTGTTTAAAAGGCATGGCCATGTTTTAGAAGTCAAACAGTCAGAAGCATTAAGATATTTCCTGCTCCTACAAGTTGGACGAAGGGTTTTGTTGGGATGCTTTTTTGTTTCTTGTTTTTTCTTTCTTCTTTGGAACGATTTAAAAGTTGAAGATTGCTCTTTACCGTCTAAGTGTGTTCTAATCCTGGAATCATAGCTTTCCAAAGGTTTTTATACTTTTAGGGAATTTTAGATATAAATTCATAGAAGTTATATATATATATATATATATATATATATATATATATATATCAGCCATACATGCCTATAAAATACATGTTTCGAAAAACATGTAACGCCTCTTTGTTGCCACTGCGTCATCTGGAATGAACAGAATGTAGTCCAGAAAGGGATCGATCCTTCGGCTCGGCACCAAAACGTGTAACATTTTCATCGTGATCCGTGTTCTACTTGCGGATAAAATTTCATTATTCAATTCTCGCTGATTATTTGTCAAAATTTGTAAGATAAACCTTGATAATTTTTATCTTAATCAGTATCGGTTTTTATTAGTCTTATCAAAATTGCAAATTGAGCAGAAGTAAAAGGCGTTCTTAATAGTCATCATCATCATCATCATGTTGCACTGCCAGCGCGGATCTCCCTGACCCTCTCTCGTCGCCATTCTCTATCGACCATCGCTCCCGGTAGGTCTTCAAGGCTACATCCTGTATCGGCACAGAGCTGCTGTATGTAGGTTTTAGCTGGTCTTTGCTCGTCTATGTGAGGGGGTTCTCAGGTGGACCCATTCACATGGACAAGCGAACTCATTCTTAATCGTAATAAGTAATATCTCATTGGTTGATCAAGACATTAGGTTTATAAGTCTCAAGAATTCGCACCGATTCATTCAGGTGGACATATGGCGTAACGGATATAGACTTTGGTTAAAGAACAACTAAGTAAAATCATCGGACGGTTGCAGGTTCAATCCTGATTACATGTAAAAAAAATCAATGTACACTTGTACCCGTTTATGGTTAATGGAATTAGAACAATCTGCTCTCCCTTCGAGTATCAAATAAAGGGATTCGTTTGGAGTTTCGTGGAGGCTCCTGAGTTCGACATGGAACAACAGATGAAATGTTATAAAGACACTAAACGATAAAAAAAAACATCCTCGCTAATGTTTGAAAAGGAACAAGACGACAAAGACAGCTGTTGAAATCTACGACTTTATACGTGTACTTATCACCAGTGTTTCGGAACCGTGGGTGATTTGATTTTTAATAGTAGTTTGGTGGTTGTGAAGTGGATAGCAGTGAAGTGGATATCTGCCCTGGCGAAATTCATTTGTTCCTTGGCTGGTAAACTCCCTCTTTCTCTCTCTCTCCCTTTTTACGGCTTAGGCTCATTTATTATTGCCTCGTCAACTTCCAAAAATGTATTCGTAACTTTTTTTAAACAGAACAATGAACAATAACTCCTATTTTCTCAACCATAAAGCTGGCTTTTCTCATTGTCAATTCACTCTGAGAATGACATGCCCCGACCCAGAGGTGAAAAGGTTTTCTGACATATCCTGACAAAGAAACGGGGTCGCAAGATGCGTTGCAGGGGTGAATCTTATTAGGCCAAATTTTATTTGATCTTACTGGCTTATTTTCAAATTTAATTCCCGTTGGCGCTCGCTTCGATTACATTTCACACTTTAAGATCGATTTTTATGCACCATCTTTCGCCAATCAATTTTTGTTGCGGGCCATTTGAACTTACGGATTTCTTTCTCCAAGAAATCTGGCATCGTCCACTGCTCTAGACCACCAACTGCGCACAAATGCAACAATCTATACAAATACCAAGGTCACTATTCTGCTACACATATATTTATTAATATTTTTCTTTCTCTTTTATAAAATTATTTCATAAAGCAAGCATAATATTCTTTATTCTTAACTGGTTAAAGCCCAAATAAGTTTTTCTCAAGTATATTGACAATGCAAAAAATAAAAACAAACAATTGAATAAAAAGCAAATCAAACTGCTTGCTGGAGAGATCTCACAAGGAGGTTTTCATTCACGCAAAAAAATCTGTATTCACAAAAAATAAACATTAGTAATGAATCTTTTATTTAACCTATAATTAGACAATGTTGAAAAGGTACACGATAATCAAGACAATATGTTATATGGGTCAAGGCAATGTTATTTTAAAGCTAATTTAGATAATGAAATTTGATTCTCTAATGAGAAAACTGTGCTGTCTTTTGCTTCACAAATATCAAATTTTGGGTCGAATATGTTCTTTGCTCTTGATCTTTGTTAAATAAGAAAAAGTTCCTTTACACACTTAAGAAGTAAAAACAAATGCTTTAATATATCAATAAGCATAAAATAACCCTAGACTGGTCATTATAATCAGTCAATCAGAAAATTCTAAATACTTCCACTTCAAAAATTGCCACATTAAAAAGGTAAAAACACAAAAATCCTGAAACGAACAACAACCAAAAAACCTCAAACAAAACAAAAAAGAAGAAAAAGAAGAAAAAATTAATAAATAAGATAAAGAATACTCAAATAATCAGAGATAGCAATTCACGTGACCTTCTAATGCCCACTAACTGCGATGAAGATAAAGGATTAAAATGCCTCAAGAGTTAATCTCTTAAAGCATTTTAATCGTTTATCTTCATCATAAAAATCACGAAATTGTCTTTGAAAGCTTCGGTAGTCCTAAGTCCATCAGATTCTTCAAAGGAGATTTAAAACATTTCGTCATAACCAAGACCTAGTTTAAGACTAAATTCTCCATTAAGAAATTTTCCCGTAAGGTCTTCTTACCACTTACAGATGTCAGGCTTTGTAAGGGAATATTCTGCGAGTGTATAATAAAATGCTATATTCTACCATTTATTTCGTCAACATGATAGTTTTAGTGCATTTTCAAAGAGTAAGAGATCTAAATGGGATCTGGAAAAATAGTGATAACAGGAGTATAAGATGGTTGAGGTTTCATTTGTATTAATAGAAATAAATATCAGTGAAGTTAAGTAAATTTTGAAGATAATTTACATATCATTGATAGAAAAACCTCATCTTCAAATCTATGCCCCCAAAAAGTAGAAATTTCTGATACTAAGTAACAGCATTATTTATGTGTCAGGTAAAAGAAAATGAAAATTTATATTTTTGTTTTAATCAGAGTTTTTATGCAAGGATTAGTTCTTATAATAAACTATTTGAAAACAATTTCAGACAGAAAAAAAACTATAAAAACTCTCATAAAATAGCCACATACAATAGCAGCAACATTTTATTTTAATCAGATTAAACCAGGTAAATAAGAGTTTCAATAAAAATAGATACACAAAGTTTCACATGAAAGAAAAAACAAAATCTTTTCTAATATCTACCACTTAACTTTAATGCCCCCCCCAGGCAATGTTTAACATTTTTATTGGTGGTCTGATTGAATTTTCTTTTTACCATTTAAAGTTTTATTTCAATATGCTCACATACCCTTAAAAGATTTGGCAGACTTCCTATCATTATACATTGGTTGTGGTGCTGGTAGTGTAATGGTTATCATCATAGGAAGTGGACTTGGCAATCCAAGTTCAAACCCTGAACCAGGCTGTTTGCATTTCACATAGTGCTAATACCCTTGTCAAATGTATGAATCCAACTATTCTTCTCCCCAGCTATGAGTAAATAATAGGACAAATTAGACTCTTTAACCTGGGTATAGCAACCAGTCTAGAAGGAAAACTTAATTGAAACCAGTTGTACAGCAAGAGAGGGATGGGCTCCACCAGGTTAGTCCTGCCAAAGACACATCACATAAATAACACCCCCACAACTAAGCTAGGTTACAGGATCAGTGAGTAAGAGAGATACATAGGTAAATTAATAAATCCACAGCCTAATGATAGAAAAACAAAAAAGTGTACACCACAAACATTTGTCAACAATTTCTGCAATGAACTTATTTCAGTAGGAAATATTAATCACAAAGATTGAATGCAGAAAAACTTTCATATAATATTCAGTTCATAAAATTATGTTAAGCTGCAGACTCATTGATGCATTTTCCTTTATTCATCATCCAATTCCAACTTTTGGAATTATACTCATAAAGTAATGACATTACCAGAAAAATGTTGTTCATCCTAATCATTCATTTTTTATCAAAGGGCTTCATCTAAGATTCTTAAAATAGTAATGAAACAAAAAGCGTAGCGTACACCACAAATATTTGTCAAAAATCTCTGCAATGAACTTATTTCAGTAGGAAATATTAATCGCAAAGATTGAACGTTATGCAAACGCACACGCGCGCAATATTGTCGGAAGAAATGGACTCAGTGACCCGAGTTCAAATCATGGACGAAGCTGTTTGTGTTTCACTTCATGCTTATGCTCTTGGTAAAGGCATGAATCCATCTATTCCCCTCCCAAGCTATAGGTAAATAGAAAGACTGACTGGGTTCTTTTTCCTTGGTACAGCAACTAGTTTAGGAGAAAGAAGAATTCTAAATTTAAACCAGCTGTACTCCGCTTAAAAATTGATATTGTCTCACATTTTCATCTTGGTGTAGAGGTTGAGTAAATGCACACACAAGCGCGCGGGTGCACCCGAGTGTATTTCAATAAATTCAGAGACTGTAATGTTATTTGTCGAATTCTGAACTGAAATTTACAGAGTGCAATGTTCGAGCAAATGTTCTACATGCAAAAGCGTTGGTTGAAGTGTAAAAGTGTTTATGTTTAAAAACAAATATTAGTCGCGAAGCAGAAATGTTTTTTCATCATTTTATCTTTACTCTCGGACCTGAAATATATTCTTGAAACATTCTTTATTGTCGACAAGTTTTTGTTTAAGAGCACAGACATGATTGATTTCAATGTATTATTTATTGATTTTCTCTTCAAACAATTCTATGGTTTCAGCTCGTAGGAAAAAGTTTACAAATTTTTCTAATCAGGCGCTTTCGCTCATCATTGGTTGTTTTTGACGGTAAGAATGAGATGTATAGACTTATATTCATAAGGTAGGGTGCACATAAGTAACAGTCTGGGGAAGCGAACCAGAACGAGAGAGACATTCCGTAGACGTGCATGGAACACCTCTCTCTCTCTCTCTCTCTCTCTCTCTCTCTCTCTCTCCCTGATTCATAGATAGATAGATAGATAGATAGATAGAGATGAAATAAAATGAAATGAAATGACCATCGTCGAAGGCATCATATTTCGTTTGCGAAGAACGGACGAGAATTTTGTCTGCTTTTGTTTAGAGAACACAGAAAACGATACACTATTATTTGACTTGGTAGTAATTTACAAAGCTCTTTGCTTCGATGTGGTACAAGGGCACCCAATGAGACTCGAACTCACTCGTGTAGGTTTGCTAGTCTAGATTGCTAACCGTTACACCACCAGAGGTGCCCTCTTGGTAACTAATGTAAGACTTTCGGTAAATCTTCAACTGTTAGACGAGGTACATAGACTTATGAATATAAGTCTGTACATCTCAGTTTTACTGTTGAAAATAACCAATTATGAATGAAAGCGCCTGATTAGAAATATATTTGGCGCTATTTACGACAAAATATGCCAATATTTTGTCCATTTAGAATAGAAAAGCCTCACAAGAGATAAAATCAAAGACCTTGTATAATTGGAATAAATATTAAAATCATAGAACTACAGTAATTATTTGTGTATAAAACGCATTATTTTTCGTGATTTTTCAGCCTAAAAGTAGGGCTGCCTATTTTACTGCAGAACTATATGATTAACACAATATTCAGGACGAGATGACCGAAAGTATTTTGCATTTATAATTCAAACTAATATCCACTGGAAAGTGTGTTTGTTTAGAATTCTAATCTTAATGTAAGTTTATTTTCACCGTATTTTTTTGTATGAACATGTCTCTGTATTTTCTCTAAATACTGTGTAAATTTTGTTTTAAGACATAATGTAAACTATATATATTGTTATTTTTAGTCAGTACGAATCGATAAGAAGTTGAATAAATGATAAATTTCGGTTACATTTAGCTGCTACAAATTATAATAAGTCGGTACGTATTATACACGAAAATTTCATCTCAGAATTGCGTCACCCAAAGTTAGGAGTGCATGCTATACATGGATGCGTGTTATGCAGATATAATTACGGTATAAACTGTTTTGCTATTGTATTCATATTCATGAATTAAAACTTAAAACTATTCCTTTTCGTCTTCCAATTTGTTAAAGAAAATTACCAATTCTTTACCTGGAGACTTTTATGTAGCCAAATGAGCCAATTTAGACCTCTTTACATCCAATCCAAGGCTGTAACCTTTTAGCCATATCAACAAGTGAAGAACAACTGACATTCGCCGAACGTATAATGATTTATTCATGGGAATGAAGCGCGCGATAAGAGCTAGTGCGTTTATCGCTGCAAAGCACAATATAGAAGTTAAGATGTTCAAAATGGTTGCCGCTAATGGTTCAACGATGGTAATCCTTAAGAAGAGGGGATATGTTAAATAGAGTGGAATCAGAGTCTTCTGCTACAATTTAAGAATTATATAGCCAGGCTACTACGCTCCGTATATTCTGCAGAAAAATATGATGTAGAGAATGGCTTATTTTGCAGAAAACCGGTAGCACAGAAAGTTTGCCTTGAGTTCCTATTTAATCAGGAGCCATTTATAGAGATGCAAAGCGAAAAATTAGTGACTACATCGAAAAAAGAATGTTTTTCTCACTGGAAACATTCCTTAGATATTTGTGAAGGCAGAACAAGGTCTTGTTTAACATAGTAATCGATCGCACCCTGCAACAGCGTCCCGAACTCGCTTCCCTTTCAACCTGAAGGGAAAAACAACTGTTTCTCTACTTGTGGTTAGTTCTTATTTTTACAATAAATACAGAGATGAATATTTTCTCGGTAAGCACTTGAATAAATTGATATTAGACATCAAGATTGGGAATTCTATGTAGAGCAATTGAAAACAAATAAAGTTGTGTTGCTAAAACTCGTGTGCGTATAGCTAAGTAATAATACTGCTGGACAAGAGGTTTTCGATCTCATAAACGACTTACCTTCACCATTATCTGTCTGCAACACTCCAACTTGTATTGCAACAATAGAAACAGAATTCAGGGTATTTTAAAAATTGATATCATTTGAGATATGCAAGGTCTTTTAGAGAAATGGTTTTAATTTCATGATCTAATAACTTGACCAATTCTCGTTCAAATAATCTCAAATTTTAACTCTGTGTGCAAAAACAATTTAGAATTTTATTTTTAATGTTTAAAAGCTTTTTCCTTTCTAGTGACGGACATTTCTTTACCTGAAAAAAAGAAAAAACAAAAAAAAACAAAAACATACAAACAAACAAAAAAACATAGAACATAAAACGTATTCCCCAAACGAAACAAAATGCTGACGGAAATGAAAAAATTAATGAGAGAAAACAATGTCATTTAAAAATAAGTTTTTATTATGATTATTGCATTGTTATTATAAAATTTACCTTTGAAATTAAAGGAATTCATAGCTTTTTAGTATATTATAACTCACATTAAAGACTTTTCCAAATAGATATTTATATTACTTATTTGTTTGTTTTTATATGAAAAATTTTGCAGCAATAAATTAAGATCTGACTTGAAAACATTGTTTACATTTCTTGTTTTTTCTTATCAAACCTCAAACACTTTTCTTGTTGCTTCTCTATCAACCTTGTCGGATATTTTACTTTTTTTCGGAAATTAAACTCAGATTTTATGGGTCAAGTTAACTGGGAATCAATAAAACAAATAAAAGCAAATTCTAACTTGCATTTCCTCAATAAAACCTGAAAACGAGGCTTCGGTAGAAAAGTTCATTAGTTAACCGAGATACTCAAATGGAAAGTGACCAAATGAGATATTTTTCAACCAAGTTCCATTGTAGTCCACATTCTTCCCTTGATGTTATAGCACTCGGATTCCACTAGTAAAAAAGTCATCAACAGAAGATATGACGTCTTAGCCAGTTAACTTTTCAGCACGCTCTCGTATATCACAACTGGTAATAATAATTTATCAATTTGAAGCTGCTTTTTTTTTAAAGTTTGGCGGCTCACTTTTCTGAGATAAAGGAAAAGAATCAGCCAATAGTTTTCAGTAAGATAATTTATATTTTGTCTAGCACAATACGAACTGAGAAACGATTAGCTTTACGAAAGCACGCCTTGTTGGCGGGGGTTAGAATACACTAACTGTATCCTTTGCTGATGATTCAGTCATTACTATTACTTCCCGGTCTACTCTGGTGGTAGCACCTGTTAACGTCCTCTCTGTAAGTCAAATATATTTGTTTGAAAATGATTGATATTGAATAATACCTGAAAACTGATAAATGTGGGCAAGTTTTTGCATTAGAAAACAAAACTTAATACAATATATCAGTGCAAACAGATGATTATTATCATTTCAGTTCTTACGAGTTTTTCACACTAACTTTGTCTGGTGGTCTTCCGCTGGATTCAGAGTGACAACGAGTTTACAGGATTCTTCTAAGAATTCTTGCAGATCTTCACCAAGCCGTGTTCTTTCACACTCATGGTCTTAAACTGGAGTCTGATTGACGGCAGGTTTCGTCAGGTCTCCAGGACTCTTCTGAGTATTCTAGCCGATCATACAATGCAGTAATCTGGATGGTCTCGAGTCTTTCTTTTATTTCCAATTCTTCTATTTTTTTTTTCTAAGCTTTGCGAGCCGTTCTAAGCGCACCAATTATAATTGGTATCACTGTCACCCTCTTGTTCCACGGCTTTTTCAGCTCGCTGGCATGATACAAGTATTTTTCTATCTTTTTGCTTTCTTTCATTTTCACTTAGTTCGCTGGAACGACAAAATTCACTAGATGGCAAGTTCTTTTTCTTTTTCTTTTTTTTATTTGTTAATTAACACAAGGTGTGGGCTTCTGCGTGGGATCAGGTGATCTGTTTGTATTTCAAAATCACAGAGGATATTTGCGCCTTAGTCTCTAGGACAGATTCTGGTTTGTGCATATACCATCCGGTCATCTGATCCTATTTCAATCTCTTGCATAATTCTCTGTGGATCACCTTTCCGACCCTGTCATGTTTAAACTTGTACTCCTTTTGTGCCCTATTTTCTACGTTCACTTATTATGTGATTAACCATTTCATCTTTTTCACCGCATAACCTACACTTACTTATTCTATTAGGTATTTTGCCCAGTCTGCAAGGTATGCAGAATACATCGACTGCTGCTCTGCAGAGAGGTAAGACCCTCCCCAACGAGTGTCCTGGATATGACACTCAACAATCTGATGATTCCAGAGATGTTGGAGCTTTGGGGAATGCGGAGTACCCCTTCATTGCCATTGCTCCCAGGTCCACTCTGGCCTGGAATTGTAGCACCTGATAGGGTCCTATCTATGAGTTGAATAGAACTAAACTGCATACTTATGCTAAACTGAATTGTTTGAAATAGAAATGTTTTTGACAATTAATCTGTGTACTTAAATTTAAACTGTATACTGATGCTAAACTGAATTGTTTGAAATGGAACTGTTTTTGACATTGAAACTGTACTTGCGCTAAACTGAATTGTTTAATATAGAACAGTTTTGACATTTAAATCAAAATCTGTTCTTATACTAAACTGAATTAGCCGAATTAGAACTGTTTGAATAAACCGAATAGCTTGAAATGTTTTTGACAATTGAACTGTGTACTAGGGCTGAACTGAATGGTTTGCAATAGAACTGACTATTTGCATCAAAATGGATATGCCTTAAATAACCTACAAATGTTATGACATGCTATGAAAACCAACCAACCAACCAACCAACCAATCAATCTGTTGTGTATTATCATTTTTCGCTTTAATATAATTGGTCCTTATAGCGTTGTTTTGTGTTGATAGAAGAAATTAAGTTTCTCTCTTGAGATTTTCGTTTTGTAGTCTCATCTATATCTTCTCGTGTGCAATCTCGCCAATTTGTCACTTAAAATATCTACACAATTGTTTTTCTTCCAATTTCTGCTTCATAGTTTTTGTTTTTTTGCTTGTACTTTTCTTACTAATGGCTGCTTTTCTTAGTCTTTGCACTTTTGACTACTACGACTACTACTACCATTATTATCATTGACATGGAAAAGTGTGATTAAAGAATTTTTGTAATGCAACGCGTGAAAACATAGATAGTCATGATTATAATCAAGCATTTACATTAGGAGGTGCCCGTAGTGTAATGGTTATCGTCGCAGGAAATGGACACGGCGATACGAGGTCAAATCCTGGACGATACTGATTGCATTTCACATAGCACTAATACCCTTGGGAAAGGTATGAATCCAATTATTCTCCCTCCAGCTATGGGTAAATAGTAGGACAGACTAGGTTCTTTAGCCTTGGTGAGGAAACGAGTCTGGGAGAAGGAAAACTCTGAATTTAAACCTGTTAAAGTCCGCTTAAAAATTGACCTTGTGTCATATCCTGCCCGAGCGGAGGGGTTGGGTAAATATGATAATCAAGCATTTACAAATAAATGTAATTTCATCATTAAATAGCCGATAAATGGCTGATATGCCGTTAAATAAGCCAAACCATACCAAACCATACCAAACCATACCATACCAAACCAAACCAATGATCTGATTTTTGTATGTACACAGCAAAAAAATGGTACATCGTACTGAAATTATGTTAATGCAATAATGTTAAAATGTATTTAGATAATAAAGCAATTTCTAGTCCAATTTACAACTCTATTGAAATGTTTACAAGTATATCGTTTATTAGCCTGATATAAAATGTTTTTATAAAAAAAAAAGGATTAAAAAAATACAGCAAAGAACTAAAATCTTTTTATATAAAACTCCCGTAAATAGGGGACAAACTTTAAGAATATATTAAAAGTTTGTTTTTTTTCTCTATAAGAAAAACCAGTTGAAAAAACCGTGTTAAAATATGGAAACAATACTCCCAAAATAATTATTGTGACTAGGATCTGTGAAAAAACGTCAAAACCAGTGAGAATGTACAGGGTGAGCACAGAAACACTCCTCGATTTCAAGTATCCATAACATCAAAATTAATTAGAATATGTTAATAAATACAGTGCTATCAGATACTTTAACTTGAAATATTTCTTTTCTCACTCCCAGAATTCTGTGCACCCCCTCTACCGCTAGAGGGCGAGGAAATCCAAAATGGCACTCAAGAAAATCAAGTAGTATTTTGTGCTCACCTGATATATGATTTAATCAGAAAAAAATTCATGCCACAAGTGCGTCTGAATTTTTTTTTATGCACATTATATTTATAATCGAAAAAGGCATTGTACGTTTTTCCATCGTTGCCAAAACATGAAATGGTAATTCTGACCACTGATACTGCAACCATAAAACAGACGAGTCCACTAAGTTGAATGGGAAAACTTCAGTCAATACTAAAGTCGATTTAAGACAAGGAATTAAAACAAAATAAAACTGTCCTGCCGGCTGGGATTAGAATACGTTAATTCTTTCTCCTTGCAGAGGGGTTAGACCCCACTCCCGAAAAAAGCGGTGCTGTGTATGGCGCTAAACTCCATCTGATGGTGAGGTTCGTGTTCTGAATGATTTAGGGAGTGTTGAGTTACCCTTTATTGTCATTAATCGCAGATCTACTTGGACCTGGAGTAGAAGTAATTGTTAGTGTCCCACTTATAGGTCGAGTAGATCTGTTTGCAAATAATCATTTGGAAATCTTAGGAACTTTTGCATTGAAAAACATATTTTAGCCTCGTTCTCATTTTTCTAAGCAAAGAACATGTTTTTTTTTAACAAGCTGCATCAGTTATATCGTAAGGGAAGATTATATATATATATATATATATATATATATATATATGAAGAGTAAATAAAGGATTGTAATCTGATAATATGTAGAAAAACTGATAACAACGATCCCAGTGGAAGGAATGATTTATTAACGGGTCAACACTATAGCGTTTCGGTTGTACTGGACCATCATCAGGACCATGAGGGGTGACATTAATAATTTTAAGTTAACGATGGATGATTAGAAATGTGAAATACAAAAACCTACGGGAAAATATGTATAGTGAGAAAAAGTTAGCCGTTTAACTGGCAAATCAGCGTTTGATGTTTAAATTACGTCATTTGACTTATTAGGAATATTGTATAGAATTATGTACGTTGTTTAACGAGAAAGATTACGAGACAGAAAGAAGAAAAGAAAGAAAGAAAGAACAAAAGAATAATAAAAAGCATGGAAATTATAAAATATACGGAAAATATTAACTAAGGATGGAATATATTGTAGCTGTTTAAAATGTGTTTGCTTAAGTAAGGAGAAATATTATAAAAGCCAGGACGAGTATTTAGGGAACTGAGGAATGAGATAGCTGCGGCTTCGAAAATTCGTCTAAGATTTTTATTATGGATGTAAGTAAGCATCTTAGCAGAGTTGAAGTCAATGTTATGATTATGTTGAGAAGTGTGTACGAGTAATGCGTTGTTTGAGTTGCCAATTCTTATGTCTCTTTTGTGCTCTTTCAAACGGATATGAAGGATTCGGGATGTTTCACCGATGTATTTTAGTAAAAAATCCTTACAAGGGATGCAATAAACACCGGCGTCAGAAAATGTTACGTTGAGGGCTGGAGTGTACTAATTCGCGGATTGTTTTAGAAGGTAGAGAAGTAGTTTTGATATTGAGTTTATTTAAATTGTTTGTTATGCTGTGAGAAGAAGAATTGTTTGGCAGAGTTATGTATCTATGGGGGGAACTAGTTTTATCAGATATTGAGTAGATATTAGTTTGAGATTGATTCTTGTTGTGGATTTTGAGGGCTTTAGATTTAGCATAATGTATAAAGGATTTGGGGTACTGTAGGTTGAGGAAGGAGTTTTCTATGTGGATGAATTCATCGTTTAAATATTTTGAGGAACAAATGCGTAGAGCTCTGAGGTAAAAACCTATGATGATACCTCTTTTAGTATTGTTGTTGTGGTGTGAATAAAAGTGAATATGGTCGTTTTTACAGGTGGTTTTACGATAAACCTTAAATTCTAGTTTGTTGATATTCCTAATAAGTAAAATGTCCAGAAAAGGTAGGGTGCAGTTATATTCAACAAATATTTAGCTAGTTTAGACATCAAATCTTTATACACCAATATACCTGTTGATAAATGCATTACGCCTGCAAAACTACCTTCGAAAATCTAACACCACATTTCCTCTACCTATCTCTAAATTGATTAAAATTTGTACCTTATGTACCTCACATTGCTACTTCAAACCTAACAACACATTTTATAAACAAAAATTTGGTTTACCTATGGGATCTCCTCTTAGCGGAATTCTTGCTTGCATTTATTTAGAATTCTTAGAATCTGGTCCCTTTAAACATATTATACCCAACACTGCACATTACTTCAGATATATTGACGACATACTATTTATCTATCCTCAAGATCTTGACTTAAATAGCATCACTGATAAACTGAACAATGTCGAACCTTCCTTAAAGTTCACACACACACACATATATATATATATATATATATATGGGGGGGGGAGAAAAATTGAAAAACAAAGTGATCTAAAGTGAAGAAGTTAATATAAGATAAAGTCGACGTTGTTACGTTTCGGTTTCAATAAACCATCATCAGGATGTTATAAAGTGCCGTTAGATCACTGATGGATCCATCACTGATCAAACGGTGCACATTTTTGCACAAAAGAGGTACACGTAGAGTAAAGCTTATCGACATAGGAAATAGACTCAGCGACTTGGGTTCAAACCCTGGTCTAGGCTGTTTATATTTCACACAATGCTAATATTATTAGGAAAGGTATGAAATAGATTTGGGATTTTGATTTTGATATAATGACCTGTTTTTGTTTTTTGCTTCTTTTAGTATTTCTGAGAATTTTTCATTTAGAAAACTATTACTTTTCACTACAACTTTGATAACAATAATCAAGAAAAATAATTACTTCGTATGTGTATCTAAGCCATTGAAGTTTTAATAAAATTGATGGCAATAATAAAAAGAGATTTAATTTTTCACTCTGTGTGTGTGTGTGTGTGTGTGTGTGTGTGTGTGTGTGTGTGTGTTTTCCCAAATACTATAGATAAACAAATAAATTGTTCTTATAAATGGCATTTACGATTCGTCTTGTACTGATGCAAAGTAGTGAAGCACCCATAACTAACTCGTTAACCACTACCCTACGGCAGGTAAGAGAGTTATGCCTTATTTTCATAAATGTATGTATTTACCCAACCTCACTATCACGTGTAGGATAAGACTCAAGGTCAGTTTTTAAGCGAAGTAAAGCTGGCTTTTCCTTCTCCTACACTGGTTTCGGTACCAAGGCTAAAGAACTTAATTTGCCCTACTATTTACCCATAGCTGGGGGGATGAGGAAAAATGAATAGATACCTTTCCAAAGTGCATTAGCATAAAATGAAACACAAACAGGGTTGTTTTGGAAAAGTTCATATGATGACGTTATATCTGCTATTGATGACTTTTTTACCAATGGGATTCAAGCACTGCAACGACGATGGATGAAGTATGTGAATCACAAGAGGGACTATGTTAAAAAATAAATCATTTCGACACAATCCATGAGAGTATCTTGGTCGGCCTATGAACTTTTCAGCTGACCCTCGTATATGTTTTTTATTAGTAATTAATTCATGTCACATTGTTCCAATTTTTGTATGTTTCAATATAATGGCACATTATAGCAAGATCTAAGTTAGAACTATAGCGTTAAAATTCTCTTTAAAGAAAAAAAAAGCAATTTTAATGTTAAATTTCAAGTCAATGAAACAATTTTGAGATCTTTGTTCGCGCAAAATGTCATCTTTTAATCATCTAGATTCGTGATATAACAGAAATAATTGTGAAATACTCGTTAGAAACTTTCACTTCTTAAACAGAAACACCACAATCATCAAGGTTCGATGTTATAACGGGAACCCAACATATTTACGAGTCGTCTAGTAACATATAAATCTGAATTGCTTTGTTAATTACATCAAGTTATGAGGGAAGTTTTCTTTAAATTAACCTTAGCGGGGTTTAGAATACACTGACTCTATCCCCTAGCTGAAGGATAAGACCCCAACTAAAAGGGCTCTCCTTGATATGACACTAAACTGCATCTGATGATGAGGCTCCAGATCTGGGGATCTGAGGAGAGTATCCCTTCGTTGCTATTACTCCAGACTGGTAGAACCCGTTAGGATCCTATCTAGGAGTCAAATTGATCAATTTAAAAATTTTTCGAATTCGTTTGGGCTGTGTGTCAAAAAACCCTCTTAAGAAACAACTACTAAAAATGTAAATATGAACGTAAATGAACACGATTCCTTAACCTCTAAGCATAAAATAACCCTAGATGAGTTGACACGCCAATAACATCAGTCAATGAACAATTGTATCATGAAGTCTGTATTAGATTTATATTCAAATTAATAAAAAAAATAATTGTAGAAATATCTATACGGTATTCAGCTACATTTTTCAAAGTCTTCACAGACTGATTTGAATGAAAATTTTCCTTTAAAATCAATTTGCCCAGTTGACTGGGGCTGCAGAATACACCGACTGTTCCTCTGCAGACGGGTAAGAACCCCCACCCACCCAACGAGTGTCCTGATATAACACTAAACGATCAGATGGTGAAATTCCAGTGCTGATGGGGCTTTGGGGAATGCGGAGCACCCCATCTTTGCCATTGCTCCTAGGTTCACTCTGGCCCGGAATGGTAGCGGTAGCACCTGATAGGGCCCTATCTATGAGTTAAATTGATCTAAACTGAATACTTACGCTAAACAGAATTGTTTGAATAAGAACTGTTTGACTAAACTGAATAGCTTGAAATAGAAATGCTTTTGACAATTAAACTGTGTACTCATGCAAAACTGAATTGTTTGAAATTGAACTGATTATTTGTATAAAAATGGGTTTGGCATTAAATAACCTACACGGGTTGATATGCCATAAAACCCAACCAACCAACCATTTAAAACCAATGCTCGATCCGTTTTTTAAATCAAAAATTTTCAATTTGTCACTTAGATCATTTCCTAACTTCGGTCATCAAGTGAAATATTGCCTTTCTATTAACATTGGTTGATTGATTTGACTGGCATGTCAACCTGTATAGGGTTATTTTATGCCAAGAGGTTAGAAAATCACGCTCACTGTACTTCATATTTAAATTTTTGAGTAGCTGTTTTCTTAAGATTTTTTTTGTACATGGTCCTATGGAATACGAATAATTTGCAAACGGATCTATTTGACCCATAGATAGAACTATAGTGGTACTACCAATCCTGACCAAAGTGGGCATAGGAGTAACAGCAATGAAGGAGTACCCTACACTCCCCATATCTCCAAAACTGGATCCTCACCATCAGATGCCGTTTAGTGTCATACTCTGGACACATCGGGGGGGGGTGTTCTTACCCCTCTACAAAGGATACAGCCAGCATGTTCTAACCCCCGCCGACAGGGCTTGCCGCTTCTCAAGAAATCTAATTTTATTGCAGTTTTTAATTTTACGAAAAATTTTACCTCTTGTTTGTGTGTTGTTAGATTCTGTCTTTCATTTGGTTTAAAATTGTTTTTCGTGATAATGAAAAAAAAAATTAACAAAAACATTATCCAAATCAATGATTGAAAAATGTTAGATTCATAAAAAATGATTGACTCTTTTTGTTTTCTTGAGTGGAACAGCAATGAAAGAGGATTGATTACAAAAAACTTTTAATGGTAATAAAAGGAATAAATTGACTTTATCTGGTTTGCTGGAAACACATTGTAAAAATGGGAACATCATGTATCTCAGGCGATAAAAACCTCACAAAGTTTGATGGTCATCCAAGCTTTCATATTGTGGCATCAATTGCAGAGAACGTTGTATCGATTAAAACAGTTATTTGATCGATGGCAAATAATGGATTTTATCCTTTCAATTAGAACAGGGAAAACATCAATTCAGTTTTAGTCCCAAATGCAATTTTCCAACTATATTCCAATACTCTCTTTCTACATTCATCTCATCTCATCTCTCTCTCTCTCTCTCTCTCTCTCTCTCTCCATTCCCTTTATCTCTTCTCATCTCACCTCATCTCATCTCCTTTCTTTCTTTCTTTCTTTCTTTCTTTCTTTCTTTTCCAATCCTCTCTTCTCTCTCTCTCCTAATCTTTTCTCGCTCTCCTAATCTCTTCTCTCTCTCCTAATCTGTTCTTTCTTTCTCTCTCTCTCTCTCTCTCTCTCTCTCTCTCTCTCTTTCATCACTTTTTCTTTCTTTTCCTATCCTCTCTTCTCTCTCTCCTAATCTCTTCTCTTTCTCTCTCTCTCTCTCTTTCTCTCTTTCATCACATCTTTCTTTCTTTCTTTCTTTCTTTCTTTCTTTCTTTCTTTCTTTCACAAAGAAACTCAAATTTCTTCGGAATTTAGCCATTTGCATTTTTTTCTTTGCTTCATTCTTCTCTTTTAATCTTAATTTTTTTAAACGTTTTTATGAAAACATCCATTCGCGAGTTTTACTTTTTTCTATATTTTTTTTTTCATTGTTCTAATTTTTTCATAATATCCAACTAACATTTATTTTTTGCTTCTCCCGTTTTTCGTTTCATTTTTTAAATACATTTTTCAAATATTGTTACAGTTCTAATTCTCCATATTTTTTTAAAAATGTTTCTTTGTAGATTGGTTTATTTTCTGACAACTTCACCATTGATATTCACCAATGATATTCTAATTGCTTTTCACGATTAATGGAGAGGGTGGCATCGACAATATCCATTACTCATTGTAAAATTCCTGGTTATAATATAAGATTCTTTTTATTGTAAACGTTCAGCCAAGTTCGTCAAAATCTATCACATTCTATGCTAACTTTAGCTTTCTTTTGGGATTAATGAAGTCACCAAAGTTAATGATTTATTTTAACGGCATGTCAAGCCGTCTAGAATTATCTTATGCCAAGGGGTTTGGGAACCCCGTTCATTGTATGTTTCTATTTACACATATTGCTGTTGTTGTTTCTTAAAAGTTTTTTTGCACACGGTCCGGTGAAAAATGAATAATCCTTAAACACATCTATTTGTCCCATAGATTGGACCCTAACAGGTACTTCTACTTCGGACCTGGGAGTAATGGCTATGAAGGAATATTCCACACTCCCCAGGTCTTCAGAACTGGATGCTGGTCACTGGATGCATATTCTAAGCCCTGCCGACAGTGTACCATAGAAGTTAAATAAAAATTATCAAATCTCAGCTCTATTTTAAAAATTCGAAAAATTTTAGCTAAAAATGTAAAAACTGAACCTTTAAATCCTATTTCCTTTTTGTTTGTTTTTTTAATTAAACGAGTGCATTTAACCAGTTTGTTCTTATTACCTTGCATCAAATTCGGCATATTGTCAGCAATGAAACAATAATTACACGATGGATGATCAAGTGAGTAATAAGTTGGCACTTTCTGGCAGGAATATGCGAGAGTTGTCCTCGTGGTGTAATGCTTAAAGTAATGGTCTGCAGAATTGTAGTAAGCGAGTTCAAATTCCAGTAACACTTTCACTTTTGGACAAATACCTTTGGGAAAGGTATGAACTCCCTTATCCTCCCGGCTATGGGTTAAATTGTACCGCTTCTATTCTTCTAGGAGGATGGATTTGGCATTAAATAACCTACAAAGGTTGATATGACATTAAACAAAGAAGCAGAAATATTTCACCAAATATTTTTAATTGCCCGTCAATTGGTTTTCTTTTAAAGATAACGGTCATCACAGTATTAAATCTAAGTCGATCAAACCCTTAGAAAAACATAAGTAAATTATTTAATCATTTCTCTATGTTTTTGATTGGGAGAACAGACTGGACTCCATATATTTCATCCCCGTTCAAGATACCCTTATGCGTCTTTAACTTCAGTTAGACTCATCTTCATTTCTTAAGGATACTTTAATTTTTAAAGATAATGAAAAAATGGCTGGTTCACAAGTCTAAAATAAAAATTGATGTAGATAAAAAAAATATCAGTAAATCAAAATGTCAATAATTACTTTTAGTTCTTTGTTGTTGCTAATTTGTTCACTGAGTGTAAAGAATTGATTCGTAGAGACTGTTTTATTCTTCTCATGATTTATTTTTCTCATGGTTGATTGGCTGATTCATTTTTACGACATGTCAACCCGTCTAGGATTATTTTATGCCTAGAGGTTCAAGAAACGCCTTCATTGCACATTCATATTTACATTTTTTACGTAGTTGTTTCTTAAAAGATTTTTTGGACACGGTCCTATTGAATAGGAATAATCTTTTAAACATATCTATTTGACCCCTACATGGGGTCCTAATCAGCACTACCACTCCGGGTCAGAGTTGATTAGGTAGTAAGGGCAATGAAGGAGTATTTACACACCCCAGATCTTCAGAACTGAATCTTCACCACCAGATGCAGGTTATTGTCATACCCCAGATATCATCCTTTTTAGTATGTGGAAGGGGTCTTAACCCTCTGCTGAGGGATACATTCAGCATATTCTAAGCCCTGCCGATAGGGCTTAGAGTTTTTAAAATAAAGTTACTTAAAACTAAACACTCCTGCCGTTTAACGACAGAAAGAGTGATATATATATATATAGTACAATTTAATGGAGACTCAAACTCGGTTAAGTCCTCATAATAAATTTATTTCGCCGGAGAACATTATTGCTATACTCTCCGTTTCGTCAGATGACTCTTTACATGCTTCGCGCCTGTCGCAAAGTAGCAAATATATATATATATATATATATATATATATATAGAGAGAGAGAGAGAGAGAGAGAAATCATAGGACTTTTTAGGCTTAATATATATTAAATTTTATCTTCGGACAAAACACTATAAAAATGAAGTGAATGTGTTTGATCCCCATGAAATTCTAATTTCAGGCCAAGCAGTACCTCCCCATTGATACTTTTACGGCAAAAGCCGTAGGGATTGGTCAATTGCTGTTTCTACCCACACGTGTGGGGTGTCTTTCACGTTAGATTCGGCAGTGTCCCATTTGATCTCGCGTGGAGGAAAATAGATACTAACATCTGTTTCATCAAGCTGTGCGTCGTTTATAGTTTATGATAACGTTTAACTCGGCGGGAAAAGCAATTTTAATGAGTTTTATATTCATCTTTGCTGGCTCAGTGAATGAATATAAAGACATTGAATGCATTACGTAAGATTATGAGTGCTTTCTACTCGGTGCACCAAATGTTCATATCTCTTTGCTTTCTTTTCATTAAAAGAGACGCATTTTTTTTTTCTGTGAGTAAATTGCCTTTACAGCTAGGCAATTGTAAGGGTGAAGAGTATGTCAATAATTAATAAAATAAAACTTGATTACATTTGTATCCGTTTAAGTGATCTTTTGAAGATGCGATTCAGTTACAATCCAGTTACAAATCATCGGAATGTTGATGTTCCAGATAATAAAAAAATTATTCAGCTATGGGTTAAAAATTCTATCCGTAAGAGTATCATGAAATAATGAAATGAGATTGAAACGCTCACTGTATAGCAATTAAATATTCACCAGTCTTTAAAAAGAAGTTTCAACAGCAAAAATGTGGTGTGCACCGGTCAAAGCCATTAGCATAACTGAGCGAATCTTTACACTCATTGAGTAAATTAACTGAAGCAAAGGACAAAAAGTAATTATAAACATTTTAATTTACTGATATTTTTTTAATCTGTTTCAATTTTTTATTTGTGGACATGAAATTCAGCCACCATTTTTGAAAATTAAAGCAGCTGTTGAAAAACGCAGAAGAGGTTACAATTTGTCATTTACTCAAGTTGACTTGCATCACAAAGGTAACAGTTGAAAATGTGGGAGGATTTTTAGTCGCACCCTGTATATGAACACATACTTCCGAAACATTTATATTTAAACCACCAGTCATACGTTGGTTGGAACATAAACAGTATATGGGTCAGCTTTGGGCAGCACCTCTCCACCTTGAACTTGAGATGAAGTTAGAATCAACAGCTGATTCAAAGGTAAATGACGAAATTGAAGGGTTTTTCTGCTATCGACACGTACGAGTGGGTCTTCATTCGGACTTATGTTTCACCCGGTCGGCTGTATCTCTTGTAGAGGGGTAAGAACCCCCCTCCAAAAAATAAAAAAAACAAAGGGATGTTCTGGGTATTACACCAAACTGCAACTTGTGATGAAACTCCAGTTCTGGCGATCTGAAGAGTGTGTAGCACCCCTTCATCGTCATTACTCCCTGGTCCATTCTGACCCAGACTGGTAGTACCAGTGAGGATCCCATCTATGGGTCAAATAGATCTGTTTGCAAATTATTTGTAATCTATAGGGTCGTATGTAGCCCCCTAAACTCTTAAGAAACAAAAGTACATAAATTAACATACAATGAACCCAATTTCTTTATCTCTAAACATAAAATAACCGTAGACAGGTTTACATACAGTTAAAATCACTCAATCTGATCGGATCGAACTTGTTACATTCTTCTTTCATGGAAGGACTGATAGATACTGACATACCCATATATCTATATACGAAGGTCATTCAATAAATAAGGGGATTTTTTTTTTTAAGCAAAATACATTTTTTTCAGAATTTTTTCCATAAAGGCATTGTTTGGAATTTGTTCATAGAAAGAAATTATTCATGTCTGACAAAAATATTTCTTTTGAGGCTATTCAAAATGACGGCAAATCAAACAGAGTGCTCCAGTCTTGAACAGAGGTCTGTTATCAAATGTTTGCTGGCTGAGAATGGCAAAACATGTGAAATTTAGAGAAGAATGTGTGTTGTGTACAGAGAAGCATGTTTTAGTCAAAAATATTTACAAATGGGCTAAACATGGGTTTACCGCTACGAGCCGAAATTGAAAAGACACTCCATGAATTGGAAATACTCTGACTCTCCTGTAAAGAAAAAAATTCGGGCGCAACAGTCAATAAAGAAGGTCATGCTGTCAGTCATCTGGTACATGAAAAGACCCATCATTATTGATTTCCTTGAAAAAGGTTCAACTGTAAACAGTGCTTCCTATTGAATATTTTAATTAAGGAGTTCCTTCATCAAAATATCCACCTTATTTAATGAATGACTCTAGTACATAGCATAAATGTGTGTGTGAATGTACGTGTGCGTGTGTGTGTGTGTTTCTCTGAGTGTATGTGTGTGTGTGCGCGCGCGCATACACATATTCGCACATTTGTGATCTAAGTAGTCCCGTAGTTTCGTTTGTGGGTGCATTTCTCATGGTGCGTATCCCAGGCAGTAAAAACCTAGTTGACCCAAATCCTCTCCAGGTCTACAACTGATATGAATTCAGAGTTTTACTTCTCCAAGACCAGTTGCCATACCAATGTTAAAAAGCTCAGTCCCCCACTTCTATTTACCCATTGCTGGGGAGAGAATGATTGAATTCACACTTTTCCCAACGTGTTAGCTCTATGTGAAATGCAAATAACCTCATCTAGGTTTTGAACTTGAGTCGCCGTGTCCATTTCCGACGACGATAACCGTTATGCCCCTTTTTATGATACAATGCACAAAATAAAGAGAAATCTGAATTCAGAAAAGACGAGACTAATAATAAAATGACGTTTTTTTTTCTGCTTTCAGTTTCTTTGTTTAATGGTATATCTTCTTTCATGGGTTATTTAATGTCAAAGTCATTCTTGAGGAATTGTAGTGTTCTATTTAACCCATAGCTGAGGGGATGAATAGATTATGTCTTTCTGAAAGAGAACGTGAGAGGGCGACAGGAGTTTGAACTTGCTTGCTATGATCTCGCACTTTAGCCACTATGCCAGAAAAATTCTCCATTTTCTGTTGTGATAAGAATTACGAGTTACTTTCATTTTTTTTTTTTTTTTCTTCTGAGTTTCGGTAAAATTTCAGTAGCGAGAAGAACCGAAGAAGCAACAAAAATAGAAAGTTATTTGTTTAAAGAAAGAGAATAAAAAAGAGAAAAAGTAATAAAGAGTAAATAAATGAAAAATAAATGAAAAATAAATAAACATTTTAAGTCTTAACATAATGAATGAGAGGAGGGTCAAATGTCACAGCTGGGTGGCAACGCATTTCCAAATCTTTTAAGGCACTTGACGATGACTGTTCAAATAAATCCGCCGCTCTCAGCTTCATGAACTTGTAAAAATTCGGACAACAGCTTAAAAGGCTTTAAAGGCTTTAAAGGCTTTTTACAAGCAACATGCACCTGGTGAAAGTTTTTAAAAAACCTATCAACCAAAACGTTGGGATTTAAACAACAGATATAAATTTGAAAAATAGGCGTGTAAATACAACGCAGTTTAAAAAACAAACAAAGAATGAACGAATGAAAAAGAAACAATTGATTTTAGTAACATATCAACCCGTCTAGGGTTATTTCATACTTTGAGGTTAGAGAATCGTGTTCCTTCTACGCTTAAATTTACTTTTTTGTGTAGTCGTTTTATGCAAGGTATTTTTAATTTTTCCAGATGTACCTTTTCTAGGGGTATTAGTCTGAAAATGAATGCGATAGCGCGACAGGAGTTCGAACTCGCTTTCTACGATCTCGTAGACCAGCACTTTAGCCACAACTTCACGAGGACTCTCTTTCATCAAATAAGAATAATTCTTAAATAGATCTATTTGAACCACAGATGAGACCCTCACAAGTATGACAAAGTGGACCTGGGTGTAATGACAATGAAGGGTTACTCCACACTCTCTAGATCTCCAGAAGTAGAATCTTACCAGCAGATACAGGTTAGTGTCATATCCAGGACACCATCTTTTCAGAGGGAGGTTTTACCTCTCTGCAGGTGGGGGGGGGATAGTCAGCGCATTCTAAACCCCACCGACAAGGCCTGAAATAAGCAAAGAAAGAAAATGGGAATAGAAAATCTAAACAAAAAATCAACGGTGGAGATATAATTGTTTTGTTTCCTTTGTTTAATGGCAAATTAACCTTCGTGGGTTATTCAATGCCAAAGCCATCTTTCTAAAAGAATAGTAGTGGTACTACTTAACACATAACGGGGAGGATTTGGAGGTTCATTTATTTTCCGAGAGTATTAGGCCGAAAGTGAATGTAATAGCGCGAGTAGAGTTCGAACTCGCTTACTACGATATCACATTCTAGAACGTTAACCACTACGCCACGTGGACTCCGTTCGCATAAATTTTATGATAAAATCAAAAAATCTTATCCAGAGAAATAATTTTTAGTGACCTCTCCGGATGAGTTTTTTTTTTTTTTTTTTTTTTTTTTAATTTGATTTAGTTTATTAATCGATTTAGAAACAACCTGCGTATATTCCAATGACAAGAATGATCCAATCGGAAGAGCAGGAGAAATTAAGCAGCTCCTGAATATTTCACATAAAAGAAACTAAGGTTGTTGTCGTGTGAAACATTTTCAAACCTATCTTATATTTTCGTAGTTCTTGTTTGCAAAACTGATAAATCATTTTTCTTGAAAAACACATATTTTTGGAAAATCAGCTGTTTTCAATGCTAAAAAAAGGTGTAAATTTTGAACCAAAAAATTGGCTCGTGAAGCTGTAATTTTTTTTACACCTGTATTTTTGCATTTATAGACCAACCGTCGCTTAAGTGCTTGTTTTAAATTTTCTTTGAGATTTGCCGCCGCAAATAGTTGACTTGATTGTTGAAAATACATTTTTAACTAATGAGAATAATAGATGAATCATCAACTTTTTAAAATCTAATTTCAAGCCTACCTCAATCTTATAAATAAACGATAAAATATTTTGTAGATTCATTCCGTAAATCTACTCAAAATTTTCGACTTAATTTCTTTTGAATGAAAATGTAACATTCTGTTCCTTCAAGTTTGCATTCAATTTCAACATCACTTAACTATTCTAAACTGAATGAAAATATTCTTTATTTGAAGATATTCGTACAACTATAACACTTTTCATCTGCTGATAAATATTCTCACAGCATACGGTTACATTTTAGCGAATGAATTTACTTTCTCTTCCACTTAGTGACACGCACAGATCTTTTATATACACAAAATATATTAACTAGAGTTTGGTAACACAAACTATTATATTTGGTGCATGAACTCTTCCTTCTTGTAATGTAAATATTGGCAAATATTTTAGCTGAGACTAATATCATTTCTTACAAGAAAAGACGTTGTAACTTCTTTTTTTCAACAAACTTTTTACTCAATTTAAAGAAATAAAATTCATTAAATCTGTTGGTCAGTATCGTATTCAATCATTTACACACTCTTCCGCTACAAATTCCATTTGAAAAAGATATTCTTATTTTTACTCCCGAAATCAGAAACATGCATATGTTTCCTTATTGACGAAACGATTTAATGTTTTCCACGTCGCTGACCACAGTGCATTTCCATTTCGTTCTTGATCTCGCTTTTCTCCATGTTGACTCGAATCACTTTACAATTCTATCTTCCCATTGTTGTAGACGACTTCCCAGTAATCGTTTCCAGTCTCTCGGCCACCACTCGACAATTGCACGGGTCTGCCTGTTGTCTGTGAATTTTGCGACTTGTCCGGCCAAGTGGAACTTCAGCTTGCAGTATTCCTCGGTCACATTTTTCACTCAATAATCATTTACTTTATTCCACTCTGCCCTCGAATTACCTCGCTTCGGTAATGCTCACACAAGTATGGATATTTCCATAGACGTCTGTGTCGTATCTAGTCTCTATTCTTCACAACATGCATATATACTAGTTGGATATTATTCGCTAGAATATTTACCATATTTGCAGTTTTGATCATTACATAGTTCGTATCATATCCAAGACACTTTAATTGGTCTATCCTCTGTAGATTGTCCACCAGTTTGATGCAAACTATATTTAATATGTATGATTATTGAACCCTGGGAAAGTAAAATTGTTTTGTTCTTCAGGGGAACTTTCATCGAGTAGGGGTATTTGAGACGTTATGTTGCGGAATGATATAATTAATTATATAAAATTATATTTTCTAAACGAAAAATGATACTTATCTCGCTAAAATTATATTTAATTAAACATTATGAATTAGGTTTATGGGGGAGTCACTTATTTATGATGTAGTAGCTAATGTGCTGCATTACGATATCTTAGTAAGCGAGTTTGAGCTCCAGTTGCGTTATTACGTTCAGTTTTGGACTAATACTCTTTGGAAAGATATGATGGTTGGTTGGTTGGGTTTTTATGGCATATCAACCTTTGATGGTTAATTTACGCCAAATCCATTTTTATGCAAATTATCAGTTCTATTTAAAACAATTCAGTTTAGCATGAGTACACAGTTTAATTGTCGAAAACATTTCTATTTCAAGCTATTCAGTTTATTCAAACAGTTCTAATTCAGCTAATTCAGTTTAGTATAAGTACAGATTTTGTTTACACACAGTTAAATATCAAAACAGTTCTATATTAAACAATTCAGTTTAGTGCAAGTAGAGTTTCAATGTCAAAAACAGTTCCATTTCAAACAATTCAGTTTAGCACAAGCACGCAGTTTAAATGTAAGTACAGTGTATTTGTCAAAAACATTTCTATTTCAAGCTTTTCATTTTAGTCAAACAGTTCTAATTCAGCATAAGTATGCAGTTAGTTCTATTTAACCCATAGATAGGGTTCTATCAGTTGCTACCATTCCGGGCCAGAGTGGACCTAGGAGCAATGGCAATGAAGGGGTGCTCTGCATTCCCCAAAGCTCCAGCATCACTGGAACCTCACCATCAGATTGTTTAGTATCGTATCAGGGCATTCGTTGGGGGGGGGTCTTACCCCTCCGTAGAGGTGCTGTCAGTGTATTCTACAGCCCCAGCCGACTGGGCAATAAAGATATGAACTCCCTTATCTCCCTGTAATCGGTTAAATAGTACCACTACTCTCCTTCTACAAGTATGACTTTGACATTAAATAACCAATAAAAGTTTATATACATTAAAACAAAGAAACTGAAACCAGATTTATCGGTGAGTATTCAAGTTGGAGATGTAAAATAATTACATAGCATTATTACTTAAAACTAACAATCCCGATACAAAACAAAAAAGTTAAAATCAATAAATTTCTTAATCTATTCTAATAACGGGA
>OY757932.1:33062633-33497565 GCA_963585895.1 Sepioteuthis lessoniana
TCAGTCTTTGGCGGCCTGTTAATTCAAACACGGAGGGGTAGGGGAAATTTCTTATTTCTCTCCTCTCAGTGGTAGACCACGTGACAGTAGTATGTAAGATGTAAAATCTACGTGCTCTCATAATAGGTTATCGATAAAATCTAATCGACGCAATCCAAACAAACAAACCTTCGTTAACCAAACGTTGATACGTTAAGACAGTGGTGAAATCATACTTCTTAAAAGACGCAATATTGTAATAATATAATAGTTAATATGGATTTGGAAGAAATTGATATGTAAGATGTAAGTTCTAAGTGCTCTAAGGCAGAAAATAAATTATGATTTACTCGTAAAATCTGACTGACACAAACAAAACGAACAAACCTTCGTTAATCAAACGTTGGTAAGTTTGGTTTGGTTTGGTTTGGTTTTATGGCATATCAACCTTTGTAGGTTATTTAATGCCAAATCCATTTTTATGTAAATAATCAGTTCTATTTTAAACAATTCGGTTTAGCATGAGTACACAGTTTAATTGTCAAAAATATTTTTATTTCAAACTATACAGTTATATATAACAATTCAGTTTAGGGTAAGTACAGTTTCAGTGTCAAAAATAGTTCAATTTAAAACAATTCAGTTTAGCAAAAGCACGCAGTTTAAATGTAAGTACAGATTAATTGTAAAAAAAAAAAATTATTTCGAGCTATTCAGTTTAGTCAAGCAATTCTACTTCAGCTAATTCAGTTTTGTAAAAGTGCAGATTTTGTTTACACACAGTTATATGTCAGAACAGTTCTATGTTAAACAATTTAGTTTAGTGTAAATACAGTTTCAATGTCAAAAAACAGTTGCAGTTATATGTAACAATTCAGTTAAGCTAAATACAGTTTTAATGTCGAAAAAACAGTTCTATTTCAAACAATTCAGTTAAGCACAAGCACGCAGTTCAAACGTAAGTACGGTTTAATTGTCTAAAACATTTCTATTTTAAGCTATTCAGTTTACTCAAACAATTCAGTTTAGCATAAGTATGCCGTTAGTTCTATTTAAACCATAGATAGGGCCCTATCTGGTGCCACCACTCCGGGCCAGAGTGGATCTGGGAGCAATGGCAATGAAGGAGCACTCCGCATTCCCCTAAGCTCCAGCACTGCTGGAACCTCACCATCAGACTGTTTAGTGTCATATCCAGGACACTCGTTAGGTGGGGTCTTACCTCTCTGCAGAGGTGCAGTCAGTGTATTCTACAGCAATACATAGAGTTAAATGTCAAACAGTTTTATTTCAGATAATTCAGTTCAGCATAAGTACACAGTTTAGACGTCAAAAACAGTTCTATTCTGAGCAATTCAGTTCAGCATTAGTAAGCAGTTCCAATGTCAAAACAGTTCTATTTTAAAAAATTCAGTTTAGCATAAATACGCAGTTTAAATGCAAAAATCAGTATAGTGAAAGAAGCACTGTTTAGTTCTATTTAACCCATAGATAGGACCCTTATCAGGTGCTACTACTCCAGGCCAGAGTGGACCTGGGAGCGATGGCAGTGAAGGGGTACTCCACATTCACCAAAGCTCCAGCATTGCTGGAACCTCACCATCAGATTGTTTAGTGTCATATCAGGACACTCGTGGGTGGGGGTTTTTACCCCTCTGCAGAGAAGCAGTCGGTGTATTCTACAGCCCCAGCCGACTGGGCAAGTTGGTAAATCAAGACAGCAGTGAAATCATAGTTCTTAACAGAAGCGAGATAGTAATAATGTAATAGTTAATATGGATTTGGCAGAAAGTAATATGTAAGATGTAAGATCTATGCTCTCTATGGTAAAAGATGAATAATGGGTTACAAATAAAATCTGGACGACGCAAACCAAACGAACAAGATTTGGTAAGTCAAACCTTGAGTATCTCTCCTTTATGATTGAGCCTTTGTTTCCAAACCAAATAGGTGAGTGTCCTCGTGGTGTAATGGTTAAAGCGATGGGATGCGGAATCGTTGTAAGCTATTACATTCACCTTCGGGCAAATACCCTTAGGAAAGGTATGAACCCCCTTACCCTCCCAGCAATGGGTTAAATAGTACCACTACTTTTCTTCTAGGAGAATGGCTTTGGCATTAAATAACCTATAAAGGTTGATATGCTATTAAACAAAGAAATCAAACCAGTTCATTCTAGAATACTAAACCTTGATCTACCATAATAAACCTTAGATGAATTACAATTTTTATGGATAAACTTGAAAAACTTGTTAGAGAGGCCGTAAACCCCTCCCAACCTAAAAGAATAGCGAATTCGGAGCATGTAGCGCGGCTATCCACTAATTCAAATAGACTCTAACATATTTATATAAGTTATGATTAAGCCCAATTAAACATATCACATTTATAGAGTAAAAATTTTATTAGATGTGCAAAATGATATAAAATGTTATTTGAATTTATCTTCTTATATACATATACTTAATGTTGGGATGATTTCAATATCATTTTAAAAATTACTGTTACTCATGAGGCGTATATAAGCTAGAACGCAACTAGTACGACTGATTGAACGATTGAGTGATTTTTAACGCAAGTCAACCTGTCAAAGATATTTTATGCCTATAGTTTAGAAAACTGTGTTCATATTTACATTTTTTTTTAGGTTGGTTGTTTGGGTGTTATGGCATATCAACATTTGTAGGTTATTTAATGCTAAATCCATTTTTATACAAATAATCAGTTCTAATCAGTTTAGGATAAGTACGGAGTTTAAATATAAGTACGGATTTTTGTTTACATAGTTAAATGTCAAAACAGTTCTATGTTAAACAAATCAGTTTAGTGTAAGTACAGTTTCAATGTCAAAAACATTTCTATTTTAAACTATTCAGTTTAGAAACAATTCAGTTTAGTGTAAATACAGTTTCAATATCAAAAACAGTTCTATTTCAAATAATTCAGTTTAGAATAAGCACACAGTTTAAATGTAAGTACGGTTTAATTGTTAAAAACAGTTCTATTTCAAGCTTTTCAGTT
Organism: Sepioteuthis lessoniana; assembly: GCA_963585895.1. Lineage (NCBI taxonomy): Eukaryota > Metazoa > Mollusca > Cephalopoda > Myopsida > Loliginidae > Sepioteuthis > Sepioteuthis lessoniana. The sequence goes on from OY757932.1 coordinate 33,065,634, forward strand.
TAATCAAACAATCTAGTTGAGCATAAGTATGTAGTTTAGTTCTATTTAACCCATACATAGGGCCCTATCAGGTGCCACCACTCCGGGCCAGAGTGGACCTGAGAGCAATGGCAATGAAGAGGTGCTCCGTATTCCCCAAAGCCCCAGCATTACTGGGACCTCACCATCAGACTGTTTAGTGTCATATCCAGGACACTCATAGGGCTTTTTTTTTTTACCCCTTTGCAGAGGTGCAGTCGGTGTATTCTACTGCCCCAGCTGACTGGGCAATACACAGTTAAATGTCAAAACAGTTTTATTTCAGATAATTCAGTTTAGCATAAGTACACAATTTAGACGTCAAAACAGTTCTATTTCGAGCAATTCAGTTTAATGTCAATTTTAATGTCAGAACAGTTCTATTTTAAAAAATTCAATTTAGCATTAATACGCAGTTTAAATGCAAAAAATCAGTATTGTGAAGGAAGCACGGTTTAGTTCTATTCAACCCATAGATAGGACCCTTATCGAGTGCTACCACTCAGGGCCAAAGTGGACCTGGGAGCGATGGCAATGAAGGGGTACTCCGCATTCCCCAAAGCTCCAGCATTGCTGGAACCTCACCATCAGATTGTTTAGTGTCATATACAGGACACTCGTTCTGGGGGGGGGGTCTTACCCCTCTGCGAAGAAGTAGTCAGTGTATTCTACAGCCCCAGCCGACTGGGCAAGCATTTTTTTGGTAGTTGGTTCTTAAGAGTTTTTTTTTTTTTTTGTTCTTGCACAAGGTCTTATTGAATACAAACATTTTAAAGGTAGATATAGTTAACTTGCTCATGGGGCCCAAACAGGTACTACGACTCGGAGTCAATAATGCACTCTGGGAGTAGTAATAACACTTAAAAAAGTACTCCACATTCCAGAAGTGGAGCCTCATCATCAAATATAGTTTAGTATCATACCCATGACACCCTTTGGGTAGGGGTCTTACCCCTCTGCAGAGTATAGAGTCACTTGTTTCTCGACAGAGTGGGCCATTAGTACGGTGTAATCCAGTACTACTTGTCACATGGTTGAATGATCGGTTCTCCTACCTGACGAACTTGACGAGGAGGGTGCAGGATGAAAAATAAGATCTGTCAAAGGGCAAATTAACCCTCTAGTAAGGTCAACGGTGACCTTGGACATGCTGTAATGGATACCAAAACCTTGATAAATGATCCATCAAAGAGAAATATACTCTGATGTGATGTATCTTAGATTTTGTTAAAGCATCCGTCTTGGAGAAAGATATTCTGATGAAGAACACACGGCTTCAATAACATTCAATGATATAGGCTAGCTCTTCGTTTTGGATAGAAGTGGTTAAAGTTTATTGAGTGGAACTGACTCAACGTATTGTCTTTCTTTATTATAAAAAGTTGGACTCATACATTTCTTGATATCATGAAATTATAATAAAATGATGCCATGTAATAGCCATACTAGAATTCGAGGTGGCAGCATTCATATATCATCATCATCATCATCATCATCATCATCATCATCATCATCAAGTCGCGGTGCTGGCACAGATTTCTCTGATTCTCTCTCTTTCTCTCTCTCTCCTTCTCTCTCTCCGCCTCTATCATCCATCACTCTCGGTAGGTCTTCCAAACTAGGTCCTGTGTCCGCACAGAGCTATTGTAGAGAAGTTCTTGCTGGTCGGTCAACACTGGTCCGTAAATGTGCAGGGGTCTATAGAAGAACGTCATTTATGATTTCATCCTTGTTTCTCCAGTAGTGTCCAATGTGTCTTACTTGGATGTTTTTTAGAGATGGGAGGTAAGTGGCCGTACTCCTGTTGTTTTATGAGGTGTTCCTTCTGGGATTTATTCAATATAGCTCGTAGCGTTCTTGTACAGTTCCCATCTAGCTTTTTCCCTCTGTGTTTTGTCAACATCCATGTGGTGCATCCGTAAAGTAGTACTGACACAACCACGGCTTGGAAGAAATCCAATTTTATTTAATCTGATAGATTAGACTTTCATATGATCGATAGCCTATTTATAGAAGTCTATATCTTAGTATAATTCCCCAAATGGCTTTTTTCATCGCTTGTTTCTGGTCAAATAACACTCACTTGAATATATATATATATATATATATATATATATATATATATATATATATAAATGTAATGTCAGCACGAATTTCATTGACTCTCTTACGCCATCCACCCAATCGTCCTTGTAGGTTTTTTAGCCGTCATCCAGTGTTCGCACGTAGCTTATGGTGATCTTGCTAGGAAATACATTGGGAACATCTTGACTCATAATCTTCTTTTATGACGTACAACGAATATCAATAAATCTAATTAGAGAAAATGATAAAAAAAGACAAGAAATAGACGGTATCTCGCAGGAACGATTACGGATGCAGTTTATGCAAATGATCAAACTCTTGAAATACACCAACCCAAGCCAAATATCTGCTGCCTAGCCTATAACAGATAGCTAGAGGCTTTGGCTTCTATGTGAACTCTCTCTCTCTCTCTCTCTCTCTCTCTCTCTCACACACACACACACATACATATATATATATATATATATATATATATATATATATATAAGTTGATTTAGAGTTGATATAAAACTATAGACATATTACTTGATTTCTAATGTATCATTTACCACCCGACTAATTCCATATTTATTCTCCTCCATTTGGATAGCCCTGTTGATATACGAGGATCATTAAATAAGTTTCCAGACTTTTTTCGTATGAGCACTTTTATTGATAGTACACGCAATAAAGTCTAGTCCCCTTCGAAGTAATCTCCTCCGGCTGCAATGTACTTGTTGTACCGTTCTAACAACTTCTGGAAGGCACCATGGAAGTCCTCTTGTGTGACCGTGTCAATGACCTTCGTCACACCCTCTTTCATCTCCTCAATTGTCTCATAACGACAGCCTCTGAGCTTAGGGAATAACCAAATGTCACAGGAAGCAAGGTCTGGACTATAGGAAGGCTGAGGAACTGTCTTGATGCCCGTTTTGTTCAAATAGTTTTTGACAAGGATGGAGTTGTGGACTGGTGCATTGTCCTGGAGGAAATGCCACTGACCCGATTTGAATAGTGCTGGTCTCTTCCGACGGAACCTCTTCCTGAACTCCCTTAAAACCTCAACATAGTAATCAACTCTGGTGTATTGACTTCGTTACTCCTCCCACACCTCTCATCATCCCTCACAGACTCCCTGGCTTCCTTGAATCTCTTATGCCACTCAAAAACTGATGCTCGATTCATTCAAGATGTTCTAAAAGCAGTCTGAAGCCTTCCATACGGTTCTGTGGCATTTTTTCCAAGTTTAAAACAGAATTTTATTGCATATCGTTCTTCTATAGTGTCCTCACGTCCAGATTGCATTTTTGAAATTCACCAGCTGTGACAATCAGATTTTAGTAGAGTGTATTCCAATTGCTGTTGTAGCTGTTCATTTGAACCTGAAATCATAAAAGTGGGTCAGTCATCTGATAAGATGTATAGCAATAACATACTGAATTTTCAAGAGTCTACGACAATTCTAAATGCCCATACGAAAAAAGTCTGGAAACCTATTGAAGGAACCATGTATTTATATATAAACATGTATAATATATATATATATATATATATATATATATATGTATGTGTGTGTGTGTGTGTGTGTGTGTGTGTGTGTGTGTGTGTGTGGTTTTCCACGTATGAGTGTCACGTGTATCTTCATCTTAACACGTTATTTTAACTACAATATAATTAGGATTGATTGACCACTTTTCTCATTTCAACGTCTAATCATTTTGTATACCACATGAAACTTAAAATAACTTCTGATGTTTATGATTTAATGTCTTTCTGGGTTGTATACCTGCTCTACCCTTGTGGTGTCTATCACTTTTTCAAGCAAACTTTTCTTATTTTATATATATATATAGGTAGGTAGAGTGTTCTCCAATGGTCTGAGAGACCGGGGTTCAATACCAAAGACTCAAAAAATGGTACTTGATGCCGCCTTGTTTAGCACTCAGCACTATTAAATGAGGATCAAGGGTAAAATGGAGCAATTCTGGGAATAGAGTAGCGCCCTCCTCTGCACCTCGGTGTAGTAGCTATTGAAAAGGGAGCCTTCGGGTCACCCTCGACTAAGGTCACTAACTTTACTATTAAATACATGATTAATATTTTACACGAACGTGAGTTCATTTTTTTCACACAGTTGAATGGTTTCACTTATTTCTATCTAATACGAATACACAGTTAAATGATCAAGCCGTTCTGCTACAAACAATTCAATTTAGCTTAAGTACAGTTTCTTGTTTATACACAGTGATTTGTTTAAATACAGTTTTTTGTTCACACAGAGTTAAATGTAATAACAGTTCTACTTCAAGCTATTCAGTTTTACCATGAGTACGCAGTTTAAATGTCAAACAGATGTGTGTGTGTGTGTGTGTGTGTGTGTGTGTGTGTGTGTGTGTGTGTGTGAACACCATTGTATTGTGCAATTTTTATATACAAAAAGTCAAGGTCACTACCATAAACACATAGACTATTCGCTGATTTTTCTCGTCGAAACATTTCTTTTTTGGAACTTAAAATATGACTGGAATGAAATGTCCAGTTAAGCATTTCACCAAGCAATTTCCCCACAGGAATGACTTATATATTCAAATAAAAGTATTTAAATAAAAACTCGAGTTAATTTTGTTTGGCATATTCTGATATGTCTATACAATTTTGAACATTAACCTGCAATAAACACCGACTTCATAGAAACTATAGCAATAAGATTCAATTCATCTGTCACTATTGGCCATTACTCTTGGTAAGTCCCAAACACACCTGCACAAACCTGCACAAACCATCCTTCCTTGTAAAAAATAATTCAAGAATTAAACCTGCGTTCGCATTTATAGTTTAGTGATTTTTTTTATCTATAAATTTACCAACCCTTCCGCACGAGCAGGATGCCACACAAGGTAAATTTTAAGCGGAATTTAATCGGTTTAAATTCAGAGTTTTCTTCCGATTGCCATATCAAGGTTGAATAGCCCTACTATTTACCCCTAGATGAAGGGAGAAAATGAGATTCATACCTTTCTAAAGGGTATTAGCACTAAATGAAATGCAAATAGTCTTGTCCAGGATTTGGACTTGGGTAACTGTGTTCAATCCCTAAGACGCTAACCATTATATCATGAACGCTTTTTTTATCCATGTAAATTATATTAAACACAGGTAAATTATGTTTCGTAATTCAACATTCATTCAATTTACTTGGGGTGAAATAGAAATTAACTATTTACAAGGGGTAGATCAAGTAAAAAGTCTGAGATGTCATCATCATTATCATCAAGACATGGTGGCAAAACCAACTCCATTGACTTTCCTTCACTGGTGTTTCGTAGGATGCTGGATCGAGAATTTGTTCAAAATAGCACGCAGGAACCATGTAGTTTTTTCTCTAAGCGTTTTCTTTGAGTGGTGCATCTATGCTATAGTAACGACACGATTACAGCTTGGAAAACACCTGTTTTATTTTATCAGAGAGATCAGACGTGCATTTCCAATTGTAATATATCTTTATGTCATGTATTATTTTCATACCAACTCGTGATAAGATTTCTAAATAAAACATACCGTATCTTCTCGAGTAAGAAACAAATTCATGAAAATGAACGTACTCGAATTCTTAGCCACAAAAAGGTGTTTTTATTATATATTTCATGTAATGAACGACCCTTCACTTTTGGTTACGCTGGCCAACAAAAATATTTCTTCAACATCCAATGACAAAGAGAAAATTTTCAAAAACTTACTTGTTCTTTCAAAACTTCTATAATACAATATAATCAATGCAATGCCGTAAAAAACAATCTAGTCTAGACCTTGATGTAGCTTTTAGTCAAGATAATTAAGTTTTGACGTAACATTTTTACTTTTAAACTATGTGCAGTGGTATTATAAATAGTAAATAATCTTAAGTAAAAACTTTATCATCATAACTAAAAGCGTTTGTTTAGGTATAGACTATGCAGGAACACTTTGGATCGAAGTTACCACAAGGTTAGAAATAGAAATAAGGTAAGCTTTCACAAAAGTCGTTCATTATACGAGTATCTATTGTAAAAGAACGTGTACTATCAATAAAAGTGCCCATACGAAAAAAGGCTGGGAACTTATTGTATGCACCTCATATCTATTGAATATATATGATTTGAAGACACATTTTATTGATATTTTTAAACGAGCCAGAGCTCATTTTTTTGCACACATTTAAATGGTTTCACGTATTGCTATATAACAATCTCAATTTAACACCAGTCATTTGTTTGTACACGTTTAAATAGTTATACATGATAAGTAAGAGATCAGTTTATCAATTTTTGAATGAGTTAGTACTTATTTGTTTGCACACTTGTATTGCTATTGTATCTACACAGCTAAATGGTTTCAATTATTACTGTACCATAGCCATGATATGGCTATGTGTGAAACGTACATCGAAAGTCCATAAAGATAGAACATAGGAATCTCGAAACACGAAAAACACTTACGACTTCTTAGTTCAGGTACGAAACTTCTTATTACCTTTGAGTTCAAAGGTTCTTCGACATAAGGAGAGAGATACACATTCTTTCTATTCTGGCTTTTTCATCTCCCCGCCCCATCACTGGCCTGGCTTCGGCGAGCAAGCGACAACCAACCGTCTTCTCCCGAGGCAGGTCTCAACTCTACTAACTTTCTTCAAAATTCCCAAAAACCACCGCGCGCTTCCAGTGCGTGACGTCATTCGCACTTGCTTGCCCCATTTCCCATCTTGGGCTATTGGGACATCTCTGAGTGACACGTCTGCTCCGCGCGAGCGCGCGTGAAAACCTGCGTTAATGTTGCACCTAAGTAACCTATGCACTGAGCCGAAAGGTTCTCAGCCTAACTAAACCCAAAGGCATAAAACGAAATCCCTCGGCCATTATATCACATTACAATCAAACCCTTATAATTCTTTTCAATATTAATCATTTATTTTCACACAGTGAAGTGGCTACATGTATCACTATTCAACGCTATTTATTCTATTCAACATTACTCATTCGTTTTCATTCACTTAAATGGTTCCAACTATTATGTAGCACTAACAATTCAACCAAACATCAGTTATTTGTATACAGACTGTTAAATGATCAAACAGTTCTATTTCTAACAATTCAATTTAGCATGTGATTTGTTTGCATTCAGTTTAAACGCCAAACAGTTCTATTTGACCCATAGATAGGACTCTATCAGGTACTTCCACTCCAGGTCAGAATAGACCTGGGAGTGATGGCAATGAAGGTGTACTTCACATTCTCCAAAGCTCCAGCATTACAGGAGCCTCACCATCCGTTTGTTTAATGTCATATTCAGGACACTCGTTAGAGGGGAGTCTACCACTCAGCAGAGAGGCACTTGGTGTATTCTACCCCCACCTCCAGCTGACTGGGCTATGCCTAAGTAGTGTGAACTAATATCAGACTTACGCATAGTATGATATTAGTTATATATAATGTTTATGAATTTTACTCTAATTAAAAACAATATGTATAAATCGATGTTTTAATCTTTTTGAGCAAGCGTTACAAAATGTTATAAGTTCTCTCTCTTTCTTTTCTTCCTCACCTCCTCCTCTCTGTCTCTCTTTATTAATATCTATCTATCTGTTGTACTCAATTGTGAATGTAACAATTTTTAATAAATATATACCTGCGTGCGTGTGTGTGTGTGTGTGTGTGGCTTTCTCTCAGTCTATTTCTTTATATCTCCAGCACTAAATCTTAATATATATTAGTGGGTGTGTGTATGTGTGTGAATGTGTGTGTGAGTGTGTGTGTGTGTGTGTGTTATTTTTGTCACATAACCTTATTGAGTTTTGAAACATTGAATGTGAGTTCATGTGTGCGTGAGAAAAAAAAGAGTAAGATAGAAAAAGTCGAGTCCGTGTAGACGATGTTTTATTACGCACAAATAGAGAGAGAGAGAGAGAGAGAGAGAGAGAGAGAGAGAAAGAGAGATTCATACACACATATCGAGAATCTCGCATATATATATATATATATATATATATATATATATTAGATTTATATATTTGATGCCATGGAAGTTTGTCTGCGACCTTTGGTTTCATGAAGTTTTTACAAAAAACAATCTTCAGGCAGATAAAAAAAAAGGAAATGAATAAATCGAAAAATACATTATATTATGTAATAGCTCTATTCTAGATATTGAGCACTCTCCAAATTATAACACACTTGCTTCGCCACAAACCCACAAAGTGAATTAGTGACAAGCAACACTGTTACAATATATATATATATATATATATATATATATATATATATATATATATATATATATGTGTGTGTGTGTGTGTGTGTGTGTGTGTGTGAGTTTTATACTGGAACACGCTCACATTTTGCACTTTTAAATACTCATATACACAAATACGTGCATCCTTATGTGTATTCACACACACACACACACACACACACACACGCACGCGCGCGCGTTTTTTTTTTTTTTTTTTTCGTCTATCTAGTACTTATGTCTTCTTCCCTTTCTCCAATTACTGTCGTAGACCGTTTCTCCACATTCTTATAATCTCTCCTTAGCCACCTCATCGGTGACACCAGTAGATACCCACTTTCCCTAGATCCCCTTCCCCAACCTATACTTCTCTGCCATGATGCCTGCTCACTTCCAGGCGCACAGATGCTGATTGTGATAGCCGTCGTACCGCTGGCATCACCAGGAGGCCTGATAACAGAAAGCGGAGTGAGAAGTTGAAGAAAAGAAGAGGAAGATGCGAGAAGGGAAAGGATGAGCAGTGGGTGATGGTGGAAGTAGGGGGTATTACGAAGGATGGAGGCAACTGAGGTTTGAAGTTTACCATGTAAGTAGAATAATACATTACCCCGTCACCTTATAATCTATAATTTCTATCTTCAGTTAACTGATGTTGCTGCTGTTGCTGCTGTTGGCGCTTGAGAAAGAGTTGAAGGAGAAAAGCATACCGAAGAAGAAAATACCAGTAGGGGTGGACGGTTAGATCTATCCACTTCACAGCTGCCACCAAGACTGACCAGGTTTTTGCTATTTTGTTGAAGTTCTATTTTAACTTCCTTACATTTTTTTTGTGTTTCTTTCTTTGTACCTTTATTAGTTTTATTTTCTAGATTCCGTATTTCTAAATTGAGACAATTTTTGCTTTTTCAATCATTTTTTTTTTTTTTGGTAATTTTATTTTTCTCCTCTTTTTATAGTTTTTTTCTATTCCTTCTTTTTTTACCATTGTCTCACTTTCATTCAATTATCTTTCACCTACTCAGCTTCTTAACCCTTTCTTTCTTTCTTTCTTTCTTTTTATTGTTTTTTTTTTTTTTTTTTTTTTTGTCTTTCTGTGCCTTTTTTTTACCATTGTTTCTTTTGTCACTCTTTCATGCAAAAATCTTTCTTCTGCTTTTTCATCAACTCAGCTTCTTAGTCCTTTGTTTGTTTGTTTCTTTCTTTCTTTCTTTGCATTATTTTTGTCATTCTGTGCCTTATTTTTAGCATTGTTCCTTTTGTCTCTCTTTCATTCAATTATCTTTCTCCCACCCTTGTTTTCTTTTCTCGTTCATTTTTCTCTTCTTTTTAATTACTTTTTTCCCTGTTTTTTCGCTTTGTTTCTTTTGTCTCTTTTTCATTCAATTATCTTTCTTCTATTTTTTCACCTACACAACTTCTTTCTTTCCTTCTTTTTATTTTTTCTCCTTTTCTTATTTCTTTTCCTTCTTTTCGTTTTTTTACCATTGTTTATTTTGTCTTCTGTTTAATTATTTTTCTTTTGTCTTTTAGCTTCTTAACCTCTTTCGTTCTTTCTTTCTTTCTTTCTTCACTCGTTTTGCATCGTTTTTTCTGTTCATTATTTTTTTCCATTGTTTATTTTCTCCCTCTATCATTGATTTATTTTTTTCTGTCTTTTCACCGAAACGGCTTGTTGATATTTATTTCTTTCTTTCTTTCTTTCTTTCTTTCTTTCTTTCTTTCTTGTTGTTGTTGTTGTTTCATTTTTTTTTTTAGCAGAAAAACATGACACAAACGAGATGAACAATTTTGAAGGAAGCGAATGTCTTGATAAGTAGAAACTTCTGTTTTCACACATGAGAAAAAAGATGAACAACTTTTACAGGATGGAGAAGCCCTAACTGATTATCCAGGACTTTCATCTGACAACAGTTGATCACTCTTAAATAAACATAAACGACAAAATAAAAAAAATAACCTCTTTTTGCTTCTCTTTATGTCCTACTTCTTACACACACACACATACACACACACGTGTGTGTGTATGTGTGTGTGTGTGCATGTCTCTGACAAATTAGTTTATTTCTTCCAGGTTGGAAAATCCCAAGCCTAAATTTTGGTCACGTGATATGTTCTAACCTGGCGTATGTATTTGGCGGAATTTGAAACTCATGATTCTTTTTTAGGATTGAATTGTACTGGGTATCTCAACCCATTAATATGATAATGATTTATTACTGACACAAGCTCAATAGCAGTCATTTGGAACACGTCTAATACAACATGCATCCTTTGAGCTATAGACACCAAATCAGTTGTTTTTTTTTTGTTATTGTCATTATATCAGCTTCTAGGACATGCAATCTTTTTTGAGTCTCTTGTCTCCGTAATAAATCATCATCATATTAACGAGTTGCATCTATTTCGAGAGTTTTGAATGATTTTGTCTCCAAATGAGTAGTGACGCAAAATATTTTCTTCTCTTTTCCCAAAGGATTGTAATCAAGGATCAATAGTTGTTATAGCATACTATTTTCAAATCTGAAACAAAAAGGAACACAACATTATTATTAGTAGAGTTATTAGCAGTCACATAGGTCCTATATATATTGAGATACCCTGTACTTTTAAATTTGATACTTTACTAAGAAATCTTTTTATCTTTTCCATTTTTATTAATTCTTTGGCGGCTTAGAATACTCTGTATCCCGCTGCAGAAGAATAAGACCCCCTCGAAAAAAAAGGGTGTCCTAGATATGACACTAAATTGAATCTGATGATGAGGTTCCGGTTCTGGAGCTCTGGGATGTGTGGAGTACACCTTCATTACCATTACTCCCAGGTCCACTTTGACCAGAGTGTTAGTACCTGTCAGTGTCAAATAAATCTGTTTAAAAAATATTCATATTTGATAGAACTATGTGCACAAAAAAAAGAACTCTTAAGAAACTACTCTACAAAAATATAAATATTAACGTACAATGAAAGTAATTTCTTAATCTCTTGACATAAAATAACCCTTGACAGATTGACTTACTGTTAAAATCAATCAATCTAATCCTTTCATTATGAAAGGATGTTGTTAATCTTTAATCTTTAATTTCTTTAGTCTAGTTTGTAATGCATTCTGTTAAATGAGAACTTTTCTTTGTATCTTCCCGAGTTATTGTACATATAAGTTCGTTTTCTCAACTTGTTGAAAGTATCCGATTCCCATCAGAAGTTAAGCAGAGATGAACCTGCTCAATACTGAAATAGGTGACTGTAAGCAACCGATTAGCCTGTAGAAATGTATTGTTTGTTTTTTTTGTTTTTTTTTTACGTTGGCAGGTTATAAATCACGTGAGAGTTGTCCGTTTCACTTTTGAGGGTCACCATTATGAGACAGAGAAGGTTTAGTTGGTTTCGAGGTGTAGGTGTTGGTTGTCGGTGAATTCTGTGTTTCGTATCTGACTCTTTTGTTGTTCTTCTTACACCATTTAACTAGTTGCTTCTTTGTCTGTGGAAGGCTGAAAGAGAATTTAAGGAAGGAAGGAAAGAGACGATTATATCTTTTGATTCCAACTTTATTTTGGTATTTTTGATGACTATTTTGTGAGCGAGAAATTCTTCCTGAAAATAGTGGCAATAGTTGCATCTCGCAGAAAAGGTGCTAAAATATATTAAGAACCATTTTCGGTGGGTTTATAAAGTTGGAGTTTGTGATATATCTAATTGGTGTCTTCAAAAGAGGCCACTGCTAAGAGGAGACGCAACCTACTCCCAAGTCCGAAACTTTGTGAACACGTACGCTACCTGCCAGCAGCTGGGAGGAGGAAGTCCGTCCAGTATCAAGGGTACGGCTGAAGTGAGAACGGATTTCTCTTTGGTGTTAATAAGTCTATCTTTCAGGCATGCACGGTTTTGCTTTCTGACAGAGGCTTCTGGGAACTGCTACATTTTTAATTTGTTTTATTTTATTTTTATTAATCCTCACAAACCTAAGACTTATCGAGAACATTTTATGCGACTTTTTCAACAAGTATAAAGTCTGGTTGCTTTGGAGGTGCCCGTGGTGTAATGGTTATCGCCGTAGGAAATGAACACAGCAACACGAGTTCAAATCCTGGACGAGACGGATTGCATTTCACATAGCACTAATACCCTTGGGAAAGGTATGAATCCAATTATTCTCCCTCCAGCTATGGGTAAATAGTAGGGCAGACTAGGTTCTTCAGCCTTGGTGGGGCTACTAGTCTAGGAGAAGGAAAACTCTGAATTCAAACCTGTTAAACTCCGTTTAAAAACTTGACCTTGTGTCACATCCTGCCCGAGCGAAGGGGTTGGGTAAATATGATAAATTCTGGTTGCTTTAATCGGCTGGGGAACAATTATTATCATTTGATTACAATTATGATTACAATCATTATCATTTGATTATGATTGCATTCTTAACTCTGTAAAATCTTATGTAAAGCGGTGTCAATATACACATAGGTTGGGTATAGACTGCTATTGTCTAGTTATTGATCATAAGGAAATTAAAAAGGTAGCTGTCTAAGTACTACAACAAAGCTGCACCAATTGGAATTTAAATGCTTGGAGAAAAAGCTAAGTGGGAAAGACCCAAGAATGCTGTGTGCTATCTTGAACAAATCCTAATGGCATTGTTTTGTGCTGTTATTAGAAGAGATTCAGTTTCTCTCTTAAGGTTTCCCTTTCATAGATATGTCCAAGTTTTCTCGTGTGAGATTTCGCATGTTTGTCACTTGAAACAACCATACCATTGTTTTTTCTTCCCATTTTTGTTTTCTAATTATTTTTGTTCTGTTAATCCTCGTGTTGTCTGCATTGTTTCTGGTTGCTGTAATAAGACTCACACTGCACTTTTTCATGTAGTCTTCGAATCGTTTTATCGATGCGTCAAGGCTGTCTTCAATGCTGGTAAGTCCTCTTCCTCCTTTTTTTCTTGATTCATATAGTCTGTCAAGATCATCTCTGGGGTGTAAGGCCTTATGCAACGTCATTAGTTTTCTTGTTCTCTGATCGATTTGTTGAAGTTCTTCCCTCGTCCACTTTAAGAATGGTCCCAAGAATCTTACAAGGGGATACCCCAGTCGTTTATCCCTTTGATGATATTCTTGCTATGTAGTTTGGTTTCGAGTTGTTTTCTCGTTTTCATTATATCCTCTTTTAAAATTTTTTCGTTCATCTCTACTTGTTTGATGGTATCCAATATTCCAAAGTATTTGTAGGTTTCCTTTTCTCCAAGCGTCCTGATTTTTTCTTTGTTTGGTAGTTCTATTCGTTCCGTCATGTGTCGTTTCCGGCTTCACATTATTAACATGGCGAATTTTTCTATGCAAAATTCCATCCCTATGTTTTGACTGTTTATTTCCACAGCCAGTATTAGGGTTTCCAATTCTTTTTCATTTTTGGCAAACAGTTTGATGTCGTTCATGTACATTAGGTGGTTGATTTTTTTTTTCTTCTGCGATTTTGTAATTTTGTATCCGCCGTGCATTTCCTGAGTATGTGATAGAGTGGCATCATCATTATAACAAATAGTAATAGTGATAGCGCATTCCCCAGGAATGTACCTATACCGCAGCTAAAATTTTCCTCCTGCTGTCAATTATTATTATTATTGTTGTTTCTTTAAGGGTTTTTCACATCAACCTCAGCTGAGACTTTCTCACTGGAGAGTGAGCGCCAGCAAGTTTTCTCGAATCTCCGGGACTCTTCTCAGTATTCAGACCGATCTTAGTAACGCTGTTGTCTGGATGCTCTCTACTTGTCCACTGATTTCTAAGCCTTCCATTCACTTTACCAATACTTTGGGGATCGTTCCAAGTGCACCAACGACATTTGGTATCACCATCACTGTCATGTTCCATAGCTTCTTCATCTCTATAACGAGATCCAGATATTTATCCCTCTTTTCACCTTTGTTTATTTTACTAAGTTATTTGCGGAAAGAGCAAAGTCCACAATCCAGCAGGTTCTCTCCCCCCTACCCTTTTTCTTTTGTTGTTGTTGACTAACACTTGGTCTGGTCTTCTAGCTAAGATTTGGTGATCCGTTTGTATATCATTTGACCAATCTATTATCATTATTATATTCATTATTATTGTCATTATTGTTTACTCATTAGAGTTTTTCACATCAGCATTAGCTGATGGTCTTTCACAGGAGTTTGAGTGACAGGAAGTCTCCTCGAGATTCCAGGACTCTTCTCAGTATTCTGGCCGTCTTCAATAATGCTGTATTTTGGATGGTTTCCACTCGTCCGCCAAGTTCCAAGTCGTTCAGTCTATTATTATTGTTATTATTGCTGTTGCTATTTTACTCACTAAGTTTTTATAGCAATAGTAGCAGGTCGCCTTCATTGGATCCCGGATCTCGAGTAACAGCAAATCCTCTCAATTCTCTCAGAATCCATCTCAGTATTTTACTGATCTTGATTTGAGTTGGATGGTTTCAATTCTTTCTTTAATCTTTTCCCAGATTCTTGGAAATTGTTCCAAAAACTTCAACTGTAATTGGTTGGTTGTTTTGCTTTTATGCTATATCAATCTTTGTAGCTTATTAAATGCCAAATCCATTTTTATACAAATAATCAGTTTTATTTCAAACAATTCAGTTTAGCATGAGTACACAGTTTAATTGTCAAAATTTCTATTTCATGCTACCCATTTTAGTCCAAAAGTTCTAATTTTAGTATAAATGTAGTTTTTGTCTACACAGTTAAATGTCAAAACAGTTCTCTTTCGAATAATTTAATTAAGCGTAGAACAGTTTTAATGTCAAAAACAGTTCTATTACAGACAATTCAGTTTAGCATAAGTACACAGTTTACATGTCAAAACAGTTCTATTTCAAGCAATTCAGTTTAGCATAAGTACTCAGTTTACGTGTCAAAACAAATGCTATTTCAAGTAATTTAGTTTAGCATAAGTAGGCGGATTAGGTCTATTTAACTCACAGATAGGGCCCTTTCAGGTGCTACCACTCCGGGCCAGAGTGGATCTGGGAGCAATGACAATGAAGTGGTGCTCCGCATTCCCCAAAGCTCCAGCATCACTGGGACTTCACCATCAGATTGTTTAGTATCATATCTAGGACACTCGTTGGGGTGGGGTTACCCCTCGGCAGAGGTGCAGTCTGTGTATTCTACAGCCCCAGCTGACTGGACAATACATAGAGTTAAATGTAAAAACAGTTTTATTTCAGATAACTCAGTTTAGAATAAGTACACAGTTTAAATGTCAAAACAGTTCTATTTTAAACAATTCTGTTGTACGCTGTTTAAATTCCAAAAACAGTAAACTCAAACCACTGTTTAGTTCTGTTTAACCCATAGATAGGACCCTGATCAGGTGCCACCACTCCGGGCCAGGGTGGACCTAGGAGTAATGGCAATGAAGGGGTACACTACATTCCCCAAACCTCCAGCATTATTGGAACCTCACCATCAGATTGTTTAGTGTCCTATTAGGACATTCGTTGGGGAGAGAGGGGTCTTACCCCTCTACAGAGAAGCATTCGGTGTATTCTACAGCCCCGCTCCAACCGACTGCGCTATCAACTGTAGTTGAAATTATTGTTACTTTGATATTGGTTTGAATACAACAGCTAAGAGCTTTATATATATATATTAATGATCTTATTGAAGAAGTATAAACTGCTTCCTAGATATTGCGTGTATGAAGATCGATTGAGTTTAATGGCATGTAAACCCGTCTAGAGACGATGACTTTCCTTTTATTGTACGTTCATATTTATGTGCTTGCATTTTTTTGTAGTTTTTTTGTAGTTTCTTAAAAGTTTTCTTTTTTGCTCACGGTTGTACCAAATACGAATAACTTTTTAAATATGTTTATTTGACCCATAGATGGGACCATTACAGGTACAACCACACCGAGTCAGAGAGGAGCTGAGAGTAATGGCAATAAAAGAGTATTCCTCAGATCTATAGAACTGGAGCCTCACCATCAGATGCATTTTAGTGCCATACCTAGGACATTTTTTTGGTGGGGGAGGATCTTACTTTTCTGCTGGGGATACAGCCTGTGTATTGTAAGCCCATCGACAGGGCAATATATATATATATATATATATATATATATATATATATATATATATACTCTCGACGTTCACCTTGAAAATAATGAGATGGATTACTTCTTTCTTTAGTCAGCCATTAAATAATTCAAGATCACTTGATCAATGTTGACTTCGAAAACGCGATAAAACATTCAGTTTATGTTTGCCACTCGGAATTCATATTAAGAGGAAAAATCTTGAATTATTACAATTGTGTTTCGTTAAAAGTGTCACAAAAACAAAAGAAAAAAAAACAAAATGTCGAGCAATGTTTCGAGATCAAATTCTGTGAACGAGCTTTAAATAAAAACATTCTTTTCGTATCACAGTACTTTTATTCTCTTTATATGAGTCGTTGTGACCCTTCAATTGAAAGATTTCTCCGGTATCACTGTCCCCTTTACACTCCTGATGTGTCGTTGTGACTCTTCGAATAAAAATATCACTTTGGTGTCACAGTCCCCATACTCTCCTGATCTAAGTCGTTGTGACCCTTTAAACAAAAATATTCCTTTGGTGTCACAAACTTCTTACTTTCCGGATCTGATTTGCTGTGACGCTTCAAATAGAAATATTCCTCTGATGGCATTCCCATACTCTCTTTTTCTGAGTCGTTGAGACCCTTCAAATAGAAATAATCCTTTGGCGTTACAGTCCCCTTATTCTCCAGATCTGAATTGTTGTAATGATTTAAAGAAAAACATTCCTTTGGTGTCAAAGTCTGCTTACTCTTCCAATATGAGTCGTTCTGACCCTTTTAATAGAAATATTCCTTTGATAATGAAGTCCTTTTTGTCTCCTAATCTGAGTCGTTGTGACCCTTTAAATAAAAATATTCCGCTTGTATTACATTCCCTTCACTTCAGATATGAGTCGTTCGGAACCTTAACATAAAAATATTCCTTTGGTATCACTGTCTTTTTACTCGCCTGATCTGAGTCGTTGTGAACCTTCAAATAAAGATATTCCTTCGATATCAATGTCATTTTACTCACCAGATATTCCTTCGATATCAATGTCATTTTACTCACCAGATCTGAGTCATTAAACTCTTTAAATAAAAATATTCCTTTGGTATCACAGTCCTTTTACTCTCGTGATCTGGGTCGTTCTGACCCTTTGAATAAAAATATTCTTCTAGTGTCACAATCTCCTTACTCTGTTAATCGTTGTGACCCTTCAAATAAAATGAATATACGTACATTTGGTGTCACAATCCTCTAACCCTTTTGATTTGGGTCATTGTGACCATTTGAATAAAAATTTTCTTTTGGTATCCAATTCCCCTTACTTTCCTCTTGCGAGTCATTATGACCCTTCAAAAATATTCTTTCAGTGTTACAATGCTGCGTGCAATCCTGAACAAGTCCTGGCAGCAACACCCCACAAGACACCAACTGTACGGCCACCTGCCCCCTATCACGAAAACTATTCAAGTTAGGCGAACCAGACATGCAGGACATTGCTGGAGAAGCAGAGATGAACTCATAAGAGATGTACTCTTATGGATCCCCACACACGGCCGCGCAAAAGCAGGACGACCAGCACGAACGTACATTCAGCAGCTATGTGAGGATACAGGTTGTTGTCCTGAAGACCTGCCTAGGGCGATGAACGATAGGGAGGAGTGGCGAGAGAGGGTCAGGGATATCCGTGCTGCCAGCACGATATGATGATGATGATGATGACCCTTCAAATAAGAATATTCTTCTTTATATCATAGTCCCCTTATCTCCCAATCGCAGTCATTGTTACCTTTCAAATGAAAATATTCCTTTGATATAACAATCCCCTTATCTTCCCTTACAACAATCCTTTGAATAAAAATATCCCTTCCGTGTCACAGTCGTCTTACTCTCCGGGTGTGAGCCTTTGTGACCCTTCAAATGGAAATATTCATGTGGTGTAAGAGTTTCTTTACTCTAAGTCGTTGTGAACCTTTAAATGAAAATATTAATTTGGTGTCAAAGTCGTCTTACTCTCCTCATCTGAGTCGTTGTGACCCATTCAATACAAATATTTTTGATACTACGGTCTTTTTAATCTCGTGATCTGATATGTTGTAACCCTTTTAATAAAAATATTACTTTAGTATCAAAGTCCTCTTCTTATCCTGATCTGAGTCATTGTGACACTTTAAATAAAGATTATTACTTTGGTGTCACAGTCCTCGTACTCTCCTGATTTGAATCGTTGTGACCCATTGCATAAAAGTATTGTTTTAGTGTAAAAGTCTCCTTACTCTCATGATGTGAGTCGTTCTATTACTTTAAATAAAAGAATTCCTTTGGTACCACAGTCTTCTTTCTCTCCTAATCACAGTCGTTGTGACCCTTTAAATAAAAATTTTCTTTTGGTGTCATAGTCTTCTAACTATCCTGATGTGAGTCGTTGTGACCCTTTAAAGAAAAATGTTCTTTTGGTTTCACATTCTCTTAATCTCCTGATCTGAGTCGTTGTCACTTTTAAAAATAAATTTTCTATGGTATTACAGTCCCTTTATTCTCCTGTGACTTTTCAAACGAAAATGTTTCTTTGGTGTCACAGTTTGCTTCCTCACTTGATCTGAGACATTCTGACCATTTGAATATAAATATTCATTTGATATAATCACTTTCCAGAGGTGACTTTTTTGTGCCCCTTTAAATAAAAATATTTCTTTGGCATCACAGTCCTCTTACACTCCTGAACTAGGTCCTTGTGACCTTTTCCTTTTGACTAAAAATGGAAACTCAGCCTGATGATCACCAATTGTGATGAATCGATTTAAGGCAGTGCTAGCTGAATCTTCCAGTACTGCTTCCAGGAGTGAGAACCAACAACGCAGTTACAAATGAAGGCTTCTTGCATTACTTACACGAGAGAGAACCAATTGAACAGTGTCAATTGAAGACTTCTCACATTTCTTCCGGAAAGGAAGAAACAATTGAAAGCAGTGTCAGTGGAAGGCTATCAGCACTTGCTGCACGAGAGAAAACCAATTGAAGGCAGTGTTAACTGCAAATTTCAGATACGAGAATCAATATGAGACAGTGTTAATTGAAGACTTTCAGCATGAATTCCAAGAAGGAGACCTAGTTGAAGACAGTACCAATTGAAAATATCCTGCACTGCTCACAGAAGAGAGAACCAATTGAAGGCAGCGTCAGTTGAAGGCTTCCTTCATTGGCTCTCTGGAGGAGAACAAATTGAAACCAGTGTCAATTAACAACTTCCTGCACTGCTTTTAGAGGAAAAACAATTGAAGGCAGTGTAAGTTGAAGACTTTCAACACTGGCTCCCGGGAGGAGAACGAATTGAAGTCAGTGTTAATTAATAGTTTCCCGCACTGCTTTCAAAAGAGAAAACGAATTGAAGCCAGTGTCAATTAAAGACTTTCAGCACTGCTTTCAAAAGAAAGAACCAGTTGAAGCCAGTGTCAATTAAAGACTTCCAGCATTGGCTCCAGGGAGGAGAACCAATTGAAGCCAGTGTCAATTTTCCTGTACAGCTTCCAGAAGTGAGAACCAATTGAATGCAGTGTCAATTAAAGATTTCCAGCTCTGCTTTCACGAGGGAGGAATAACGTTTTCGTTGGTGTGTGACTATTTCTGAAAAGACATAAATTTGATTTGTAAATAATTCTATAATAAAATTTTACCTGATTTGATTACTTTCTACACAGTCCTTTCTCCGTCTTTCTTGTTCTGTCTACCTGTCTGTCTCTGTCTTTGTCTCTCTCTCAATATATAAACATTAAAATAGCGTAGACAGTCAGTGACGCTTGGTGGCTATCATTTTCTCGCTTATTCGACCAAGTACTTGTACATAACTTTGTGTTGACAGATTGACAAAGTTTGATTGTCTGATGATCGCATAGGCGAGAAACTGACTGTCAACAACGGTCGTTGACGGTATATGCACGCTTTACTTACTGATACATATGTGCTCTATCACCAGAGTATTGAGTACTCATTATTTATAGATATAACAAACTAAATTATGTGGCGTAATGGTTATCGTCGCTGGAAGTCTACTCAGCTACCTGATTTCAAAGCCTTGATGAGGCTGTTTGCATTTCGCATAGAGCTGATAGCATTGGAAAATGTATGAATCTAACTATTTTCTTTCCAACTTTGCGTAAAATAGTAAATCAGACTGACCCTTTCACCTTGGCGTGGCAACTAGTCTAAGAAAAGGAAAACTATTAATCCGATCAACGTGAGTAGCGCTCCACGAACAAAATAGTTTAGGGGACCAGAGAGAGAGAGAGAGAGAGAGAGAGAGAGAGAGAGGATATATATATATATATATATATATATAAAGATGAAAAAAGGGATTAGACAAATAAGAATAGGACAATTATGGTGTTTATTTTTTATTGTTCTCAACTAATTTCGACCATAGGTCATCAGAAGAAGAAAAAGCTTTCAAAAAGGAAGATTTTTACTGAAAATTTTTAAAGATTTACCAAAGATTTTTTTAAAGGAGCTGATATGTTATATAAAATGTAATGCAAGATGAACCGTTGGCGTAGAATATGCGTGTCAGTGTCTGCGTATGCGTACGTGCATGTGCATGTGAGTCGCACGTGTGTGTATGTGTGTGTGTGTGCGTGGGTATGAGTGGGTGTGTAAGTGTAAACTAATCACAAAATGCCTGTGATATATTTAAACTTCATTGTTGTGATTTATTTTCAATTTTGTTTGACAGTTATTTGTTCCGACATTTGATTCGATCTGCTTTCTTTTTTTTAAGTTATTCATTTTGGTCATTCTATTAACACACACATACACACATACACACTTTTAAATCGTGCTGCTTTGAATAACGACTTAGCCAATTGCAACCGCAGGCCAACATTGGATCCGCTCCAATGAATGTTCAGAATGTCAACGTTACTCTTTCTTTTTTTTTAAATTTTTCTTTATGTATACGTCTTTTCTTATTGTTCTTTTGTTTTTGAATTTTCAAATATTTTCCTTTCTTTCTTTTTGTGAATTTTTTCTCAATTTCTTCACAAAGTCTCATTTCCTTTCAGCCGTTCATCATTCATGCTAATACGTATATTCAGGACTGTCTCTTTGTATATATTTAAATACGCATATATATATATATATATATATATATATATATATATGTCTTTGATTTATTGTTCTTTGTTATACATATACAGTCACACACACACACACACACACACACTCACACACACACACACACCCATATATATATATATATATATATAACAGCATGCGTGCATGAATGTTATGTGTTCTTCTAACATTAGCATCGGTTTTGTATGTACGTATTTACCCAAGCCCTCCACCACGAGCAGGATGTGACACAAGCGATAACAGTTGGTTTGAATTCAGAGTTTTCCTTCTCTTAGACAGGTTTCATTGGCAAGAATCCATTCTGCCTTACCACTAACTGGAGGAGAAGAAGAGATGGATACAATTCCTTTCCCAAGGATATTAGTGCGAAGTGAAACGCAAAAGGCCTTGACCAGGATTTGAACTCATCTCAACGATTACATTTCTTACGACGATAACCGTTACGCTAAGCGTTTCAAATGTAATCATACACGTACATAGTTTCACATACACTAGATTACATACAACAAATTTTAAACATACTCATAAATATGCATATATCAAATAATTAAGTACTGAAATGATAATATTGAATAATATCAAATGATATTATCATATAATGTTAAATGATAAAATACTACGTACCACCAAATAAAGGCTTACATATAAATTCATTCGTTAATACAAATCTTTAGAGTTACATGCAAGCACTCAACATTTGGGATGCCTCACACAGAACAATAGTTTACAAAATTGTTTGAAGTGAGTTTGACCCTTACTGTGTTTCCAACACTTGTAGACTGAGACTGTTATAAGCTGAACTTAAGAAAACTGCCATACATGCGAATTTATATAATTGTACATAACTTTACCGGCCTATTGGACTAGTGGGGAGAGTGTTCGCCAATGGCCCGGGAAACCGGAGTTCAATCCCTGGTCGAGTCAAACCAAAGACTCAAAAGTGATACTTGATGCCGCCTTGTTTAATACTCAGTATTATAAGGTACGGATCAAGGGTAAAGTGAAGCAATCCGGAAAAAGAGTAGCACCCTCCTTTACATCTTGATGTAGTAGCTATTAAAAATGGAGCCTTCGGGTCGCCCTCGACTACGGTCGCCAACTTTACTTTTACATAACTTTGCATTTACAAATTAACAAAGTTTAATTTTCTCTAGTAATAAACTATTACCAGACAATATCAAATTGATGAATTTTATTTAATTCTGTATACTCGCGCATGCGCACGTGCGTGCACCCCTATATGTAAGTGTTTTATGTATGGGTGTGCGTGTGTGTGTGTGTGTGTGTGTACCTCTCTCTCTTTCTGTGTGTGTGTGTGTGTGTGTGTGTGTGTGTGTGTGTGTGTGTGTGTGTGTGTGTGTGTGTGTGTGTCTTTCAAAGAAACATGTACATATATATCAGTCTGTGAGTGAAAACAGAGACGAAAAATGGAGAAAGAAGTGGGAAGAGATGTGAAGAAAATGAAAAATAAAGAAATATTTGGAAAAGATACTGGAAAAAAAGTAGGGACAGTAAATGCTCGAAAAAAGAAAAAAAAGTTAAGGATGATGAAATCAAAAACTGAAAAGTGAAAATAAAGAATCATCTTTTAAGAAAAGGAAAAAATAAATGAACCTTTAATATTCTATAGGAAGAATTGTAAACTACATGAAATATATAAATAAATAAATAATTAAAATAAAATAAAATAAAATAAAAAATTTAAAAAATAGTTGCACAAGTCGAACGGGAGTTTAAAAAAGAAAAGAAAAAGGGCACAGGAGCCCTTAAAAAAGGGGAAAGAAAAAGGAACTAAAAAAAATTATGTGAAGAATGGAGGTTCAGGAAAATGAAGGGAGAGAATTTGCGTGTATGAAACAAAGAGAATTGAACAAGGGATGGGGTGACGAAGAAAGCAGGTGAATAGAAAGAAGTGGGTGCGGAGGAAGAGATTCGAATAATTATAAAGGAACGCTGGCATGATTTGGGATCAGAAGAAAAAGAAGGCAGAATGGTACGAAAGAAATGGGGGCAGAAGATTAAGAAGTCAAAGGAAAAGAAACAGAGAAGGAAAATTGGAGGGAGAAACTCGGATGTGAGTGAGATTGGTCGTGTCAGTAGGGAAGTCACTTTGTAAAATGGCGTAGGAATCGAAAAGAACAGGACTCTGGTTTTGGGGGAGGGAAAAGAAATAGAGTGAACAAGTAAAAAAGAGGCATACTGGCGTTTTGAAACAGGCGACAACTTGAACGCCATAGTGGATGAGTGTGGCCCGAGGCAGAAACAAGTGTGAGTGGCCGATAAAATAGTCTGACACACATAAGCGCATGTAGATTTTACACGAATATAAAATGCTGAGGTTGAAAATTGCGTAGCGCCATTGCACCAATAAAAAGGTTTATCTGCTTTGAGTGAGAATCAGGATTTGAAATGCTGACTTAAACAATATATATATATATATATATATATATATATATATATATATATATATATATATATATATATAATCATTGCAGTGATTAGAGGACAGAAAAGAATTCACAATTTCTTTCTTTCTCTCTCTGTCTCTGTCTCTCTCTCTCTACCTGTCTCTCTCTCTTTCTCTCTCTCTCTCTCTCTCTCTATATATATATATATATATATATATATATATATATATTCCTCCTTCGTTTTAAACTGCCTTACTACCACAGTTTATCAACAAGAAAAGCTAAATAAAAAGCTTAACCCCAAATCCATGTCAGTCATTTTTAATAATGATGAGAATCTGCTGCCTAAATGTGCGTGTGCGTATATGTGTGTGTGTGTGTGTGTGTGTGTGTGTATTTATATGCTTGTGTAAATTCTTGAGTTAACACACATGCATGTATGCAAGCATGATTAAAAAAAGATTCTGCATGAGTGATCTACAGAGAGAGATAGAGAGAGAGAGAGAGAAAGAGAGAGAGAGGGAAAGAGAGAGAAAGAGAGAGCGTATGTGTGTGTGTGTGTGTGTGTGTGTGTTCGTAAAGAGTTTAAACTAGAGTGGTATATGTATATATATATTGCTTTCACGTATGTGTGTGTCTCTGTGTGTGTGCGCGTTAAGAAGAAGAATATGTATAAGTTCGCTGTAAAAGTTCGTCCTCGTCCCAAAAAACCAAAAGACAAAAAAGAGAAGAAACCGTTCAGATGGAGAGAGAATGCAGCAAAAAGTTTTTGTTGTTTAATGGCATATCAACCTTCCCGAGTTATTTAATGTCAAATCCATTCTTTTTTTTTTTTTTTTTTTTTTTAGAAGGAGAGTAGTGGTACTACATAGCAGCAGGATATGGGAGTTCATACGTTTCCCAAGGGTATTTGTCCGAAATTGAACGTAATAGCGCGACTGGAGTTCGAACTCGCTTACTACGATCCTGCAGTCGATCGTGTTAGCAATCACACCACGAGGAAATCCTCCGCAGGAAAAATTGTGTGTTTTTTTAATCTGTCATAGAGACGGAATGCATATTGATAATTGTCGGAATTAAATTAAAAAGAAAATGAAAAAGAATTTCGCATTTGTTGTTTGTTTCTTTTTATGCATGCATGTGTATGTAGGTAAGTATGTGTGTGCGCACGCGCGTGTGTGTGTGTGTATTCTTTCATGAGAAGAATGAACACACACACACACACACACACACACACACAGCTTGGTTTCACGCATTAAAGTGTCAAAGTTGAAAAATTCATTAAGATGATGATTATGATTATGATGATGTTCATTTGAAATTAGTTCTTGAATAAAATTTTCATGTGCATTTTTGGATGACATGATTTACATCGTACATGGAACAAATCAGATTTTACATATTTTTTTCTTATTTAAAAGGATTAACACAGATGTTATTCTTTGATCGTGAGACAAATGTTAGAGTAATAATATGGGCAACGTATACTGGAAGAATATAGAGAACTTGCTTATGTGTATTCAATATATATAAATTCATATATGTGTTGCCAGATAGATAGATAGATAGATAGATAGATGATAGTGTTTTAGTGTAGACTTGTGTTTAAACTCATAAAGTTTTAAGTTTTGCAGAAGTATATTGAGCAATTTAATCGTCCGGTGTCAATTGACTTGCAGACTTTCTTCAATGTTTACATCGATATTAAGAGACATGTACAGGTGATTATGTATACCTTTGGATTAACTGCATGCCTGAAGGTTAGGTGTGTGTGTGTGTGTGTGTGTGTGTGCGTGTGTGCGTGTGTGTGTGTGTGTGTGTGTGCGTGTGTGTGTGTGTGTGTGTGTGTTTCAAACAATCGCATCTAAGCTCTTCCCACCTTATAACTAATTCTCTTCAACATTACTTGGCAATTTAGGGTCAGTATCACCAATTGTACGTAGACAACATGAAAACTGAAAAGAGAAATTGAGCAGAAAAGGGTGTATGAGGGTGGGGAAAGAAATGAAAGAAGAAGAAAAATAGGGAAAGAGATGCGAAAGAAAAACGCAGGTTAAAGAAGAAAAGAAAAAGGACTAAAGAAGAAGAAGAAATTTCTGAAAGAGAATGTTAAGAGAGAGAGAGAGAGAGAGAGAGAGAGAGTAGCGAAAGAACACTTTAAAATTCAAGACACTAGAAAGAGGAAGGAAGAAAGGAAGCAAAAAAATTGAATGAAAGAAACGATCAAAGTTTGAAAAATATTTCTAGAAAAGAAAAAAAAGTAATCATTTAAAGACTAAAGAAACAAAAATAAGGGAGAAAATCAGAAAAGGAGAAAAAAAGTAGGGGGCTGGAAATTTGTTCCTATTATCAGCAATAGTAGTCATCATCAGTTGGGTTCCCAATGTTCTCTCTCCACGCACGTGCACAAATGCATAACTGCGCGCCCATATGCGCACGCATGCATATAAGCATACACACTCACGCATGCATTCCCAATATATAGAAATATTCAAAGGCAGTTATTTAAGCACGCTTGCACAAATCAGCCTGTATTCAAATATCCTGAGACATCTAGTATCACTGTCATAAATCCACACACACACACACGCACACAAACTCACTCTCTCTTTCTCTATCTATCTATCTATATATATGTATATACTGATTTCTGTAAGCACACAAACATTCACGCTAACAAAGATGCACCGAGTTCTGCTGATGTGCGCATCTAAATAACTGATGCACACGCTTTAATCTTGAATAGATAAATAAATAAATAACCCGTACATGTACGTATTGTTCTTTTCTGAGATCCATAAACCCACTGACATTCGAATATATAAGTTGCATTGATCTTCATGCACATACATGCACATTTGAAAAATGCACATTCCAATATATATATATATATATATATATATCTTCTGCAGGGAATTCTGTCGATTCTACATATTTTAATGATTATGCGTATTTGACACGCCCATGTATAAGCCCAGAAAAACTTTTACACACACTTAAAAGCACCAGCTGTACATACATACACACATTCAAACATATACACATACATACATAATTTCTACTTCTTCTGTTTATACGAATAAGTAAACTTCATGTCACAAATATTATTAACATGCTCGGACACACCTGCATATGCAATGTACACACGTGTCCACTGACATTCGTACACAACTAAAAAGCAGCCATACACACAGAGGCATTTACAACCATTTGCATATATGCACCCTGCATACAACAACGTAGTACACATCTCTCGATACGAACAGTCGTGAATGCACTCGCACGTTAGTGTGCGCGCACCCGTACATGCACAAATACACACCCGGGTGTGTTGGAAGAAGAAGAAGAAGAAGAAGAAGAAGAAGAAGAAGAAGAAGAAGAAGAAGAAGAAGAAGAAGAAGAAGAAGAAGAAGACAAAAAAGGGACATTTGACATGCCCTCTTTTCTTTTTCTTCCTCAATTTCAGCTTCGTCATCATCATCATCGTCGTCGTTGTCGTATTCGCAGAACCCTAAATCACTCCCACTGCCATCCTCTCCTTATTCACCTTTTGTTACCCCTCAACACCTCTTCTACCTCTACGGTTTTATTCCTTCTTTCCTCCCTTTCTCCCTCCGACAACTTCTCTTGTGAGCAGTAGTAGCAGTAGTATCATGGTCCTGGCAGAACCAGTGCCACCGCCACCACCACTCCTCAAACGTGAACAGCAGCAGCAGCAGCAGCAGCAGTTAAGCTGTACCAAGCTAGAATCCAAAAAGGCGGACACCCCAAAATAATCAGACACGAGGAATTTTATCCATTTATCTCGTGCGACAGGCCATTGTGGACTGGCTAGTCAGGCTTGTGGTCAGATCGCCCCTTTGAAAGCGGTAATCTTCAACTTTTACCACGACTCGCTTTGCTGGCTTTCTATCTACTCCCAGATATTTTCTCTCGGGGTTTTCAAACGTAAAACAAGACTACCTTGAGAATCAAGGTAAAAATTTCCCTTTTTTTCTTCTTTTCTTTCTTTCTTTCTGTTTTTTTTTTTTTTTTTGAAGAATTTGGAGGGAGAGAGAGAGAGAGAGAGAGAGAGAGAGAGAGAGAGAGAGAGTTGTGTGATTCAGTTATGAAAAACGTCACAAGCTTTCCAAAAATACAAACCGCGATTTTTAAATGTTTCTTCTCTCGACGCCTTTACCATTTTTATTATTTTACAGTCAGTTTCTTCATTCTATCTACTGCTCAATGTATATTTCCCCAAAGGTACGCATATATCAGACACAAACAGGCACACATATGCACACTTACATGCAATGAAGTGGTACGTACGCGTTAGAATAAAAACGCGTGCGTACAAGTACACGAACTGTTTGTTTGGCTTGTTGTATACGTTATATTGCTGCAATAATACACGAAACGCTTATAAACACTTGTGTGTGTAACTGGATTCATAACAGCATTAGAGATCTTCATTAAGCTTAATCTAGTCTGGTACAAGATCCTGATTAAGGAAGCTAAATGAACTCAGTAGCAACTATCTATCACTCTACAGCAGGCGCATCAGAATACTTTTAGATTTGATTGTATGAGACTTACTAATCGAAAAATGTATGTTTAATATATGGAAAACCCTTGTTATGGATAAGAAGCCTATTGCTATGTCTATCGTTATTCAGTCAAAAAGATTTTATTTACTTTATTTACTAAATAACACTGTGTATGTATGTATGTATGTATGTATGTATGTGTGTGTGTATTTATGTATGTATGTATGTATGTATGTATGTATGTATGTATGTATGTATGCCTTCTACATTATAACATCTGTATGTTTTAAGCTTAAATATATGAATGCATTTTTTCATGGCTGATAGAAAGATAATTTTTTGTGCGTCTAATAAGTTTATCAAAGAATAAAGAAAATGATTTATTTATTATTGAAGAGAAGCTTGAATTCTTTGGATTTTACAAGTATTTTGACCTTAATGGGTATCTTGTGGGAAGACTTATCCACAAGCCAAAATATTGGCGCGAATTAAAAAAAAAGAAAAAAAAAAAACCCAGATAAACTCCAATTGTACTTGAATAATATTTTCATTTTTTCTAAAAAAAAAAAAAAGAAAAGGAGATTTTGATCATATTATTAGAAAAGTGATTTTTTAAAAAGTTTTGTTCTTTATTATTGTTAGAAAGACTATAAACGCTAATCCAGAGAGAGAGAGAGAGAGAGAGAGAGAGAGAGAGAGAGAGAATGTGTGTGAGGCTATAATGTTGAATATTTCATGGCATGCATGCATTCTAATGCATATTGGAGACATTGGTAAGTTTGTAAGTATTCTTGTGCAAAGATATATGTATACCAATGTGTCCCTTCTATGTGATTGTGTGCTTTTGTAGATGTGATTAGCAAACACATTTAAGTGATTCTTTACGTAATAATGAAAGATATCTTAATGCTATTGTTTGACTAAATCGCATGTATTATCCGCGAACATTTTTACACGACTCTGAGCCGTTATGAGAATTTAAATATGAATGCGAGCGCATGTTTGCTTAGATTACGTATGGGAACCAATTTAAAAAAAAATCTATGAGCATGTATTTATTTACATCTGTAACTATAAATCTAATATATGTATAATTCGTGTAGTTCCACGCACCTGTGGATACTGGACAGTATAAATACATATAAGAAGATATTTATCATACATTTTATGAAATATTCATATAACGTGTTGATACACACTCACTCACACAAATTCAAACTTTAATCAAATCTTCGACGTCAATAAGTTAGCTATGGATTTTGTTTATTTATTTATTTATTTATTTATTAACTATAACAACTTCCGTATACCCGTGTTTAATGTGCTAGTCTCACAAGCAACGGCTTGTGAGTTTGTTTCTCACTGGGTAAATTGGAATAAATCAACAATTATTTACACTAGGCTTTCGAGTTTCCTTCTGGTGTTTTCATTATTTTCACAACAAATTTCTCGAAATTTGCCAGGGAAAGAAATGTTTAACGTGTGTCTTCAAGAGACTAAGAGAAATGCATTTGTTGACAGAAAGATAGAAAAACAGAAGTTGAAAGAAAAAGAGAAAGAGAAAGCGCGCGCGAGAGAGAGGGAGAAAGAGAGAGAGAGAGAGAAAGAGAGAGAGAGAGAAGAGGGTATTATAAAGACAAATGGTCTATAAAAAAAAGATAAAAATGAGAAAAGAGACGAGGGAATCGTTTGTCTTTTACTTTCTCTGAATTCTTTCTCTCAACTTGTCGCCAAAAATATCGATAAGGAAAAAACTGTTACAAAAAGGAAGAAATTGTATGTGTTTACAAATATCTTATCCATTTTCTGCATGGCTAGCACTGTGTGCGCGCGTGTGTTTAAAAGAATGACATATATATGCAAGAATGCGTAAAATTATATATTGGACAAAGTCTTTTACATATGTGATGTAATTTCACATGTATCCCTATGTAAACATTTCTAGGTCAGCCTGTGCGTCTCTTTCTGCGTGTGCGTCTTGCAAATATGCAACTATGTATCATCATCATATTGAATTGAACAAAAATTCTTTCTTCTTTTCATTACTAATAATTTCTAGCCAAATTTTTTCGTGAAAAATCATCGCCGATGATTATACTAATAACGCTACCTCCTTTCTCCCAAAACCTGAATATCTCAACTCTTTCTCATTCTCTTTCTTTCTCTCTTTCAATGATGAAAGTACCCAATCACAAACATTTTACAACTAGGATTTCACGTATGACAGGAATATCCCTGCTATGACTTAATAAGTCTATTGTGGTAGGCTTTTGCTTTTTTTAAATTTATTCTTTTTATTTATAAGAAAAACAAATAGTGAGGAGGGAAGTGAATGATTTCGCGTTGTGTATCAGTTCTTGTTCACTGGTTCGAATCCAAAACCAGTTGTGTTTACATTGATATTAAGCAAAAGAATCGACGTCTCTATTACATAAACCACAACATACACGCGAGCATGCGTACACGAGTCATGCGTGTGAGTGAGTGCAAAGGAGGGGGGGGCTGCTTAAAAGTGGGTTCTGATCTATATCTACGTGTGATTATGGTTGGTTATGCCTCATGTTGTGGATGAATGGACACACACACACACACACACACACACACACACACACACACACACACACACACACATATATATATATATATATATATATATATAAACACACATACAAGCTGAAGTAGCCATCTACGCCAAATGAGAGAGAATAAGATAGAGTTCGCAGCTGGTTATCATGATAATAAAACGATGTGGAACTAATAAGTGTTGTTTCTGTTAGAGTCAACTTATGCGAAACTGCTGGATTTGTATGGTCCTGAAAATTCCGAGAATTTTTGTAAAAATCCTTCTTTCTAGAAATCTTAATGGCGTCTTCAGACAATGTATTTTTGATAGATTCAATGATATTATGTAATAGTTATTCATATTCACTTAAAAGAACTACGTTAAAAACCTAATTAGTCAAGTTCAATTAAAAATTGAATTATGACTTTATTAAGAGAAATAATTCCTTAAATTTTTACTTTTGAAATTTCGAATTTTGAATTCTCTATGATTAGTTACGCCTTGCAGCAACATGTCTTCCTACTCATTATTGTTTATTATTTGATGCTCCTTCTCGATTATTGGACAGAGAGAACAATTTTTCGCGGCAAATCTTCTGAATTCAATAAGTATATACGCACTCAATCTCAAACTGTTTGGACTTCCATTGAGAAAAACACTTTCAAATTATTGATATAAATTATATGCATTCTTTCAATTTCTCCCTTTCTCTCTCTCTCTCTCTCTCTCTCTCTCTCTCTATATATATATATATATATATATATATATATATATATGTATATATATATATCACTCTTGCACACGCACATAATGTGTAATAACCTGGTGAGGCATTTTTCTTTAAAACATAACAAAAACATATCTATAGCTGTTTGTAAGCGCGAAAATATTTTATTGATTTCTACAATCGTATCGTTTGATTAGATACAAAGATTTAAAGGCAAAATTTCTTGTTCAAAATATTTATTGAAGTGTATATTTTGGTGAACGTGTGACCAGATTGTGTGTCAGGAATTCTTGCTCATTGATTGTGGGTCTTTGAATTTCATTTTGACTGAATCTGAATAACGAGATAACCGTAAATAGTAGACATAACAAAAAGAAACACAACAACAGACTTTTAAAGTTATGCACAGAAAACTCAATATCGGAAAAATGACTTTAAGAAATCTACTTATCTAAAAAAAAAAAAATGCCAGATGAGAATGCAAGTGTTGAAGTATTGGGATGAAAAAGAATGTAAAAGTTCGGTACACTTTTAGAAAAGACTTGACAAATAATCATAAAGTATGTTAAAAAAAAGAAAGTGTTGCGATTTGATTTAGAGAGAAAGAGAAAATCGGCACAAAATCTGACTTACTGTCACATTAAAACATAGTATAAAGTATCCCAAAATAGATGTAATGATTTATTACTGAGACAAGCGCCATGGCGATCATTTTGGAACATATCCTTTAAAAATGCATTTTTTGAACTACAGACATCAAATCAATGTTTTTTATTGTTATTATATCTGCTTCCAGGATATGCAATCTTTTTTTTTAGTTTCTTGTCTCAGTAATAAATCCTTATCATATTAATGCATTGCATCTATTTTGGTACAGTTTTGAATAATATTGTCTCCAAATAATTAGCGATGCAAAATATCTTTCCTCCCTTGTCCAAGGCATTGTGATCGAGGATTAATAGTTGTTATAGTATACTATTTTCAAATCTGAAACAAAAAAGGACACAGCAGTCCTATTAGCAGTCACGTGGGCCCCATGTATATTGAGACACCCTGTACATTGGCGTCTATGAGAGGTTTTTCATATTTTCCAGGTTAAATAAATTGATTTTAACGGCATGTCAACTCGTATATTCTCTGCCAAGGAAATCGTGTTCATTATACGTTCATATTTATGTTATTTGAGTAGTTTTACTTTTTTTTGGGGGGGGTTGCAC
Organism: Sepioteuthis lessoniana; assembly: GCA_963585895.1. Lineage (NCBI taxonomy): Eukaryota > Metazoa > Mollusca > Cephalopoda > Myopsida > Loliginidae > Sepioteuthis > Sepioteuthis lessoniana. The sequence goes on from OY757932.1 coordinate 33,098,578, forward strand.
ATAGTACTATTGAATATGAATAATTTTTGAATAGATTTATTTGACTTATAGATGGGACCCTAATAGGTACTACCATTACGAGTCACACTCCCCAGATCTTCAGAACTGGAGTTTGGCCAGAAGATGCAAACACCTTTTTGAGAGAGGGGGGGATACACCCAGTGTATTCTAAGCCTCACCGATTTTGCGTTTTATGAATGAAAATATTTTCTCAAAAATCCAAAAGTAAAACATCTGTGGAAGTTACGACTAAAAAAAACAAAAATGGAATATTGTTTTGCAAAGGAACAACATTTAAAAGAAATCGATTAATTTCAAGCAAATCTTTTTTAAGCATGCTCACAAAAAGAAGGGAAAGTAAAGAAAGAAATTGAAACACTACAAATCTAAAGAGACAACCAAATAAGGAAGAGACATGGTGATACATATTGGTAAAAGATGAAGCCTCTTAATATAACCACATTCGCATTGAATTAAATGAGAAAAAAATCCTGTCCAATCCTTCTCAAGACAACCTTGTCTATTCTTTCATCCCTCCATCTTCCAGATCTTTTCCTATCACGCTTGTTATTTCTTGGGCCCCATTCGGCTAAAGTTTTGCATCCCTTCTAACTAATTGTTCGATTGATTTCTACTTTTTGTGTTTAATAACCGCTATGCTATCTTTTACCTTAACCCTTTTTCTGATCCATGTCGATCTTTTTTTTTTTTTTTTAATCTTTTTCAGTTATTTTTTGCTTTCCGATTCTGGGTTTCTTTTCTTGTAATATAGTTACTTTCCACATTTCACAACAATGTAGTTGACATTATACAATGATTATATACTTTATACTTTGGTAAGATGTTTGTCATTATGTCACTAATTTTACTTAAGACCTTCGATTCTATTGTCATACGTCTTTTTATTTGATTTGCAGGATTTTTTCTAAATTCTTTTCATCTTTTGTTAGGAGTTTTATTCTTAATTTCTTCCAAAACTTTATTTTCTATTTCTTTTATCTGAATGAGGAGCATTAAAATAGTTTTAAAAGATGGATAAAACTAAGGTAAAATGTTGTTCAACTGTAACGTCCCGAAAACAACCCACAAACATGGAAAGTAGAAAATGTAGAATATATCTTTTTTGTATATGTCTGAGTTTTTGAGGTGAGGTTTTGTTTGCATTATTTTGATTTTGATTTTTTTTTCTTTATTGTGATATGTTAAAACACAACGTTTCAGCCGTTGTGTCCTCCGACCTTCTTCAGAATCGAACAGTATTGGGTGGTTGTTGTCAGTGGTGGTAATTCTTGTTTTGGAATCAAATTGTTGTTGTTGTTGTTGTTGTTGTTGAGGGGGTGTCAAAAGTCAAGGGGTATTCATGAAGGCTCTCTGGTTTAAGAATCATTCGGATATATCTTCTACAAGTGGTGAGCCATCGAGTCATACGCTGGTCGTGTTTTTCATTGCACGGATCGATTCATGTGGCTTGGTCGCTTGTCTTCATCACGTCAGTCAGGGCTGCCTGAGATGAATACCGGGAAGCCAACATTCATGACACACGTGCTAAGACGGCTCTCCTCGAGCCTCTGGGAGGGGGGCGTCCCCCAGAGTCTAACCGTCTCTAGCTTTATCGCCTGACGCCTGAGGCGCTCCATTTTAGGGAAATGCCGACGGGGCCCGAAGCATTTTCTGGAATGCCGGACGTGTCTGGCCTACAGCCCTGCGCCTAGACCCACCTTGTGCCAAACTTGTTCGGTTGGTGGAACGTATGACAAATACAATGAGCCATGTCCACTGAAAAATCTTCTGAAGACAATCAATTGATTTTAATAACATGTCAATCCATCCAGGGTTATTTTATGCCTTGGGGTAAGGGAATCAATTTCATCACGAGTTCATATTGACATTTTGGTGAAGTTGTTTCTCAAATTGAATACGAATAATTTTCAAACAGATCTATCTGATCCATAGATGGGACACCAACAGGTATTAACATTCCGGGTCAGAGTGAACCTGGGAGTCATGGCAAAAGCTTCCCGGATTTCGAGGACTGGATCCTTACCATTAGATACAGTTTAATGTTATACTCGGGACACCATTTGGGGGTTTTACCCCTCGTCCGGAGATACAGCCAGCGTATTATAAACCCCACAGACAGAGCGAGCAATTGACGAGAAAAAGACTATGGGCGAAAACGTTTTGAATTACGTTTATAAACCTTCTTCGTGTCGCGTCTGGAAAAACAATTCAGACACAACATATGAAAAAAAAACTCATTTGTTCTTCGTCTTTCGAGAGACCCCTTATTTCAAAGCGCGGAACAATAAACGAGAAAAGAGCATCGTATGTGTGTATTTACCAAACCGCTCAACCAAAAACAGGATATGACACAAAGTCAATTTTAGAGTGGAGTACAGCTAGTTTAAATACCTACTTTTTCTTCTCCTAGATTGGTTGCTTTAACAAGATTAAAAAACCAAGTCTAGCCTACTATTTACCTATATTTGGTGTGGGAAGAAGAGAAGGGTTCATTTTTTCCTTAATAACATTAGCGCAAAGTTTATCAATAGAGCATGGTATGTAGGGAGGTAAAAGTTGGGCATTTTTTTCGTATGCATGTGAGTATGAATGTGTCCACTATGACGTCACTTCCCAAAAGCGAGTAAGCCTATTTTTGAGTGGATATATCATTTCCTCTGTTCATGGGATATTCCGTTCTCTCTCTCTCTCTCTCTCTCTCTTTCGTTCACTTTCTCTTTCTCTTTCTCATAATCTCTTTCTCTCTGAGCATAGTGCCTCAGAGAGAAAGAGAGTGTGAGAAAGAGAAATTTATTATCTTATATGATATCTGGTGAGATAACTTCCCATTGGTCAGATTCTACAACAAAAAAGCAGTCTCAAGTATAATTTGGAAAACATTCCGGATATATACACACGTATTTCCTACTGCAATCACCTTCGGTATTTAGTCAGTGAATTAAAAACACCATTCTCACTGTCTAAGTAATGGTCCTTTACAGAGACAATAAGCAATAGACCTTTAAATATAACAAAAGAAAAAATGCAGAAACTTTTGGAAAATCGGTGGCTCTGCAGAATTGTTTATTGGTCCAATTCTACACTTTATTAACTGGCTCATTTTCGAAATGTCTGAAGAGATTAGAAATAAGGATCTCAGAGAAAAGTAAATTGGATTGAAAAAAAACAAAGAAAAAGAAAAACCCTTTCAAAAAATTGGACAAAAACTACGTCTATGTGAATGTGGCGGTCACTTTCTAAGCCATAAAAATAAATCCAATTGACTAAATCTAGTGATCTTGTCACATGTTGCGGTACTCTGGTTTGGCGTTGTTTTTAAATCCATACTAGAGCCGAGTTAATCACCAGAGAAATATTTTAAGGAAGTGACTAATGCATATACATTTCAATCGTATATATATATGTATGTACTTATCTATATGAGTTTATCATAGTGGGTCTTGTGCCAGACATTGGCTATTTTATAGATTTTTAGAGTAACAGGACCTGTGAATATTCTTAATTTTGAATTTTGGAGCAAACACAAGTTTTTTTTCTTTTGTTTTTAAATTTCTATCATTTTCTTTTTCATTTTTGTTAAATTAGAGTGTTTTGAAGTTGACAGTTCTATCGAAAAATAAATGGTAAAATTTGCGCGTGCAAATTTATCATTGAAACTCTGGTGCCATCTTTAAAATGGCTTTCTAGCTCTGATATACACTAATCTAAGAGAAAATACCCATGTGGTTTCCAGAATGTTCTGATTTTTTTGGACTGAAAGGTTCACTGTCATTTGTTATTATTAATGCTCATCCAAATTTTTGGTTTTTAGATGACTTTGTACAGTAATTAAAAAAATATTGTGCTTATACATGTGTGTCAAAAGTTTAATAAATACTAAATTCTTTTCAACTTATGGATATTTAGAAACCATAAATGGATTCATGATGAAATTCTAGCCCATTAAAATGTGTCGAGTGTTTGGTTTATCGTTTTCTTTGACAAATTTGCAATGTTCAATTCAAATGTCCACAAAATGGTAAATTTAGCTCCTTGTGTTCGTGTATGTATAAGCATGGGTTTAAGTCATATAGTGAGTAATGTTCTGAGTGAATTGAAGTGCACATGGCTGAAGTCATTGAAGATAAGTACAATTAGATTTATTTATAGTGGTAAATCAAAACAAATTCTATCTTTTTCTACCAGTCCATATAATATAGTTAAATATAACTGGCTTATATAAAACGTTAAGTTTTGAATGCTTCTGCCGATTACTTTTTGAATGCATTCTTGATAAAAGTAGAGCACTTGTTACCTCCCTTTAGTATAACAGCTGTTTACCACAACTCAAGACAATCGAATTTTTTTTCTTTTAAGCTTTTAGAAAAGGCACCAAGAATCAACTTTAAAAGTTTCTGAGTGCAACGAGACTATTTTCTGAGAGTCGATATAAGTCATTTAAAATTTACTCATGATTATTTAATGCGAAAATATTTGGTTTATATATACTTTTGGATAAAGGGGATTTTCAAGTATAACAACAGACTGAACATTAGCAAAAGACATTTATATGACTAGTTAGAATGTTTGCTCTTATTCTATTGTAAATAAAGACCAAACTTGTTAAACAGAAGAGACACAATTTCATTATTCTTCATAAGCTTGAATTTTGTGAAGGAATTTAGATTCTTGCATACACATTAGTTTAATTTTCTTCTTATTCATGTTTATTAATCTTTTTGTATACGTGCTTAGCGTTTGTGAATGTAGATTTTAGTATATGCGCACATACGCATGCGCATGAGTATTTGAGTACCGTATATGAGTACCGTATATGAGTACCATATGAATACTGTACCTAAAGAGTAATGAACAACTTTTTTGAGACCAATTTTCACCAAAAAAGTTTATGTTTTTTCTTCATTTCATTTGATGTTGCAGAAATATTTTAATGGGGAACCACAACCAAAAATTAGGGGTCGTTCATAACACGTAATATGTAATAGAAGCACTTCTTGACTAAAAATAAAGGGGCCGTTCATTACACGCAATATGTAATAAAAGCACTTCTTGGATAAAAATTAGGGGTCGTTCATTACACACAGTATGTAATAAAAGCACTTCTCGGCTAAAAATTAGGGGTCGTTCATTACACGCAGTATGTAATAAAAGCACTTCTTGGCTAAAAATTAGGGGTCGTTCATTACAGTATTCGAGTAGATACAGTATATATTTAAAAAGGCAACAAACATTGAAGTTTTTTCCCCAACAGTTTTCAAATCAATTGATGTCACACTGTCCCAGAAGTAAAACAGCATTTTCCGATAAAAAAATTAGAGACAGAAAAAAAATCCTTTTCTTGTTTATTTATTCATTTACAGTTTCCGACACCGTCAATTTAATGTAAACACTCGCAATTCTGAAATGAATTTCTTCTTGTTACGCAAGTCTTACTCATATTTTTATCAACGGTAAAAATCTTTTGTCTGTAATGAACTCTTCATCTTTTTTTTTCTTCTTTTAAATCTATATCATTTTTATAAAAGTTTTGTGTTGGTTTTAGCATTTAGGAAAATGCGAATATTTCCTGGCGAAATTCGTTTTCTTTATCAGAGTTGAAACTCTTAAACGCCTAATGTTCACACACACACACACACACACACACACACACACACACACACACACACACACACACACACACATATATATATATATATATATATATATATATATATATATATATATATCTTTGTTTAATGAAATATCAACCTTTGTGGGTTATTTGATGCTAAAGTCATCCTTATAGAAGAACAATTGTGGTACTATTTAACCTAGCAGGAGTATCGGATAACAGAGTCCATACCTTTCCCAAAGGTATAAGTTATGAATGAACATAATAATGCAATTTGGGCTCGAACTTGTTGAGTCCGATGTCACAGTTCAGCACGTTAGCCTCTCTGCAACATGGACTTCTCGCATATATATATATATATATATATATATATATATATATATATATATATATATATATATATATATATATACGCACTTCCTATTTTAGTAATTTGCCTTTTCTTCGGTACGAATTTATATTTACGTACGATGGTCTGCGGGAGTAAAAGCACTGCAACATTTCGTAAATCTACAAAAATGTTCTTGGTTGACAGCACTCTGGTTAGAGAATTGTTTGTTAGAAATGAGGTCTTTGGTTGAATCTCCTATATCGGTGGGTCGTTGATATTCGTTTTGTCTAAAACAAAGTTTTTGCCTAAAAAATTCTTCATTTCCTCTACACAATTCAATATTATATACAACAGTCAATAAGGCTTCACGTAACGTTACACATATCAATATTTTCACTCGTTATGAATACGCATAATATAATAATAGAAGTATAGATTTCATGTGCATGTCTACATTCTAACATACATAATAAAATATACATACTCACATCAAAATGCACATACACACAGGCAAAAAAGTATATTCTAAAGCAGAAAATAATTTTCAAAAAGTCAACACATCTACATGACGTAATATATATGACAATGATGATTGCACATTCAGTTTCAGGATAAACATAAATGTTTATAAAGACATATTATATAGATATTTGTTCATCAGGATCCAGGTTCGACATAAAATTGTGTCGCAAAAACAATCGCTCCTTCCTGCTTTTAGTAAGTTTCTGAATATCTTGCTATATAACTTGATAAAGATAGTTAATTTCATATTTTGATATAGAAATCGCTTATTAAAAATGAAAACAGGTTATTAGAAAAAATAAGATTGAAAATAAACAATTATGTTTTATTCATTTATTAATCATTATTTATCATTTTCTCTTTTGATAACTTGCTTTCTCATTCCCATTATAACAACACATGATAGTGTTGTTATTAACCTTGTCTTTCTTGCGAACCGGCAACGTTAGCCTTAAGTCTTGATCTAATCATCCACCTAAAAAGTTATTCAAAATTTTCACAAATATACTTATATTTATCAAAAAATGTGAGCTACTTTACAAAACTGAATCTTCAATTTTTCCATTCAAGCATTTTTTTTTCTTATAATAAGATCATCATCATCATGTCGTGCTGCTAGCACAGATATCCCTGACCCTCTCTCGCCACTTCTCCCTATTGTTCATCGCCTCTGGCAGGTCTTCAGGGCTACATCCCGTATCCTCACATAGCTGCTGAATGTATGTTCGAGCTGGTCGTCCTGCTTTTTCCCAGCCATATGTGGGGGTCCATAGGAGTACATCACTTATGAGCTCGTCTCTGCTTCTCCAGCAGTGTCCTGTATGTCTGGTTCATCTAACTTGGATAGTTTTTTGTGATGGGAGGCAGGTGGCCGTATAGTTGGTGCCTTGTGGGGTGTTGCCGCCAGGACTTGTTCAATATTGCTTGCAGCATTCTTGTGTAATTTCCGACTTGCTTCTTCAGCCGTTTAGTTAGCGTCCAAGTAGTGCATCCATACAGCAGTATCGATACGACCGCTGCCAGGAAGAAACTGCATTTCATTTTATCGGTCAGGTCTGATTTCCATATGATCGATAGCCTATCGATAGCTGTCCATGCCTTCGTTAGCTGCGTGTCGATGTCCTTTTCGGTTGATGAGACGCTGCTTCCTAGGTAGGTGAATTTGTCTACTAGTTTCAGAGATTTTTGTGAGCTAAATGGGTTATTATCGATTCACCAAATTTTAAAATAGAAATGGAAATCGACAACAATATATCGCAAAATGTTATTTCAAATTAGTATATATAAATGTTTATAGATGTATATAGGATATTTATCTCCGATAGGATTTGACAAAAGGTCTTTTTTATAGTATGGGTTTAGGGTAAGGGAAGGTTGGGCATTAGCCGAGACTCGTACCCTGCGGGTCATATGATCACTCGGTGTAATGTGAACTATGTACCCCTTTGTTAAATGTCCTAGTACGAAGCTAAATGACCTTGTTGGTCATAGCTTCAACTAGACCCGAAGGTCTACTGCCATGCTTGTCATTGATTCTTCACCCACCCAAATTCGGCCCAGTGGTAGCCAGGGGCCATTCGGCCTCGAATCAATCGTTGACTTGATACCCCATCCAGCACTAAAATGCCAGACGGCCCAACAACAAAAAAAAAACAAAACAAAACAAGGTACTATTTACCAACCCCTCCGCTCGGGCAGGATATGACACAAGGTCAATTTTTAAGCGGAGTTTAACAGGTTTGAATTCAGAGTTTTCCTTCTCCTAGACTAGTTGCCTCAACAAGGCTGAAGAACCTAGTCCGTCCTACTATTTACCCATAGCTGGAGGGAGAATAAGGGGGTTCATACCTTTCCCAAGGGTATTTGCCCGAAAGTGAACATAATCGCGTACTACGATTCCGCAGTTCATCGCTTTAACCATTACACCACGAGGACACCCAAAAAAAACAAGGTAGTATGTATGTATTAGTATTAACGAATACTGATAACAATAATGATAATAATAATACTCGTAACTTGATAGAGAATAAAGAAATCTGTGGAAGATGAGGATTATTATTGCGAGTTTTTCACACCAACGTCAGATGGTGGTCATTTTCTGGAATCAGCTAGTCTCCCCGGGTTTCCCGGATTCTTCTGAGTATTCTAGCCGATTTCAATCCACTGATTTCCAATTCCTCCAGTCCCTTCTCCAAACCCCAAGGGGCCATTTCAAGTGCACAAATAATAATTAAAATAATAATAATATTTATTATTATTATTAGAGTTTTTCACATCAGTGTTAGCCGATGGTTTCTCACTTGAGTTTGAGTCTCCTCAAGTCTCCAGGACTCTTCTCAGTATTCAGACCGATCTTAATAATGCTATAGTTTGAATGGTTTTCACTCGTCCTCTAATTTTCCTAGTCTACCAGTCCTTGTATCAATTTTTTCGTGACTCTACCAAGAGCACCATTTACAATTGGTATCAAAATAGCAAGTGTAGGTTATGTGATGACAGAGATGAAACGTTTAATCACATTAAAAACTAGCAAACTGGCACAAAAGGAGTACAAGACTTGGCACGGCAGGCTGAGAAAGGTGATCCACAGGTATTTGAGCATAAGATTAAAATTTGGCTATGCTAACAAAATGGTACATGCAAAAACCAGAATCCGTCCTAGAAAATGGAACCTATATAATTCTCTGGAATTTTGAGATACAAACAGATCGCCAAATTCTAGCCAGGAGAGACCATTTATTAATTAACTGGGAAAAGAACTTGTCACAGATGAAAATTTAAAAAAAAAAACCGGAAAGATTGACAAATCTTGGATCTTGTCAGAGAGCTTATAAAGCTATGCAACCTGGTGATACCAGTATTAGTTGTGGCACTAGGAACAGTTCTCAAAGGTTTAGAAAAGAGACTGTTGGAGATTAGAGAATAGATCGAAACCATTCAGGCCACTGCATTACTAAAGTCAGCAAGAATACTCAAGGAGTTTTGGAGACCTGAGGAGACTTGCTGTCACCTAGACTCCTCAGACAAACCATCAGTTAGAGATGGTATGAAAAACTCTCATTAATAATTATCATTAAGTTTTATGCATGCAAGTGTAACATACATTTAAATTTACAATTGATATATAGAGATATTCATTATCAAATGTAAACGCTTAAATACGTAATACTTAACTCTCCTTCTCCCTCTCTCTCTCTTCCCCCCTCTCTCTCTCCCTCTCTCTCTCTCCCTCTCTATCTATCATTCTCTCTCTCTCTATCTATTTATCTATCTATCTATCTATCTTCCGATATCAACTCACGCAAATGATATCTGTTTGGCTTTGACTCATTGCCTAATATTAACAACTGCATACTATCTTGGGAGTTTTTGTTCCTATTCATCTATGTATCTATATATTTAATCGAACGTAATTGCATCAGTATATCGATAGCAAGTTTCTTTCTATCTCTGGGGTAATATAAGCAAAACTCAAATCAGAGTAATCTTTTTAAAAGAATTATTAGATATTTTTCTGTTTTTATAAAGATTCACAAATAATCTAGTTTCATTATCGAACAGGTTCCTCTATAACTGCTTATTCTACGCAGCGTTGGTGCGATAAACGTCAAATCCTTTTAACCATTCACAACCCTTAATACTAACCACAACTAGAAGACCCCATTACTGCTACTACTACTACTACTACCACCACCACTACTACTGCTACTACTACTATCATCATTGTTCAGTATCCAACTTTACTATTATCCGCACAACACGTGCATCGTGTTTATATAAATATCAACAACGCAATTTCCCTCCTCCTGACCTCCTCCCTGCATACGAGAGGCAGTTCTCCGTGAGCGTTGCCTCCTGTACGTGTGTTTGTTAGTAACGTTGTTCAATTCCTAATACAAGTAAATGAATGGATATTGGTGTAGTTAAACGCCCGCCCGACCGCACTGTTTCAAGCTGTAATTGCACAAAGAAAGGACAACAGAGAGAGAGAGAGAGAGAGAGAGAGAGAGAGAGAGAGAGAGAGAGAGAGAGAGAGAGAGAGAGAGAGAGAACCTTGGGTATATTTATAGATTTCAATATCGGGTATTTTACAAGCATGTAAATCTAGTTTATGTGGACACAACAGGTTTTGGCTTAGAATGAGAATAGAATTTTCTATTGAGAATTTTGAAAAAAAAAAAATCTTGTGCATTAGTTAGAGACAAATGCTTAATTTATCCAGCGTTTGATTGACTGATTGATTGTAACGACATGTCAACCGGTCTAAGGTTATTTTATACCAAGAAGTCAAATAATCGCGTTCCTTGTCCGTTCATATTAACATTTTTTGCGTACTTGTTTCTTAAGAGCTCATTTTTTACTGCACACGGTTCAATCGAATACAAATGATTTTCAAATAAATCTCTTTGGCCCAATACAGGAACTCTAACTAGTAATACTACCCCAGGTCTGATTAAAACTGAAATAAATGACAATGAACAGATACTACATACTTTCCAAAGCTCCTTACCACCAGATACGGTTTAGTGTCATACCCAGGACACCCATTTTTGAAAGGATCCTACCTCTTGGCAGGAAACACAGTCGGCGTATTTCAAATCCTTTGCGTTTGAGTCAACACAGATGTAAACAATAAACCCACCACCGCCACCACCAACTCGCACACAAAATTGTGATCGATATCGAATAACTTGTAATAAGTGAATATTCAATCATTTATATTATTAATCATGACCTTTCACCTTTTAACTATAGATTTATTAATTTATTTTTATTTATTAATTTGTTTCGCCGTTCATTAGGCTCGTTATAAGAGACAATGAAAGATACGCTCTCAGTGAGGCTCAAACTCACTTAAAGCGTGTTTTGTCTCTTTTTTTTCTTAGAGGAAGCTTAATTGTAGAGAAAATTTTGAGTTCTTTATTCTTAATGCGTTGGAAGTGTATCCTGACTATTTTATATATCAGAAGCTAGAAATGAATTAAGGATTCGTCCTTTAAAAAGGAGTTGATTTCCAGAGCGTCACATGGAATGTCAATGGAGTCTGTTGTCTTTACAGTGATCGAAGAGTTTTAAATTTGTCTAAAACTGTTTTATTTCAATTTTTAGATAATCGGAAGTTATGTGAGTTTAAAAATTAAATTAGAAATAAAAGTAAATAAAATCTTATATCTATATTTAGATCAATTCTTGTGATGACAGTTTTATAGTCCCTCACATCGATGTTTTCAAAAATGTATGACCCCCACATTTAGCCATGGTATGTTACCTCTTAATTGTAACAACTTTTATTTGTCAAAATTTCTGAGATGAAACTCGATAATTTTCATCATTTTGTATTGGGACTGTTGTCTTTATCTTCATTGTTATATTCACAACGTTTCGGCCGATGCGTCTATCGGCCTTTTTCAGGTGTTTCATGACGATCTCGGGAACACACATAGTATCAACATGAAAATTTTAACCTATCTATTGACAGTCACAAGAAATTTTGGAGTTTATTTTTTACTCAGAACTGTTCAAAATGTCTGTTGATAAGTTTATAGTTTATGCAATTGTTTCACTTTGTTTCATTTTGCTTATGAATATTTATTTGGTTACATTCAATTCATTACATCTTAACCTGTTTAATAAGTTTGATTATAGTTTCAAACCTTGAAACATCTTAATCTTGTTTACGAGGGTTAGAATACACTGACTATATCCTCCTGAAGAGGAATAAGACCTACCAAAAAGGTGTGTGGGGGGTTCGGAGAATGACATTCAACTGTACCAGATGGTATGGTTCGATTTCTGGAGATCTGTAGAGTGTAGAGTACATTTTCATCGTCATTACTCCCAGGTCCATTCTGACTGGGTGGTAGTACCTCTTAGAATCCCATGGGTCAGTTTGATCTGTTTGAAATTATTCTTATTCCATTGGACCGTGTGCAAAAGGAAAAAAAGTTTTAAAATAACTAAAGAAAAAATGTGAATCTGAACATACAATGAATGCAATTCCTTAACCTTAAGACATAAAATTACCATTGCCGTTAAATCAATCCGAGAGATTGAGACAATACGCTCATTTTTATATTAAAGAATTGTCTTTTGATGGATCGATTGTTTGATTGATTGATTGATTGATTTTAACGGTATGTCAACCCATCTTGGGTTATTTTATGCCACGCTGCTTTATCGCGCTCATTGTACATTGATATTTATATTTTTATGTAGTTATTTCTTAAAAGTTTTTTTTGTTTGCAAACAGTTCTATTGAATACGAATAATTTTTTATCAGATCTATTTAACCCATGGATGGCACCCTCACAGACAGATACTACCACTCTGGATCAAAGTGGACCTGAGAATAATGTCAATAAAGGGGCACTACACACTCCTTAAATCTTCAGAACTGGAGGCTTACCATCATATATTGTTTAGAGTCAAAACCAGTAAACTTTTTCTTGGGGTGGAGAGTCTTACCCCTCTACAGGAGATACAATATGCATATTCTAAGCCCTATCGACAGGAAGGGAACAATCTTTTGTGAAATAAAGTAGCTAAAAATGCGCGCGCGTGCGTTCGTGTGTGTGTGTGTGTGTGTGTGTGTGAACATGACTATGTTTTAGTCATATCAGTATGACTCTGTTTTAAAATGTCTATGAACCTTCTCCCAATATTCACAGAGCCAGGCTATCCCTTAATTCCTGGGAGCCTGTTTAGAGAATCAATATCTGATCCCCAACCAGCACAAACTCCTTCCAAAGAAGACTTTCCAGCTCGTTGGTGAAAGGTCTTTGTGACAAAGCCATAAAAAGGAACATCTGAAAGATCTGACGATTGAAGTGTTGGGAAAACTAAAAATTAAACCAATTAACATCCTATCCTATTTATTGTATTTAAGGTTAGAGAAAAAAGAGGTCGAGTTTTGTCAGTGTTTCCATAATTTGATTATTCTATGTTTACACGAGGAAATTATAGTGTGGCATTGCCGAATGATAGAATATCTTTATTTGGAAATTCTACTTTCTCTTTGATTGGAGAAAATAGATGTTCAACAATTTTTAAAATTTTTTTTAAAAACACAGCAGAAAAAAGTAAAATATCAACAAAGTAGGAATGTTTTAGAAGAGTTAATTGATGTACCCGTCTACGTAGGATAAGAAAACGCCAGGATTAGGATCGAAGAAAGGGTAAAAATTTGATTGTTTTTTACCCTTTTTGTCGTCAATTATAGATTTACATCGAATAATTACAATGTGTGATTGTTACTCTACATAACATAAAAACATATTTACCGATTATGATTTTATATTATCTCATGGAAATAATATTATTCTGTGAAAAAAATCGCTTTATTTTTTAGTGAAAAGTTTTTCTAATTAAAGCAAGTGATACTTACACATTATTATTTTTTGTCGAGATTTTATTCCTAAGCAATGATTCTATTTTACATCTTCAGCTTTAGGAACTACCAATATACGTAACGAATAATGCTTCATTAAATGAGAATAATCATTCTTATTAGACAATTCAATAAATTTTCTTGTGAGGTTTTAAAATTTCAATTTTGTATAATTACATCTTACCGAAACATGTCTTCCTGGTGATTAATGTTTGTAGTTAGAGATCCCTTCTCGATGAGAGCGTTTTTTTCTTCATGGGAAATATTTGTATGTTAGAACCTTTCCCTATGTATAACAAATATTTCATTTCTAACTAATATATTTTATTTGTTTAATTTCTAATTTCCTACCTGCATGTGTTGTGATGTTCCTCTTAAATAGTATAACTCTTATTTTTTATCATGTATCCTCCCTTCAATCGAGAAATGTTTCATTTCCTACAAATACATTTTATTTGTTTAATTTTTCTATCAAAAGTTAAATAGGATTACAATATAACAATAATTCTAAAAATTCCGAGAAAAATATTTTTGTTCAATGTCGCTGGGTCTTGAGCAATGCCGAAAAATTAAAAAAAAAAGACACTATTAGAATGTTTACAAGCAACGATCTTTACCGAAATTCTGGGAATATATATATATATATATACATATATATATATATATATATATATATATATATATATATATATATATATATATATTATAACAGTGTTGCTGGTTACTAAATCACTTTGTGGGTTTGTGGCGAACCAAGAGCAATATAATATGGAGGGTGCTCAATATCTAGGATAGAGCTATTATATAATAATAATAATAAATAAATACATATTATACATATTATATATATATATATATATATATATATATATGTGTGTGTGTGTGTGTGCGTGTGTGTGTGTGTGTGTGTGTGTGTGTGTAACTTCTTCCTTTTACATTACAAACATATTTGCTCAGTATGTGAGTGTTTTTATATAGATCCTGACAGATCTATTTACTAATAGCCATATATCGACCACTCCTGTTGAATTATATGAAATTTCTCATATATTCTATATATGAATACTCCAAACTTACAGTCTCAGGACACTAACCTGATATATATATATATATATATATATATATATAGGCAGCATTTCTTCGTTAATGCAAATTTCATTAAACATAATAGACATTTTATGCCTACATATTTTCTTTTGGATCCGTTCGAATTCCCGTATTACTTTTAGTCCCCTAGGAGATTGTATCTCTGATAATAATAATATATATGTTGGTTTAACCTCAACTACCCTGTTGAGGAGACTTACAATGCACCTTTCTGACACAAGTTCAATAGCTCAGCATTTAAAAAAACATTCATGCCCAACAACACAACTACGAAAAATTCTCACCGACAACACAACAATACTCGAACATCAAAATAATAAACAAAAACTTCAGATTCTCGAAGCACTATATATTAGAAACCTGCAACCAGCACTTAATAGAATTAATTTTCAAACCAGTGCTAACGTACTTAAATGTCTTTAGCTACTGGCACTATTTACAGAATTACATTTAAAGCAAGCGCCATAATCTCCAACAGCAAAGACGTCCTTACACAGTAGTAATTTGCTAAAACAAAAGTTACATCACTTTTGTAACAGATTCTCCCCTGATGATGGCCCAAAGTCGGGCAGAAAGTACTAGGGATACATACAACTATGGACAATACCTAAATCAATTCCCCCCGAATACGATAAAAGTAATACAGAAATTCGAACGGATCCAAAAGAAAATATGTAGGCATAAAATGTCTATTATGTTTAATGAAATTTGCATATATATATATATATATATATATATATATATATATATACAGAATTTTTGCGTTACTTGAATCTGACGAAAATAAAATTTATCAGCCTGCCATCAGTTCGAAGAAATCGTTTTACTGCCTTTGTAACCAACTGCGATCAAAGTCTTGACCTTTTACTCAGTGTAGGCGATTACTTCAACTAGTACATTAATAATGATGAATGCTGTTTTATGTTGCATTGCTGTCTATCGAATAGTCTAATTCTAAAAGTATTTTTTTCTAGTTTTTCATCTAATCTCAATGGTAACGGATGTAAACTCCTAGGATTCCTGATGTAGTGTTGACAGATGTTATTCCTTTCCCAAGGGGGATCAAGGATTTTGTTAGGCAAAGGGGATTTCGGCTGTTACCTAATTTTGAGGGATGATGATACAATGAGAATAACGAATGTCTCTTTCTCTGTTATGAAACCAAAATCTTCTTTTCTTTTTCATGATTATTGCTAGAAACCTTCACACTTACTTCATCTCATGGTGAGGGCTCCAGTTCTGAAAATCTGGAAAGTGTGGAGAGTACCCCTTAATTGCCATTACTCCCAGGTCAACCCTGATCAAGACTGGTAGTACCTGTCTAGGATCCCATCTGCGAGTCAAATTGATCTGTTTAAAAATGATTTCTATTCGATAGGGCCGTGTGAAAAAAAAGCTCTTAAGAAACCACTACATAAAAATGTAAACATGCACCTCAAGGCATAAAATAACCCCAAGCGATTTGATATGCTATTAAAATTAATTAATAAATCAATTGATCTATTACTAATTTGACAAATATCTGATTTCTAAAAAAGATGAAGATATTTTAACGTACTAAAGGAATCTGTTATTATACACTGATCTACTTGAACCAGTATCCTCGTGTTAGTTGTTATAGTCAAAGCACTTCGACCGTTTGGCTTTGATCTTCTTCAAGAACCTGTCATATTAAGAAATTTCAGAATCGAATCGGAAGATATTCAGTTGAAAGTTATAAAAGAATAATTCTATTTTCAAGATGACACAGCATCGATATTTTCGCGGTAAAATTCAACATTCCATTCCGACGTTTAATGCTCACACTGCCACCATTCTTAAACAATGAGTCGTCATCGTGTGAAGTATATTGTCAAGAAAGCGTTTATATTTTGAGTCCAATAATCTTTTATTCATATCCTTCCGCTCTTTGTCGTTCCCTTAGTTTCAATCAATAAGCCGTGTTTATAAGTGCTATATTGTAGTCAGTAGATGAAAAATATTTTCATAATCGATAAAATGAAAGAAAATATTTTTAAAATGCGGTATAGTTGAATAACTCAATTTGATGAAATATCCCGGTGTTTTAGATAATGGTTTGACTGGGAACTGACCTTACGTGGCTTTAAGATCTGCAATATCGTTAAGCACAAATTTAACATGAATATCAGGAGGCGTTCGTGGCGTAACGGTAGTGAGTAGATTTGGCTATCCGAGTTCAAATCCTGAACGAGGCAGTTTGCATTTCGCATAAAGCCAATGCCCTTGGGAAGAGTGTGAATCCAGCTATTTTCCCTTCTGCTGCGGATAAATAGTAGGGCAGGCTAGGCAGTTAAATTTGGTTTGCCAACCGATCAAAGAGAAGGAAAACTGAATTCAAACCAGTTGGAGACCTGGAAAGGTCTACAAGTTATTTTCCCCCAAAACAAGCTACATGAGCAGCACCCCCAACGACTAATCCAGATCACGGGAACACTGAGAGAGAATCAGTCATTACTTGGAGAGTTATTATTGAACACACACACACACACACACACACACACACACATATATATATATATATATATATATATATATATATGTGTGTGTGTGTGTGTGTGTGTGTGTACGTGTGATGTGTGGTCTACGTCCTCTTTCGGCTTTTCATATGCATGAAGAGTAACAATTTAAATCTATCTTCCCACGAACAAATTTCATCTTCGAAAAATGTTTGTACGAATAAAATTCATTGCTTCTTGTGAAACATCTTGAAATATTTGAATTTTAAAGAATCAAATAATCTTTACTCTTGTGTCATCTGACTATAGTTAAAATACGTTCTATAAAAATGGATTTATCTTTTGTAAAGTAGAAAACTACACCAAAATACGCTTCTTAACATGGATACATACATAGATATGTATGAGTATACAATATATATTTAGAGAGAAAAAGGGAGTCCTTGTGGTGTTGTGGCTAACGAGCTGAAGTGTGAGTAGTATCATTATATATATATATATATAATCCCGACAGATTTCGACTTTATACTATCATCAGGGGTGTTTATTTCAAGATTGTTTACACTTCAAGAGTTGCGGATTAACGTTGTTGTGGAAGGACAAGAACCTGAACAACTAGAAAACAATGCTGACGCAGTTGTCAGAACGAGGTTGAAGACAACGTTTAATTGCCTCCTCCTGGTTATACGTCGATTCTGCTTTTTCGCGTCAATAACTCTAATTCTACCTCCATATATATATATATATATATATATATATATATATATATATATATATATATATATATATATATAATCCAGAAAAATATCAAATTATCAGCACGAAATTCCTGACTTTTCGGTTCATGTACAATGCGCAATCATCGGACGAAGAAGTGGGCAATCAAGCATAATTATATAGAGGTATAAATCACGTAATACTCACATTTGAAAAAATACACACACACACACACACACACACACGAATATATATATATATATATATATATATATATATATATATATATATATATATATATATATATATCAGTGGAGTCGGTCTGGTAGTAAATGACATGAGAAATTTTTTAATAAGTATTCTTTTTTTCCTCCCTTAATTGAAAGTGGCCAACTTCTATAATCATCGTACAGTTTACTTTTCTAAATATTATATATATATATATATATATATATATATATATAGTGAGCTTGAAACTGCATGTATGTATGCAAGTATGAGCATATGAAGGGCCATCTATTTTAACGTGAATACATGAGTATGACTGTCAAAAATTGTCTGTCAATGTGTTGATGTTTTAAAAACAAATGAAAAATGTGTGACCATATGCATTATATATATATACAGATTTGCTGAACAAGTTATCCAAATCTAGACATATTATCGTTTCCCCTGTTTCATCAACCACCCGACCTAGACAAATCTTATAATTCATTCTCCTCTACTTAGATTGGTTGGTTGGTTGGTTGGGTTTTATGGCATATCAACCTTTGTATGTTATTTAATCCCAAATCCATTTTTATACAAATCATCAGCTCTATTTCAAACAATTCAGTTTAGCATGAGTACACAATTTAATTGTTAAAAACATTTCTATTTCAAGCTATTCAGTTTATTTTAACAGTTCTAATTAAAAAATTCAGTTTAGCAAAACATATCAAAACAGTTTTATTTCAAGTAATCCAATTTACCATAAATTTGCAGTTTAAATGCAAAAAGCAGTAAACTCTCGAAACCACAGTTTAATTCTATTTGATCCATAGATAAAATCCTTATCAGGTGCTACCACTCCGGGCCAAAATGGACCGGGGAGCGCTGACATTAAAGGGGTACTCCGCATTCCCCAATGCTACGGTATTACTGGAACCTCACCATTAGACTGTTTAGCGTCATATCCAGGACATTAGTTAAGTGGGGGTGGTCTTACCCCTTTTTTAGAGGTGCAGTTGGTGTATTCTACAGCCACAGTCGACTGTGCAATTTCTTCAAATATATATATATATATATATTCAAATGAATGTCGTGAGTACTAACATCTTATCATGTGACTATGCCCCGCATTATATAGATGGTTGATTAGTCCCTTTTCTCCCATTTCCGGCTGAGGATTATGTAAACTACATTAAATTTAACGTAACAGATTCTTAGTGTTCATAATTTTAATACCTTAACATTTTCCATTAGAGTGTAGAACTCTTCTTTTTTGCATTTCTCATATATATATATATATATATATACAACCTCCTCCTCACGATCAATTTTCAAGCCGAGTTGAACAGGTTTGAATTCAGAGTTTTCTTTCTCCTTGATTAGTTGCTATACCAAAGTTAAAGGGCCTAGTCTGCCCCACTATTTACTCATAGTTGGAGGGAGAATAATTAGATTTATACCTTTAACAAGGTTATTAGCACAATGTTAAATGCAAACTGCCTCGTTCAAGATTTGAACTCGGATTGCAGTGTCCATTTCTTACGACGGTAACCATTGCATCATATATAATAGAAAATGAGGGGCTCGTATTGTAATCAATCCTATAAAACTCCGCTTAGAAGTTGACGTTATGTCACATCCTGCTCATGCGAAGGGTGTGTGTATATATGTATATATATATATATATATATGCACAAGAGGTCGATTTACATGTATGTATGTACGTATGTATGTATGTATGTATTTACTCACAAGAACAGTGACAATTGGCCTAATGAGTAGAGTGTTCGCCAATGGTGCGGGAGACAGGGTTCAATCTCAAGTCGAGTCATACCAAAGACCCAGAAAATGGTTCTCGATGCCGCCTTGCTTAGCGCTCAGCATTATAAGGTAAGGATCAAGGGTAAAGTGGAGCAATCCTGGGAATGGAGTAGCGCGCTCTCCTTAACCTTGGTGTGGTAGCTATTGAAAAGGGAGCCTTTCGGTTACCCTCGATTAAGGTCGCCAACTTTACTTACTTTTTAACAATGACATCAAAGTGGTAAATTTATGCGAAAGCGTGATCTTAGGTTTTATTTGTTCTATGAAAACCCTTTTGAAATTAAATAACCAGAAAATTACCCTCCATACGTAAAATTGCTATTTCATTATTATTGTGGCCAGATCACATGACAATCAGATTGTATTGCACACCAATCCTTTTGCTTCTCTTCTGGTCATTCTAAACCACTGTTACCCCTTACGCTGATTTTCCTGGCCTTGAATGGCTCACATCGAAAAATTTAAGCATATATATACAAATAAACATATACGTACAAACACATAAATAAAAAAGATCTTCTCATTAATACAGTGATAATCTTTCACTGCAAAGCGTATCAAAATCTTTAATTTTCTTTCAATTAATCATCAAATAATCCACATTTTGATTCTATTGTCTTTCATTTTCTGCCTTTTTGCATCTTTCATATTAGTCAAATAATATTAATTTGTATTGCAAATTCTTTCTCGGGGTGAATCATCAAGAATAAACATTTGAATTTAATGCAATTCATTCATTTATTATTACTTCTTGCAACTTTTTTCTCATCAGCGCTAGTCTCCTCATGTATCCAGGACTCTTCTCAGTATTCTGGCCGATCTTAACAATGGTTTAGTCTTGATTGTCTCCGCTCGTCCTCCGATTTCTAAATCTTCCAGCCCCTTGAGGATTGTTCCGAGTGCATCAATTACAATTGGAATCATCGCCACCTTCATGTTCCATAACAAGTTCTAAGTACTTATCTCTCTTTTCGTTTTCTTTATTTTCACTCGATGGTCCGCCAAGATTTCAAAATCCACTATTCAGCCGGTTCTCTTTTCTTTTTTTTTGTTTTTGTTTACTATTTCTGGGTATAGTCTTTTTTCCCGGGGTTTGGTGATCCGTTTGTACCTCAAAATCCCAGGGAATTTTGTGCGGCTCCTTCTCCAGGCAAGATTCTGGATTTGGTAATTTGGTCAAATTTCAATTTCTTGCACAATTCCTGGTGGATCACCTTTCCCACCCAGTCGTGTCTAGTTTTATGCTCTTTTTGCGCCTTGCTTATTATGTGATTAATCGTTTCATCTCTATCACCACATAACCTACACTTGCTATTCTGTTGCGTCTTATCTGTTTTTGATTTAGCATAGATGGTCCTTATGGCGTAGTTTTGTGCTGCTATTAAAAAGATTCAGTTTCTCTCTCAAAGTTTTCCTTTTATAGCCATATCCAGGTTTTCTCATGTGAGATTTCGTCAGTTTGTCGCTTGAAATATCCATGCAGTTGTTTTTCTTCTCGTTTCTGTTTCCTAGTTAGTGTTGTTCTGGTGATCATTATGATGGCTATGCTTTCTGGTCACTGTAATGAATCTTTCTTTACTCTTTTTTATGTAGTCTTCGAATCGTCACATTGACG
The DNA here is from genome assembly GCA_963585895.1 of Sepioteuthis lessoniana. Lineage (NCBI taxonomy): Eukaryota > Metazoa > Mollusca > Cephalopoda > Myopsida > Loliginidae > Sepioteuthis > Sepioteuthis lessoniana. The sequence goes on from OY757932.1 coordinate 33,120,397, forward strand.
TATCCACGCTATTTTCAATGCAGGCGAATCCTCTTCTTTCCTGTCTATGTCATCTCTTGGATTTAAGGCCTTATGCATCGTCATCAACTTTCTTGTCCTCTGGTCCATTTGTTGAAGTTCTTCCCTTATACATTTCAAGAATGGTCCTGAATATCTTACAAGGGGGTCTGCCCAGATATTTATCCTTTTGATGAGATTCCTGCTACTGACCTTGATTTCCAGAAGTTTTCATATTCGTCTAAGATACTCTTTTGATACTCTTTCTCTAATCTCTATTATTATTGAAAGGTTTGATTGTACTATTGTGTATTTAACATACATTTGACAATTTTCCTTTTGAACAGCTCAGGATAATTGCTTCATTTAATAACATTGATTGATTGATTTTTAAGGCATTCAAGCTGTCTAGGGTAATGACAAGAAGTTAGAGAATCACGTTCATTGTACGTTCATATTCAAATTTTTGTGTTGTTGTTTCTAGAGTTGTTTTCCCCACGGTCCTATCGAATACGAATAATTTTTCAAACAGATCTTTTGGATCCATAGATGAGACCCTAATAGGTCATAGTGGACCTGAAAGTAATGACAATGAAGGGGGTACTCCACACTCCACAGAACTCCAAAACTGGACCCTCACCACCAGATGCAATTTAGTGCCATTCCCAGGACACCCCTGAGGTGGCTGAAGGGGATACAATCAATGTATTGTAAGCCCTACCGACAGACCTACCAACGGTTTTAATGTTTTAAGCTTAGAAAACAATAAACGAGTATAAGATTTTACCGTTTTTAACGATACTGTTTAGTGTCATTCCAGGACATCTCATTTTTTTGGCGGGGGTGTCTAACCTCTCTATTTGAGATGTAATCAGCGTGTTCTAGGTAGGGCGAGGTTTAGTTAGAATATCTGGGCACTCTTGACCAGTATGTAAATTATATAGTCCGATTATATGATAGCTCTCTCTCTCTCTCACGAGAGAGAGAGAGTATCACATATACACTACTTGGTAAATGACTAAAGGTGTGATCTGTATGTTAATGAAAGTAAAATTTAATTGTTCATTCAACAAGTAAAACAGGTTTAAACAACTTAAATAGGAAATATTTTTTGAACTGAAAAACAACCATGTGGAGATGATTTTTAGGTGACGTTAAAAATGGCATAGGAAAAAATGTTACTGAAAAGATCAACTATTGTTTCTGGAAATAAAACTTTCCACTCGATGTTGACTTTTAAGAGATGAACAAAAAGATCAATCTTCGCAGTCCAACCTCTTATTGACCCGTACCTAGGAGAAAATTGTTGGATTCATACATTTGCTACAGATTTTAGCGCTATACAAACAGCCACATGTGTGTGTGTGTGTGTGTGTGTGCGTGTGTGTGTGTGCGATCATCATCATTATTAAGGTGTTCAGACAACACGGATTCCTTTGACTCTCACTTACCATCCGTCCCTATTGGTCATCGCTCTTGGCAAATCCTCTTGAGCAGTACGTTCCTAGATGTCTGATGTGTCTTTCCGGCATTTACGATAGCTTCTATGCATCGATACAATGCTTAGAAGACTACATAAAAAAGCGCGGTAGAAGACTGATTATGGCTACCAGAAACAGTACAGACTCCACAAGCATCAACAGAACAGAAATAACTAGAAAGCAAAAATGGAGAAAAAAAAAATTGAATGGGCATTTCTAACGAGAAACGAGGATATTTTCCGATGTTCCATAGACTGGTACCATATTTGTGTCATATTAATTGTTTATAATCCTAGAAAATATAGTCTGAATATCCGTCGTGATGTTAATATATATATGTGTGTGTGTGTGTGTGTGTGTGTGCGTGTGTGTGATGAGGTGCTCGTAGGAAATTGTAAACAGTAAGGTAGACTGTTTTTTAGCCTTTTTTTAGCAACCCTTGATCCTTACCTTATAATACTGAGTGCTAAGCAAGGCGGCATCAAGTACCATTTTCTGAGTCTTTGGTATGACGACCTGGGATTGAACCCCGGTCTCCCGCACCATTGGTGAACACTCTACTCATTAGGCCAATTGTCACTGTACTTGTGAGTAAATACATAGATACATACATAGATAAATACATACATGTAAATCGACCTCTTGTGCATATATATATATATATATATATATATATATCCTTCGCATGAGCAGGATGTGACACAACGTCAATTTCCCGGACCATTGGTGAACACTCAACTCATTCACGAAATTTGTTAAGCTCTTTTTTTAATAAAACTTCTTAATCTGTCCCTAAATTTGTTGGTCTGTTCACGAAGAAAGCATCACGCGAATCAAGTGGGAACAAAGGAAGAGGGTACTGCGAACATACAGACACAAAACTCTGAATTCAAGCCGGTTAATCTACACTTAAAATTGACCTTGTGCCGCATCCTGCATGACTGGAAGAGTTGATATATATATATATATATATATATATATATATAAGATGATAATTCGAAACTCTATGAGTCGATATCTTGTGTACTAACACCGGTACGCATGCTTCTGCTTTTTAGTAATGTTGCTCTAGACCGCTTCCTGTGTTCTCATAAAGTTGATGAATCCTGGTCAGCCAACACTGGTGTGTTCTGGTTTCCATGGGAGGACGTCGTTTCTGAGTTTGACCTTACTTCGCAAGACGTACACAGCATATCCTACTCGTCTGATTTGGATGGTTTCTCCATGTGTTTAAATAAATGCCAGGAGGAAAAGCTACATGGTGCAACTATATAGTAGTACTGATACGGCTAAAGCTAGGTAGAATTCCCGAATCATTTTATCAGAGATATCAAATTTCTCGCTGATTATTAATCTATCAATAGTAGTCCATGCCTAACCAATACGTATGCTGATATCGTTTTCAATAGATTAAATTTTTGTTAACGAGCTATATGAATTGGTCCAGTAATTTCAAAGTACCTTTTTAGTTTAAACACACGCACACACACACACACACACACAAGTGTAAACACATAAATGTTGGTAAATAAAAAAAAAGTTGGCGACCATAGTCGAGGGTGACCCGAAGGCTCCCTTTTCAATAGCTTCCACACCGAGGTGTAGGGGAGGGCACTACTCCTTTCCCTGGATTGCTCCACTTTACCATTGATCCTTACCTTATAATGCTGAGTGCTAAGCAAGGCGGCATCAAGTACCATTTTCTGAGTTCTTGGTATGACTCGACCTGGGATTGAACCCCGGTCTCCCGCACCATTGTTGAACACAACGTCAATTTCCCGGACCATTGGTGAACACTCAACTCATTCACGAAATTTGTTAAACTCTTTTTTTGATAAAACTTCTTTATCTGTCCCTAAATTTGTTGGTCTGTTCACGTGGAAAGCATCACGCGAATCAAGTGGGAACAAAGGAAGAGGGTACTGCGAACATACAGACACAAAATGGTCTGTTATTTGTAAAGCTCAAAGTTCTGTGTGTCTGTGTGCTTGCTGATGAAAACAATACGATGGAAACTATTATTTCTGCTGTTGAATTCTCAGTTTAATTCTTCTTTTAACCTAGTTCTATTGTTTACAGTTTTAAAATTATTAGCAAACGGAAAATTAGAAAATTTAAAAAAAAAATTAAATAAAAAAATGTGACATTCAAAAGAAACAGTTCTTCACTCCATCTTTTTGCTAAAAAAAATAATATCACTGCCTTAATTATTTTTAGGTTAGGAAATTGCGCTCATTGTATGTTCATATCCACATTTTTGTGCAGTTAAACTTTAGATCGGTTTGATTTCTTTGTTCAATGGCATATCAACCTTCCTGGGTCATTTTATGCCAAGTCATCCTAATAGTAAAGCAGCAGTAATACCATTTAACCTCTAACCGGAGGGATATGAGGGTTCATGCCTTTCCCAAGAGTATTAGTCTGGAATACGTTGCTGTCGAATACAAAAAAAAATTTTAACAGATCTATTCGACTCTAACAGTTTTGACCATTCCGGGTTAGAGTGAACTTGGGAGTAATGGCAACGAAGGGCAACTCCACATACTTTAAATTTTCAGAATTTGAGTTTCACCATCAGATGCAGTTTAGTTTCATAGTCAGAACACTTGAGCTGGAGTCTGAACTCATTTACTGGGAGGCCACAGAGGAACATTTTAGCCATTACGCCAAGGGGACTATCTCACACTTGAACTGAGAGTTCGAGAAAGAAAAAATGCGTAATAAAATACTTAAGACATTTTAAGGCTTGTTGTTTGGCTGGTTTTTATGGCATATCAACCTTTGTAGATTTTTTAATGCCAAAGTCTATTTATATACATACATATTAAATATATATGATTTGTAAACAAATAGTTAATAGGTAATATTTTTAAACTAGTTAAGGCTCATTTGTTTACTCACAGTTAAATGGTTTCAACTATAGCTATGAAATACCAACAATTTAGTTTAACGTCAGTCATTTGTTGACATACAGTTAACTGTTTAAACAGTTGACCCATAAATAGACCCCTAACAGGTACTACCACTCCGGATCAGAGTGGAACTGGGAGTAATGGCAATGAAAGGGTACTTCACATTCCACAGAGCTCAAGAACAAGAGCCTCACCATCAGATTGTTTAGTGTCATATCTAGGACACCCGTTAGGGAGGAGATCTTACTCCTCTGCAGATATGCAGACGGGATATTCTACAGTCCCTGCCGACTGGGCTGTTCAGACATTTTAACTATCCAAAGATATGCAAATAAAACTGTCATAAGCAGTCCTGTCATTTTTAACAAATACCACGATCGAAATCTGCCATGATTTCAACCGCGAAGAACCATTAAGGTCCAAGTGACATTAAATTTACTATGTAAATAAAATATCAGGAGTCTTAAATTCGATTACAAAGTCATTGCTCAATTGTGTGTCATATTTATATTGTAAAACCCCTTTTTTTTTCTCAAAAAAAAAAAAAACCCTGTCCAGAATGAGCTGACTGGGGCTCTGAGGGATGTGGAGTACCCCTTCATTGTCATTACTTCCAGATCCACTCTGACCTATCAGGGTCTTGTCTATGGGTCAAATAAATCTCTTTAAAAAATATTCCTATTTAATCAGTCCGAGTGCAAAAACATAAAAAAGAAAAACAAAAACAAAACGGCTACACAAAAAATGTAAATATGAACGAAAAATGAATGCGATTCTCTAACTTCTAAGCATAAAATGACTCTAAACAGGTTGTCATGCTCTTAAAATCAATCAATAAAGAAAAATGAATAAAATGAAATTTAAAAAAAAACGAACGAAATAAAAGTTTATTTCAAATGTAACGGACCAAAAAAAAGTTCAACGAATTTTAATCGAATTCTCTAATCCATACCGAATAACAATGTTTACGATTTTGTTGTTTTGCTGTTATCAATTTTTTTAATAGTATACTTTTACACATATCTATTATTTAGAGTTTGTTCAAATAAACATTAGGAGGGGTTACCCGTAGCGTAATGGGTTAAGCGCTAGATGAAGTAAGCGAGTTCGAGCTCCAAATGCATTATAACATTCACTTTTGGACTAATACCCTTCAGAAATGTATGAACCCTCTTATCTTCCCAGCTATGGGTCAAATAGTACAACAGTTGTTTTTTAACGATGACTTTGACATTAAATCACTCACGAAAGTTGATACGCCGTAAATAAACAAACAAAACCAATCAAATTATCGTTATTGTATCTGAAGTTTTTTTAAGTCATTGTTTTTTAAATAAATCTTTGCATTTCAAAAGAAAAATAGTTTCACAGCTGATTTTTGTTGAGATTTTTTAAAAGTCAATTTCTTTTAAACAAAGTTCTTTAAAAGATCAAAAGCAGGTTTTTAAAAATATACACATACTGAAATATGTTGGATATCGAACGATTCCTATTTTATTTGTTTATTAAAAAATCATACTTTGTCTTGCATTTTCTTTAGAATCAAAGATAGATTATTTGACTCTAAGTGGATCGAAATTTTAGGGTTTCCTTCCTTGGAACGGAAGCATATATATATATATATATATATATATATATATATATATATATATATATGGACCCCTTCACATGGCCGAACAAAGGCAGGGCGACCAGCTCGAACCTACATACAGCAGCTCTGTGTACGGGATGTAGCCCTGAGGACCTGCCGGAAGTGATGGCCGATAGGGAGGGGTGGCGAGAGAGGGTCAGGTATATCCGTGCTGATGGCGCGATATGATGATATATATATATATATATATATATATATATATATTTGGAGGGGAGAGGTAAAATCTTTCTGCGACACAGCAGATTATTTGATTACATAGAGTAAGTTGAGTAATGAGAAAATTTGTTGTTATGGTTACCAGGCATCCTTGGTGTCACTCGAAACGAGCAAGCTTCGTGTTACTATGACAAGAAAAGTATATTAAAGGAAGAATACCAACTTATGTGGTTTAAGTTCTTTGCAAAAAATATCATAACAATTCAACTTTATCCTTGAATTTTTTTACGAGCAAAAAATAATAGTAAGTGTAATTATCATATATATATATATATATATATATATATATATATATATATATATATATAGATATAATTACACTCACTATTATTATCTTATTATTTGTATTTACGCACACACACACACACACACACACACACACACACAGACTCTCTCTCTCTCTCTCTCTCTCTCTCTCTCTCTCTCTCAAACGCACACACACACATCTACATGGTATTTCTTTCTTTCTTCCTAACACACACACACACACACGCACACACACATTTACACACACACACACACTTTTTCTTTAATGAGCATGAGGTTTCTATTTTTACAAAAAATTTTTATCATAGGATTTATTCTTCTCTTTTCGCACACATGAAATCAATAAAAATCCTCTCTCCAAAAATAATATATATATATATATATATATATATATATATATATATATATATATAGAGAGAGAGAGAGAGAGAGAGAGAGATGGTGAGAGGCTGTCGCTTCTTTTAGCTTTCAATTATAATCCCAAAACACCAGCTACAGTCCGATGGAACCATGCTTATAGGTTAATCTATTCCTGAGTAAATCTCAGTTATTTTTCAGAATTTTTCAAAACTTCCAGTTGTCAAATGCCTCCTCCCTATTTCTGAGTAGTAAAAGTGCATGCTGGTCGTTCTCGCCATTCAATCCCTAGTTTTAAGTTGAGAGTAAATGATACGGTCATGTCTTACCACATTTCTCCGATAAGGGAAATTAATGTCAAGGAATAAAAAGTAAATCTGACGTCTGGCGACATAACGCAAAATCAAGTCATATGAAGAATTTTCAATTTACGCCATGAAATAATAAGACGCATATTTTGTTTCTCTTGTCATAAAAATAGACTTAATCGTAAGTTTTCGGATAAATGATCTTTAGAAAATTGTACGATCAAGCATTTATTTGTCTACTGACAAACAGGCATAAATATTATTTAGATATAGCAACGAACATAATTGATGATTTTTTGTTCTAATTGATTATTCATTCATTGATTAAATAAGTGAGTGAGTGATTATTAATGTTACTCCTTGCGAGCTTTTCACATCACTGTTAACTGATGATCTTTCACCGGATTTTGAGTGGACTCTTCTCAGTATTCTGGCCGATCTTAATAATGTGGTAGTTTGGATGGTCTCCATTCACCCTCTTATTTCCAAGTCTATTATTATTATTACTCCTTGAGAGTTTTTCACATCAGCATTAGCTGATGGTCTTTCACTGGAGTCTGGGTGATAGCAAGTCTCCTCAAGTTTCCAGGACTCCTCTCAGTATTCTGTACGATCTTAGCAATGCAGCAGTTTGGATGGTCTCCGCTCGTCCTCTCATTTCCAAGTCCTACAGTCCTTTCGGTTAATGTACCAAGAGCATCAATTATAATTGCTATAAACGTCACTTTCATGTTTTACAGTTTTTTCAGTTCCCTAGTAAGGTCCAGGTATTTATTCTTTTTTTCACTTTCTTTTAATTTTACTCGGTTGTCAGCTACGACAGCAAAGTCCGGAATTTTGCAATTTCTCTCTTTTTTGTTGTTGTTGATTATTATTAAGGCCTGGTTGACTGGCCTAGATTAAGTGATCCGTTTGGATATCAAAATCCCAGAGGAGTTTGTGTGTGTCATTCTCCAGGACTGATGTTGGGTTGTGCATATACAGTTTGTTCGTATGGTCAAGTTGAAATTTCTTGCACAATTCCCAGTGGATCACTTTACCCACCCAGTCGTGTCTAGTCTTATACTCTTTCTGGGCTAATTTGCTGGACTCGCTTATTATGGGATTTATGGTTTCGTCTCTATCACAACATAACCTACATTTGCTATTTGGTTGCGTCTTATCTATTCTTGGTTTAATATGAATGTTCCTGATGGTGTTGTTTTGTGCTGCTAGCATGATTCCGTTTCTCTCTTAAGATTTTCCTTTCTTTGCCACGTCAATGTTTTCTCGTATTTGTTGTTGCTTATTAGTCGCTTAAAACGTCCATAGAGTTGTTTTTCTTCCCATTTTTGTTTTCTGGTTATTGTCCTCGTGTTGACAGTACTGTTTCAGGTGGCTGTAATTAGTTTTCCTCCACGCTCATGTAGTAATTTACGAAGCCCTTTGCTTCGATGTGGCACAAGGCCGAATGAATGGGGTACCCAATGAGACTTGAACTCACTCGTGTAGGTTTGCTAGTCTAGCTTGCTAACCGTTACACCACCAGAGGTGCCCTTCCTCCACGCTCATGTATGTAGTCTTCAAGTCGCTGTATTGATACGTCAACACTGTATTCAATGCTGGGAAGTCTTCTTCCTCTTTCTTTTCTTGGAACATATAATCTGTCAACGTCATCTCTGGGATGTGATGTCTTATGCATGGTCATTGGTTTTCTTGTTCTCTGGTCCATTTATTTAAGTTCTTCTCTGGTCCACTTTAAGAATGGTCCCGAATTTTTTTACGAGGGGTACAGCCCAGGTATTTATTCCTTTGATAATGTTTCTGCTATATAGTTTTATCTCGTGTAACTTTCTGGTTCTTCTGAGATATTCTTTCTTAATTTTTTCTTTCATCTCCTCTTGTTTGATGATATCAGCTTCCCATCTCCACAAGTATTTGTAGGTTTCCTTTTCTCCGAACTCTCTAATTTTGTCTTGTTTTGGTTGTTCCATTCCGTTCGTAATGTGTCGTTTTCCGCTTTTCATTACAAACATGGCACATTTTTCATTGCCAAATTACACCCCTATGTCATGACTGTATATTCTGACTGTGTGTATTAGAGTTTCCAATTCTTTTTCGTTTTTTTGGCGAACAGTTTAATGTCGTCCATGTACATTAGGTGATTTATCTTTTCCTGCGCTTTAGTAAGTTTGTATCCAGCTGTACATTTTCTGAGTATGTGGTTGAGTGGCATCATCGCAGTTATGAATTGTAATGATGCATGTCTTTGGAATATACCGCTTTGGATTTTTGTTTCAGATCAGTCTTTCCCGCCTGCTGTCAATTCCACTCTCCATATTTTCACGGTTTTCTTCATCTAATATTTTATACATTTTGAGACAGTTTATTATCCAGCTTTGTGGGACCATATAATATGCCTTTTTATAGTAATCCAGGCCATAGCCAGATTTTTTCGTCTTGTCTTGCTCTCGTTGAAGATGTGCTGATCAATATAGAGTAATCAACTCCTTTTTGAATTTCCCACGCCAGCGTTAGCCAATGGTTTCTCACTGGAGTTTGAGTGATAGCAAGTCTTCTTAAGTCTTCAGGTCTCTCCTCAGTATTCTACCCGATCTTAATAATTTTGTAGTTTGGGTGGTCTCTACTCGTCTTCTAATTCCCAAGTCCTCTAGTCCTGGTATCAATCCTTTGGTGACTGTACCAAGAGCACCAATTACAATTGGTAACACCGTCACTTTCATGTTCCACAGTTTTTTCAAATCTCTGGCAAGGTCGAGGTACTTATCTCTCTTTTCGTTTTCTTTCAATTTTATTCTGTGGTCAGTCGGGACAACAAAGTCCACAATTTTGCAAATTCTCTTTTTCTTGTTGATTATTACTTGGTTTGGTGGTCTGGCCGAAAGTAAATGGTCTGTTTGTATCTCAGAATCCTAGAGGTGTTTGTGCGTCTCATTCTTTAGGATGGACTCTAGGTTGTCCATATACCATTTGTTCGTATGGTCAAATTGAAATTTCTTGACAATTCCCAGTGAATCACCTTACCCACCCAGTCGTGTCTAGTCTTATATTCTTTCTGGGCTAATTTGCCTCCCACGTTTATTATGTGATCGATAGTTTCATCTCTATTACCACTTGTTTGTTTGTTTGTTTGTTATGCCTCCGCTTTTCATTATTATCTCACATAAATTTAAAAAAATAGAGTCTTTGGACAAAATATATACGCTATTAATACATTATCAATAAATGCAGGTTAAATTCTGTTAATTTATTTTTAAGTTATTTTCACTGAAAATCCTCTCATATTCTTTTTCTGGCCATTTTTTTCCTGATTGATTTCAACCGTGTGTCAATTCGTCTAGAATTATTTTGTGTCTAGAAGTTAGAGAATCGGTTTCATTGTACGTTCATATTTACACTTCTTTTTGCACGCGGTTGTTTCTTAAGAGGGATTCTTTTGCTCACGGTCCTATTGAATACGAATAACGGAGCTGGAATGAAGTGAAACGTGAGTTACCGTTCATATTTAATGATTATTGTTTACAAACAATTATAGCTTCAAGTTACTATTCTTAATGCAAATAATTTGCATACATTTATATGGTTTCAAGTATTCGTATCTAATACAATTAATTTGCAGATAGTAATACTTGAAACCATATAACTATCTAAAACTAATAATCTTTAAACAGATCTATTTGACCCATAGTTAGGAGACTAATTGATACTACCATTTCGGGTCAGAGTGGATCTGGCAATTAAGGGGTACTCCAAAATTAGAGCCTCACTATCAGATGCAGTTTAGTTTCGTACCCAAGACACCGCTGGGGAGTGGGGGTCTTAACCTCCGCTGGGAATATAGTCAGTGTATTCTAACCTCTGCTGACAGGACAGATTTTACGTTTTCTGACAATTGATGTTAGTGTCTATTGAAATCGAAAAGTCCATGGGCGATTCTGTGCTAAAAGATTCCCAGTATAGCGCATCTTTGCATTTTTTGTTTGAGAGTAAAAGGACAAGGATTGGTCAAGCAGTTAATTTCTGACATATTTCCTTGTTATAGAGCAGAGGTCTCAAACTCAAAGACTCCAAAGACTGGAGAAAAGGCTCGACGAGCTAAAAGTGAAATAAGAAAATGCTAATCTGCAATACAGCAGATAGGCTGGTATTTTTCGAGGTGGGGGTGGCATCAGAATGAATACGCATATGATAGTAAGTTGGTTATGTGAATTAGTTGAGAATGTATGTATTTACCCAACCCCTCCGCTACGGGCAGGGTGTGATACAAGGTCAATTTTTAAGAGGGGTAAATCTGGTTTGAATTTATTTTCCTTATTTTAGACTGTTTTCCTAAACATGGATAAAAAAAACCAGTCTGCCCTACTTTTTATTTATAACTGAGAGGGGAAGAATGAATGCATTCTATCGTCTCTAACGATAACCGTTACATTATACATTGTGTATGTTGGTATTTAACTAACCTCTCACTAAGCCAGTATATGACACAAGGTTTTATTTTTGGAGAGGCTATTTCAAAAAATTCTTTGTCCCTCCAGCATTCTCCATATTGGGGCGCCGCAAGCGCCAAGCTATCAACTCAGCTCTGCAAAGCAGGTATTGCTTGGAAAGAAGGTTCCCTGAGATCAAGCAAACTGCTCAATACCACCAACCCAAGGTGATCCCGAGTGAGAGCATGAGTGTGTGTGCGTGTGTGTGTGTGTGTGTGCAGAAGGGGACAAATCTTTCCTTTCAAATTTTCCTTAATTCTGTTTTATAGTTTTGGTAAAAACCCTTTTATTCTGTTTTCAATTTTGATAAATTCCGTTTTTGCCATTTAATGATATTTCATGGATAAATAAATTGTATTATAGATATTATTAAAACAGAGGGGAAAAAACAAAATTCAAAGTTTTTGCACATTTTTAAAAAATAGCAGATTTAGTTTATTTTAAATTCGCTTTCAAACATTTTTAATAATTTTCTATTTGTGTGTGTTGTCTCTCATCTCTGTTACACTTTTCCCACGTCAAAATGAGTTTAAAAATCGATTTCTTCTTACGTCACGAAACAAAAATTAATAAGCAAATAAATAAATAGAATAAAATGAAATAAGCCCCTTGTATTTTGTTGACTGAATTAGTTTTCCATTATCTATCATCCCTCCACCACAATAGGTATTTGAAATAAGCCAGCGTAGATTTCATTAACGTTCTTATTAAGAATTTTTTTTTAATGTATATGAAATTGGATTATTTTTACTTTTCAACTTGTTATCTTGAAGGGAAAGTGACAGAAATATTAAAGTGTATTCGATCCTTCTTTTGGAAGAAACATGGTTACTTGTGGGAGAAAAATGACCAAGTTTTCAGAAAATTTTAGTCTAAAAAATTGTTCTGTTGCGTGACATAAAAAAGTTGTTTGCAGGCCGCGTCTTTGAGACCCCTGTTAGAGTTCCAGATCTGATAAGTTCAACTATAATTATGATCAAGACAATTCAATGTATTTTCATATCTTCATTAGAGTCTCTTTGAATAAAAGACAAGTTTTTCTACATTTTCATTTGTGAATAGTTTGGTTTATTTATTGTATTTTCATATGAATGACCTATGAAGATGAATCACAAATTTTTCTATACCTCAATTACTGTTAGACATCCCCATTTTGTCATTCATCTCATATATTCGAAGGAAATTATTAGTATAGAACCATGCACAGTCATATTAACTAAAAATAATTAAGAAAAGAAAGACCATTACGTTCGAAAAGAGAAACTTCTTCATACTTCTTGATTTTTAAGACACACAGACACACCTACACATACATAAAAAGAAAATACTGATTTCTATGTGATATTCTTAAGTTTGTTTGTTTGTTCGGGTTTATGGCATATCAAACTTTGTGAGTTATTTGATGCCAAATCCTTTTTATACAAATAAACAGTTCTATTTCTAACAATTCACTTTAGCAGGAATACGCAGTTTAATTGTCAAGAACATTTCAATTTCAAGCAATTCAGTTTAGCATGATTATAGATTTTTGTTTACACCCTGTTAAATGTCAAAACAGTTCTATTTCGAACAATTCAGTTTAGCATAGAAAAACAGCTCTATTTCAAACAAATCAAACATAAGTACGCAATTTAAATGTCAAAACAGTCCTATTTCAAGCAGTTTAGTTTAGCATAAGTACACAGTTTTCTTCTATTTGACCCATAGATAGGACCCTATCAGGTGCTACCACTCAGGGCCAAAGATGACCTGGGAGCGAAGGCAACGAAGGGGTACTCCACATTCCCCAAAGCTCCAGCATTACTGGAATCTCACCATCATATTTTTTAGTATCATATCCAGGAGACGCGTTGGTGGGGTCCGACCCCTCTGCAGAGGAGGAGTCGATGTATTCTACAGTCCCAACCGACTGGGCAAGATATTCTTGTGGTACCATCAACAAATAAAGTAAACCGCCTTTTTGTTCGTAGCTTAGAATACGCTGACTATCCCCTACAGTATTCATTAGAAGAGTTTTGCATTACGCGAGTAGCAGCCGTTAATTCCTTCGCCAGAGTGTTCAACCCCCGAGAGGGGAGTGTATATATTGTCATCCACAGACTGACTGTTTCGTTGTATCACAACTCTTAGGTGTGGCTAGACACGCAGGACGCTTTAGGCTGTGATCGAAACCCTCCCAACTTTACTTTAGGCTTAAGGTTATATCAGATGAACTTTCTGGAATATTCTCTTTTGAATCCATTGACCTTCAGAAAGAATGAAAAATTCTGTTGCGACAGGCATTTCTGGAATACAATATGATTCCTATATCCCAGCCATGGGTTGAATGGATTTGGCATTAAATGAGCCACAAAGGTTGATAGAGCATTAAACAAAGAAACCGAACCGAATAGAAACCTATGTATAGGTAACCATTAGCCAGTAGCCACTTGCGGAGACAACACCTCTCAGTCTACACCCTTCATATCATCCCTGCTGTCACCAACGCTCTGCACTCAGCTTTTCCGATTGACTGGAAGTAGCTCGATATGCCATTGACTCTCAGATCATTACTTCGTATTAATGTGTGCAATGTGTATCATTGCCAATTAAAGAGGAAACGTAGAAGAAGGAGTGTTGAGAGAAGTTGATGGAAGAGAGATTGAGGGAAAAAAAAGTGTGTTTGCAAATTGACAACACCCTCCACCGACACCAACGCTGCAGTTAACGTCGTTTCAGCTGCTGCCCTCATTATTCATAATGAGAACGATGATGATGATGATGATGATAGCCATCATCAAGATGATCATTATGATATCTTCATGTTGTTGTTGATGATGATGTGGTTGCTGTTGTTAGTGGTGGTGGCTGTGAAATTTTGAGCATCTATAAATTGGTACTCATCTTATTAGAAATGATTTTCAACAATAATAAAAGAATTGTTGCAATGATTGTTTTGGTATTGCAAACAGATTGGTTTTATATTTAAATTAGCCGTTGTACCCGCACTTCGCTGCGACATTTTTTTTTTCAAGATAACTTTTCAATTTGCATTAAAAAAATGACCCTGAATGATTACAGTTTCCACCTTCTGTATACAAATTCACCCCCCCCCGAATAGAACTTGATTGATGTCGTATGATTTATTCTAGCTTCTTTGTTTAACGGTATATCAAGCTTCGTGTGTTATTTAATGCCAAAGCCATCCTCATAGAAAAACAGTGGTGGGATAATGAGTTTTATAAATTTCTCAAGTGTATTAATCCAAAAGTGAATGTAATTGCGTGACTGGGGTTCGAACTCGTTTACTTCATGATTGTAATTCAACACTTTAGCCATGAACGTCAAGAGGACTCACCCCTAATGTTACATAAAATGAAGACTGTTACCATATATTTGTGTGGGTCTGTGTGTGGATGCTTATATTTTTGTTTTCATTATAATCATCACAAATCAATTTGTTCTTAATTTGTCATTTCACGTCCGTTTATAAGAAAAACTTTGAGTCTCAATCGACAGCAGATTTTTTCATGGGTTAACATGTTAGTGCATCAACGTACATTGCGAATTGTATCACTTCGATAAAACTTGATAACTTTTCTGTTTTCATATTTGAAAAAAATGCGAAAACTATTGCCTGTATGAAAATAAAACAATAAAATCACAACAGTGGACCGCTATTTGTTAAAACCTAACCTGACTGATAGGTTAACGATAAGAAGGAAATCCCATCTCTCTGATAAAATAAAACGGGAATTATTTCCAGTTATAGGCATGTCAGCACTGCTGTACGGTTGCACCACTTTTACATTTAGAAAATACCTTGAGAAAAAGCTACATGGGAACTACACAAGGATGCTGTGTGCTATTTGGAACTAATCCTGGAACCATGAACAAATCCTATAAAATAGTAACTGTACATCCACTTACATCCCATCTCACAAACCATTCAAGTAAGACGAGAAAGACATGCTTGGCACTTCTGGAGAATAAAAACGAACTTATTAGCGACGTTCTCCAATCGACTCCTACTCAAAGACCCATCAGAGTTGGCCGAACGGCAAAGACTTACATTCATCAACTCTGTGTGGACACGGGATGCTGTTTTGGAGACTAACCAAGAACGATGACTGATAGGGATGGATGGGGAGAGATGGTCAAAGAAATCTAAGCTATGACTACTCCTGATGATGATGATGATGATGATGATGCATAATATAATCCGTCTTTACTTTTCCTAATTGTCGTTAAGCTATTGTTGAAACTGATTGTGATTAATTAATATCATTTGAAATATAAATGCAGTATTTTTCAGTTATTTTTTTTTTTTTGCACGTGTTCATATTGTGTAAGTGATGTGTCTTCTTTTTCACCACGTTCAAATAATTCATTTGACGTTGTAAAACTTTACTATTTCTAAATAATGGTAACGATTTCAAAATCTGGCACAATTTATTGAGCTTGTGGATTTGTTCACTTGTTTCATTAATGAAAGTTTCTAAGTCTTCTTCCTGAGTTTTTATTTACCCAACCCCTTCACCACAAGCAGGATGCGACACAAAATCAAATTCTAAGCGAAGTACAATTGGTTTGAATTCAGAGTTTTCCTTCTCCCAGGTCGATTGCCGTACCAAAGATAGAGAACGCAGTCTGCCCTATCCAGTTAGTGCAAAATGAATTTAGATTTAAACTAAGGTCCCAATGTCTATTTTTGTAAGACCATAAATGTTATACCATGCACATCAGATCTTTTTTCTGAATTTGTTATATTCACAGATGATACTTTATCACTTGTCTTCTATTTCTTCTTCATTTATGTTGTCAATTGACATTGCAACTCTTTTATAATCTATTTTCCTTGTTCACATTCGATTTCTTTGTTTGATTTTAGTTATTGCAAGTTTTATTAAACCTTCGACGATAACCATTACACCACGATAATTCCAACAGGATTATTGTATCTTCATCATTATCATCATTATCTTCATCATTATCATCGGTATTGTATCTTCATCATTATCATCATACACTTGTAGGTTCACTGCAGATACTGAGTAAGTCACCCCAGATCTATAGAGCCTTTCTTATTATAACAAGAGATCCAAACAATTCCGGTATCTGAATAGTTTCAGCGCTACTCCGAACTTCTAATGCATCTAATTCTATCTTCTCAGTTGCCTTCCTTTTTAGTTTGGCTTGCGATATTTGTCGTACACCGGACGAGTGCGGCACAAGATCTTTTTAAGATGGATCCGGTCGCAGGTCCGTGACCCAGAAACGCCCAGCATTCACAAAAATGCCTCTGGTCCCATCGGCTTTCACCTGAAAAGAGGCGCTGCAGACGCCAGGTTATAAACCTAGCCTCTCTGAGGAAGGTTTGAGCCTGAGGAGATGGCTCCTTGAGGCTCGAAGAATAAGTCAGTCTTGGCTGCGTGACATGAATGCCGGCTTCAGGTAGCCTCGACCGACTGTCACAAAAACCAAGACACAACCGACCAGATCCGTGTACTGCCGAACACGACCAACTGAGGCATCTGGTTAGCAGTCGTTGAATGACAACGGAATCTTTTCATTAAACCATCTATCGGGGGGTCCTCGCGTTGTAATGGTTAAAGCGATGGACTTCGGAATTGTAGTATGTGAGTTCGAAATCCACTCGCGCTATTGCGTTCACTTTCAGACAGATACCTTTAGGAAAGGCATGAACCCCCTTATCCTCGCAGCTATGGGTTAAATAGTATCACTACTGTTCTTCTAGAAAGATAGCTTTGGCATTAAATAACCTACAAAGGTTGATATGCCATTAAAACAAAGAAACCAAACCAAACCGTCAAGGAAGCTAACACTGATTGAATAACAATTGAAAAAAGTACGCCAACTACATTCCCTGTTGAGAGATAAGACCTCCCCTACAGAAAAGGGTGTCCTGAGTATGACACTTAACTGAATCTGATGGTGAAGCTCCAATTTTGGAGCTCTGTGAAGTGTGGAGTCACTTCTCCGTTGTCATTACTCCTAGGTTCACTCCGACATAGAGTCGTAGTGTCTTTTAGGGTCCCATCTATGGGCTAAATTCATCTGTTTAAAAATGATTCATTTTAGATAGAAATACATGAAACCATATAACCGTGCGCAAACGAACAATTAATATTGAATAGAAATGTTTGCTTGATATATCATAGTGTATAAATTATTTGCATCAGACAGAAATACTTGAAACTATACGCCTCTTAAGAAACAACTAATAAAAAAATAACCCGAGAAGAATAGACATATCCTGTAAATCAATCATTGAAACCGGATAAATATATACAAATTACTTGTATTAGGAATTGTAACTTGAAGCTATAATTGTTTACAAAAAAAAAATCATTTAATAGGAACGATTCTCATTGGCCCAGTAGGTAGAGTGTTCGCCAGTGGTCCCTAGAGACCGGGGTTCAATCCTTGGTCGAGTCATACCAAAGACTTTTTAAAAGAATGGTACTTGATACCGCCTTGCTTAACACTCAGTATTATAAGGTACGTATCAAGGGTAAAGTGGAGCAATCCAGGGAAAGAAGTAGCACCCTCCCTTACACCTCAGTGTAGTAGCTATTGAAAAGGGAGCCTTCCGGTCGCCCTCGACTACAGTCACCAACTTAGACTTATTTGAAGCTATATAATCACTTGCAAAATAAAAACTGACTTGAACATTAAATAACGTAACAAGTGCTTATAAAAATTTAAAAAAAGATAATCATAACTATATATATATATATATATATATATATATATATATATATTAGAATTAATGGTGAATAAAGAAAATATTTTACGTAACAAATATTTATTTTTTAACATAGTCTATTTCCTCAACGCTGCTCCTTTAATCCCATCGATCGACCATCAATTAAAAAAAAAATAGGGCTAATACCCGTGTCAGGATTAGAACCTGTTGATTCACCGTCATGTATTCATATTTATGAGAAGAATGACAATGTGACATTATGTTTTATAAGTAAATGATTTTATGATGATGAAACTTATGAAATTGTATGACAGCTATAATAATCGATTGGTGATTGAATTGAATATTAATAATGATGATTGTCCAGTCGGCTGAGGCTGCAGAATACACTGACTGTTTCTCTTCAGAGGGGTAAGATCCCCTCCCCCAACGAGTCTCCTGGATATGACATTAAATAATCTGAGGTTCCAGTCATGCTGGAGCTTTGGAGAATGAGGAGTACCCCTTTATAGCCATCACTCCCAGGTTAATTCTGACCCGAAGAGGTAACACTTGATAGGGTCCTATCTATGGGTCAAATAGAAGTAAACTGTGTACTTATGCTAAACTGAATTGTTTGATATGGCACTGTTTATTTATATAAAAATGGATTCGGCAATAAATAACCTACAAAGGTTGATATACCATAAAACCCAAACCAAACTAATAATAATGAACAATGGGATGATCAAATGCCGATCATGATTATTTTACCCCTTGTGGACTAATGGGTAGAGTGTTCACCAATGGTCCCGGGAGACCGGGGACAATCCCAGGTCGACTCATACCAAAGACTCAAAAAATGGTACTTGATGCCGCCTTGCTTAACACTCAGAATTATAAGGTACGGATCAAGGGTAAAGTGGAGCAATCCAGGGAAAGGAGTATCGCCCTCCCCTACACCTTGGTGTGGTAGCTATTGAAAAGGGAGCCTTCGGGTCACTCCCAAATAAAAATAAATAAGGAGTGTTTTACACCAGTTCTGACTGACCCTTTTTTCACTGGAGTCTGAGTGACAGCAAATCTCTTTTGGTCTCTAGGACTTTTCGAATTATTCTAGTCGATTTTAATAGTGCCGTTGTCTAAATGATTTCGATTCTTCTTCCAATCACCAGTTAATTTATTATCTTTTCTAGGTTGTTGGGAATCATTCCAAGAATCCAAAGTATGATTAGAATCGCTGACACCTTAATGTTCCGCAGCCTTTTCAGCTTTCTGAAAAATCTAATTATTTCTTTATTTTTTCGGTTTCCTATCCTTTTACTAAATGGTCTGCTGGAAAAGCAAAATTCACCAGATGATATGTCATTTTTTTTTTCTTGTTGATTAACACAAGGTCTAACTTTCTAACCAGGATTGGGTGATCTGTTTGTGTCTCATAATCCCATGAGTCTCATTTTCTCGAACAAAACTGTTTTATCTCTCTCACCACATCATCCTCATTTACTATTCAGTCGCATATTATCAATTTTAGCTCTGATATAATTTGTTCCAATGACATTATTTTATGCAGCTATTAAAGAGTTTCTCTCTTAAAGTTTCCTTTTCTTAGCCTGGTCGATATTTCATGCAGCTGCTGCCATGTTATCAATGTTTTTAATGAATGTTGTTAATTTATAATCAGAAGTTTACCTTCATTTTGTGAATGAATTTAATGCAATTACGTGCGGAATGCTGCCACATGCCCTCTACAGACTTTTTCAGTACTATCATTGTCCACATCACGGACGCCATGTTAAATGAAAAATAGCTACAGGAAAACCACACTCCTTGAGTAAAATCGAAGAAGGAAAAAAAGAAGATAAGGTATGAATTTAATAAAGAAAGACAAAAAGGGAGAAAAGAACAATTAGAGGAAGAATGAGAAAGAGAGCTTTCACCAGTCGGAGTAATTAAGATTATCATTGCATTCTCCGCGGTATAGTGAGTTTGTAGATATATGTATGTATGTATGAAGGAATATCTATTGTCAATGTATAGATATTTGAAAATATAAATTTCTATATATACGTGGCCGTGTATATATATGTATAACAATGCTTTTACTGTTTACATGGACATAGGTATGTACATATGTGGCTTTATTTTGCTATATATATGTTCGCACGCACGCACGCACGCACTCACGCATATATATATATATATATAGAGAGAGAGAGAGAGAGAGAGATGTACTTATTTTGTACTGTTACACAGTCATAATTTTGGTTACTGCATGTGTGTATGTGTGTGTTTGATAAAAAGAAAAGGATACTATATATATATATATATATATATATATATTTCGTACTAATTTGTATTAACCTACATTATATTCACACACGCTTACTCATTGGGAAGCGTTGTGGTTCATCTGAGAGTGTTGTGATGCAGATCTAATCCTAGGCGTATCACCTTTCATATCTAAATGGTGTCAGTTGTTTAATGTACTTGTTAAATCTACGATAGAAAATACCCCCTACGCAAACACGCACGCACGGACACTCATAGATTGTTTTCTATCACAGATAGAAAACGTTTTATATATATATATATATATATATATATATATATATATATATATATATATATATATACCGGAGATATGATGACCACAAAAGCGAGATACTGACAGTCACTAAACGCCATTAACTGTGTTAACGCTAGCCTAACTTAAATATATATGCTCTCTCACCGACATTGGGCATTATTTATTTATTTATTTATTTATTTATAGCAAACTATATATATATATATATATATATATATATAAAGTTGGCGACCTTAGTCGAGGGCAACCAGAAGGCTCCCTTTTCGATAGCTACTACACTGAGGTGTAGGGAAGGGCGCTACTTCTTTCCCTGGATTGCTCGACTTTACCCTTGATACGTACTTTATATTGCCGAGTGTTAAGCAAGGAGGTATCAAGTACCACTTTTAAAATCTTTTTTATGACGCGACCAGGGATTGAACTCAGGTCTCCCAAAGTAGAAAAAACAAAATAATCCAAATTAGATGAATTTATTTTTATGTAAAGCCAACGTTCAACGTTTCGGTTTTAATAACCTTCATCAGGACTTTGATATCATGAGAATTGTTCACACAGCGAAGGATGCTTGTCGAGATAACAGGAGGAAAGAAAATGTATATATATATATATATATATATATATATATATATATATATATATATATATATGACAATCCCTTTGCTATTTAAATGTTTACATGTACATAGTTATATCGGTATGTGCTTCTATTTCGATATATATATATATATATATATATATATATATATATATATATATATATATATATATATATATATAAGGATGGACTGAAAAGTTACAAACCTGATGAGTTCATATGATAACGTAAAATCTGCTTTGACAAATTAGATCTAAGCATGATAACACCGATGGAAGAAATGTGCGGACCATAAATGGGACTTTGTTGAAAAATAAATACTTTTTCACATTCCATGAGAGTATCTTACTCAATCAGTGAATTTTTCTGCTGACTTTTATATATATATATATAGAGAGAGAGAGAGAGAGAGAGAAAGAGAGAGAGTTTGCGTAACGATTTTGGCTGTTTTTCGAAAATATACTTCATTGTCCTTTCATAATTATTTTTTTATGATTATTTTTGTTTCCTTTCTTTTTTCTTTCTTCTTCTTTCTTCTTTTTTCTTTCCCTCTTTGCGAATATTGGTCAATTAAATAAACTCATAAATTCAATTAAATGTAAATTACTACTTGTTCCTTTAAAGATTTTTTTCATGAGGTAAATATCACCTTCTCTCTCACTCTCTCTCTCTCTCTCTCTCTCATTCTTTCTTCTTCCCCATTCTCCGCCTCCCCTCCCTCCCTCTCTCTCTCTCTCTCTCTCTCTCTCTCTCTCTCTCTCTCTTCAACCTTGTTATAGTGTTTATACTTCTTTCTTCGGTAGAATTTATCAATGCTAGGACTGCATTATTAATATAAAATGCAAAGAGATAGTTACTGTGTCCCAGGTTTGAACCTGAGTCAGCTATTCAAAAGAAGAACATCTTTACTGCATAATTCTATGAATGCATGGAATCAGTACACTCGTGTTAATTTTATCACAACCTTTCGAATGTTGCATATTTTAGTCTTCATTTACTGTTTTAATTCGCATCTCTTCCTTTGAAACAAAACTGATTACTGCAAGCAAGTTACAGGCGAAGATGCAATTTAGCACATCAAATGAAGCCCAAAAAATGCACTGGGGAAAACGTTGTGATAAAAACAAAGTAAAAATATTAATTTGAAAACGTCGTTGAGTCATAATTTATCTCAGGGTTTCCGACAAACTTGTATTCATACCACTAGTGGGGTAAAGCTCTTAAGATGGTCGACGTGACCGTCAAGATGTTGTTTAGCTAAATGCCCTTTCGCTAAGCTATTGGGCGATAATACCCAACTTATGAACAGAAATCTTTTATTATTGTATCATTCGTGTAGGATTCTACCAACAATTACTGAACAATAGAAGAGAAATAAACGAAATGTATTCCTTGTTTCATGTGGAAAGTGCATTCTAAAGCACACAATAATATAGTTTGATAGCAGAATTTCTTTGCGTATTATACACAAAGATATTCTGTTATCAAACTATCTTATTGTGCCCTGATGGTTGGACTTGGAA
This sequence comes from Sepioteuthis lessoniana, assembly GCA_963585895.1. Taxonomy (NCBI): domain Eukaryota; kingdom Metazoa; phylum Mollusca; class Cephalopoda; order Myopsida; family Loliginidae; genus Sepioteuthis; species Sepioteuthis lessoniana. Next base: position 33,143,469 of record OY757932.1, read on the forward strand.
AACACTGACTATACCCCTCCAGCAGAAGAGTAAGACCCTCTCTAAAAACAGGGGTAACCTGAATATGATACAAAACCTATTCTGATAGAGAGGCTTTAGTTCTAGAGATATGAGGAGTGTGGAGTACCCGTTTATTCCCATTACTCCCAGGTACACTCTGACTAATGTATTAGTACCTGTTAGGGCCCCATCTATTGCTCAAAGAGATACGTTTAAATATAATTCGTTCTCTTAAGAAACAACTTCATAAAAAATGTAAATATGAATGTACAATGAACGTGATTCCCTAATCTCTAAGTATAAAATAACCCTAGATGGGTTAACATGCCGTTAAAATCCATCAACCAATCGAAAAGAAGTTATTACCCAGAAAAGTTTGGAAATCTGTTCATTTTGGTTAAATTTCAATGGGACATGAGACCTAATCTGATTCCGTAATCGGTTGGGTTGTCTGTTGTTTTGCCACCACCGGCCACAATGTACTTTCACTTTGTTCTCCTTCCCCCACTTCTTCCTGTTTGCCCAAATTGCTTGACAGTTTTATCTTCCCATCCTCATGGAGGTCTTACGAAAGGTCGTTTCCGGTTTCTCGAATACCACTCAACAACTGCACGAGTCAACCTGTTGTCTGTGAATCTTGTAATGTGTCCGACCATGTGGAACTCCTGCTATCGGTACTCCGCGGTCACATCCTTCACTCCGTTCCGCTCTAGATTTACCTCGCTTTATATATGCTCACGCAACGATATTCCCAGTAAAGATCTTTCAATATGTTGTAACCAACTATTATTCTTCGTGGTTGTCGACAATCCGCTTGCGTATAACATCGCAAACAAAACGGTATTAAGAAAGAGAATATCACGTAGGGTCTTGTCCAGCTTTGCCTTGAGCACATCTTTTATGATTGGTGTGATTTATATGATAATAAAAAATGATAAAAAAAAACCTTTTGGGTGATGACTGGCTTGAACAACTTCCTCAATGGAATTCGAGTTTCAGCTCAGTTTGTCTGCATCTCTGCAGAGGGATAAGACTCCCTCAACGAGTGTCCTGTTATGACCCTAAACAATCTGATGGTGAGGCTCTAGTAATGCTAGAGCTTTGGGTAATACAGAGTACCACTTTTTTACTATCACTTTCAGGTACAGTCTGGCTTGGAGTGGTAGTACTTCATAGGTCCTATCTAGCCCCACAAAAACAGTGTACTTATGCTAAGCTTAATTGATAAAAATAAAACTGTTTTTACATTTAACTGTGTGTAAATAAAAAAAAATGTATAATTATGTCAAACTGAATTGTTAGGAATAGGACAGTTTTGAAATTTAAGCTGCATACTTATGCTAAACTGAATTGTCTAAAATAAAAGTGTATATGTATAAAGATGGATTTGGCATTAAATAGCCTACAATGGTTGAGCCATGAAACCCAACCAAACCAAATAATATATATTTGATATATATGTATTAAGATTATTTGGAATTAAATAACCTACAATGGTTGAGCCATGAAATTTAACCAAACCAAATTATACATATTTAATATATATGTATTAAGAGTATTTGGAATTAAATAGCCTACAATGGTTGAGCCATAAAATCCAACCAAACCAAATAATATATATTTGATATATATGTATTAAGAGTATTTGGAATTAAATAGCCTACAATGGTTGAGCCATGAAATTTAACCAAACCATTCAGTTCAGTAATATAATTTGTACTTATTTTCGAATGACCTGGCTTTATTATGCAACAAAGAAATAAGGGAAACATGTAACGTGGCGTAGTGGTTAACGTGCTGGACTGTGACATCAAAATAAGTGAGTTCGAACTTCACTAGCATTATTATGCTGACTTTTCTGACTAATACACTTGGAAAAGGTATGAACCCTCTTATCCCCATTGCTGTGAGAAAATGGTACCACTACTGTTATTCTATAAGGATAGCTTCGGCATTAAGTAATCAACGAAGATTGATATGCCTTTAAATAAAGAAACCGAACCAAACCAGAAACTTTAACAATTTTCTTCTCAACAGATTTGACTGGGCGACTATCGCTAAAACTTGCCCTTATGTATACTCTATGGCAAAACTATTTTTCATCCCCAGAAACCAACAGGGAACATGGATGGTGAATTAGATCATCTGTATAAATTGGGTGTAATTTCATGCCTATTTTTTTCCTTCCTCGGTCTGCTCCAGTCTTGATTGTTGGGGGTGGGGTAAGTAATGATACGTTATATCTGTCCATAGATTTCTCTGTTGTATTAAATAAGGCGTTCCAAGACAGTGTGTATCCATTACCAATGCCAGAAGAGGTAATTACAATATAGCAGTTGAGTGTACATAGGGGTGCTTTTTTTTTCTTTCTTTTTCCAAAAATTGACTTTCCAGATGCCGATCAAGTAGAAATACTTTTAAGAAAATTACTAGTTCCAATACAATATTTAAAAAAAATGGAATTATTGCCTATGTTACACGCAAGTGAGTCGCTCGGTCAGTTCTTAGAACCAGTTTTTATTTCTGTGCATGATCCGATTCTATGGTTTGGTTCCTTTTCTTCTGTGTAATTTAAGAGAACTCAATTTTGATGTCGACAATTCAACAATACAATGGCATCAAAAATTGTTTCTACATCTTTTATTGGATTCATGGTAGGATGATGATGTTGCTATGAAAGTATTTAATAACCTTTTGACTCTTTTATTCTTGAGTCTTTGTTGTATTGTAAAAAGATTAATCTTCCATGAAAAGTGCGATGCTTTTATGAAATCATTAAAAAAATGGAAGAAATTCTTCCGATAGAATTCCTATGTATTTTGTGATTTGATATAACTTATGAATTCCATAAATTTCGTGATGGTGAGCAAGCAAGACTAACAAACCATTACGAGTGAGTTCGAGTTTCATTGGGTGCCCCGTACATCTGGGTATGCTGTCTCTGAACCTTGCAACGAGACCAGCCAAGCGGAACTTTCAGTGCTTTGTGATCACATCCTTCACTCCGCTCTGCTCTCGATTTACTGCGCTTTGTTTGTCCTCACTAAAAGCTTAGTCAATAATTCATTCCATTTGTTTTGTATTACCAGAGTTACTTCCTGTACTACAATCTAAAATCCACCATATTCAATACTAATAGATAGATAGATAGATAGATTTTAACGACTTGTCAACTTGTCTCGGGTTATTTTATGCTTACAGGTATGGGAATCGCGTTCATTGTATGTTCATTTTTACATTTTTTGTTTAGTTGTTTTTTAAGAGTTTTTTTCCTCCACAATTCAATTGAATACGAATATTTTTTAAACAGATCTATTTAAACCATAGATGAGACCCTAACAGGAACTCCTTCTCCAGATCAGAGTGGGTCTGGGAGTAATGATAATGAAGGAGTACTCTACACTCCCCACATATCCAGAACCTGAACCTCACTATTAGATGCAGTTTAGTGTCATACTTAGGACACATCTTCGGTAGGGAGTCTTATCCCTCTGCAGGGAATAGAGTCAGCCAGGGTGGTCTTTTACTACAGAACAAGTCAAGCAAAGGTATATGCAAATGCATATTAGTACATTTGAACTTAATAGTGATTGTATACACTCGACTTTTACAAAGACTCAACTTAATATTTAATAGCTTTTTGTCTGATTGTAAGAGTTAGAATGTTTTTTTCTCCATAAAAATCAAACGTCAGCGATCAAATTATTTATAACGTCAACAAAAATAAGTGGAATGTTTAAAAAATTCTTCGTTTACCTCATAAACCTTTAATCATTGAAAAAATGTATATTCTTTCTACTTATTTTATTATTAAACCCCATTGTCAGAAAGGCATGAATTCTTTGTTTATTTTTGTTTTGTTTTTTTGTTTGCTTTTTTGTTTTGTTTTGTTTTGTTTTATCATGCCAATGGTAATGGGTATCTTAAAATAACCCCTTTCTGAATGTGTTTAGAAAAAGGAAAAGACGAGCTTATAATAATAATAATAATACTGTTTATATGAAATCAGTTCATGTTTATTAACTACCCTTTCCTCTCCTCTACTCTCTCTCTCTCTCTCTCTCTCTCTCTCTCACACACACACACACACTCTCACTCTCTCACATACACGGTCAGTGGATAAGACAATGTATTTCATTTCAAGGGGTTAATAGTTGGTTCGCTTTTCACTAGCATCGATACCGTAGTTAATTCCTATCTACCTCTGTTATATCAAAGTGCCTCACTTGGCAAACTAGGGTTGCAGACCATTTTATTGTTCAATTTTCTTGCCTCATATCTCTCAAGGTTTCTGACAAACTAAGCCAAGCTTAATAGATAACAGTCTGTAATATATATATATATATATATATATATATATATATATATAAGTCGGAATGAATGTACTGTCTAATTTTAGCTTACATATTCTAAATGAAGGAATTTATGTCTTTAGAAATCGTTAACATATTGCTTCCTAGAACATCATTTTATATGTCAACAAGCTTATAGACGCTCTGCTTGTAAACGTTTTGTGGGATTTTATGCAAAATATAAGACCTTTCTTTAGATGTCAACTTAACGCCATCCAAATGATTCTGGAATATCCTAAACAAGTGATAACCAGATCAAAGGTCATAAGAACATAGAGGATGAAGCAATTTTTCCCAATTGAGCTCCTCTAAGATATCTTTAGTCAATTGAGCCGTGTGAGGACGAGCGTTTTCGTGATGCAGCATGACTCCTTTTCTTTTGAAACTCATGTCATGGAGACGATTGTGATGTATTAGTAACTGTAACAGGAAATGGATGTGGTGACCCGAGTTCAAATCCTTGACGAGGCTGTTTGCATTTCATGTTCGCTTATACCCTTGAGGAATCAATGAATCCAGTTAATATCATTCAAGCTATTTGTAAATAGTTGGCTAGACAGAGATCTTTAACCTTGGTATAGCAACCGGTCTTGGAGAAGGAAAAACTCTGAATTCAAACCTGTTAAACTCCGCTTAATAATTGACCTTGTGTCGTATCCTCCTTGTGCAGAGGGGTGGGGTTGACATATCGAGTAAAACATGTCTAATGTGTTTTTTGGTTGGGATTAACATAGGGGTGAATAGCGAATAACATTGTGATCAATAAATTAATCATTGTATTATTCCAAAACGATAACAAGAACCAGTACTTTAGTAAATGTTGTCTAAAACATTCATCAAGAAAATTGCACATTGCATTCGTTCCAATCTATATATATATATATATATTTGTGTATGTGTGTGTGTGTGTGTGTGTGTGTGTGTGTGTGTGTGTGTGTGTGTGTGTGTGTGTTTAGGCAGCGGATTCTCTTTTTAAAAATAACAAAGATTTGTTTAGCTTTTTATCTATCTTTTCTTGTTGACGAACGAAATGACGCAACTGTGTTTGAAGGCGGATTTAAAAAAATATCCAGTCTCTATTCATGCGGTCAAAGCACGGGTACTTTCAGCTAACTTTGGTCATTATCACGGACGTGGGTACTCCTGTATTCTAGAGTTCAGAAATTGTTCTTTGCTCAAAGAATCTTTCGAGTGAGCCTGTTCATCACATGCAGGAGACGTCATGTGTAAACGCGTTAATCATCGTTATAGGTCTAAATGTTTAGAGATAGCAGCAAAGGATCGCGAGGCGGTAGGACTTTCCATTTTTGTAAGAAGCATTTTATTATCCCCGTTCTCAAGCTGAAAGATTTTCTTTCGCGCTCTCTCAATTAAAATCCTTTCATGTTTAGATGGCTTCGACTGTTAATGAAGAATTTGATTCTCTCTTCGCTGGGTTTTTTTTTTTTTTTTTTTTTCGCAAATGAAAAACATTTGTTCTTCCGGATTTTTTACATTTGATGAATTTTATTCTGAAGTCAATATTTTTCATCAGTATTAAATATTCATGTGTAAATCCGTTGTATTGATATCATCTTCACTTCATTGGTACTGTAACTTGGCATGAACAGAAATAGCCGGGTGAAACCCATTCCTCTCCGGGATGGTTTGAATTCAGTTTTCCTTCTTCTAGACAGGTTGCCTAAAAAGGCACACGTGCCGGCCTTAGGTAATATATCGAGTGAGTCCAAGTCCAGTGGCAGGCTCATCTGGCTCACATTGTACTAAGTGAGCCGATGATCAGCATGTCCAGTAGGGTTCGAGCCTTGGCTCGTACTCGACACCCGCTCCCGAAACCCCCTCTATAAAAAAAGACCTTGTGTCCAGTAGGATGCAGAAATGAATATTACCTAAACAAAACTAAAGAAATCTATCTTCTCTTTCATAGCTGGGAGGAGAGGAAGAGTTTTATTCATGCTTTTCCCAAGAACGCTAGCGTGAAGTGAAACGTAAACAGCCTCATTCACGATTTGAACCCGGGTTACCGACACCATTCCCCACTAAGATAAATGTTACGCTAAACACGCTTCCATCTCTTTTGTGGTTTAACGCCTTTGTCACCTTAGTTTAAAAATTTTTTTTCTATCATCATTTTTAAGAATCTTTTTTGTTCTGTATTTTAGTTATTATAAATGTTAAGTTCGTATCTTGGTATCCAGTCATCATTTTCTTAACACTGAAATCAACAATATTTTTGCTCTTTAATCAAATTTTGATTGCCTGTAATTATTGTTGTTGCAAATACTTTAACTTTGTGGGGGGGTAACACGTTTTGATTAGTTTTTAAAATCAAGTTACGAGTCAACGCATTCTTCGGTCATTAAACTAAATTGTCATTATAAAGTATTATAATAAAAACGTAGCTGTAAATGAGACTTAAACTTCACTGTACACGAGTTTGTATTTCAATAAGAATATCTTAATCAATTAGACAAGCAACACTGTTAGAAATTGGCTTTGGTTTCGGTTTCTTTGTTTAATAACAAATCAACCTTTGTGGATTACTTAATGTCAAAGACTGCCTTATAGGAGAACAGTAGTTGTACTATTTAACCCATAGCTCTGGGGAAAAGGGAGTTCATGCCTTTCCCAAGGATAATAGTCCAAAGAGGAACGTAATAGCACGACTAAAATTTGAACTCGTTCACTACGTAGAGCCATGGAGACTCCCTCCCCACTGTCAGAATTCCAGAAAATTTTCATCTGTAATTTTCAAGAACATTTTCTTTTTTCAGTTTATCAAAAAACAGACATGATAGAATTAATAAATATGATTGTAATGAATAGCACAAAAATGACTGGAAGACAACTTGTAAAATATTTATTATGTTAAAATTATTTCAGTTCAGAATCTGAACAAAATTAAAAGTATTAACCTTACGCTTACCCAGATGTGCCGACAGCACGGAGTCGTTTGACTCTCTCTCTCTCTCTCTCTCTCTCTCTCTCTCTCTCTCTCTCTCTCTCTGCCATGGCTCTTGATAAGTCCTCTAGACAGCATCTAATGTCCGCATAGAATTGATAAATGTAAATTGTTGTTGGTCGGTTAACACTGGTGTGTAATGGTTCATAGAAGAACGTCGCTTTTGAGTTTGTCTTTATTAGCATGTCTTGTTCGCCTTTCTAGAATGATTTACGAGATGGGAGGTAAGTGGCCATACAAGTGCTGTTTTGCTGAATCCTGAAAGTATTACTTATAAGTATATCCTTTAGATTCGCTTTCATTATTGTATTAGTTTACTCATATCATCAAAATAGTGACAGTATTTTGATAATTTTGTAATTATTTCATACTCATAGAATATCAAAAACTTTATGTTTTTCTGTATTTTCTAGTTTACGTTTGATGATTTTCAATAATGTTCGTCCATTAAGCCAATCTAAGTAAATGAGCCCCCTGGGGATTTATTCAAATGGGCGTAGGCTTGTGTTGAGACATTTACGCTTTTTGGATGAGCTGATATTAGAAACAGTTACTTTGAACAACATTCCTCAAGTTTTGAATTCAGAATTTTTTCCTTCTCTTTGATTGGTTTCCCTACCAGGGCCAGAGAACTCAGTTCGCTCAATTATTGACTTATTTATGTAACTGGGGTGGTGGTGAGATGAGATAGATACATGTCTTTCCATAGTGTGAAGAGAAATACAAACAGCCATAATTAAATTTGACTTGATGAATTCATTTCCCAAGTCTCTCAGCTCAGTTGGCTAGGGCTGCAGAATATACCGACTGCATCTCTGTATATCTAGATATGATACGAAACAATCTAATGGTGAGGCTCCAGTAATGCTGGGGCTTTCGGGAATGTGGAGTACCCCTTCATTGCCATTGCTCCCTGGTCATCTCTGGCCCAGAGTGGTAACACCCGATAGGGTTCAATCTGTGTGTCAAATTTGACATTTAAACTGTGTGTAAGCAAATGTCTGTTTGATTGAATTGTTTGTGATACATAGCAATACTTGGAACTATTTGACTGTGTGAATACAAATGATTAATAGTAAATAGAAAAATTCATATTAGATAGAAATACTTGAAACCATTTTATTGTGTACAAAAGAAGGAGCTCAAGAGCGTTTAAAAATGTATCCAGAAAATGAGTTTACAAATCATTTAGTATACGTAAAAACAGGTTTTAGCATTAAATAATCAACACTGGTTCATATGCCATAAAACCCAGCCAAATCAATTCTCTCTTTATGTTTAATATTCTCTGAATATCAAATTAAAGGGAAAATAACAACCGATCCTCTGCTATAAGTGAAAACAATTACAATAATTATAAGTCACTTTTGATACTTACATATCTTCCTTTAAAAATTTTATTTGCCTACAGAGCCAATCACAGTTCCTTGAGAAAAATGTTTCTTGTGTTTACATTTGTTGGCTTCTTTGATGAAATATAGTCCACCGTCCAAAGTTGAGAAATAACTTTCTAATCAGATTTGAATAAAACTATGGAATTTGATTAATGAAATTTAACCTCAAATTACATTTTTGCACCATCAGGAGATTACATGACATAATGTGTCGTATTACTACAAAAAAAAAAAACGAATATCTCGTTACTTTGTTGTGAGACCAGGTTGGGTCACACACACACACACATATATATATATATATATATATATATATATATATATATATATATATATATATATATATATATATATATATATATATACAACGACTATAAAAGAATCATTATTTTGTTCGAAATTTTATGCTTAAGGTTTTTGTGGCATTTTGATAAATAAAAAAGCACAGCAGCTTCTTAGATAAAGTATCTTTAACCGTTCAAAATTGACAAATAACTTTCTATTCAAAATTGAATAAATCTATGGAATTTTATTCATCAAATTTAACATAAAATCTAATTTCTACATCACCAGGAGATTACATAACATAATGCATCGTTTTACTATTAAAAAAAAAAAGGAAATAAACTTTAAAAAAAACGAATATTATTCAGTTCAAGTCACTTTTAATAAAGTTTTGAAGTATTTCTTAATCAACGAAATATTTTCGATTTTTGATCAAACAGACTAAACCATTTGTAATGACAGTACAGACTCGTGTAAAGAACGACTTTTTAAGACCAATTTTCACCTCAAAAACAAGAGGCCGTTCATTACACGAGATATGTTTCAGAAACGTCAATGCTTACCTTATTTCTTGGCCTAACCTTGTCGTAACTTCAATCCAAATTGTCACCGCGTAGCTTATAATTTAACAAAGGCTGTTAGTTTAAATAACAAGGTTTTTAATTAACATTCTTAATCATTTATAATATCTGTGCATATAATATGTACAAATATTATTAATAATAAACAAGGTAACCTAAAAAAATTCATTATCTTAACTAAAAGCTACATCAAGGTCTAGACTATATTGTTTATGTATGGTATTGCTTTTGTTTTGATTGTTTTACATTAGTTTTAAAAGTATAAATGTTTGAATGTTTTCTCTTTCTGGTATTGGATGTTGAAGAAATATATTTGTAGGCTCGAATAGACCAAAGTTTAGGATCGTTCATTACAGACAATATGTAATATAAACACCTTTTCGTGGCTAAAAATTAGGGGTCGTTCATTACACGAAGTATGTAGGGTAAAAACCATACATACTTATAAACATATACTTACTCCTGCGTACAATTCGCAAAATGATTATTTTATATCTATCCACTGACATCACTTGGTAAATATATGTGTAGATTGTTTTGACTAACTCAGACAAAATTGCGGGCCATCGTAACATACCTGCTGATTTATCATAAGCCAGCACTGTCGGATGGGGCTACAAAATACGCCGACTGCGTTTCTACTGAGGGGTAAGACTTCCTCTAACCAATGAGTGTCTTAGATATGACACTAAATCATCTGATGGGAACTCTTCAATTCTGGAGCTTTAGGGAATGTGGAGTAACCCTTTATTGCCATTACTCCCTGGTCCTCTCTGAACCGCAGTGTTAGTACCTGTTAGAGTCCTATCTATAGGTCAAAGAGAAATATATAATTATTTTCTATACTTGAAACCATTTAATTGTAATCAAACTAATGATATATATTACATTGAATTGTTAGTATTTCATAGCAATACTTGGAACCATTTAACTGTGCGCAAATAAATGAATAATGATGAAATACAAGTATTAAATAGCAATATTTGAAATCATTTAACTGGTTGCAAATAAAACTATTAGTGTTTGATAGCAATACTTGAAATCATTTAATTGTGTGCAAATAAAATATTATAGTTTGATGGCAATACAGGAAACATTTGACAGTGTGCAAACAAATAAGCTCTGGTTCATTAAAAAATTGTTATCAAAGTATTTGTTTACATATCATGTATATCTAACACACACACACACACACACACACACACACACACACACATATATATATATATATATATATATATAAACACGATTTGGCATTAAATTACCCACAAGGGTTGTTATGCCGTAAAACATAACCAAGCAATACTATCATAAGCATAAATGAGTTTATGTATTTGTATACAAAAAGCAAACACGTGTCATAAAATTACTTATGTCGATTTGGAAGTTCGTTCATTATTTTTCTTTTTTGTTTTTAAACATTCAAGAATGTCCATACCACGTTATACAAAATAATCATACCCTCACACACGCACACACAAAGAAAGAAAGATGCATGGGCTTATCCATATACATTTGTATATCAGTATGGAAATATTCATGTACATGTACGCATTAATACACACACACACACATATATATATATATATATATATATATGTGTGTGTGTGTGTGTGTGTGTGTGCGCGCACACGCGCACATGTGCGTGTGACCATACGCAACGCATACACATACAAATATGTTCTTATAAGCATATATTTAAGGAAAACAGGACTTCATTCGCATATAAGCAGCTTATTTGAGTGGCAGTCGCAGAAAACACAGCGTTTCCAATATTGCTAAATGAGTGTTCTCGTGACCTCAAGATGAACTTGTAAAAAAAAAGTCGAAACAAAAAGCATAAAATTTCATCAAGTTTGTTTTTATAGAACATGACACATGGGAAACAAATAAATATGACAAACCCCCAGAATAAATATCTCTATAAAAAGACCCAAAAATCCATCTTGAATGAATCGAAATTGTCGTAATTCGATTAGACACATTCTTTTGTTTCTCATCTTTGGACTAATGTACCAGTTTGTCAAATGTCGTTTTTAAAACTTTCCTTAAAACGACCGTAGATACTCGAGCAATGAACGATTAAGAGTTCGTCCAATACACGAGGTAAGTTTTAGAAACCTAAGCTTACCTTGTTTCTTGGCCTAACCTCAATCCAAAGTATCCCGTATAGCCCTTACCTAAACAAAGGCGATTGAGATAATAAAATGTTTACTTAACATTGTTTATTTTGCCTAATCGGTTGGGGCTATAGAATACACTGATTGCACCTCTTCTGAGGGGTAAGATCCCCCTCCAACGAGTGTTCTGGATATGACACTAAACAATCTAATGGTGAGGTTCCAGTGATGCGGGAGCTGTGGGGAATGCGGAGTACTCCTTCATTACCATCGCTCCCAGGTTCACTCTGGATTGGAGTGATATCACTTGATAGGGCCCTATCTATGGGTCAAATAGAACTAAACTGCGTACTTATACTAAACTGAATTGCTTGAAATAGAATTGTTTTTTTACATTTAACTGCGTGTAAAGAAAAACTATACTTATACTAAACTAAATTGTTTTAATTAGAAGTTTGACTAAACTGAATAGCTTGAAATAAAAATGTTTTTGACAATTCAATTGTGTACTTATGCTAAACTGAATTGTTTGAAATAGAACTGTTTATTCGTATAAAAATGGATTTGCCATTAAATAACCTACAAAGGTTAGTATGCCATAAAACCCAAACAACCATCTACAATCATTGTTTATTGTTTATAACATCTGTGAGTATGATATATACAAATATTATAAGTCGGAAACAAAGTTACGTCAAAACTTCGTTATCCTAACTAAAAGGCTTTGTTTTAACATTACGCTATTTGGAATCACGTTTGATGAGTTTAACAGGAAATTAGACCGAATCATAGATATGATAGTCTCAGTTGTTTTTTTAATATCATGATATGCACAGCTGTTATATTCTGACACAATCAACTTCTTAATTCATTTATTGACGATTATACATTGATTTTGATTGTATTACAATAGTTTAGAAAGTATAAATATGTTTGAATGTTTTCTCTTTATGTCATTGGATATTCAAAAATATTTTTGCAAGCTAGCATAAAAAAAAGTTAGGGGTCGTTCATTACATACAATATATGATAAAAAAAAACCTTTTTGTGTTTAAAAATTAGGGGTCGTTCATTGCTCGAATTCTGTCATTACTCGGGTTGATAGGGTGAGTTCAAAACATTAAATGAAGGCAGCAGCGACGGCGGCGTCAGTTTGAAAACTGTAAGACCTGGATCAGTATCATAGCTCTACCATGGATTGAATTTGATTAAGTTTATATCCCACACGTACCCTAAATTCAAATAGTGTCCCTTTTTTTCGTTTTCATGCAGAATCACTACACGTTTTCTCTCAGCGTAACGATTATCGTCGTAGGATATAGAATCGGCCACCCGAGTTCAAATCCTGGACGAGACTTTTTGTCTTTCCCTTTTGTGCTAATGCACTTAAGAAAGGTATGAATCCATCTGTCCCCACTTCCAACCATGGGTCAATAGAGCAGACTGGGTTCTTTAGCCTTGGATAAATTTAAGAGAATGAAAACTCTGAATGCAAACCAGTTTGGCTGCGCTTTTGAAAATATTCAACCCTTGGTGAAAGGGTTGGGTAAATACATACACGTTTTCTCTTGGGGGTCAGTCGACTCGAATTAGAAAGGAAGAAGTGAAGATCCGAGTGTCCTGTTCAAAAATATAAAACAAATTCAGAAAAACAACGTGAAGAAATGATTTTTCGTAGACAAGAAGAAAACCAGACTGAAATAATTAAACATTTATATTCACATTAAGATTTATGCAGTTTATTGACAAGATGCAATTCGGAATTTTCTAAGTTTTGTGCAAGGCATTTCTCACAGAATGAATGTCCTGTGGTCCAGTAAACATTTGGATATTTTACATACGTTGGCTCTTTCTTGCATTGTATAATGTTATCATTTCATTGCTGTCAATCTCAGAATTGTAGATAGGACGCTCGGATTTGAATTTTTTCCATTTTAATCTGAGTAGACCGACCCCACAAAGTGGTGATCCCGACGTAATAATCCTGTCCAGTCAGATTCCAGAAATCATTTATTTAATTTTGGATCATAATTTTATACTGATTTGTACAAAAGTTTTTATTTTCGTGATTCTGATTTGTTTTATGCGAAGGCGTTGCTGACTTATTTGTGCTTCACCTATTGGCTGTAAAATATAGGATTTTATATCCTATACTCTCTGACTTTTTAATCAGCTTTTTTATTTTATTTTTTCTTTTGGTTTGATTGATTGATTGATGATTCTTTGTTTAATGGCATAACAACCTTTGTAGGTTATTTAATGCCAAAGTCACTCTCCTAGAAGAGCAGTTGTGTTACTATTTAACCCATAGCTGGGAGGATAAAGGGGTTCATACCTTTCCCCAGGGTATTTGCCCGAAAGTGAACGTAATAGCGTGATTGGAGTACGAACTAGCTTACTACAATTGCGTAGTCCATCGCTTTAACCCTTACACCACGAGGACACCCCCTTTTTCTTTTGAGGTTTGTTGTCTGAGATCTGAGGGGAAAAAAGAAAGTACAGTAAATCAGATGAACATGTTTCTCAGTAGGTATAAAATCATCAGAATGAATTGATTATTACACAAAAATGAAACCTACAGTATTTTAGATTAAGTTTTAAGCAGGCTTTTCTTTTGTGTATGTGGTAACGAGTTTTGACAAAAATGATCTCTGAAACTTGCTTTTGACTAGCAAATTTTGACAGAAAGTTATCACTGCCAGGATTATTGGCATTTAATATCGTGAAGCTTGAATTTCTCTTGTGATCCATTTTTTTATGAAATAAAAAAAAAAACATTACTAGTAATACCCAACACCTCCGCACGAGCTGGATGTGACACAAGAGCAATTTTATGAGCGGATGTTCACATGCTTGAATTCGGAGTTTTCTTTCTCCTAGACTGGTTACCATACCATGGTTAAAGAGCACTGTCTACCCTACTATTTACCTATTGCAAGAGGAAGAATAGCTTGATTCACACCTTTACCAAAGGTATTAGCGTTATGTAAAATACAATCAGCTTCGTTTATTACTAGATAAATTGATTTCATATTTATTTCAGTATTTTTCTCAATGATAACAAAATAAGTTAACCATTGATTAGAGAGAGAGAGAGAGAGAGAGAGAGAGAGAGAGATGTTACCATAAATAATTTTGGATCTTGCTCATAGACATCGATTGATTGATTTAACTGCATGTCAACTCATCGAGGAATATTTTCAAGCAAAGAGGTTAAGGAATTGCGTTCATTGTATGTTCATAGTTATATTTTTAATGCAATTGCTTCTTAAACATTTTTTTGTACACGGTCCTATCGAATATGTGTAATTTTTAAACCGTTCTGTTTGACCCCAGAAATGAGACCCTAACAGGTACTATCACTGCAGGTCAAAATAGACCTGGGATTAATGGAGTACTCCACCTTTCATAGATCTCAGAGTTGACCTGGGATTAATTAAGTATTCCACACTCCCTAGATCTCTGAGTCGACCAATGATTAATAGACCTCAGAGGGAACCTGGGATTATTGGTGTACTCTACACTCCCTAAATCTCAGAGTAGACCTGGAATTAATGGAGTACACCACACTCTCTAGATCTCTAAGTAGACCTGTACTCCATAGATCTCAGAGTGGACCTGGGATTAATGGAATAACTCCACCCTCTCTAAATCTCAGAGTAGACCTGTAATAAATGAAGTACTCCACACTCCCTAGGTCTCAGAGTCGACATGATTAATGGAGTTACTCCACCCTCCACAGACGTCAGAGTGGACCTGGGATTAACTGAGTACTCCACATTCCCTTGATCTCCAGAACTAAACTTTACCATTTGATGTAGTGTAGTATTATACCTAGGACACCTTTTTTGGTTATTGCCCCTCTGTAGGAGAAGATACAATCAACCTATTGTACACCTCACCGACAGGGTGATGACCAAATACTGTAAGATGTAGTTTTGAAGAAATAATTCCACGAAGAAAAAAGAAAAGAAAAGATTATTACTCATTTCTGGAAACGTTTTCTCTGCATTCATGAAATGGTTCTCAAGAGGTATTCATAAGAAAATTTTAAAGGATTTGACTTTTTATGGCGAATATTTTCTGGGCGGATACTGACAAGATTTTTTAACTTGACAAGTATTTCCAGGTTCTATTTCATTGTACTCATTAACACGTACTCACACAAATATTTACACACACGCACACACACACACGCACATACATAGATACATACATACACACTTACTGTAACAAAGAAAAAATACCGAGGCTCCAATCGTTCACTTACTCCCAACCGCTTTCCTCATTAAAAACTTCTCAGGCAAAAAAAGAGTTTGTTTCCTGCTTACAGGCTGACTAATTTGGAATGTCGAATGACAAACTCGAATTAATTGATTATCAACCTCCCTACCCCAGCCCAACATAATCTTTCTGTCTCCTCTTACTCCCTTGATCACCATCATCCTTACCTTTACCAGCATCACTATAATCATCATCAACATCATCCACAATTCATTTCGCTACTCTCTCTCTCTCTCTCTCTCTCTCTCTCTCTCTCTCGATATAGAGGCTCTACTTTAAGAGATCTGGTAAGTATGGAATTATCGTTTATTACTATTCTGATCCGGAATAGTATAGTCAGTTAGGGTCCCATCTAACAATCTTACCCAGTTGGCTGGGGGTGCAGAATACACTGACTGCACCTCTGCAGAGGGGTGAGACCACCCCCAAAGAGTGTCCTGATATGAGACTAAACAATTTGATGGAGAGGTTCCAGTGATGCTGGAGCTTTGGGGAATGCAGAGTACCCCTTCATTGCCATTGCTCTCAGGTCCACACTGGCCCGGCACCTAATAAGAGTCCTATCTATGGGTTAAATAGAACTAACGGCATACTTATGCTAAACTGAAATGTTTGTCTAAACTGAATAGCTTGAAATAGAAATGTTTTTTGACGATTAAACGGTACTTACATTTAAACTGCGTGCTTATGCTAAACTGAATTATTTGAAATGGAACTGCTTTTTGACATTGAAACTGTACTTACACTAAACTGATTTGTTTAATATAGAACTGTTTTGACATTTGACTGTGTGTAAACAAAATCTGTACTTATAAAAAATTGAATTAGTTGAATTAGAACTGTTTGAATAAACTGAATAGCTTGGAATAGAAATGTTTTTGACAATTAAACTGTGTACTCATGCTAAACTAAATTGTTTGAAATAGAACTGATTATTTGTATAAAAATGGATTTGGCGTTAAATAACCTACAAAGGTTGATATGCCATAAAGGCCAACCAACCAACCAACCCATCTATCAATCAAATTGATCTGTTTATAAATCATTCATATTCGATAAAACTTTTAAGAAACAACACAAAAATGTAAGCATAAATTAACTCGAGACGAGTTGAAATGCCGTTGAAATCAGTCAATTTGCTCAGTAATTATGTTTGTGTGTATTTACCCAACCCATCTGCTACATGCAGGTAGTGACACAAGGTCAATTTTTTAAGCAAGATTCAGCTGGTTTAAGTTTAAAGTCATCCTTCTCCTAAACTGGTTGTCGTAAAGAATACAGTCTGCCCTACTATTTACTCATAGCTGAGAGAAAGAAAACAGATGGATTCATACATTTTCCGAGGCGATCTGCATGACGTGTATGTAAAGATTTGAGTTATTAATAATTTCCTTTTTAGTAAGATATAATTTTATTCATGAATGGTTTAACAATGGATTAATTTTAATCAGTCGCATTTGCGCCGTTATTTTGAATCACCCCTTCCAGTTTTTCAGGTCGCTTGTGGATTGCTCGCGAGTAAAATTCAGAAAGTTTTTCACAAAAGTTTTCACCTGATCTTCTTGAGAATTTTTGTCACTCAGGGCATTTTTGTGGAGAACGAAAAAGATGGAAATCAGTGGTGAATATGTTGAAAGGGAAAGAACAGACCAGCCTAAATCCAATGTTCATTCCTACTGAATATCATATTTACCCAACCCCTCCGCTCGGGCAGGATATGACACAAGGTCAATTTTTTAAGCGGAGTTTAACAGGTTTGAATTCAGAGTTTTCCTTCTCCTAGACTAGTTTTCTCGTCACGGCTGAAGAACTCAGTCTGTCCTACTATTTACCCATAGCTGGAGGGAGAATAATTGGATTCATACCTTTCCCAAGGGTATTAGTGCTATGTGAAATGCAATCAGTCTCGTCCAGGATTTGAACTCATGTCGCCGTGTCCATTTCCTTCGACTGAATATAGCCTTGCATTATCATTGAGAAACACCATATCTCTTCTACGAGTGCGGGATGTTTCTTAGAAGGTTTTCATGCTCACTTTTTCTATTTTTTCAAGGGGCGACAGGATGAGGATTGAGTCGTTTTGAGGTCAAGTTCTAATTTTCGAGGACTTATTCTTGTGCGGATTGCATTCCACTAATTTTTTGAAAATATCTTGATTGGGTTTTGATGAGCTTCCTTGTTTGGGTTCATTTCTCAATAACCAGAACGAAACTTTGAAAACCAGTTTCGGACTTGGCGGTCTGTAATGACGCCTTGATCATAAACACTGCAAATGTTCTTAGCTGTCTTTATAGTGTTTTTGTTATTATCAAATTACCACAACATTACATGTGGAATACGCACTTTCAGTTTGTATATTTTAGAGACGTGAGATCAAAGATTAAATCATGATACGCACTCGTTCAATATTGAAATCAAGATGACCGGTGAAAGCACGTTTTAATCAAGTAACTTCTTGTTTTGTTTAAAATATTGGAAGATTGAAATGCGTAGTTACAAATTGCTTTTAAAAAACGTAAATTATTTATGACTCAAATCAATGTGTATATAAATAATCGTAATACAGTAAAAACGGAACATTAAAGTGAAATTGTTATCTATAATTAGATTATTTCCCATCTACCTAAACAGAAGCATCAGTATCATCTGGGACACCTTTTATATGTCACTCTCAAAACATTTAGTAAGATACATGTTGTCAATGTTCATAAACGAAAGAAATTATGGTAATGTTTCTTTAATATACATAATTTGAATAATATATATATATATATATATATATATATATATATATATATATGTGTGTGTGTGTGTGTGTGTGTGTGTGTGTGTGTGTGTGTGTGTGTGTGTGTGTTGAATAATATATATATGTGAATATATTACTATAATGTTTCTTTAATATATATATATACCAGAAATTTCACTCTCTTGCTTGGTTGGGTTTTTATGGCATATCAACATTTTAGGTTATTGTCAAATCCATTTTTATACATATAAATAGTTCCATTTCAAACAATTCTATTTAGCATAAGTGCGCAGTTTAAATATTAAAACAGTTCTATTTCAAGCAATTCAGTTTAGCATAAGCACACAACTTAGTTCTATTTGACCCATAGATAGGACTCTATCAGGTGCTACCACTCCGGACTAGAGTAGACCCGGGATCGATGGCAATAAATGGGTATTCAGCATTCCCCAAAGCTCCAGCATTTACTGGAACCTCACCCTCAAATTGTTTAATGTTATATCCAGGACAGACGTTGGGGGAGTCTTACCCCTCTGTAGAGATGAAGTCGGTGTATTCTACAGCTTCAGTCGACTGGGCCATTTCATTCTCTAAACATTTATTTTGTTACATGTAGTCAATGATCATTAACGAAAGAAATTATTGTAATGTTTCTTTGATAAAATATCGATGCATAACCATTATGTGATATACTCATGTCGTAACGGTTATCTTTGTTGAAAATCCTAAACGAGGCTATTTGCATTTTCCCACAGCACTAATACCCTTGGAAAAGTATGAATTCGACTATTATCCTTACAGCTATGGGTAAATAGTAGGACAGACTGGCACTTAAACTTTGGTATGGCAGATGGTCATGGGGAAGGATAATTCTGAATTCAAACCGGTAGTAAACCTGGAGAGGGAGGGACCCTGCTATGCTATTCGGACTCAAGATACACTCTATGAGTTGCGCCCCCACAACAAAAAAGGTTACCGACCCAGTGACAAATAGAGAGCAATCCTCCAGCAAGACTCAAACTCACGTTCCTTTAAGAAATAAAAACTAATAGAGATAAAAATAAAAATTGTATACCACAAAAATGTATAATAGTATTTGTGTCTATATATAGGAGTGTGTTTATTATTGCTGTATGTGTATAACTAAAGTATTTCGTGTGTGTGTGTGTGTGTATACGCGCAAGACTGGAAGAAAAAGAATTCACCACTTTATCTTTAATGTCCGAGAACAGTATATTATCTGGGTATTAAAGATATAAATGACCAAACTGTCGAAATTCACACACACACGCAGACACACACATTAATTCAGCTAAATTTGTTATATGACAAAATAAGTTTATGAAGATTATGTTGCGCCAAACTTCCAAATCAGAAGAGTTTGCTTTTACTGAAGAATTATCACTTGAAATGTGACTTGACCACTGGCGGTGGTTGGAAATATGAAACTCCTTTAGTCGCCGCTAAGTATTAATAATATGTATGCATACATGCTTGCATTCATGCATATGTATATATATGTGTATGGGTGTATGTGTATGCATGTGTGTGTATGGGTGTATGTGTGTGTATGGCTGTATGTATATGGGTGTATGTGTATGTATGTGAGAGAGAGAGAGAGAGAGAAGAATGTGAGTGCGAAATATTGCTGTAAATACGATTGAATCTTGTTGATAGCTAAGTTCAAATTCAATTCACAAGACAGACATGAATGGCTTGAGAGATCTGACGGCAGTTTATAACTGTGGAACTGAGACTAGCTTAATCGGCGAAAAAAGTGGCGAAATTCTAATTCCGGCCAAGAATGTTTGCGTTCACATTACCTTGAGAAAGGCATAAATCCACTTCTTGCGCTCAATTGTGGGTAAAATAGAAGACTTATTGGACTTTCTAACCTTAGTGGTAGGCAATCAAACTAAAAGGAAACTCTGAATTTAAAACCTTTGGAAAGGCAACAGAAATCCACTCCACGATCTCTCCAAAGAACAATCATGGCAATGCACAATTTCTGACAAAGGAAGCTGTGGCGATGTTATGTTTTCAGGTAAATAATATTGAACTCGGAGTTATATTCATCATATTCGAATTGGCTCATTGCTTCACAGAGTTTTAATCGCCCAGTTGCGAAAGATCATTGCACTTTCTATTTCCTATTACTGCAGCGTCTGTATTTAGTCTACCCAGTCGGGGGGGGGGGTTTGAATACACTGACTGTATAAAATAACCCTAGACGGATTTACATGCCATTAGAATCTTTCAATTAATCAATCAATCTGAATTTTGCTTGCGATTATCTGTGATTCTAGAATCAACTTGAAGAAATCGTGAAAACACAAACACATTATAAATAATTTTTTCATTCAGTTTAATTTGTTTATCACTGAAAGCCATTATATATAGTTAAAAAAAGATATGATGGTGGCGGTGGTATTGTTGGTGGTGGGTGTTAGAGCTTCTTCTAAAGTTATCGAAGAGCGATCTGATCAAAATGCAGCGTTGAAACGAAGGAGTAATCAACGGATATTAGATATCTGGAATATTGGGCGTATATCGCAGTAGAATTATATAACGGTTTAGGTGAAGGAACGATATGAACTGATATATAATCTAGAAATTAGGCTATACGTGCATTGTTATGCAAATATATTCCCTGTTGAGACGCCAAAAAAAAAATGCTTTCAAAATTTATAATAAAAATGTAATTAGAAACCAAACGTTTTTTTTTTTTTTTCGAATGTAGAACACGCGTGCCGTTGTTATTGTTTTTACTCTTATTACTACGATCATTTTATTTGAAAATATGGGTTAAAAGGCGTAAGCATTGTGATAATACAAGGTCAATAGGATTATACATTACAGTTTGTTTATTATACAATAAGGGTGAATGCTTTAGAGGTTTGGCTCATCTGGAAAAGACGTTCGTTTTCTAAGTGATCTTTTTATTCTCTCAATTTATTTTTATTTTTATTTTTTATTTTTTGGTAAATGTTGTCGGTCAGAATACTAAGCAGTAATTAATCAATTTGGCTTCTTAATTAAATGACATATCAAACTTCGTGGATTATTTAATGCCATAGCCAACCTTGTAGAAGAACAGTAGTTGTACTATTTAATCTGGCGAGAGATAAAGGGATTTACACCTTTTCCAAGGGGATTAATTTAAAAGTGAGCGTAGCGGAATGCCTGGAGTTTGAACTCGTATATTACGATGTTGCAGTCAAGTAGGTTAGCCACTACACCACAGAGACTCCCCACCCCCAATTAATCTATTTGTGAAGGTATAAAATATTCAAACCTTACTCGAATCAATTCTGACCTTCCTTCTCTTTAGGATTTTTGCTACTATTACTATTCCTGTTTCGAACACCTTAATCTGTTTGGACAACTGGGCTTGACGGTAGGACGTAGAATATGCTGACTCTATCCTCTTCGCCGATGGAAGACCCCACAAATGGTATTCTAGGAATGTCACTAAACTGCATCCGATGGTGAGGCTCCTGTTCTGATGTTCTGGAGAATGTTGAGGACTCCTCCATATCCATTACTCCCCAGTCTTCTCTGATAAGAGTGGTGGTAGTTTTTCTATCAATGAGTCAAATAAATTTGTTCGAAAATTATTCGTATTCGATAGGACTGAGTGCAAAAAAGACTAAAAAAAACAAAAAAAAAAAAACACACACACGAAACAATTACACAAAAACTGAAAATATAAAGTACAATGAACGCGATTCCCTAAACTCTAGACATAGAATAACCGAAGACAGGTTAACATGCCGTTAAAATCAATTATCTTTAAATACTTCTTGCTTGAACTATTACACTTATTATGGATCCAAATTGATCTTTTTTCTCCTTCATCAAGATCACTTGTTAATTCTTAACGTCTAATTTTCAGAATTTTTGTCAATAGATTCCTCAATTGTTCGATAGCGTTTACTGGGTTGATTTCACTTACGCTGTAATAAGATTAAAATCTCCCAACAAGCACTTTAGAGCATCGCGCATTTTGTGGTTTGAAGCGTAAAATAATTTACTTCTCGAGGTCTGCACCTCCCCATTGCACTTAATGTGGTAGGGACACGGTCTATATTTAACTATTGAGATGTCCCAGAGAAATGCAAAAAGGATTGTACAATTTTTGAATATACCAATGCATAGACGTCAGCATCCCCACACAAAGTTTGACCTTGTCTTGTATCCGCCCTCATGTAGGAAACGGATAAATCTGAACAGCACTTAATCTCTCTCTCTCTCTCTCTCTCTCTCTCTCTCTCTCTCTCTCTCGAAATAAACTGTAGTTCACTTACCCATCTTTGGCTGCTCCATAACTGTCAATTTCATATATTTTGTTTCTTAATCCCCCAAAAGAATGCAGGAAATTGACAGTTATGGAGTAGCCAAAGATGGGTAAGTGCACAACAGTTTATTTTAGGTTTTATCCTTCTACATTGGCCGGTATTAAGTCGCATTTTACAAAGTTGCTTTTTAGATGTATGAATGAGGCACCCAATGAAACTCGAACTCACTCGTAAAGGTTTGCTAGTCTAGTTTGCTAAGCATTACACCAACCGAGGCTCTCTTGGTCGGTATTGAGTATTTTTAGAAAAAAAATTATATATATATATATATATATATATATATATATATATATATATATATATATATATATATATATATATATTAGTAAAGTTAGCGGCCGTAGCCCGAAGGCTCCCTTTTCAAGATACTAAATCGAAGTGTTGGGCAGAGCGCGCTACTCCTTTCCCTGGATGGCTCCCTCCACTTTGCCCTTGATTCACAACTAAGTGTTAAGCAAGGTAGCGTCAAGTACCATTTTTTGAGTATTTGGAATGACTCGACATGGGATTGAATCCCGGACTCCCGGGTAATTGGTGAAACTCTACCAACTAGACTAATTAACACGCAAAAGTAAATGTTTTATGCAGACATTATGGGAGAACCTTTATAATATAATTTCAAAAAGTTTCCACATGTTCACCATCCCTGACAACATCTTCAAAAAATTTCCCACAGGTGATTAAAAAATTAATATTTCTCTGAAATTATCTTTATTAAAAAGGCAGATCACTTGGGTAAGATCAGGATGGTTATATTAAGTTTAACCACCTGATTTCAGCTTTTATCTGCTTTGTAGGGTTAAGTTTATTGCTCGGCGTCAGTGGTGCCCCAAAAGGGATATGCCGATGGGGCCAAATCTTTTTTGGTCTATCCATGTGTGAGTCTCAATTTATGCGTGGGTATCCACTAAACAATGACCTTGTGTAACGTTCTGTCTTGGGGAGAAGTCAATTAAATACCCTTATCCTCACCTCCGACTATACTTGGTTTCCGGGGTTGAGTTTATTGCTTGGTGCCTGAGGTGCCCTAATAGAAGAATGCTGAAGGAATCAAGGATTTTTGGTCTAGCCACGAATGAGTTTTGATTTGTATATGTCTCCCCACTATAAAATGATCTTGTGTCATATATCGGCTTGGTGGAAAGTCGGTTAAATAGCTATCATAGCAATTATAAATGTCATCTTCGTTGTGTCCTTGATGAATAATTAACCAGCAAATTGCGATATACAATTGTTACTTAGAGGAATTATAAAAGGACTAACCTAAATTGTAAAAAAGTATATAACTGTGATCAGTCTATCTGTTTGTTTTGACTGTAGACAGCACTGAAAAGAAAGTAGGAAATTAAATCTCTTAAAGCAAAATGGTTAGCGATGGAGAACGACTAGAAGGCATCATCTCGTTGAAAAAAAAATTTAAATCAGATCTTTAACACTGTGTATAATTGATTGATTTTAACGGCATGTCCACCCTCTTGGGCTAGTTAAGGGAATTGTGTACGTTTATATTTACATTTTTTGTGTAGTTGTTTCTTAATATATATATATATCTTTTTTTGCACGCTGTCTTATCGAATACAATTAATTCTAACCGGATTTATTTAAAGCATATCAGATTCAACCACTCCGGGTCAGAGTTGACCTGGGAATAATGGCAATGAAGAAGTTTGCCACACTAGATCTTTACCATCAGATGCAGTTTAATATCATATCTATGACAACCTCTTTTTTAGCGGGGGTGTCTTACCCCTGTGCAGGTGATAGATTCAGTGTAGACTTAGCCCTGTCGACAAGGCGATTTGGTATTGAATAGTAAAAACACACCACTTATAGTTCACTTTTAAAAGTAAATGCTTGATTTAAGTTATGAATTAGTAATAACTTTATCAACTGTAAGCTTTGTGCAAGCAAACATCTGATGGAATTCAAGAAGAAATATATTAACCAAGGAATTGTAAGGTTGAATTTCTCTGATAAAGTATTTAGAACATTAACACGTTAAAATATTAATTCGCTGTATTAAAACGCAGGTTAAGAAATACAAATGATCTAATATTCATTATTTCATATATACTGTCTGAACAAAAAAAATTATTATTGCCATATATTTTAATGAAATGAGAAATGATTATTTCCCTTGTCAACGTTCCCTTAGTTAGGTCGAAAAGTTATAATTTTCAAAAACAAATATATATATATATATATATATATATATATATATATATATATATATATATACTCAGAGATACAAAAAAAGGAACTTTTTAAGAATTTTCTTTTTCTTGATTTGATAATCTAGTTTGGAATAAGTCCTTTGATAATGGCTTGTAATCAGTGGACAGAGGAAAATAACCACTTCTGATGTGTAAGACACATTGAAGTTTCATTAAAATTTATAAAAATAGAAAGTAGTGTAGTTTTTTTTTTTTTTGTTTTTTTTCAGATTTTTTGTCCAATTCTTGATACTAAGGATTTTACAACTATGAATCAAATGGAGCGTTCAATTCTTTAATTCCTAATTATGTTGGTAAACTTATTTGATTTCAGTAATGTTAATCAAAATGAATAGTTGATTGGTAGCATTTAAAGTGAACTTTATCTAATAAGCTACATCGTGTTGAGAAGGGTGCATTGTTTGTTTGTTTTTATTAAGCATATCAACAAAATATTAAAATCTATTATTTTTTACCTCCTAATTATTTCTACCTCCTAATTATTTCTACCTCCTAATTAACCCAGTTAGAATTCGCTTAACTAATTTTGTCTCAAGTGATTTTCATCTCATGTCTTATATTCATTTTCATCTCATGTCTTATATTCTGTAAAAAAATTCTTAACTGTAATTTTGTTTTTTGTTAAATATTCTTAAAGTTTTGGAAATGTTATAAACCATGAATTGATGTATCGTCAGGTTTTCTTCTCAAAGAATGTTCCTAACCTGTCGGTGGAACTTTTAATATATAGACTGTTCCCCCTGCAGAAGGGGTATGACCCTCATCAAAAAAAGAGGTATCCAATTTCTGTTCTGTATAGGGACAAATTGTGACATCATGAAAACGTTGAATTACCAGGACGTTTAACAAATGAATACAAAATCGTTATCATTCATATAATACAATTTTAAAAGATTTGGTTTTATAAGAAATATTTTTTTAATTCTTGAGGTGATAATAATTCGAAAACGGTATCAACATAGCCATAAAAAGTGGCCATTTAATATTAGCACTGTGCAATGGACCATAAAAAGTAGTGTTAATCTTTTTCAGACAAACATATGCATATAGTGGAGGCGCTGGTGATGTAATGGTTACCGTCGTAAAAAATGGACACGGCGTCTCGAGTTCAGATTCTGGACGAAGCCGTTTGCATTCCGCATATAGCGCCAATACCCTAGGGAAAGGTATGAATCGAGTTATTCTCCCTCTAGCAAGGGGTAAAATAGAAGGGCAGACTGAGCTCTTTAACTTTGTTATGACAACCGGTCTGGGAGAAGGAAAACTCTAAATTCAAACCAGTACTAATCTGCTAAAGAGATTGACCGAAATGGAGGGGTTGGGTAAATACATGCAGTATGATTATTGTGGATAAGATACGAACACTTTAGAACAATAACCTTAAGAGAAAGAAAGACTGTTGAGGTTTCTTGTCTGCGCTTAAATTATAAAACAGTGATTTTTTTGCTCTCATGTGAATATGTATTTTTCGTAAAAAGGCAATATTAAACAGAAATGTTGAAATAATAAGAATTGTGATAACATTTGCCAGCACCTCTACTGGAAGCAGTGAAAGAAAAAGGGGAAAAAGTCATTTGGTTTGAGATGAAAGAATCCAGAAGAGGAATTGAGAGGTTAGGGAGCAAAACTAGCAACGGAAGAAAATCTAAAACGAAAGAATGGAAAATAACAGGCGTTCATATCAAGCCTACAGCCATTATTAGCTTTGATTTCAACATTACAAATCAAATTACTTTGTCATCTGGGAAGGAGAGGTATGTGGCTCAGCAGATAATGATGTTAGTTCTTATTGAGGCCGTGCATATAAAACGGCTTGCTTTTAATGCATTAATGTGGTCCCTTATCAAACTGAAATGATTCATTTCTCCAATTAGTGTTGCAATGCTAGCGAGCTATTTGGTAATGAATGTTATTAGTAGTTTTTATTTGCCTAGTAAAGACACTAAATCGTTTCATTGTCTTAGTAGTAGTGAAATTTTAGGATTCTCTGTGAGCGTCACGGAAAAGCCATTTCACGAGTTATATTTGTATAAAATGGCCGATGTTGAGCGGTGGCAAAACATCAGTTACTAACATAACTGACCCTTATGTGTTTTTATTATGCTAAGGGGCGCTAGCACTCATATTAAATTTTCTGTTCATAATGAGAGTAGTGAAGGTCAGAATTTGGAAGAGGTTATCTAAAGTTTAGATTCACATATCGTATACCTACCACATTCAATCATTTTTCAATATTTATCTGGGCTAGGGTAAAAATTGTCCATTCTAGTATTTGGGATTCTATTTTTCTAACAAGTTAAATGCGATACGAACATAAAATGAAGAAAATTCTTATTCCAGTCTAATACTTTTTTAGAATCTGCTCTAACTGCCAAACATACAAAATAAACGATACGGTATTTGTCGTACGTCCCACCAACCGGACGAGTGTGGCACAAAGCCTTTTTTGGTGGGTCTCGGCGCCGGGCCATAGCCCAGATATGCCCGGCAGCTCCAAAAATGTCTCGGGCCCCGTCGGAATTTTCCTAAACAGGGTCGCCTCAGGTGCCAGGTGATAAACCTAACGCCTCCAAGGAGGGTTAAAGCGTGGGGGACGGGATCCTGAGGAACGAGGATGCTGGTCAAGGTGCCCCTCGACTGACTGCTTCGCTCAGCGATACCAACAAAATAAACGATACTCATATTTCTTTATCTATTAAGAGAATTTATATTTTCTTCTTAATTATCCTGTTAATTAGCTGCTTCATTCAGCTAAGGTACAGTAACGTGATCCACTGTTTCTAGTAAATATAGCAGAATTTATAATTAAATGAATATTCTTTGATTGATAGATTGATATTAATGGCATGACAAAATATCTAGGTTAATTTTAAGCTGGGAGGTTAGGGAATCGCGTTCATTGTACGTTCATATTTACGTTTTTTGTATAGTTGCTTCCTAACTTTTTTTATCATGGGTGTTTTTGTCTTTTTATTCACGGTTTGGTCGAATACGAATATTTTTTAAACGGATCTATTTGTCCCAAATATGAAACCTAATCAGATACCATCACTCCTGGTCAGTGTAGACCTGGGAATAATGGTAATGAAGGGGTACTCCACATACTCCAGATCTCCAGAATTGAAGCCTCACCATTAGCCGCACTTTAGTGCCATACACAGCGCACCATTTTTAGCGGGGGTGGGCATTCTTACTCCTTTGCAAGGGTTTCAGTCAGCATATTCTTAGAACCATCCACAGGGCTGTCTGAATAGAGAGCAGACGTAAACAAACGGTGCATTTACAACGAACAGAGACGAATGTTGTTGACGATTAATGAATATTCGGCAAATGTTAAATGAAATATCTGTCATCATGTTTGCGCGTTTTTATCTACTTTCTTGCAATTATCTGTAAAGTGGTGGTTGCTGTGGTGGTGTTGGTGGTGTTGGGGTTACTGATTGTCTAACTGAAACTGCCAACTCAACCTTCAAAATAATTATGAACCATACTATAATTCTTTTTGGATCATATTATAAATTCATTTTTATAAGCTTGGTCGATTTCTTCAGGCAAGAAATAGAAAATAATGATGAATGCTATTTCTCGTTCAGAAACTTCTTGCTGGAATTCTAATTCAATATTTCATTTAAGTGCAGAAATTACTCCAGCAGCTTAGAATTAACCAGATTCATTAATTACAAATTAATAAGAACTTCCTTTGGAAGGATTGCTGAACATTATTAGAGAATTTAATCATTACTGAGCGCCCCTTGTTTGTGACCTTGTATCATACTTATCATTATGCGTTTCAAATGACCAAAAATAAAAGAAACAGTATTTTTGTATAGTATTTACAACATCAAAACAAAAATTGGAGAGATCTGTGGGTGTGGAGTACCCTTCATTGATATTAAACCTAAGTCTAGTCTGACCTGGAATGGCAGTACGAGTTAGAATCCTATCTATGGGTCAAATAGATTAAACCTAAGTCTAGTCTGACCTGGAATGGTAGTACGAGTTAGAATCCCATCTATGGGTCAAATAGATCAGTTTGAAAATTGTTCCTATTCGATTGGACTGTGTGGAAAAAAAAACTCTTGAAAGCAACTACACAAAAATGTAAATATGAAGTACACTGAATGTGATTCTCTAACTTCTTGTAGTGATATAATCCCAGACGGGTTCAACCCAGTCGGCTGGGGCAGTAGAATACACCGACTGCTTCTCTACAGAGGGGTAAAACTCCTCCACCTCGCAACAAGTGTCCTGGATATGGAAGTAAACCATCTGATAGTGAGGATCCAGTAATGGTGAAACTTTGGCGAATGCGGTGTACCCCTTCATTGCCATCACTCCCAGGTCCACTCTGATTCGCAGGGGTAGAACCTGATAGGGTTCTATCAAAGGGGTCAAATAGAACTGTTTGACATTTAAACTGAATGCAAACAAATGACTTATGCTAAATTGAATTGTTTGAAATAGAACTGTTTGATCATTTAACTGTGTAAACAAATGATTGTTGTTTAATTGAATTATTAGTGATACATAGCAATAATTGGAACCATTTAACTGTGTGCAAACGAATGGTAAATGTTGAATTAAATAATTAGTGTTAAATGGCAATACTTGTAACCACTTCACTGAGTGCAAACGAATGATTAAAATTGAATTGCAATAATTGAAACTATTTACGTAAGTGTGTAGAAACAATGGCAATATAAGAGTGCAAACTCATTTACAAATGAAATTACCTTCAAACTATTCACTTACAAATCATTTGTATATTCTTGAAACCATTTAACTGTATGGAAGCAAATGATTAATAGTAAACAGAAATTTACGTGTTTGAAAGAAATACTTGAAACCATTACACTGTGTAGGAAAGAATGTGCTCAGGCTCGTTTAAAAATGTATCAACAAAATGCTTTTAAAAATCATATATATTCAATATATATGTAAAAACAGGATTTGGCATTAAATAACCAACGATAGATAATATGCTAAAAACCAACCAACCAACCAACCAAACTAGACTGGTTGACATCTCGTTAAAGTCAATCAATCTGAATCTGAAATAGATATTTGCTTGAAATTTAGACGCTCCTTTGTCGTTTTAATTCAACTCTTTTATTCATTTTCATCATATATCATGAAAGTAGAAATTTGGTCACATTGCTCGGGATAATTTTTTAGACTTTCGACTTTTTACATAGTCGTTATTATGATATCTTCAAGATTTATGCACATTATGTCTCGATGACATTGGCATAATGGTTAGAGTGTTCACCAATGGCCCGGGAGATCTGGGTTCAATTCCAGGTCGAGTCATACCAAAGACTCAAAAAATGGTAATTGAGGCTACCTTGCTTAACACTGCATTATAAGGTAAGGATCAAGGGTAAAGAGGATCAATCCGGGGAAAAGAGAAGCGCCCTCCCCTAGAGGTGTAGTAGCTATCGAAATTGGGGCCTTCTGGTCACCCTTGACTACGGTCGCCAAATTTACTTATGTCTCGGGGCCTAAACATATGGTGGGTGGTTGCCTGACTCTTAAAAACAAAAGAGAATACTTTTTAAAAATGTTCTCCGTAAAGCCCGGTTTGTGTGTTATAAAATTTGAGATCTCACACACACGCACACACGTGTGTGTGTATTTAGGCAGCAGATTTTCTTGTATACATATCTTATTAAAGATTTAGAGTAGAGTGAGTTGGGTTTTTTTGTTTGTTTGTTTTTTGTTTTTTTTGCACCCTTTTCATGTTCATAAGCGAGATATCACAAATATAGATAAAGGCTGTTTAGGACAGTTTCAGACAATTACTAAACAGCCTTCATCCTAAGTTGCGACATCTCACTCAGGAACATGAAAAGACTAATAAAAAAACTCAATTCTAAATCCTTGCTTGTCATCTTTAGTAATAATAACACACACACACACACATATATATATGTGTGTGTGTGTGTGTGTGTGTGCATATATATATATATATGTATATGTATGATAAAAATAAGTGAAAAAGTGGATAAATTAAATACTTACAACGGGTTTAGTAGTTATACTTAATTCTTTATTCAAGGAAGAATTTCTTCAGAGTCTGAAGAAGTTCTTCCTTGAATAAAGAACGAAACATTACTAGTAAACCCGTTGTAAGTATTCGATTTATGCACTTTTTCACTTATTTTTATCCTCTTGTCAGTTTCACCAAAATTTACCACCTCTCTCTCTCTTTATATATATATATATATATATATATATGGTTCATAAAAATAGACCCGGGAAGGATAAGAGGGTAACATTTAAGCACGAGTAAATTCTATGCGACAGTGTTTGTCATGTGACGATAATATCTAAGAGTTGAAATGATTGCGTCAGCCATGTTGATCTCCAATGACGATCGTTTGAGAGACGAATTTTTTGTAAAATTTCCCTCGTCAACACTATCCAACAAATTGACAATACTGCCGCTAGTGGTCGATAAATTCCATGAAACTGACAGGATCGAAATTGGACAGCCATCTTTGTCAACTGCTGAAGTTCTCGATGTTGTCTCCGTGTAATCAACTCGTTCACCAAGAAAATCTCTAAAAAAGTTCTTTGAAAATTGATCTGTCTACAACTACTATTATGAGAAAGACAAAGTATTTTAGATAATCCCTTTTTTAAAACGTCTCTGTGTGTGTGTGTGTGTGTGTGTGTGTGTGTGTGTGTGTGTGTGTGTGTGTGTGTGTGTGTGTGTGTGTGTGTGTGTGTGTGTTAGTTTTACTTTTCACGAAATTTCCAGAATCAGCAAACTATCATGTTAATATTCATATATATATATATATATATATATATATATATATATATATATGTGTGTGTGTGTGTGTGTGTGTGTGTGTGTGTGTGTGTGTATAGGTGAATCAGCAAACTATCATGTTAATATTCACCTATATATATATATATATATATATATATATATATATATATATATATATGCATACACGGTGGTCGTCCAAAAAAGTTCTAAGCTTCACCCTGGTTTTAGATTTATTGCACACCTCAAACACTTGTATGATCCCCACCTACACAGAAACTAAGACAGATATCTAAATTAGTTTTTTTAGTTTCATTAGAAGTGGTTGTATTTTTCCTCTACAGAAAAGCTCAGCTATGCTCTTCTTTCAGAGTAAAGTTTACAACTTTTTGAATGGCCTTCGTGTATATATATGTTTTTCCCAAAAAGAATATAAACATTCCTAAGGGAGATCTTTATGGTTTTAAAGCTTCCACCTGTTCACCAAACCTGTCAATACACCGTGGGAATCTTCCCCAAGAGGTCTCTGTGATAATGAATGATAATCGTCTCTGTGATAATAAAAGATATTCCATACAAATATGAACATCTTTTAATCAACTGAGGTAGATTCTAATAATGTGTTGACAGACAGGGTGAACATATGGAGACTGTTTGAAATTATATCATAAAGGTACTTCTATAAGGGTGTTTACATTTTTTTAAATCTTTATATATATATATATATATATATATATATATATATATATATAAGATTTTTTAAAATTGCTTGAAACATTTGTCATTTCTGATCATGCACTAATTTTTTTTTTCCAAATCTTTCACAATGACCGAAATTACAAAGAAAATCCTATTTTTTTTTATGAATCTGAATGAATTGATTAATAAAAACAGGTTACCAGAGAAGAGGAAATATGAATACTTTGTTTTAGGCTGGTCTTGGATGGGCGTTGTGGTTACAGAGATTCATTGCCCTCCTTATTTGGTGAATATTCATAGTGACGGGAAAAACTCGCTTTGTGATATAATTCTCCACTTGTTCATCGTCACTGTCAGCATATTCTTAGAATATACCACTGGTGAGTTTAAAAAATTGTTAATATTTCTATGTGATTATCTTTCATTATCACAGAGACCACCTGGGGAAGATTCCAATTTGACAGGGATGGTGAACAGATGAAGACCTTGAAACAATATCATAAAGAAACTCCCATAGAATTGTTAACATTTATTAATTCCACTGTAAATGCACACAACACCAAGAAGGAAGTGGTGAATAAATGCAGGTATTATTTTAGAAGTTAAAGGAAACATTTATTTCATTTACCATAAATTGCGTCGTCCAAGTTAACTTTTTCTTTTTTTTTTTTTAGAGGTCGATTTATACGTGTAGAAGAGAATTTGCATACGACACTCTGGCAACTTCTCGCGCGAGACCGCGTTTTATATTAAACTGTGGTGTTAGGGCAGCCATGTTTCTTTTTTCTATCGAACCCACTACTCATTTTGCACCCCGGGCATATATGTGCTCGCTTTGTCACACGGGGTAAGTCATCTCTTCTACAATATGGTAGGGCTAAAAATTCAAATCTTTACCACTAAGTGGTCAACTATTGATAAAGGTCTAAATTTTAGCTTTGAAGAATAAGTTGACCCCTAGATTTATAGAGATTTTTATCAGCGGTGTACCGGTCGACCTTTTAAAGTTCGACTGGTACACTGCAATTTACAGTAAATATTTCATGGGAAATTTGTCCCCGTACATTGCCACCAAAAATTTTACTTTCATGGGAATTTCAATTAAAAGGAATCTTCTGTACATTTTTTTTTTTTTTTTTTTTTTTTGCGATAAAAGAAACTTTTTTTTCTTTCTTTTTTTTTTCTTTCGTAATATAAATGTCTGATTTTAACGGCATATCAACACATACAGGATTATCTAATACCTAGTGGTTCATATTTGTGTAGTTTTTTGATTGGCTTTTTTGGTACACAGGACTATTGAATATGAACAATTTTTAAACAGGTCGAAAGATGAGACCTTAACAGGTATAACCACTCGGGACCAGAGTGAACCTAAGAGTAAATGTCAATAAAAAGGTATTTCGTACTCTCCGGATCTCCAGAACTAGAGCCTCACTATCAGATACAGTTTAGTGTCATAAGGCTCTCCCTTTTTTTTGGGGGGGTGATGGTGAAAGTCTTATCCTTTTTTTAAGGAGATATAGTCAGCATATTCTAAACTCCGGGTCAAGTAATCAGATGAAAAATGTACCGATTTTGATTTGCAAAAACCCTCCACTGTATTCCAATTTGTTGCCTGAAATATCATTAAATCAACTTAACATTTAGTGTTAAAGTAATTTCGTTTGCATCGAACAAGAATTTAATGTGAAGAAAAGATGAAATTTCTATTTTTTAAGTAACTTATAAATTGTTATTTATCTATAAAATCTGATACCGACATGATACGAATCGAGAATGCAACTTCCTATGTTTTATTAATTTTCTATTCGCTCGTTGATATTCACAAAATATTCAACTCTAAATTTTAAAAAATTGGAACAGGAAACACGTGCAGCGAATAGTACTAATGAACGCAATGTGTAAAGCAGCGAAAATAAACGCGTGCATGCACACAAATATATTCCATCGCATCTCTTTCTCCTTCTCTCCTTTTTCTATTTAAGCTCGCTCGCACTTCAGCTAGAATTGCAAAGGTCTAGAATGAAACCCATGATGTCCTAAAAATAAGGGCGACTTTAACACAATAAATGTAAAACGTTAAATTATTTTGTCGCATTTCAACTGAATTAACTTTACACTATTTTGGACAGACAAAATGACAAATATTTGAGATTTTCCCTTTATTGAAGACCTATCTCAAATACGATTTGTTTTATTTAATGCTTAAACAGATATGAAAAAGAGAAATGGACTCAAAAATATGATGAAAGTATTTTCAATTAAAGTACACCTCGAACTGGGGTAATTGTTAGTGACCAAATAGGGTAGACCATGACAATTATGTACTGACAGTGATTGATTTTAATGGTATTCAACTAGTCGGTGGTTATTTTACGTCTGTGGGTTAGAAAATTGCATAATTTGTACGTTTTGACATTTTTTTGTGTAATTCATTCATTTTTGCATACGGTTATATCACGTATTCCTATTTGCTACAAATAATTAGCAAATAGAGCTATTTAATCCCTAGAGAGAATCCTAACAGGTACTACCACCCCGGGTAAGAGTAGACCCGGGAGTAATGGCAATGAAGAGGTACTCCACTATCTCAGAGATCCAGAACTAGAGCCTCATCACTAGATGCAATTTAGAGTCACATATCCAAGACACTTGTATGGTGAGTTCGATTTTTACTTAATGCTCCTTTCTTATGGTCTTGTGTCAGACTAAGATGAGATTAGTAACACAATAAAAAGAAAGGGGAACACACCCAGTTATTCTCAGTATATTTTCTATTTATCATTACTAACTGGACCTTTCTGCGTCTAGGTTTTTTGTGAAGTCTTAGTAAGTAAACGTCATCGAGAGGTTAACTTTTATAGACACCGAGCTGCAAAGTTGGCGACCATAGTTGAGGGCAATCCAAAGGTTTCTTTTTCAATAACTATTACACCGGGGTGTAGGAGAGTGCGCTACTCTTTTCCTGGGATTGCTCCATATTACCCTTGATAAGTACCTTATAGTGCTGAGTGTTACGTAAGGAGGCATCAAGTACCATTTTTTTGAGTCTTTGATATGACTCGACGTAAGATTGAACCCGGTCTTCCGGGCCATTGACGAACACTCGACCCACTTGTCTATGGTGGTAATGGTTTGTAGGAGGGTAAATTTATACTACAAATGGAAACACGAAAACCCGATTTTCTCATTGATTTCCATGTGACTGGAAAACAATAGAAAAAAGGCACAACTTGTTTTTGGCGATTAAACTTTCAGCTCTGTTGAT
The DNA here is from genome assembly GCA_963585895.1 of Sepioteuthis lessoniana. Classification (NCBI taxonomy): domain Eukaryota; kingdom Metazoa; phylum Mollusca; class Cephalopoda; order Myopsida; family Loliginidae; genus Sepioteuthis; species Sepioteuthis lessoniana. The sequence goes on from OY757932.1 coordinate 33,179,530, forward strand.
TGAAAAAAAATATATATATACAATTGAACTAACCAGATGGACACAAAGTAAGGGTTCAGTTTAGAGTTATACTTAAATTGTAAACTGATCCCTTCGCTAAAAACTTCACATTTCTGAAGTGAAAAAAAAAATGTTCCGGGTTTCCGTAAGTTATGATGTTGGGCGAGTAAAAAGATATTTGAATTATTGTAAGATGGTTGTTTATCGATCTAACTGGGTTTTTTTTTCCTATGATAAGAATGATGAAAGTGGGTGTTTTGTTCCGATGATAAACAGAAAGAAAAAGCGAAAGATAAAATAGAATAAATAAAAAGGTTGAAAATTTCAAGAACACGAGTCAATAAAGAAAGAAAAGAAATATGAAAGACGGAAGTGCAAATAAAAGAACTGGAAAAATGAGAGAAGAAAGAAAAAGAATAAAAAGGGGAGGCAAATGTGTAAATATACATGAATGAAAGAATGATTATCAAATCTGACACAGGATCAAAGTTTGAAAACGTTTTTGCAGAAATATATGTAAAAACAAATTAAGAAAAACTGGAAGGCAAAGTTATCAACATTTGTACAATACATAATACGGATGTTTTTTAATGATGGCTTCCCATAGAATATGAAAAGACTCACCACTAAATTAGTAATTGAATCTCTTATTGTTGCTTTTATATTTCAATCCCTAATATTTCGTTTCATTAAAAACGAAATTTGTAATGAAATCGAAAAGTGACTTACTTTCTTTGAAGACGAAAATGTACAAAATATCCCTTAATATTTCCACACGTTTTTCTTTCTTTCGTTCGTTCTTTGTATAAAAAAAGATAATTCCTAAAAAGAACAGCAGATAGTCTGATTGTTTGAAAAAGAGGAATATTCTATCAATGTTATATAAATAGCGTCCTTAGAAACTTATCTTTGAAAATGACTTGATCTAAGCTTTCATGATAAGTGAAAGTAAAGTTGGCGACCGTAGTCGAGGTTGACTCGAAGGCTCCATTTTCGATAGCTACAACACCAAAGTGTAGGGGAGGGCGCTACTCCTTTCCCAAGATTGATCCACTTTACGCTTGATCCGTACCTTTATAATGCAGAGTGTAAAGCAAGAGGGCATCAATTACCGTTTTTGAGTCTCTGGTATGACTCTACCTGGGATTGAACGCAGGTCTCCCGGGCTATTGGCGAACACTTTAACCATTATGCCAATGTCAACAAAATACTCGGATGAGTCGAAAGTTTTGGTACATGCATGTTTGCGACGTAAATATCATGTGACTGAAGAAGTTCAAGTCGTGGAAAGTACCGGCTGTGGTTGGTAGTATCGTGGTAGTTGGTGCGTTGACACGTTGTGCATTGCTTCACTCCGTTTGAAATTTGACAGTTGCACAGATGAACGTGCAACGGAGTCTAATTCGGTAACTTATGCTTTACGAGTTCGAACAGAGACATAACCCCCATAGAAACAATCAAAACCATTTGTCTAAAAAGTGAAGGCGCAATTGATCACAGTACAGTAACCAGATGGTTCAAGAAATTTCACTCTGGTTTCAAGAATCTCTACAGAGAAGGTCAGGTAGGCCTAAAACTCTGGAATCCGAGGCTGTGCTCCAAACCATAGAAGCAAATTCGGTGAGTAGCGATCGGAGAGTATCAGGCGATCTCGATATCTCACAATCCAGTATGGTTTGTCACCTTCCTGCAAAAGTATCTACTATTGTGCTTCGTGTTACCAAAATATTGTAAAATGTTTTACTCTTCCTAGTATGTGAGCAGAAAATATTTGGGTTCTTTGTTTAATGACATTACAACAACCTTCATGGATTATTTAACGCCAAAGCAATCTTTGTAGAGGGGGTGTCCTTGTGGTCTAATGGTTAAAGCGATTGACTGTGGAATCGAAGTAAGCGTGTTCGTACTCCAGTCACGCTATTACGTTCACTTTCGGGCAAATACCCTTGGGAAAGGTATGACCCCCTTTATCCTCCCAGCTATGGGTTAAATAGTACCACTACTGTTCTTCTAGGAGAATGGCTTTGGCATTAAATAACCAAGAAAGGTTGATATGCTATTAAACAAAAAACAAACAATCCTTGTAGAAGAAGTAATACCTTTCCCATAGGTATTTGTCAAAAAATGGACCTAATAGCCCGACTGGATTTCGAACTCACCTATTTCAAGTGCAGTCTTGCACTTAAGCCATTCTCCCCCTCCCGTTCGCAGAAATAAGGAGTAATATTTTTTTAATATATTATTTCATCCATATCTTAAAGTCAGTTGTCATAGTTTAAAACTAATGTTTCTATATTTTCATTTGTCAGAATTTATAACTTTTTATTCGGAGAAAGTGCCTGAAAATGTCAAGTTTTAACTTGTAGGGATTAAATAAGAAAAAATAAATAACATTATAAAGATAAAATAAATACACAATAAAAAATTTTCAGGAGGCCTCCGATATGAAACGCAATCCGCGCATGCCTGAAAAGATAGATCTCCTGGCGCCAAAAAAGAAACCCAAGTGAGAAGTCTTCACCACCTCGACTGAGACAAACGTCCTTTTTTCTCTCGGCTGCTAATTGGAGCACAAGGGTATACTAAGGCCTCTGGCTGAGCAGCGCGCATTGTGTCCCCTGATCACAATAGCGTCGGCTGAACATACTAAAAACACACACACGCACACACATGGCGGACCCACTTTGCGTAGTGGCTAAAGTATTGGACTGCAGCATCGTAGTAAGAGTTCGAACTCCACTCGCACTATTCCGTGCACTTTTGGACTAATTATTTATTGTAAAATGAATATTTACAAATGTGGCACAAGGCCTAAAAATGGGGGGAGGCTGGTCTACACTATCCTAATCTCTAACTTAACTAGACTCATTCACTGACCAATACATATCTCCAAACTAAAAAACACCAAAATACCTCAATTAAACATATCACTATCAAACAGCATCCACCAAAAACAACAATCACCAAAACAACACTACTGCTCCATGGACTTCTAAACTTAATCCCATATTTACAAAGTGAGGGGGAGGGGAACAATTTAAAAAAACTAAACGAACGCTATATACATTTATTTACATGCAATTCCCCTAAAAACGAAAGTGAACAAAACATATATACATTCTGATGGTTAGTATGGGTCCCCCCCCACGTACTAAAACATGGCAGAATGAGGAGTTAACCAGTCGAAAATAGTGTCGAAGGAGGAAAAAATAAACAAATAGGATAAATAAATGGTAAAAAATATAAGTAAACAATACACATGAAATAACATAAGCCCTCCATCGTGCACTTTTGGACTAATACTCTTGATAAAGGTATGAACTCCCTTATCAACCTTCTGGCAGCTATGGGCTAAATAATATTACTGCTTTCTTTTATAAGGATGGCTTTGACGTTAAATAACCCACCAAGGTTGATATGCTATTAAACAAAGAAACCGAAATAAGCATTTCAATTTTCAAAAATTCTAATCCAGATTCTTCAGTCGTTTATCCAAAACTAAAAAAAAAAAAATTTAATGTTTAAGAAAAATTCGTACGGTTATTAGAAACTTGAATCATCCCTTTCCCATCCATTTATATTCTCATTTCCATTCATCCAATCGTTCTTCCTGTTAGTATACCACATATCATTGCTGTATCATAAACTTTTGCCAAGTAGCAGACAATTTTACCTTTGTTTAGTCTTAATCTTGGAGTTAGTTTTTGTTTTATTTTTAGTCCTAAAATTAGGCTAAATCAGTTATTTTTGTCACTTAATTTGTCAACTTTATTTTAGTTAACTTTATTTTATATAGATAAAAGATGATTTTTCTAAGCTTTTTTTTTTTTTAAATAATAATTTGTTACTCAGTCAAGCATTTCTATCAGGTACAATTAATTTTCTAACAAATTTGTTTGCAAACAAGGAATTTCACACGACTCAGAGCTCTACAACTGGAACCTGATCATCAGATAGTTTAGTGTCATATCTAAGACATACTTTTCCCCACTCCTCTGCAGAAGATGCAGTCAGTATATTCCAGGCCTTGCTAACTGGGCGAATTTCTTATTGCAAATTTGCTAGCGTTTCAATATACTTTAGAATAAGTCTTTTTTTTTTTTTTTTTTTTTTTTCAATTTGTAAAAGTACTTGACATTTACTCGGAGGAAAATCTTCTGATCTTACAAAAAATTATCATTTTAAAAAAGACTTTTTTTTTTGCCCAGTCGGTTGGGTCTGCAGCATACACCGACTGCTTCTCTGCAGGGGGGTAAGACCCCACCCCTCCGAGTGTCCTTGATATGACACTAAATAATCTGATGGTGAGGCTCCAGTAATGCTGATGCTTTGGGGAATGCGGAGTACCCCTTCATTACCGTCGCTCCCAGGTCCATTCTAGCCCTGGATGGTAGCACCAGATAGGGCCCTATCAAGGGATCAAATAAAGCTAAAATTGTGTATTTGTGCTAAACTGAATTGTGTGAAATAGGACTGTTTATATGTAGAAAAATGGATTTGGTGTTAAATTACCAACAATAGTTGATATGCCATAAAATCCATCCAACCAACCATTTTTTTCTTGTTATTGTTAAAAAATTGAAGTTATAATGCATCGAAAATCAGTGTCCCATCACATGTTAATGTTTTCTTATTTTTGTGTGCCAAAAAAATCAATCTTTTGTTTGTTAATTTTAATAGTTAATACAGTAAAGTTATTTTGTAGAAATTCGCAGTATTCTTTGAAATTTCAATACAAATCCCGTGCATATTACTGTCAATTCTCAAATTACTATTTTTATTTATTTTTATTTATTTTGCTAGTCAATGTCAGATGATATTAAGCGGCTTTTTTTTTTTTTTGCAATGTCATCAAATACTTTTCCTCTTTCTTTCTTTTTTTTTAATTAAATGCAGGGGGAAAACTGTCACTGTCTATAGAACTGATAATCTATCAAGATATTATCACACATTTTTATATGCTCACTTACACGCTCCTAAAGTTGACTCCTCTTTTAAACATGAAAACCAAATTGATGTATTTTTGTAACCTGGTTCCTAAAATTACGCGAGAGAAAACTTTTAATCGTATGATAGACCCAAATGATAAAATTGTCATTTTTATTGAAGAAATGCTAGATTATCGTGACTGACCGCTGAAAGCTGTACAGGAAAAAATAATTCATATAATAAAAACCAGGGTGTACAAAAAATATTATCATTTCAGGGTGTTTCAGAGAAATTGATATCATTGCATGATCTAATAACTTGACAAATTCTCACATATATGAAAGCATGTGTACTCTAAAAAATCTTTACTTAAAAAATTAATTTATTGTGGTTTTGTTGTTTTCTTGATTCAGGATGATGTAACAGTTATTCAGAACATTGTTCAATTCATTTTTACATAATGCTGATGCAAAGTACTGAAATAATTATCTTATAACTGATTAACGATAGATGTGTACTAGTTTGAAGAAATAATATCAATTTTTCTTAAATACCCGAAATGTTTCTGAAGTGAAATTAGGATTTATTGAACATTGCTTAAATTGGTTCACAGAATGCTTAAGGCTTCTGTTATTTCTGATTTGTCATTCAATTAATATACCGACTAGGTTCATTGCTGCTTGACTTCGTTCAAATGGAGGAAACTGACGCTTTGAAAGTGACTTGATCGAAAACCACTCTGGTAGTGGAGTTAATTGTGAAAAACTAGTGAATTAATCAGTTTCGTCGGAAATATCATTAGCTAATCTAAAAAGTTTCCCCAAACTTTTTTTTTTACATTTTCAACTACTATCAGTTATATTTTTAAAATTTTGGTTATTTCTAAGCTTCTTAAAGCCAGAATAACATTGTACTCAAATTGTTCATTCAATGGGACTTTTGTATTTGATGCTTTGCTCCAACATATATCAAATAATTATAATTGCATGTCAACCCATCAAGGCATATTTTATGCCTAAAGGTTAGGGAATTACGTTCATTATATGTTTATATTTACATTTCATTTGTGTATTTCTTTTTTACAGTCCTATGAATTACGTTTGGTTTCTTTGTTTTTAATGACACCTTCACGGTTTATTTAATGTCAAAGCCATCTTTCTAGAAGAGTAGTGGTGCTATTTAATCCATAGCTGGGGGTGGATGGATGTGGAGGTTCATGCCTTTCATTAGTCTTAAAATGAACGTAATAACGCGAGTGGAGTTCGAACTCGCTTACTACGATGTTGCAGTCCTTTACTTTAGCCACTACTTCACGGGAACTCTCTTCTATCGAATCAGAATAATTCTTAAACATCTATTTGACCCATAGATGGAACCCTAACAGGTTTAGTGGACCTGGGAATAATGGCAATGAAGGGGTATTCTACACTCTCTAGAACTGGAGCCTTCCTATCAAATGCAGTTTAGTGTCATATCTGGAATACGCCATTTTTAGGAGGGGACACCCCCCTCTACTGGGGATACAGTCAGCGTATTCTAACTCCCACCTAGAGGGCGGGTATTAGTCTTATATTTCTTTCTATAAATGTTCGTAAACTGAATGCATAACAAAGAAAGTGATCATGTCGAGAGTTTCAAAGTTCTGTGAGAAATATAGAATATTAGTCAATCAAAACGAAAATTAATTTTTTTTTCATACAATATTTTGTAATTTATCGAGTAGGAAAAATGTCTTATATTGACTTTGTCGACATAAAACTGAAGATTTTTTAATGAAAAATCTGTTTGCATGTGACATGCGGTGGTTTGTCTAAAGGCACGGTGGAACTGCAGCACTCGCCCATCCCCATTTTTTCCCTATTCGTACTGAAAAAAAATCTATATTTATTCATATTTGGAAAAGATATAACTATTATCAATTAATATATGATACTAATATTGATTGTGTGTGTGTGTGTGTTACACAATATCAATATGATTTTAATAAATTTTCTGAAGCAGCACTTTCAACGAATTAATGTCACGAGCCGCCACTACATGTAACAATCTTCAGCTCAATTTGGGGTTCAATATCACCTCTCGTTTAGAAAGTCTGAATTCTAACCCAACAATAAGCTATTTATCAGCTGTGGTTTTAAGAATACGACAATGTTTAAAGGATATTTTGCAAAGATGTGAAGAATTCATTTGAAAATTCTGAACGCAGTTAACTTTTCCTGTGGATACGACACTGACTTTTTCTCATTGTTTCAATTGTGCAAACATAACTGATTTTTAAATTTCAGATAATTAATTTAAATAACTGCTGATATTTCTCAATCCATCTTTAAAAAAATGATTTTTTAACAGCATGACAACCCGTTTAGGGTTATTTTATACCTAGCGGCCAGGTATTGTACGTTTATGTTTACATTTTTTGTAGTTTCTTAAGCCTTTTTGAACATAGTTACACTCCCTAAATCCGATAATTTGTGCAGAGTTGTGATATCAAGTATTCCTATCTGATTTGGTTTCAAGAAACTATTTCTGTTTAATAATAATTATTTATTTGCATACAGTTATCGTTCCAAATAACTGATGATAATAATCCATAGTAAATAATTACAATTTCAAAAAAACTGTTCTTAATACAAATAATTATACGATTTCTTTTAAGAAAAAGCTTAAGTTTATTTAGGTCAACATTTTAAATTTATTGCTATGAGTTTTATTTAAGGGCGATTTTTATCACAGAAGAGTAGACTGTTCGTTCAATGCTTGCAACTATGTATTTTGACAATATATAAAATCAAATAAAGCCATAACTGTCTCTTTGGTTTATAAAAATCTTAGAGAAAAACTGATTTAGCACGATCATCTGGTCGTCGGCCTCAGGCTTGAAATGTTTCCAGTACCTACGAAGGCGTCCGTTAGTTTTTACCAGGTTTCTCTGTTGCCAAAATAGTTTTAGCGTAGGAAAATTGTGTCATTTGTTTAGTCGGCACGATCCATTTTCAAAAGGAATTCACAGCAAATGTTTGCAGATTTCTAGGGTTATTGTTGAGGTGAACATAAAACGCAGATCTTTGTTATTGTTTTGACTAAAGATAAACGACTAGTGTCACTGGCAAGACACAGCAACAGAAATAACAACAGATGGATTCGACAACGCAGCAAAAATAACTGTAAAAGAATGAAGCAGATTTTTTTTTTAATCTAGTAAAAATAGGTACTTGTTAACAGTATGGGTTCGAAAGAGAATGCAGTTAATTTAAAGATTCACACGCGAGACAAAGCAAACATTTACTTTGATTTTGTATTTCACTATTTTTTGGTTTGTTGTTGATTTGATTTTGACGGCATGTCAATTCGTCTTGGTTTATTTAAGTCCAGATTTTAGGGAGTGGCCATCACTTTACGTTTATTTTCTAAATTTTTCTGTGTAATTGTTTCTTAAGAGTTTTTTTTTTTTTTATGCACACGGTCTTATTGAATACGAATAATTTTTAAACAGGTCTACTTGACCCATAGATATTGCCCTAATAGGTACCAACACTCAATCAGAGGAGACCTGGAACTAATGGCAATGAAGGTACACTCCCTAAATCTCCAGAACTGAAGCCAAGTGAAAAGTGACAAATTATACACACACACACTATAAAATTGTTGTTGGTCCGAGAGAAAAGTAAATATTTCAAATTGGATAGGTCTGAAAATTTTCAAATTTGGTATTTAGGTTTTTATTATTTCATATACTTATACTCTACACGTTTCGAACTTTATATATATATATGTATATAAGTAAGTTGGCCGACCGTAGTTGAAGGACTCGAAGGCTCCTTTTCAATAGCTACTACACCGAGTTATAGGGGAGGGCGCTACTCCTTTTCCTAGATTGCTCTACTGACCCTTGATCCGTATAATAATGCTGAGTGTTAAGCAAGGAAGCATCAAATACAATTTTTTGAGTCTTTGGTATGACTTGACCTCGAATTGAACCTCAGTCAACCGGACCATTGGCGATATCCTTAAGATCTGTTAGGGCAAACCTGAGTTTGGTAGTTTCTGGCTCTTTTAGGTATTCGTTTTGTTCTATTTAGTATATTGAGCACTTTTACGTATTAGCTTGGGTAACTCTGTTATTGTTTTCTCTTTTGGCTAGGCATTATGGTGCTGGTTGATTAATTTTAGTTTTTTTTTTTTTTTTTTTTTCTTTAGATCCCGGTTTGTAATATTTTTGCATAATTGCATTCTATTTTTTGTTGTTTTTTTCCACACCACCAGAGTTATAGTAAAAGGAAGTAAAGTCGGTGACTTTCAATAGGTACTACACCAAAGTGTAGGGAAGTGTACTACTCCTTTCCCTGGATTGCTCCACTTTACCCTTGATCCGTACCATATAATGCTGAGTGTTAATAAAGGCAGCATCAAGAACCATTTTTTTTTTTTTAGTCTTTGGTGTGACTCGACCTGGGATTGAACTCCGGTCTCCTGGATCATTTGGCGAACATTCTACTCATAAGGCCAATGGAGCGTGTGAGCACGTTTGTGTGTGTAAATGAGAAAAGTTTGCAAGAAAAAGTGCTCAATCGCTACTACTGCAGATTAGTTTTGCAAATCAGAAAAATATCAGATTATGAAATCAGAACGTCCGTTCCTTTAAGTTTCATGTGGTATGCTCAATCATCAGGAATGTGTGTGTGGTAGAGAGGGGGAATAAAGCGCTTTGAATTGAAGCTAATATCTTTATTTTATAATATATAATCTCACAAAAGAATAGACCCTGAAGAATTCTCAAAAAATAATTAGGTTGAGCGACTTGTCATTCGAACAAATGGTGGAAGGAAAAATGTCTTTACCAACTAAACACCGACTCCTTTGTTCATAAACAAAACAGCTGCCCCGTTCAAGGGCAAATTTTCATTATAGAAAAATTCTGGATTGATATAAAGTAATTCGTTTTCTGAAATGTTTCTCCGGATAACCAGAGCATTTCGAATAAAGTAGCACATCACTCATCATTCGCATTGTAAACTGTTTCTGTAAAAACATGATTAAAGGGACTTTGTTTTTCAAGAACATGTCATAGATATATCGTGTTGCTGGAGTGAACCGAATCCGTTGATATATTAGCGACCATTTTTTGTCGTAAGACAGTCTTTTCCTTGTGAATTATGTACTGGAAAAAGGCTATAGAAGGAATCGGCCGAAATACGTTATTAACCACATCAACAACACAGTGAAGAAATTCGGTCGTCTGTAAAATATGTACTTACCCAATCACTTTATTACGGTCAGGACATGACACAGGGTCAATCGTTTTTCAAAGTAGTTTGATCTTAGATTTTCCCTTCTCCTAGACTGGTTGCCTAACGAAACTTAAAGAACCCTGTTATTTTCCCAGAGCAGATGTATTCATGTCATTCTTAAGGGCATTAGCAAGAAGTAGAACTCAAATTGCCGAATATATATATATATATATATATATATATATATATATATATATATAAATAATTCTTATTATAATAATGATAATTTTTTTTTCGGAAGATAAGCGGGCCTCCACATAAAGCTTAGTGTCAATTTTTCTTCACAAATATAGACAAAATATCAAAAACAAATATAGTTTGAAAAAGAAATACCTGTTTTACTATTTGTTGTGACTGTAGTGCATTCAAATGTTTGGTTTATTTAAAGTACAGAAGTTTCCCTTATATTTTTAGATATTCTAAAAAATGATCGGCTAGATTACACTCTTGTGTACTTTTTACTAGAAGCCAGGAAGATGAGGCCTCGATTTTCTTGAGGTTGTTCTTCAAAATTTGATTGATTGGCCTAGTGGATAGAGTATTCGCCAATACTCCGGGAGACCCTGGTTCAATCCCAGGTCACATCATGCCAAAGACTTTAAAAATGGTATTTGATAACTCCTTGCTTGACAGTCAGCAATATAAGGTACGTATCAAGGGTAAAGTGGAGCAATCCAGGGAAAGGAGTAGCGCCCTCCCCTACACCTCGGTGTAGTAGCTATTGAAATGGGAGCCTTCTGGTCGCCCTCGATTAAGGTCGCCAACTTTACTTACGTTATATCTCGAGTAGGAAAGGCTTGCTAGAAAAACAAAGTATTTTCAAAATCTTATTTTGGTTTCTTTGTTTAATAGCATATCAACCTTCATGGGTTATTTAATGCCAAAGCTATCATTGAAGAACATCAATGATACTATTTAACCCATAGCTAGGGGGGGGGGCGACTTATCATACTTATCCCAATGGTAACAGTCCGAATATAAACGTAATGGCTCGACGAGAATTCGAACTAGCTTACTTCGTTGCCCCAGTCCAGTACTTTAAGCCGCAGGGATTCCCTCTTTTCAAAATTTTACCCACTTCTCTATTGAACAATAAATAATGTCAAAGATCCACTCCAAATCGAATCGCTATTTGAATCCTGACGAAAATCATATTAAGGCATACTGACAACACGGATTCTCTTGACTCTCTCACCATCCGTTCTTATAGGCCATCGTCCTTGATAGATCCTCTAGACAACACCCAGTGTCCACACAGAGCTTATGTATGTTAATATTTTCTGGTCCCCCAACATTGGTGAGTCCATGTGTAGGAGTCCATTGGAAAACATCGCTTATGAGTTCGTCCTTACTTCTAGAGACGTACCTAGCATGGTTTGCGAGATGGGGGTTAGCAGCCGTACAGATGCTGCTTTGTAGGGTGCTGCTTCCAGACTTTGTTCAAAACAGAATGCAGCGTCCTTTCGTAGTTCCCATTTATCTTTTTCGCCAGGCGTTTCAGGGGGTGTCCTCGTGGTGTAATGTTTAAAACGATCGACTGCGGAATCGTAGTAAGCGAGTTCGTATGCCAGTCGCACTATTACGTTCACATTCGGACAAATACTCTTGGGAAAGGTATGAACCCCCTCATCCTCCCAGCTATGTGTTAAATAGTACCACTACTGTTCTTCTAGGAGAATAGCTTTGGCATTAAATAACCTACAAAGGTTGATATGCCATTAAACAAAGAAACCAAACCAAACGTTTCGTTAAAGTCGTACAACTATACAGTAGTACTGATACGGCTTCAGCTTGGAAGAAAACCTGCTTTATTTTATCTGAGATCAGATTTCTATTTAGTTGATAACCTGTCAATGGCAATGTATGCTTTAACTATGTTGACATTAATTTCAGTTGATGAAATATTGCTACCAAAGTATATGAATTGGTTTATCAGAGGTTTGCCATTTAATGAGGGGATGGCACCATCTTTATAAAAATACATGGACTCTATTTTATCTGAATTCTCGTAGACACCAATGCCTTTTGCTACCTGCTCCATGCTATGTAGCAGAGATTCGACTTGAGCAAGAGTATTTGTAAGAAGCATTAGATTATCTGCGTAATCTGAATTAGTAATAGTTTCTGCAGGATATCGTCTGCTTCTTGCTTTTTTGTATCTGGAACCCCCCTTTTTTAATTAGATCTATTGACGTTTGTAGTCGGTAAACAATGCAGATGAATAGAAACGTTGGCAATGTATCTTCTTGCAAGACTCCAATGACAATGTCAAAGAAATATACCAAAGAGAGAGTGAACCATTACTTTCTTGTAAAGCATTATTATAGTAGTAACAGTTTCTTTGGGGAGACCATATGCTTGAAGCACTTGCTTCATCTTTCTTATGAGTGTCTCCGTGGCGTATTGCCCAACGTGCTGAAATGCAACATCGTAGTAAATGAGTTCGAACCCCAGTCGCGTAATCACATTCAATTTCGGACTTGTACCCTTGGGATAGATATGAACTTTCTTATCCCCACTACGATGAGTTAAATAGTACCACTACTGTTCTACATGGATGTTTGGCATTAAATAAGCCATGAAGGTTGCAATGTCATTAAACAAAGAAACCAAACCTTCCATCTTCATATAAAGATGCAAAATCTAGCAAAGAGGATCATATTGCCGAAAAATATCTTTAAAATGTTACCATAGTTAATGTTGCGTGTTAGCTTTGAAAACTAATTAACTCCTACTAAAAAGAGGCCGTAATTCTCTTTTCAACTAGTACGATGTTGCAGTTCAGCACGTTAGCCACTACACCACAGGGACTTACTCCCCGCCCCCTTACAGGTACTACGTAAGATACTTAATCCACTTCGTATGAGGGGAAAATTCAAGCACTTAAACTGATGCCATTCATTGGTTCAAATTTTTGACTCCATTTTGACAACCTCTACGTGTATTGTGTGTGTTACCTTCGTAATGGTTCGGTTCAACAGTTTTTTCAATTCCTGACTAATTTTTGTTACCATTGAGCAGTGGATGGAAAACAGAAACTGATCCAACTACAGAGAGTTTAATAGGGCATCTGGCAGATGTAAGTGATTACAGATGTTAGCTATTTAATTTCCAGATGTTGAGAGCAATATGTGGTATATATAATCGCTCCAGGGGAAAATTATAAAATTAGGACATGTGATAAATATTAACTTTCAAAATTTGATGTAATGAGCTTTTCTACATATGGTACAAGTACTAATCCTTGATGTTAAGAATAAAGCAAAGCCGTACTATAGCCTTCCAGCTGTTCAATAAAGATTTGCATAAAATACTAGTCGTAAAATAAATGTTTACCGCAAAAAAACTGTTACGCTATACAAACAACTTTTTTTTTTCGTTATTGATGAAAATGTTTTACTTATTCGTTGGCTAGATTAGATTTATAATCAACTAGACGATCCGTGAGCCTGCTGGGTTTCTATCGTAATAGCGGTTCATAATGATATTATGGCTTCTATTTAGGAAAGAATGAAAGATTCTAATAAGCATTTTAGCTATTTTCGTTATATTGAGGATTTTATTTAAGAAATGAAGTTTAGCGTAAAGACCTCACAAAACTAATATTCGGCGGCAAATTGGACTGAAAATTGCTTTATTCTTTAAAGAGCATTGCTCTAATCAAGGCCTCGCAATAATGTGCCGTTTTTACTGAGTTACGGTTATTTTTGTTTTTTAATATTGACTTTACGTAGAGCATTGACGATTCGCCAAACCTGAGAATCCACTTGGCTTTTTGTGGAAAGGACTTCTGAGCTTGTCTCAAAATTGCTAATCAATCAGCACTAAAATAAAGTTCGGCGTTTGCTTTACGGATATTGGTTGAAAAATAAATTACTGATGGAAGTATGTTGAGAAAAAATTAGTTAGTAAAACTCATTCAGTTAATTGTTTATAATTTATTTTTATTAAATTTTAAAGACAATTTTTCTATGAAAGCACCTCCCATATATATATATATATATATATATATGCACACTTAGAATCATTGGCCTCCTCTTAAATATACGTATCATGGTCGATAGTTGTAACGCGAACTCGGTGGGTATTTGAAAAGTAATTCCCTTTTCTAAAAATTTTTATAATTTATTTTTCAACTATTTGTATAAGAAATAGATTATAAGCATTTTAAATTAAGGAGTAACTTTTCAATCACTATATATATATATATATATATATATATATATATATATATATATATATATATATATATATATACACACACACACACACAAGATGAATGTTTCTGATAATACTGATACCTATATTTACGAGAGTTAAGGATAAAGTCATATCTGGAATTCGTTGATATGTTAGTCATCTATCCAAGAAAATACTCTTGTTTATATACACTGATACCCACACTCACTTGTGTATATATAATTGTATGGTATTTCTTTGACCACAATGTTCTACTTTTTGAGTTTACCATAAAACCCGTTCTGCATGTGCAGGAAGGGCTTAATTCTGGATGTGGGTGAATATATATATATATATATATATATATATATATATATATATATATATATATATATAAACAATTTACTGGAGACTCAAACTCGGTTAAGTCGTCATAATAGAATTTATTTCGGCGGAGAATATCACTATACTCTCCGTCTCTTCAGATGACTATTTACATGCTTCTCTCTCGTCGATGAGTAGCAAATGTGGAGTTACAGTTCGTATTCAGAAGATAAAACGCTCTGAATGTGAATTTTGTTATACGCCAGCGAATAAATAGGGAACTAACAATAGCCATACATTGAGCACTCTCATAGATTTATGATTTTTCCTCATATATTCTATGTAAAGAATAATCCATACTTACTGTCCTTGGACACTGACTGGATATTTTAAAGATATATATATATATATATATATATATATATATATAATGAAAGAGAAAGTATTTTTCTCAATAAATAGGGTGAATTTTGCGATATAATGCTTCGCATTTCATCCAGGAAAAAAACTTTCCATCGAAAAACAAGCTTTTGTCTTCCTTCGGCATAGAAATCTTTGAACTGAGTTTTTAGTCATTTGCTCGCAGTGTTCTTAAATTGAAACTTTGTTCCACGCAGAAATTCAATGGTGGAATCAAACAATTGAAAATCGGTGGGGGGGGGCAGATCCGGACTGTAAGGATTTGGTTGTTCTTCCTTATGCAACTGACTGATTATTTCCACTGTTTTGACTGTTGTATGAGGTATTGCATTGTCCGGATGAAACCCAATGATAACTGACCTTAGAAAAGATATGGTAATCATGCACAATTTTGTGTGTTGTACCCAGAGATTTTCACAGTTGTTTAGAAATGTCCTCTATTGTAACTCTTCTGTTGGCCAAAATGAGCGCATTAACAATATCCACCATTTCAGGTGTGCTCGCCATTGTGGGTCTGTCTTGGATTTCATCTTGAATACTAATTCGACCTTCTTTAAATAATTTAGTTAATCTGTAAACATTTTCTGACTCGAACATGCTTCGTTCACATCACACATTCTTCTGTAAATTTCACATGGATTGTACTTATCAGCCACCAAAAATTTGGAAACAGATCTCTGTTTTAACCTGGAGCACACATTGCCGCGATTTTGGGTCGCTTCGAAAGAAATATTTCCGTAAGATTAAATTTTTTTTTCTATAAATCAATTCCAAGCAAAAAAAATTGTTTTGCTTTTTCCCAAAAAATTCACTTTATTTATTGAATGACCATCATATGATAAAAACTTTGATAACGTATGTGCAGCAGTCGTGCACATGCGTATTTGAAGAGGTACAGAAATCTATTTATAGCAAGTTTACTGCAATCATCTGTAACCATCAGTCGGTGCTTAATTGGAAGATAAATGTTGAATGGTGAATTCATGGGAAGGCGAATCAAAAGGATAATCACCCTCACAAACTCTTTCTGTAGTACATATGCACAGATTAATTGGGCTCTCTCCCTCTCTCTCACACACACACACACACATTGTGTGTATATGTAAAAAATGAATTAACAAGCGTGTTGTCCCTTCTCTAAACAATGTCATTCTTCTCGGGTCTACTCTTTACCTGAACTGGGAGTACCTGTTTGGGTCTCATCTATGGGTCAAGAAGATCTGTTTAAAATTATTCGTATTCGATTGGACAGTGTGCAAAAGTAAAGTTTTAAGAAACCACTACACAAAAATGTAAATATGAGCGTGATTCCTTAACCTCTTGGCATAAAATAAACATAGACATGTTGATATGCCGTTAAAATCAATCGATCTAAATGCTCCACATTTGGTAAACTTATTACTACATCTTCCTCCTTATAGCTGTTATATATAATGTATGGAATGTATATGCAAATGTAACAATTATTATTGGACAAATATATTTATAAGTTAACCATTTTAGTAATTCCGACCCAAGTTCAATTCTTGGACGAGGCTGTTTACATTTCACATAGTATGATAACACCTTTGGGAAAGCTATGAATCCAACTGTGGATAAATTGTCGGGCAGACTGCTCTTTCACATTGATGTGGCAACTGGTTTAGGAGAAGGAAAATTTAAACCTATTAAACTCTGCTTAAAAATAGACGTTGTGTCGCATCTTATGTGGAGTGGCTGGGTAAAAACAATGTAGACTAGACCTAGGGAATGCCTAAACAAGTTTTTAGTCAAGATAATGAAGTTTTTACGTAGGTTTGTTTACCATTTATAATATTTGTACATATATGCACAGGTGTCATAAATAGTAACCAATATTTAGTAAAAACTTCTATTTTTATTAATAGCCTTTATTTAGGTATAGGTTATGCAGTGTCACTTTGGATCTACGTTACGGTAGGGGTAGGCTTAGAAATAAGGTTTCTAAAACATATCTGATGTAATGAACGATCTCTTGACTTGGGCGTGAAAATTGAACTTAATAAGTCGTTCATTACACGAGTATACACGATATTGTAAACCAACTACACCCAATGCTGACCGATTCCTACTCGTAGTTATTGCCAATGGTCATGATTTCCTCTTCTTCGTGAGATTTCCGCAGCTGTATCAATATCACCTTAGTACCATCGATGTATTTCTACGGAATAGTGTGTGTGTGTGTATATATATATATATATATATATATATATTCTCTCTCTCTCTCACTCACACACAATGTGGGTTATATATCAGGTAAGCTAGGCTCAGTAATGAGAAATTCCGTTATTATGGAAGCACCAAGAATTTTAGAAGTATGAATGTTTTTCTCCACTAGTAATAGCTAGAAAAATTGTCTCTCTTTCCTTCCACTGCTGTTATAATATCCTAACTTCTCTCTCTCTCTCTCTTTGCTTCTCCCAATAACTTTTTCTTTTTTGTAATTTTCTTTCCTTCCCTTTCACTATATCTCTCCTTTTTATGACGGGTACTATGCTAATTTGAAATACTACTTCTTCAGGGAATGAAACGATAAACGTCAGAAAAAATATCACATTTTTTTTTAAATCACGATAACTTACATGTTTAAAAAAAATCTAAATGTTACATCATTTTAAATGAAGCAGATAAGAAAATATTTTTAATAAATATCTTGCTGGGAAATTTAGATGTTATCATATTTTCCTTTTTTTGCTGCGAAAACTCATTTTACATTCGACCCACATTGTTTTTAATATCTTCACTTTAACACACACACACACACACACACACACACACTGTGTGTGTGTGCATATAAAATCTCAGATGCCATATTTTTTTTATTTTTGTTGATTAAAACTAAAACATTACAGTTTATGTAAAAAAAGATTTTCTGTTCAAAAGATTTTTTGTAAATTCTGACAAAAATTATTTGGTTAATTCGCCATGTTTTTTTGGTGGGGGGGGGTCTGACATGAACGCATTTTTTATTTTATTGATGTAAGCCGATGATTGCACGATTTATTTGCATATTTTTTTCTTATTTTTCTAAATATGAATCAATGTGCTAAATATCTGTCGAAACGACAGGATATATACGAAAAACTATTCGCACTATTTTCATTTGATTCGTTTTATAAATTACTTTTTATTTATTTTCTATTTCTTTAAAAGAAGATATGATTATTCAAAAAGTTGTTGGGAATATGGAACCGATTGAAAAACAAAAAAGAATTTCCCGTTATTGCCAAAACGTTTTGGCAAACTGTTCTCCAAATTGGTAGTTGAGCTTCCCTTTTTCAGTTTAAATTAACTAGACTAGTTAACCAGTAGAATAGAATGAGTACCTACTGAGATTTAAAGACTTACTCTGTAACCAGGTTTGATTGTAGGGGTAGTACTCATGTAGCAGGAGTTGGGAACCAATAGCCTGGTGCATACCTCTCTCCAACTCTACAACTGGTTTGAATACAGTTTTCTTTCTCTAAAGGAAAACTTATTTTTGTGAGGATGAAGCCTTTTGGTAGGCCCCACTTCTCAAACTCGAAGAAGCATTTTTTTCTGAAAGTTTCTATTGTTACTTGGATCAAAATCTGTCATTAGAAGCGTAGTTTAAAGTATCTCTACTAGTCTTCCAAATTTCGTGTCACCATTTTCGGAATGATATAGGCATCCTAATTCCAGGTTGTCACTCCAAGGCTAAAAAGTCAAGTCTGCTCTATTTGCCCATTACTGGAGAGGGAAATAGTTGGAATTATACTTCTTCCACAATGGTATTAGCGTTATGTAAAATTCAAACCGCTTTGTTCAGGAATTGAACTCTGGTAGTCGAGTCTACTTCCTAGGATAGTAACCGTTATGCTACGAGCGCCTCCAACTGAATACAAAAAGAAATCTCTCCGCCGCAAACTTTACAAAATGAGCTTATCACATAAGAACATTATTTTTCGTCAGTTAATGAGGGAAGGAAAAGGGTAAGTAATATTATATAAAGGGAAGGAAACTAAAAGAAAAAGTAGTGTTCGCCAATGGCCCGGGAGACCGGGGTTCAATCCCAGTTCGACTCATACCAAAGACTCATAAAATGGTACTTGATGCTGCCTTCTTTAACACTCAGCATTATAAGGTTAGGATCAAGGGTAAAGTGGAGCAATGGAGGGAAGGAGTAGCGCCCTCTCTTACACCCCGGTATAGTAGCTATTGAAAAGGGAGCCTTCGGGTCACCCTCGACTAAGGTCGCCAACTTTCCTTATTATATATATATATATATATATATATATATATATATATATAAACAACTATAGTGCCGATGGCCATTCAGTTCCTACCTAAGTTTCTTTCTTTTGGAAAATGGACTGCCATGTCATTTCTTAATGTTGGATTATCATTTTTATAAATTGACGTACTCAGACTCTTGGAACAAGTCCGAATCCATCAGCGTTTAATAATGTCGTTTCTACTTCACCCATTAATTGTGAGTGCCTCTCATGCCGTACAAACGCGCAGAATCGAATTCCATTAAAGACAATCTTTTTCCTTTTCCTCTTCTTTCTCTTTACAATAAGGATTAAAGTGACAAATCAGCTGAATAAGATTTACCTTCATGTAATCCCTTTTTATGCACTGTCCAAATCACAACTCTAATAAACACAAAATATATAGGTTCTCTTGTCAAACGATGAGGATACCCTACAACACACAGCTGCACGGAAACATTTTGGCACCAAAAATGTCCGACGTACAGGCAAAATATGAACGCTTCAATAAATTTTGACAAAGGTCATGTGGTCTAAGCGTTAAACGCAAACAAAATGAAGAACCTATTTGAAAATGTCGACATGGATGACATTTTGTCTTTTTTGAGAGAAATAAAATTATACTAAAAATTATAAACGTATACCTGATTAATACCATACAAAATAATTATTTTAAAAAAGCTATCCAAGAGGATTTTGACATATTGTTAAAATGAAATTTTAAAAAAGCCTCGGCAACCCTTAAACAACTCCGCAAAAATGAAGTGTACACGATCTTCTAACCTCGTGACATAAAATAACCCAAGACGAGTTGAAATCAATCAGTCAATTTAACAAACAATAGTTAAAGAAGACAGTTCCATTGTTTCATTCTAATCATAGCAATAATGGGTGTCTTCGGGCAAATCTCTCTATCATGCAAGTAAGTCTTTTTGTCGACCCAGAACGGATACTGAATCATCAGCCAAATGAGTAATATTTAGTCATTTTGAATTCCACACTCCATCACTAACACCAAATAGACTACCTTCCTTAACTACGATCGAGTTTTCGATTGGCTAATCGTAACTCGAGAAAAAAAAAACTCGCTCTAAAGGAAAAATCATTTTAGTAGGGATGGGACCTTTAGGTGAGCCTCACTTCTCAAACTCCGAGAAGCATTTTTTTCTTGAGGTTTCTATTGTTACTTTGATCAAAATCTGACTTAGAAAATCTAGTTTAGAATATCTTTACGAGTCTTCAGTATTTCGTGTCACCATCTTCGGAATGATATAGGCATCATTATTCGTGTTGTATCTTAGAAATCCAGTCACACAAAACGAGTTTAACTCTGGTCCTTTCTCATTGCGCTAAATTAGTACAGTATTGATTTGGGTATGAGATGCAGTATTTTTCCGGATTTTTCTGCTCAAAAGTTAGGGTGCGCATTATTCACGAGACATGATTCATTTTTTTTTTTTTCTTTTTCAGCGACATGCCTCCTATTCGAACGGTATGACCGAAAGTAAGTTATGTTTGGTCGAAACTAATTCAAAGCCAAGATAAATCAGTTTTTACTGAGCTTTGATTATAAGGCTAGAAAAACTTAGACTGTACAGAATTAGGTATTTACCAACCCCTCTGTACAGACAGTATGTGATACAAGGTCAATTTTTAAGCGGAGTTTAACATGTTTGAAACTAGTTTTCCTTGACCAGTTGCCATACCATAGTTAAAGAGCCCAGTCTGCCCCTTTTATTTGCTGGAGATAGACTACTTGGATTCATACTTTTTCCAATGGCTATGTGAAAGGCAATCAGACTCGTCCAGGATTTGAACTCAAGTCACCGTGTCTATTTCCTACAATGATAACCATTATACCACTGTAGAGAAGTATATGCGAAGAAAATTTCGACGGTAAAATGTTGAACTGCTTGACGGAAAGTGTTAAAATACAATAAAATGTTATTCAGCATAGCTGTCTATTGTGAGCACTTCAAACTATTTAACCAGTCTTATATTGATAAGGAAATCTTATTGCCTTGCTTCGAGGCTCGGAACTCAAACAAGAAACTGAAGCTTTATTGAATACTACAAAAAAAAAAAAAATACTCGTATACCGAAAATATACAAAAAAAACCCCAGATGAGTAGCAAGTGCATAACGTTGGCGCCAACTGAATATATTTTTAAGCACACCAAAGTGATAAGTTATCTGCGCCACTCGATTTGAAAGTCAGTGAATTATGAAGAACTTGTCTGAAAAATGTCCCACGTGA
Source organism: Sepioteuthis lessoniana (assembly GCA_963585895.1). Lineage (NCBI taxonomy): Eukaryota > Metazoa > Mollusca > Cephalopoda > Myopsida > Loliginidae > Sepioteuthis > Sepioteuthis lessoniana. Next base: position 33,201,180 of record OY757932.1, read on the forward strand.
CGTCATAAATATCATGATGATAATCGTGTTGGTTGAACGGAGATAGAACTATGGAAGCTAGCCGATCAGTCAGTTCATAAGAGATAACTGTTTTGTCACTAACGCAATGATGCAAGACGATGAGTAAAAAGAATACGTATAAACAAATATTAGAATGTAAAGATCAACAGTTAACCAATGGACAAGGAAGGAATTGCATCATCTCCCCCCAACCCCGCAAAGAAAAACAACTTTAAACTTCTTTGGTATTTTCTTGTAGCTCTGGATCCTGTGGTACCAAAAATAGAATTTTGCTAGCAGTGAAATCATTCCTACGATAACAGACTCCTCAATTCGGGTGTAGGGGTAATCTGGATTTGGGGAGAGGAAAAACCTTAAAACCAATAACTTTTTTTTTTTTTTTTTTTTTTTTTGATTATCCAATTTCACTAAATTTGATATTGTTTCGTAGGGTTAGGATCATTCTATCCAAGATCTTATTATAATTTTAAAAATCGGGTAAAGGCGTAGAAATCAAATAGAGAAAGTACATCAATTATTTCATAGAATATATGATATCATAATAAATTAAACAGTCAATTATGGAAACGTACAGTTCATATTGTGAAGCTTTACATTCTTCACTGGTTATAACTGAATTTAATGTTGAGTTGCTGTTTTTTTTTTTTTTGTTTTTTTTTTCTGGGGGAGGGGTTATTGAAAAATATATCGATATTTACCGAAAGATAGACTTTAGTTATCGTTTGTTTAGAAATCGTTATCAGAATCCTCATCCCAACTGTTAATGATCCTCATTATCACTGTCAGATTCACACTCAAAGTTTTTAAGAACACTGACAAGCTGAACTGGCATGATATCTCCTAGTCCAATTTGGAAGTATTTCCTGATTTTTACGATGGATCCATCCATGGCCACTGACTGATTCTGATTGAGGTATATCAGGTTTATCAATAGGTGCTCATTTCTTAATACAAACCTGCAAGTTGATAAGAATTAAATGTTTCCGCAGTGTATCAGTGCAAGATGGTAATGCAATCAGGTAAAAAAATATTCCTGATTTATAAAGTCCTATCTTCCCTACCAAATCTTGATTGCAGCATGAAGAATCTCAGTTATTAATACTTTTAACTCGTTTATTTTCATAGAGTACGCAGGAAAAATCTTCAAAGGAACTTAATGTCTTCCTTTATTTGCCGGGTCTCTCCAAACTTCATAAACACCTCCTGGAACTGCCCGCCCCCGGGCCTCGAAAGGAGAATGGAGAAATAGATCACAAGACGGACCGAGACCATCAACTAGAGTACTTTGAAGAGTCCTGGAAACTTGAAGAGATTTGCTGTAAAAGTTTTGAAACGTAATATATTATGGAAATAAGTTAACTGTGAATAATTTGAATTATTTTCTTGTTTAAAACTTACCAAATCTCGTAATTATTGTAGACTCATACTTTCATTTGTTTTGATTGATTTTTAACAGCATTTCAACTCGTCTGAAGTTATTTTATGTCTAGAAATGAGGGATCTGCGTTCATTGAACGTTTAGATTTACATTTTGTGTATTGTTTCTTTAGTTCAGTACTTGGTCATATAATATCAGTTATTCTTATCTCGTACAAATCATTTGCAAACAGATCTATTTGACCCCTAGATGGGACCCTATACAGGTACTACCATTCTAGGTTTGAGTGAACCTGAGAGTAAAGGCAATGAAAAGGTACTCTACACTCACCAGTACACCAGAACTGGAGCCTCGTCACCAGTTGCCGTTTGGTGTCATACCCAGGACACCTTGTTGGGGGCGGGTAGGCTATTTCCTCTCCAGAGGATGCAATCAGCGTATTCTAAGCACCACCGACAAAGTTTATAAATTGTTTGCACGTAAAATTAAAGTCAACCGAAGAATAATATTCTAATCACATTCTAAAATATACTTATTGCCTTTACTGACAACAAAAGAATCACTTGATGTTTTATGTCACTCTGTTTCACATAATATTAATCTTTTATACAGTGACCAGGCTGACTCACAGCCAAGACAGACTGGAAGATGCCCATAGACAAAAGCTTTAAGATTCCATATACTGACTTAAAAATAGAAATAAAAAAACTTTACCCATAATAAATGGCAATTAAGATGGAAACCCCCCACACACACACACAACAAACTCCAGACTATAGAAGCCGAAACAGGAGAATGGAAGGAAGGATATAGAAAATCCCGCAGGGAAGAGATTATCCTATCTCGTCTACGTATCGGACACGCAGATATCACCCACTCATATCTACTCAAATAAGAACAACCACCATGGTGTGTGAGATGTCACACTTCATATTCAGTAAAACACCTATTGATAGATTGCATCGACTTAACTCCCAAAAGACAATATTTCTACTCTGTAAACAATACGAAAGAACTATTTGAATATGTCAAAGTAAACAAAATACTAGCATTTCTAAAAGCAGTTTTGTCTATATAAAAGAATTTAAACCTTCAATATTCCATTTATGTGCATGATGCAAACACTAGACAACCAAACCAACAGAAATTGGCATTAAATAACCTGCAAAAGGGTTGATATGCCATAAAACAAAATAATCAATCATTTATACAGTAAGAAAGTATGTATGATAAACCAATATTTGATTTACAAATAGATTGCTCATTCTGCTGATATTTGTCTCTGCCTACCATCAGAAAGGACTTGACACAAGGTCAAATGACCCGAAGGTCGATTATAATGGGGATTTGGGGAGGGGGAAGGTCAGGTGTGAGCCCTGCTGGACTATGTGGTCATCGGCTCACTTAGTGCAATGTGAACCCAACAAGATTAAAGCTTGCACTTTTTCCCACCTCAAATTTGCTCGTTCTACTGATATTTCCATATTTAGACATATCATGAATAGAATATTATGATCTTCGATATTTGTTCATGATCTACAGGGAGCGTGGAAGTCCCTCTGGTGTCGTGGTTAACGTGCTGGGCGTAATAAGTTCAAAATTTAGTCGCGCTGTTGCGTTCACTTTCGTACTTAATACCCTTGAGAAAGGTATGAATCCCTTTATTCCCCCTGTTAAGGCTTAAATGGTGTTACTATTGCTTTTCTACAATGATAGCTTTGACATAAGATAATCCATGAAAGTTGATATGCCATTAAACAAAGAAACTAGACCAAACCATAGTCTACATGTTACTAATTGTATTGATAGGCGAGTTAAAACGGAAACTGAAACATCAGAGCTATAGAAATGCACACATACACGCGCGCGCGCGTCAATTTAGTGACAGTGTCCATCTGATAATCAAACCGCTAGAAATAAACTTCTAAGACTGAATTTAATTTTGTAAAAGTTCTTTCTGCTATTTTTAAATTAGCCTTTATTATGTATTACTAACGAAGCTCACCTGCTCAACATCGAGAAATTGTAGATTGACTTCGAAGCAATTCTCAAATTTGTTTATCCCAAACTTTAACATTTAGATATTTTGGATTTTATAAGTGCAAGATGGACTGAAAATTAAATTAAACTGTTAATTGTCTCCTTGTTGAAAGAACATGAAACGTTGACCTCATCCTATTGGCGGGGCTTAGAATATGCTGATTGTAACCCTCTGCAGAAGAGTAAGACCCCACCCCACCCCCAAAAGTGTCCTGGGTACGGCATTAAGCTACAATTGTTGCTGAGGATTTAGTTCTAGAAATCTGGGGAATATGGCGTACCCCTTCGTTGCCATTATCCCCAGGTTCACCCTGACACGGAGTGGTAGAACCTGTTATAGTTCTATCAATGGGTCAAACAAATCTCATTAAGAATTATTCCTATTCGATAGGATCGTGTGTCAAAAAATCCTTCTAAAGCTACACAAAAATGTGAATATCAACGTGGTTCTCTAACCTCAATGCATAGAATAACTCTAGATGTTCAAATCAATCAATCTGATCCAACCATCAAAATCCACTAATACTTTTGTTACAATCAATTTTTTTTTTTTGCGTCACAAACTAATTGATAAATATACTGACAGTAAGTATATTCTTAAAGCTTTAGGTTCATACCTGTCTAAAATGTATTTTCAACAAAATAGAACAAATGTCTAAGAATGAAAGAGGATATTCTCTAAGTATTAATCCCCATGTGTTACTTAAAGTCCAGATTTTGGTGAGTTCATGCCATGAGTGTCAAGATATTTAATATTTTACTCGCTCTTTCTCTCACTTTCTCTCTTGTCCCCTTTCTCTGTCTCTTCGCCCTATTGGTGGGACTTATAAGCTGACATATCCTACATAGGGGTGAGACACCCTCCCCACAAAAGTGGTGTCCTGGCAATAAGATTCTAGTTTTGCAAATCTGTTTAGATATTAATAGATTCATTCTAAAATTATTCGTATTCGATGGAACCTCGTGAATAAATAAAGCTCTTAAACAACCACATAATGTAAATATGAACGCGCTTCTCTAACCACTAGGCATAAGATAAACCAAAACAGGTTAAGATGACGTTAACATCAACCAATCATATTGTTGATTGGCTTTAAATGAAAACTTGAATCTGATAACCTTGGCACCATCAGGAATTGCGTTCGTGAACCTATAAAAGACTTTTTTTAGTTATACGTCTAACATTCGTGTTCTTTCTTTTGTAGAGATAATGAAGTTGTTGCGACTCTTGAATTGGTACTGAACCTGTTACTATAAATAAAATTCTGCATGATATGGGGGAAGGAAGTGGACATGTTCTCGTCATCTGTTTGAGTTAAACGATTTTTTTCTTCTAATTTTTTTTTCCTAAATTAGGCTAATTTTTTGCACACCTCATCTAAATTTTTCAATGACGTCCCATTTTTGACAATAAGTCTGCTGCTGGATTCTCTCCTTTCTCCCCATGAATAACTTCTTTTTTTTTTTCGTCGTCGACATTTTCTTTAGTTTAGCACTTTTCTCACGACCATTTTCTCCTCTTTCTTATCCTCAGGTTTGCTGGGGGGTTTTTTTTGGGGGGGGTATATTTTTGGTTATATCTTTTTTTTTTGTCTTCATGTTTTTTTAATTTTTTTTGTTGTTGACCATACTCTTGCTTTCATTATCATTATTTTAAATTTTTTCTCTTATACTTTTCCTCATATTTCTTTTTCTTTCTCCCGACCTCTCCTTATCCAACAATATCAGTGTACTAATTGTCCCTCACCTCTCACTCCCCTCCCTCTCTCTCTTCTGATAATACTTTTCCTCATTCAGTCCTCTGTCTCTCTGTATCTATCAACTTACTTTTTCTCATTGTTTTTTTTTTTTCCAACCATTTTCTTTTTTTTTTTTCCTCCGTTTCTTTCTTTCTTCCTTCCTTACTTTCTTTCAGACCACTGGAGCCGGCCACTCTGATTATAGATAAACAAACTAGCAATTCTTTGTGCCAACGTCTAAAGAAATGTTGCCCTAGATCTTCAAGTCAGGTCAACTTTGTATATGTGTAAGTACATGGAAGAGATGGGGCATGGCAGAATAAGGGTGGGGTAATTGAGGAAGGGTTATAGAATCTCTGAAAAACTAAACGCAAAAAAAGCGAAAGGTTTTGGGTCGGGGTTCAGTCGAAGACTCTGACGCACTTTAGTCTAAGATGTGAACTCACTTTTCAAGCAGGCAAGAAAACACCTGCTTATTCACTTTAAGTTGTTCATGTTTTTACTATTTTTTTTTCCTTCAAATCTGACTTTAACAGTCGTTTGTGTTTCGACATATGTGTTGGCGCCACTTTGCATGTGCGCGCAAATGCGTGTTCCACTAATCTGTTATTTCTATACTAAGCTGTGCATATTCATGTCTGACATGAGGCCACGTATTTTGTGCCCACTCTTTAAAGTTCACAAGAGATCAGCACCCAACCCACTGCATAACCAGAAGTGCATGTGCTGATTTATGTGGGCATTGTGAATGTCACTTTTCGAAAATCCACCCGGTAGGCGACGTTTAGAATACGCTGCCTGTATCTCCAGCAGAGAGGTAAAACCATCCCCGATAAAAATAAAAAGGTATACTGGGTATAATACTAAACTGCCTCTAATAGTGAGGTTCCTATTCTGGAGATCTGGGGCGTATGGAGTATTCGTTCATTGCCATTACTCCCTGGTTCACTCTGACTCAGTAGTGTCGTATCCGTTAGGGTATCTCGGAGTCAAATGGATTTGTTGGAAAATTATTCGTATTTGACAGGACCAATTCCAAAGATAAACTCTTAAATAACTACTCAACAATATAAATATGAATGCACAATAAACGCGATTCCCTAAACTCTTGGCATAAAATAACCTATGACGGGTTAACATTCCGTAAAAATTAATGAATTGATTATGTGGCTTTTCTTAAATATGTGCATATGTGTGAGGACTGCTACCTCGAAATATCTGAGTTCGAACTCCAATCGAGCTGTTACATTAACCTCCGGACTAACACACTCGGGAAAAGCATGAACGCCCTTATCCCCCAACTATGGATAGAATAGTATCACTGCATTTTCTCTACAAGGATGGCTTTAGCATTAAATAAACCACGAAGGTTGATATGCCATTTAACAAATAAACCAAACCAAACCTATTTATGTGAGTGTAAGCTCATTTAAGTGGTTATTTACTGATTACAATGCATATATTCGTTACTCAAGGATTATTTGCTCATTTTCCCCCTCTTTTCGGGGTCTGCATTATGCACCTGTTTGCACGTCTACGCATCATGCGTGCAAATTCATCTGCTTCCTATTTAAATGCATTTACATCACTCCAAAATACTAATTGTAACGAATATTTCAAAAGTAAATGCATAGTTTTATGCTGCCCGCACGAGGCGGCCGTAGACGCTTCATATAACATTTTCTATTAAGTACGCGTGTCTATGAAAAGTGCGAAAGATTTTGTTTTCATATGCGTGTGTGTAGTCGCCTGTGTATGACAATTTTAGGAAGGAGCATACGTTTTTATTTACGTGACACACACACACACACACACACACACACACACACACACTGACTCTCTCTCTCTCTCATCGAAACTTGATATGTACACCCTGAAGGAATTTGGGGACCAGGGAATAGAATATTGGTGCCAACAACAATTAGGACAGAAAAAAAAGTTTAGAATTCAGGTTTGCTTTTGGAGAGAAGTTGCATGCACGTGTATACAAACGTACTTCACCTTGCGTTCTCTCTCTCTCTCTCTCTCTCTCTCTCTCTCTGATATACACACACAAACGAACTTGCATATACACATTCTCTCTCTTTCTTATACACACATACAAACGAACTTCTCTTGCATACACTCTTGTGTTCTCTCTCTCTCTCTCTCTCTCTCTCTCAATATATATATATTTATATAATGGGGAGAGAAAGGTGAACGAAAATAAACATAAACGTTGGCAAAATAAATTCCAACCAGTTTCGACCTTTAGCCATCAAGTTATAAATAATTTGTATTTATTTCTTATATAATTATACATTGTATGTATGAGATTTTATACATTGTTTGTATGAGATTTTCAATTTTTCTGTCTAATTTCTTTTTTATTTTTATTTTTGCAATACTGTTTTTTTTCTCTGTTCTTTCTTTCCTCCCTTCCTTCGTTTTCTCCTTTTCCTTTGCTATTTACCTTCACAAACACCTCTACACTAAGATTTTTCTTTTTTTTTTAATCTTTGAAGTAGAAAAGAAATATAGAAATATGTTGCGTAAATATAAATTCTTATTCTTTTACATCTTCCGAACTTGGAGAGTACAACCGATTCCGATGTTTCTTTCTTCCCCATGTTATTTATTTATTTATTTGTCTCTTTATTCTGTCTTTACTTCGTTACTGTCCATCACTGTCATTCTCAAGTGAAACCCTTCCATTCCCCAGTCGTAACTTTCTTCAAACCCCAATTCGTCCTTTTCTATATCCTTGACGTTTACTATAACCAAACTCAGCCCCCCCCTCTCTCTCTCTCTCTCTCTCTCTCTCCCTCTCTCTCTCTCTCTCTCTCTCTCCAAATTTGCAGGATCACACACGCACACTTTTTTTTTCTCTCGTTCTTCATCTTCAAATCATCAAGTTTTCTCAAGCATAAAAAGAAATCCTGGCCAAAAGGGAGGGGGGCAACCAAAAGAAAAAAAAAACGAAGAGGCAGCATCTGGATGTCTCCATCCCTCGAGTTAACCATCATGCCTTTAGGTCAGCGATCAGGTTGAGGTCACGTCACCATGACTTGGCGTTAAAGGACCAACTGAAGCTGACAAAGGGTTATTGGGTTAGTGGAACTAGGTCACAAGCACGCGATCCCTTCACCTTAGAATTATTCCTCCCCTTCCATCACTAACTTCCTAACTTCTGGGCCATGCTTGATTCCTCACCCCTGGACTCGACATTAGTAGATATTGCTTATTTACACATATGCTCAAGTTATACACACGTGCGTCTTAACATTTATACACCAAAAGTGATAAAGTACTGTAAAGGCAAAGTCCTTCTGGCCTACTTTTGTTAAAATTTTGATGGGCATTTTTTCTTTATTCTTTTTTCTTTAGTTATTTATTTCATTTTTTGGTCCGGAAGCTAAGAAATGTGTGCATGGGGAAGGATTTCGCCAAAAAGAGAGAAAGAAGATAAGAAAGAGTAGCATGACGGGGTGTTGTAAGGGGGGTGGCTCTGAAAGAAAAATGAGTCAAGTTAAAAAGAAAGTAGAAAATGAATTTAAAGTGAAAATACGGAAAGAAAGTGGTGGGAAGAAGATAAAAAAATTCAATAAAATAAACAGATATATTTCAGCTGTATTTTCAATTTATACATAAAATGTTTCCACAGTCCCAAAAGTGACCGTTATATCCAGAATTTGTATTTAAAATAAAAAATGTTCACGTGAACAAATAAACCACCATTCAGCTGCAAATAGCGGAGTAAAAAAAAAAAAAAAAAAAAAAAAAAACAACTCGTGTGACTATTTTAAGCGTATTACTCTAATAGAAATTACTCTACAACATACTGTTTTCGTTGGGTTTACGGTTAAATGTATATTTACAAACATAATAAAAATTTTAGTGATATATGAATTCATTAGCCGTCATACTTACCACCAACACACATTTAGGTACATGCATGTACTGATGCATGCAAGTATACGGGAGTCGTTGAAACCGTCACTCAGTGAGAAGAGTATAGATGAACATTTTTGTTGTGACAACACACTACTACTGATAAGACTAGAAAAATTTGTATGAGTTTTTGCTAGTTTTATAAGAAGTGTCACAACAAAAATATTTATCTTTCAGAGTGAAGCTTATAATTTTTTTGAACGACTTTCGTGATTGTGAGTTTCTTTTAACATTTTATATATATATATATATATATATATATATATATATAAAGTTGGCGACTGTAGTCGAAGGTGACCCGGAGGCTCCCATTTCAATAGCTACTACACTGAGGTGTAAGGGATGGCGCAACTCCTTCCCCTGGATTGCTCCACTTTACCCTTGATACGTACCTTATAATGCTGAGTGTTAAGCAAGGAGACATCAAGCACCATTTTTTTTTTTTTTTTTTTTTTTTTAAGTATGGCTCGACTAGGGATTGAACCCCGGTCTCCCGGAATCTAAGAAATTTGATTTGAAAACCCAAATTTGCAGAGGTATTAATTTATTTTATATAACATTTCAATTGTTTACGAACTTCCTGAGATAATGGTTGGAAAAAATGTAAAGAATACCAGATAAAGCAAAAATGTCTACGTCGTTGTCATTGGTTGTGCTCAAGTTCATCAAACCATTCAATTTGAAGATTTGAAAATATCAAAGTTGTGAGGAGAGTAAGAATATTATTAATGATTAATCCTAATTAAATCGTACATTATACTCAATGTTGGAGTTGGTTTTATGTTAATTTAATTTATGCTAAGTGAAATTTTATTTTATTTTACGTTAATTTTGCAAGAAAATGTAACGTTAAAAATAAACAAACCGGCCATTAATAAATCGACAATGTATTACTCATTCAGCCCCAAAACATAAATATATCAGGCTTCACCTGCAGATTCTATAAAACCATAGATTTTACCAATGAAGAGATAATAATTCTTTACCTTTCTTCGATATTTTATTCATTAGAACTAATAATAAATTAAAATGAAATGTGCACTTCAAATCAACGAACAAAAACACATGCCTCGAACAATATGATAGAAAATACATATATCTTTTAAAGCACAGTCACAAACTTAGGCATTTGTGTATATTTATGAGAGAGAGAGAGAGCAAGAGAAATTGAAAAACAAGGTAATCCAAAGAAGAATTTCATGTAAAAGAAAGTCAACGTTTTAACGTCTCGGTTCTAATGAACCATCATCAGGACTTGGACGAAGGACGTTGAATTGCTGATGAATTTTTTAATAAAATGCAAAACTAGGAGGAAATATTATGTATACAGAGAAACCGTTTAGTCAATAAATCAGCGTTTGTATTTTAAAATGTCACATAATTGTTTTAGACAATGATGTAGAACAAATAGAATCATCTTGTGAAATAAGGAATCCAAAGACGAAAGAAGGAGGAAGGGGAGAATAGGAAATAAGAGAGGCAATCGAATAAAAGGAAACAAGCTAACATTAACTTTCTCCTACAACTACCGTTTTTCTACTTGTAAAATTTAAAAAAATTAATTCACAGACAACAATTGACGTAAGCTTGAGATATATATATATTTTAATTTATTAGTTATTTAAGTATATATTAATTTGTTTCCGTTTCCTCCATCTTTTTTCCTTTAATTCCATTGTCTTTCTCTTCTATTTCCTTTTCTCCTATTCTTCCTTCCTTCCTTCTTTCTCCTTTTTAATAATATATTGACTAAACAGTAACCCGTATCTCTGTATTTTATTTAAAAATCCATCGGTGATTTTAATGTCATTTGATATCATCTGTCCAAGTCCTGATGATGATTCATTACAACTGAAACGTTATAGCGATGACTTTCTTTTTACTTGAAATTCTTCCATTTCAATTACCTTGTTTTTTTAATTTTTTCTCTGTATTGTCGGATTCATTTCCATTATTTACTTCCACACACACACACACACATATTATTCAATACAGTAAATCCAGAATAGAGAATAATTACATTCAGGACAAATAAAAAAAAAAAAAAAGAAAAGAAAAAACTATTCAAAAATAGAATATTAAATTTAAATATTCCTGGTAAATTCCTGCCATAATTCTTGCTACTTATTGTTGCTTGAAGATTTAGACTAGCTTTAATAGATAGGAGAAATAGTTGTTTTTTTTTTTTTTTGTTTTTTTGTTTTTTTTTTTTGTCTGGTTGTAAATGTGTAAAACTTATCTTATTTCCATTTCGTATTTGATCTGATGAAGTCCCGTTAATTATTATTTTTTTTTATTTATCTTTTTAACATTGATTTATATCAATGCTTTTAACAGGATGGAAATAAATTTATTATCCTAATGTGACCGATTGTTGGTTTTTGTGGGGAAAAATGTCATAAATTTCCGTTTTTCTAAAATATGAATAATCTAAGAATAAATTAATTTCAATCAATAGTATATTCACCATTATTTTGAATCCTCTCTTGCCATTTATCTGGTAGCTTGTTGATTCATCTCAAGTCAAATTCAGCTGGTTTCAATTTCAAGAAATTTTCCAAAAACGTTTTCTCCTGATCTTCCTGGAAAAAATTCTGTCAAGTAGAGCATTTTGTAGAGAACGAAAAAGTTGGAAATTACTTGGTTCAAGGTCTGGTGAAAATGGTAAAACATACTAACCAAAATTATAGAGAAGCATAGCATTTCTCTTATGGACAGTTGTGTGAAGTTTTCTTTGAAGATTTTCATGCATACATTGCATGTATTGAGAGTAGATATTTGTCCTACCAGATAGGACTTGACACGAGGTCAATGACACGAGGTCGGCTTATAGTAGGGGTTTAAGGAAGCGAAATGTCTGGCACGAATCGAGGCTCAAACCCCACCGGACTATGCTGGTCATCGGCTCATTTAGTACAATGGAAGCCAGATGAGCCTGCAGCTTGATATGAACTCCCTCGATATATTACGTGAGTTCGGTACGGATGCCCGATTAGAACTTGAACTGGACTAAGGAGTCCAATGTTATCTATGCAGCTCAACCTTACTTTCGGCCTAGAGTCGGCCATTGATCATTGATACTCTGTCCAGCACAAATGCCAGGATGTCCAGCTAAAAAACCCGAAAATGTTGAGTGCAGCTCTTGATAGTTAGTCTACATTGAGTGTCTAATTGCAGTTCAAAAACTAAAAAGGAATAATATCGTGGTGATCCCACCATACACAGAACATAATTTTTCTTCCTTGAATCTCTACCTTTGGAATAAACTGCAAAGATTCATCTTTGTTAATTCTAGTGCTTTTTCAGTTGAACATTGTCATAAAAGACCTAATTTTTGTCAATTGTAATGATATTGAGAAATGGATCATCTATCTACCTTGAAAGAAGACTTGTTGCTATGGATAGGTGATCTTCCTAATTCATCTCACTAATAGTATGAGGAACGCAAACACCCAGCTTGTTCACTTTTCTATCTTCTTCAAGTGGTGGCAGATTGTTGATTGGGATTTGTTGAAGTCGGCTTATAGTAGGGGTTTAAGGAAGCGAAATGTCTGGCACGAATCGAACCCCACCGGACTATGCTAGTTCTTGAGCAGATTGCATTCCGCCAATTTTCTTAAAGGATCTTGATCGGCGTCTGATAAACGTCTAGGTCTGGGTTCATCTCTTCATGACAAATGAAACTTCAAAAAACCAGTTTCGAACCTGGCAGTCAGTAATGACACCTTGACCATAACACAATAAATTTTGTTTTTCTTTAACTCCCACATCATTACATGTCGAATATACACTTCCCGTTCGTCTACTTTAGAGGCGTGAGATCATAGATTAAATTATGATACACACTCTTTCACTTCGTAAATAAGAATGACCGATGAAGACACTCTTTAATTAGCAAATATCTAGTTGCATTTAAAACATTGGAAGTTTGAAATTCGTTATTACAAATTGCTTTAAAAAAACGGAAATTATTTATGACCCAACCCTCTCTCTCTCTCTCTCTCTCTCTCTCTCTATATATATATATATATATATATATATATATATATATATATATATATATAATTGAATGTAACAAAGATTTTTTATAATTTTTATATGTGGAGAGTAAGATGCAGCAAATAGGGACTAAGAAGATATAAAAACAGTTCAAATTTCCTCTTAGTTGTATTTCAACCATTGTTGGTCATAATCTTTAAAGATATATGTATTTTATAGTATATTGTTCAATGTATGTGTATGCATATTTCTATTAGTATATCTTTATATGTACATCTATGCCTTAAAGCAAAATGCATACAGACATGCGCGTTTAGCGTGACTATTATCGTTGTAAGAAATGGAAGTGAAAACCAGAGTTCAAATCATGGACATCACATTTTGTCTTACTTTGCGCCACTATCCTTGTGAAAAGCGTGAATCCAGTTTTTCTCCACCACCAGCTATGGATAAACAGGCTTAGTTTGGTTGTGCTTTATAGCATATATAATGTGTGTGTGTGTGTGTCATCCAGACAGTTTTGTTGTCACAACTAATCAGTGTGGCTAGTGTGGATACGCTTCAAGCTGGGATCGAAACTCTGCAAACTTTACGTCAGCCTGATAACATAACCCCACATCCATCAGCACCTCCATCGCAAGCTAGGGAATTTAACGTATTTGTATTAACTTCTTTTTGTTTACATTTTACGCTATCGGAAACTGTGTGTGTGTGTAATTCGTGAGCGAACAGTTTGTAGGTAACATTGATTTTAAACGAGCCAGAGCTCACTAGTTTGCAAACAGTTAAATGGTTTCAAATTCTGTTATCCCACACGGATAATTCTATTTAAAATTGATATAAGAAAATACGTTAGATTTTTAAGATAAATTTTCGACATTTTTTTTCGTTTTATTTAAAAATTCACACGCCCCAATGAAAGTTTAATGGTTTCACTTTTAAAAACTGAATATTTTCACACTTAAAAAAACCGAAACGTTTAACAGTGGCAAAAAATAAAATCATCCTTTTGAAGAACTTTTTCTTTTTCGTGTGTACATTTTCATACTGTCGAAATTAGTTACAGTTTAGCCAACTCCTCCGCCACAAGCAGGATGCGACACAAGGTCAATTTTTAAGCTGCGTTTAAGATCAGTTTTAATTTCAGAACGAGTAATGAAAGGGTTTATTTGCACATTTCTGTTGATCCACCTTGAAGTACGCTCATTTATTTTTCTCGGTCTTCCATTTCTTGGAAGGTTTGCTGTATCGTCGCCATACTTCTTATACTTTCTGATGATATTTCATACTGTACTTAGTTCTTGATTCATTTCTTGGCTGATTTTTCGGTAACCTTGTCCTCCTTTGTGACTTTCAATGATTCTATCTTGCATATCTCTGGCTAATTCTTTAGTTTTTGCCATTTTTAATCCTTGAATTGCAAAATGCACATCAAAGTCAGATGATTAGTAGAACTATCTTGTAAAAACTTGTGTGCTTCTCTGATTGGTCAGAGATAACATTCCAATACTATCGAAAATTTGAATATTTAAAGTCTTTTAAAACAAAAATTTTCGTTTGGAAATTTGAAAAAGTGTCATGTATTCAATACTTTTTGCATTGGGTAATTTAGAACTTTGATTTAAAAAAAAAAAAAAAAAAAAAAAAGGATTCAACCGTGAGTTTTTAATTTTCCTTCCACATACAACTAAAATAACTTTACGAGATATTACCAAATATCAGGCAAAATGGCGAACATAAACTAGTTATAACAGAAAATAAAATGTATTCAATACTTATGCGTGTCACTGTATATGTCTTGACTGACTTCACGTGCAAAATATTTTTTCCTCGAAATGTATGGTGGATTCTTTGCTAACTATGTTTATTATTTATATATTTGATTTGTTTACTCTAAGTTTGTAGCCTTGTGACAATAATTCACGTATGATTCTCACATTTACTTATCAAATGTCATTTGTAAATCTATTGAATAAGAGATTATACGGTAAAAATGACACATTCAATTAAATCGGCAGTTTTGTTGTTTCTTTGAAAAAGTAGACTCTTCCATTGAAACGAGTGCATTACTTTTCTTTTTCCACAGATTTTATTTTACTCTTTCCTCTGATTTTATGATTATAAATAATTCTTTAACCAAATTGTGAATGAATATTATCAGTTATATCTATATTTCATTTCATACAAATGAATATCTGTAGATTACAACTGTTTTTATTAAATGTGCCATCTATTTCCATTTTTTTTTTTTTTTTTTTTTTTTTACGAGTATCATTTTTACCAGTATTATAGAATTTCAAAGAAAGGAAGCAACTTCTAAATACTCATCGACTTAAATTGAAGTCGACAACTGTGTTAGTTGCTCCCAACTAGATTTTTATAAGTTTTATAATAAATCTGAGTATCTATTCAATTTCAGCTGACAAAATATCTTCGACATTCAGTGTATTCTAATTTTACTCAAAAACGAAAAACATTTAATTTTGTGAGTTGCAACCAACGGAAAACCCAGCACTGAAATGGGGCCTTACTATCATATGTAGTTTAGTGTCATACACCGGAACACCCCCTTTTTCGTTGGTAGGGGTTTCGCCCCTCTTCAAGGGATACAGTCGGCGTATTTTGAGCTCTAATAACGTAAAATTGGCGCTCTTTCTTCCTTTTATGACTAAATGGTTTCTTTTTGTGCGTGCACGCGCGTGCCCGTTAGAAGTTATGTTTTGAGATTAAAGAAACTTAGATTTACACGTGCATTTTTATATGAATATTAAAATCATTTTTCTTTTTCTTTTTTAATAGATGAAGCCAGAATACTTTGAAGTGGATTGGAATTTGCCGCTTGACATGAACTGGACCCTAGAATATTTGGTTGAAGAGACAGAAGTGACAGTCGACATTGGCGTTGCTATTGGCTCTTTCATTTTGTCTGCTTGTGTGGTCATCTTCAATGGCCTTCTTCTGCTGAGCGTCTTACTTCATTGCATGAAGACCAAAGTAACAACAATCAAAATTCTGATCATCAGTAGTGCGGCCGCCGATCTTCTTCAAGGGGCTCTCATTAATCCTTTTCACGGTTACCAGGCTTTTTCCGAGTGGAAACTTTCTAGAATTTGGTGCGAAGCTTGGTCGACTCTTGAACCAACCATCTTTGTCATTTCAACATTGAGTTTGTTTTGTATCAATATCGACCGCCTCATCTACGTCACAAATCCAGAGAAATATTCTAAGTGTTTACAGATTAAAGTGACTGCTATTTTAATTGCTATCCCGTGGGTCTTGGGCAGTTTAATTATTCCACCATTGTATGTGCTTGGTGAGGACACAAGCTTTTTAAAACCACCTAAGGCTCCGCTCTGCATACTCATCCCAAAACAACCAGTAATCAGAACAATATTTACTCTCTGTTCAATAATCGGCACGGCCATTTTGATCATATTCCTTGTTATTTTTTGTATGGTGTTTCGTTCCCCGGGCATTCGATCATACGGTTTGGTGAAGGATACTGACAGCACGTCTATCCGCAACAAAATCCTGGCTCTTTGCACTGTAAATTCTCTGTTCTTTTTACTCCGATTTCCTTGGATATACAGTCCTCATGTCATTCATATCGTATGTGAAAATATGATTTGTGATAAGCATAAGTTGGACATTGCTCATGCCGTTCTTATGTGGATATCTCACTGCGGCTTTTCAGTCAATCCGTTTGCATGGATGGTGGACAGGGACGTACGAGCAGCCTATTTCGATCTGTTTCTGTGCAAAGCGTGTCTTCCACGAGATGCGACTAGCCGCTGCGATCAACTACACTCGACGAGAAGCTGTAAGAACGACTCTTCGATGGCAATTTCCAGTTGTCGATATACCCAATCAGTACTGCTGAATATTGAAAACAGCCCCAGCTCATCGAATGATGATGGTATTGATGTCGATCAACTAAAAGAGGAAATATATGAAATGACCAACTGAAAGTCGAAATGATTATTACAAGTTGATGGTAAATATGATAATGATAACAATGCTTATTTCACAGTCGCACATAAAACGCACATACACTCGGTCAGTGCCTACCGACAGAAATAAAGACAGAAAGAAATAAGAAATAAATTCGAAGAAAAAAGAAATCACTAACGGCAATATCATTATTAGAACATCATACCAACAGACGTAACGACAATATTGCTTATTCCATAGTGTTACCGTAACGGGTCGTGTGATTGGATTGTTGCATTCTGATTGGCTGATTTCAAGCGTCTTTTACACTCAAGATTTCTGTCCAATGGCTAGTGACAATGGACATCGTATTAATTAATATTAATACATCGAATTAATATTAAACGTGAGTTGTCCGACTTATATGGTAAGTGTGAATGCGATCTATTGTGAAAAAAAGCCGACATACAACGAATAATATTTCAACAACGAGAGCGACATATTCGCGCCTCTCTCACCCCGCTGATGGTTAATCCTTGAACAGATGGCAACTTTTAAAAATTTGGATGGAATGTTCGCCATTGGAAGAAACTTTCAAACGTTTTCAGCTGTGACAGTTTTTATTGACACTAAATAAATCAAAACTAAACTTTTTCTTGAACTAAAAAAAATAATCTGACAGGAAATAAAAAAAAAAAAATCAATTGTCTCACTTGGGTGCTGTAAGGGAAAACAAATATATTTTTAAATATATTTTTGATCAGATCGTCAATTCTATTCGATTCACTAGTGCAAAAGGAGGATACACTCGCGGCTTCACACACACACACACACACACACACACACACACACACACACACACACACAAGCAAACACTCACGTAAAACAGATACATACAGTTACAAATTAAATCAACGAGTAACTCCGTTGAGAAGAGATTAGTAACTCTGCTCCGTTACATTAGTATCCATGGGGGTTACTAAAACGTTTTACGTTGTCATAAAACGTAAGAGGACAGTTAAGAGGTGACATGAAGGTGCACAAATATCTATGACTTTTTATCAGTTGAACATTTTAAATTTATTAATACCAAACAAACCAGCCAAGTGGTTTGGATTGTTTTTATATTTATTGCTGAAAATCCACCAATTTATTTTGAAAATTTTAACTTTCTCGCTAATCTAACATGACGTCATCGCCAGAATTGAATCATGCACATTATTTTTTAAATATTTTCTCTAGCAGTAATATATTTAGTCACAATTATGAAATTATGATCATAATAAATAAATTTATTGACTGATTTTAACCGCATGTCAACCCATTTAGGGTAATTTTATGCCTACAGGTTAAGGAATCGCGTTCATTGTACGTTCATATTTACCTTTATTTTGTGTGTAGTTTCTTAAGATATTTTTTTTCATGCGGTCCTATCTAATATGAATAATTTCCAAACAGATCTATTTGACCCATAAATAGGACGCAAGCAGGAACTGCCACTCCGGGACAGAGTGGACCTGGGAGTATTAGCAAGGAAGAGGTACTCTACATTAAATTGTCAGTCACATTAATCTGGATATAGAATATTGGATTTTCGATGAAAATCGTCTTATGTAAAAACTTTGAAAAATCACGATTTTGAAAAAATTTTACAAAGCCAATTTACTTTCAAATTATTTTCCAGATTTTATCATTTTTTAAAAAACTGAGCAGTTTAATGTTTGCTTTTGTTTTCATTACCAAGTGTAGATATGTTGTAGTATGTAATCATCATTTTTTTTTTTTAATTTTTAGCAACGGTTTTAGAGGTTGTTTTTTCGAATGTTTATTAATGCTCTCGTTTATAATTTTTCGACTTAATTATTTCAATAAAAACTATTTTCATAGCCATATGATCAATTTAGTTCATATGAAATATCCATTCGTCTTTATTTTACCGATCAATAAATTGAATAAATTATTTTTCGTAAAACGTTCATATGATATTCATAAACCCGTGAGCATTCCGTACATTACTACTACTAATATTATTACTATTTTTATTACAACAACGAAAACAAAAACAGCTTAGCATAATCTCCTTAATTTTAAGTGATGTCACTATTAGTTTGCTTGCCACTTATCATAAAAATTATTTGGGACTGCCTCAAGGCTTTTTTATTTTGTCAAATATCCATATTGGAAATATTTTATGAATTTAGTTCTGACTCATTCTGAGTCAACACTTTGATCATTGGAATAATTTGTATTTGTATTCATTTTTGGTTGTCCGACAAATGAGTGTGAAAAAAGCGGGTACCTATAAGCGTGTAGTCAAAACAATGTATGACATTCCAATGGAAATATTTGAAAGAAGACACAGAAGTATAATATAGATAAAACAAGATTATTTGTAATCAGATCTACTTTGGCGTAGAATCTAACCGAGTTTTACATATATGTTTAATTAAATAAATGATCATACAGTAAAAATTATTAAACAAAGGTCGTTTCTAATTTTCGTGGATACGCGTATGCGTGTAATTGATAAAACATACTATTAGGACTAATTGATTTTAATTTCGGTGTCTTTTGTGGCCTTGTGCTGAAACTAAGCATATCTTAGTAAAAACACATATCACACATCTTTTGTCATATAAAAACACATCTCGCAGAGGGTCTAATTTAGATTTATTTAATTGTCTAACGTTGTTTTATTCGTACGCTCAACTGCCTTTCACGCTATCATTGCGCCAAATATTTCTGGAAGATCTAATTCTTGAAACATAGTTCAGGAATTATTAAATAAAGAAATGTTGTCCTTTCAAAAATACTAGAATGAAGTCAAAAGTTTTGCAATATTTTGGTAATTTATTTGCTTTATTCATAAAGTTACAACAAAAGCAGTCTAGCATTCAAAGTAGAGGCCATCGTGTTGTACTATCTGAAGTCACCTTTCTACCAGTTTTTTTTTTTTTTTTTTTTTTTTTTTACCCCGCACTGATAACAGTTCTTGTACTTCGAAACAAAGAACTGGTATACTGAAGTGTCGTGAGTACAGGAAGTGAGCCAGGGATCAGAACAGGTAATATTCTGAGGGAGCTAGTTTAGAACTAACTGCTGATTGTGGTATCGGCTCGATTCTCTCAAATTCCTCGAGTTTATTCAGGAAACAAGCACATATACAAATATTGCAAAACTTTTGACTCGCCCAAGTAACTACATTTGTCGATGGAGAAATTCAGGTCAATAAAAAAAAAAGTGCATCACTACAGCATATGTAAGTCTTTAAAATGAACATTTAATCAGCTGAGTGCGTACAAATAAATAGACGGAATTCTTTTTCGTAGGTATGAATTTTTTTTTTTTTTTTTTTTTTTTTTTTTCGGCGGAATTTCGAATTTAAAACATAAATTGAAAATGTAAAATTGTCATTGTTTTTGTTTTTTTGTGGGAACACTCTCAAAATTCTGTCTAAAATATTTTTTTTAAATACTTTCATTTATTATAACGTAAAGTCTTGCAGTTAATTCATCAGTTTCTGTGTTTTGTTTACCTTACCTTAGCAATCCACTGGATATGATTCATTTACAATACCTTCAGAAATATGGAAATCGAAAGACAAAACTTATCAGTCAAGCGGTTAATTATCGATAGGAATGTTCTGATAATAGTGTATTCATAATGCTTGCAGATTTCCTCAAAAAGTAAAACTAAAAGCTACATGTCAAAAAATAAAGATCTTAATTGCAAAAAATAGTTGCTAAATATGTTTTCGTCATATCAGTTATATTCACTTATTCAGTATCCTTACATTAACTAAAAGAAAATGTCAATCCATGGTAGTAAGTGAAAGAATTTAAACAAGAATTATGAAAAAAATGTGAATGTTTTCTCTTTTTATACTAACCGCGTCCCTAAAATATGATTTAACGATTGAATAAAAAAAAAATTGCCTCGAAGAGCAATATTTTACTTTCTTTTTTTTTTTTTTTTAACTTCTAAAAAAGTAAAACGTCCGTATGAACGCTTGCTGTATTTTGTTTTAAAATGGTAAACAAAATTTACTTCATGAAATTATCTTTTTGAAAATATAAAAATTTTTTAGAGGCACCTTCACTAATTTTTTTTCTTAATTAAAAGGGTGAGGGTAATACATTTAAAAATTTTGCCTCCAAAATTTTGATTGAAAACCTTTTTGAATAAAATTTCTTTTTTTATTACATAAGTACCAAAAACTTTATTAAAATCTGATTACAAGTTGATTTTTTTTTTTTTTTTTTGTGAATTTTTTAAAAATCGGCACTTTTTATGTGGTGATTTCCGTTGTTCATACTTTTAAAAAAAATTTTAATTAAATGTCAAAATTATCCAGAAATTATTCGATAGTATTGGTTTTAGTGTCTTTGTTTTAATGGCATCAACCTTCGTGTCAAACCACAATAGGAAGAATAGCAGTGATACAATTCAATCAATAGCTGGAAGAATAAGGGGTTCAATACCTTTCCCTGGGGATTAGTCCTACCTAAAGTGAATGTAATTGCGCAACTAGAGTTCGAACTCGCTTATTTCAAGAATGCATACCAGTACTTTATTTACTATGCCCTTAAAATTTTGAAAATAAACATGTTCATTGGATTAGAAATTATACAGTTTTAAAAGTGAATCCATATCTTATGCTTAAAACAAAAATCATCCTGATACCTGAATCTATGGTAAATTCGCCTAGGAATTAAAGCATATATAGATGTGATTGATTTTTTTTTTTTTTTTTTTTTTTAAACTGCATGTTAACCCGTTAAGAGGTTAAGGAACTGCATACACTTTATATTTACATTTTTATGCTATTGTTTAAGAGATTTATGCACATGGCTATAAGATATCAAGTATTCCTATATAATACAAATATTCTAACAGATCTATTTGACCCATTGATCGGACCGAAGAGATACTAACACTTCGTATCAGAATGGTCCTGAGAGTAATAGCAATGAAGAGGTACTCCATACTCGACAGGTCTCAAGAATCGGAGTCTCACCATCTGATAAAGTTTAGTGTCATACTCAGGACAACAGGTGTATTAGATGAAGGATTTCCAGGAAAAACCTCAAAAAACAATCTAGGATAAGGTAACTAAGAAAAAAAATGGATTGAAGACATATATTATACATTTTATATTTTAACTTGCTGAAGTTCACATGACGGCATTGAATATATGAAAAGAGTTGATTTCGACACACGTCGTCCTTCTTAGTGATAGTGTTTTATTGAATAAAAAGTAAGTCATTAAGAAATTTAATAACAAAAAAAGCTCTTTCTCTCTCTCTCTCACACTCACACACACACACACACACACACACTCGCATACATCTATACATATATATATATATACACATGCACACTAACCCGTATATATAAAACGTGTGTGTGTATGATGGCGTGCGCGTGCATAAACACGCAAATGTAAAGAGTGATATAAAAATGTATATATCTGTTGTTAATTGTCGCAAAGATAACGCAATTTATTCTTTTTCAAATTAAATCTTTTGTTAGATTTTAAATGTTTGACCAGCTAAGTTTGTTTATCTCAACGATGTGAAGACTAATTTCTAAAGTGTTAACAAGGTGCATTCGTATTATGTTGGCCAGTTTTTCTATTTCCCATCTTTTTTTAAAAAAAATTTTTCTTTATAAATTTTTGAAAAAAAAAAATTGTATAAAAGGTGCAAGTGGGTAAATGGCATGAATAACCGAAAGAGAACACAACACTTGTGGGGGAGGGGTGCTTGTTTTTGTTTCAGTTTTTTTGTTTTTTTGTTTTTTTCCAAGATTCTTTAACAAAGATTTTTGAATCTGCATTTTTGTGTTTTGATTTTGAGGCACCTAACTAATTTTATTTGGAAAAGATTAAACTGTTATTAAGTGCTTCCCCCACCCCCACCTTCTTCTTCTGTTAGTAATGGCAAAACTGATATTATCCCCACCCCACCCCACCCCCAAAAATTAATCTTTTGGACGACCCATTGAAAAATTGGTAACGACGATTCCAGAAGCTTTTTTTTTTTTTCTTGCTGCATTCGCACATCTAAACTTGAATATTTGTTGATTATGTTGGCCTATTTAACTCGAAATGGAATTCATTGTTCCTCTGACTGAATGCGTTCTGCTTGCATTCACATGATATTATAACAAACTGATTTGTGTGTGTGTGTGTGTGGTGTACTACTTGACTGACTAACTTAGGTTAATTTCAAATTGATATATATGGCAAATCACTCCTTCGATCTATTCGGGAATAATCTTCAGAAACGATTATTGATACTGTTTGACAAATATATTCTCATCTTTTTTGACAGGTCCAGTCAGAAATGGATTGAGGAGTCTTCTCATCCAGCTATGATTCTTTATTTGTTATTGGCGCTGTTTAATCGCTGGCATAGACTGATCTTTAAGAATTACAATATCAAACAACTTAAATGAAGATGAAAGAAATACATGTCAAAAAGTAACAATGATCGACAATGCTTCATCTAATAAAGATGACTTTTAGAAACCTTTTTAAATGAACCTAAATGTTCCATATAATCACTTCATTATCTTAAAACGATATCAGAATCACTTGTGAGGAGATTTTAGCCATCTAACATAAACAAGCGACTGTAAGAAAGTATGTGTAGTTGAATGAATGATCTAAATAAGCTATGATAGATTTTGAAGTATTGTTAAACCCTTGTTTATCTAAACTTATATAATGAGGCTTTCACTTGTGATTTGTCGCATCAAATTAACGCACACACTTGGAAATTGATTTTTTTTTTTTTTTTTTTTTTCAAGTATATACCATCTCAAACAAACCTCTGTATAAACGTAGATTTTTTTTTTTAATATCAACGAGACTGTTCCTTTGATTTAAAAAAAATCAAGACCAACGGAATTGAGTATTCTTTTAATAATGTGATTTAGATATCACTCATACCGAATAAACGAATTTACGATCAAAAATTTCGTTTGAAATAAAAGGCTCTCAGCAAAACAATACATCATCTTGAACTGATGAAAAGAGGTAAAATGATGGATGAATAATTTTTAGATTCTTTCATTGCATGTGTGAATATTTATTACTGTTAAGATGTTTGGATATAAAGTATTGGAAAAAAAACACTGGCAGCGAATAAATTGAACCACTTATTATTGCCACAAATTTTAATGAAACATTGATTGCTTAGACACTCAAGTAATTTTTTTCCTTGATTTTTGTTGTCAAAGTTTCCTTAGTTGTTGGTAGAAGTCATAATTTTCTAAATAAAATTCTCAGAAATACCAAACATAGGAAATTTTTTACAATTTTCTTTTCCTTAATTTGATATCCTAATTTTTGACTCGTCCTTTGCTATTGGATAGTAAACAGTTAACTGAGAAAAATAGTCGCATTGGCCTAATGAGTAGTGTTCACCAATTGTCCAGGAGATCGGGGTTCAATCCCCGGTCGAGTCATACCAAAGACTTAAAAAATGATACTTGATGCTGCCTTGCTTAACACTAAGCATTATAAGGTATGGTTCAAGGCAAGGGTAAAGTGGAGCAATCCAGGAAAAGGAGTGGCACCCTTCCCTACACTTCGATGTAGTAGCTATTTAAAAGGGAGCCTTCGGGTCACCCTTGACTAAGGTCGCTAACTTGTGTGTGTCTATGCTATGGAAGTATTATTAAAATTTATGGCAATGATAAAAAAATGTTTGTTTTGGTTTTTTGTTGTTTTTTTTTCACTGTCTTGTTTTGTTCAATACTTTATATATATATGAAAGCCAATAAGCCACCTAATAAGGTGACTACTGCCCATACAACTTTTGAATTCTTTGCCGGTACAATGCATCTTCATTGGTCATAAAGATCCTGATTCTAACGAGTTAAAAACTAAAGAGAATGTGTTACATATCCTTTTTTTCACCTGTGTAAATCGATGCATCGATTTCAACATTAATAAAATTATTATTTTGATATTTTTACACATTCAAGTTTGTTCTTATTTTGTCTGCTTGATTTTTGTACTTGATACTATATATAAATTGATTTCTTCAGCATTAAACAAGTAAATGACACCCACTAATGAGAGGATAAAAGAAAAAAAAAAGGTATGTTACAATAAATCTTTTCTGCAATGATTTAGACTCATGATAATTTGACATCCAGAGTGCATTACGATAAAAAAAAAGTAACAAACATTAAAAGATGAAAAAATAAACTTGCCAAAATTAATGGTATATGCATAAATCAGAAGTTGTCCCTAAATGAAACGCATAATATTTTCTGGCAATTTGAGATACAAACGGGTCAACTAATCCGGACCACAAGACCGGGCTTAGATTTAATTTACAGGAAGAAAAAGGACTTGTCATTTAGGGGATTTTGAAAGTGAAAGGGAAAGAAGGGGCAAAGCTGAAAATGCCTAGAACTTGCTCGAGAGCTGAAAAAATTGTGGAACATGAAGGTGACAGTAATACCAAATATAGAACATTCCCCCCAAGAACTTAGGAAAGCATCATGACCAGAGCATTAATAAAAACAGTAACGATAATTAGAAGAATCCTATAGAGCTGAGGAGACTTGCTGTCACTAAGACTTCAGTGAAAAACCAACAGTTCGCGCTGGTGTGAAAAACTCGCAATAATAATAATAATTTCAGAAATACAATTCAGGAAATCGAAGAATATATAATAAAGAGTAAATTACAGCAACCAATAGCGGCAATATCAACACATATAACTTAAGGACAAACAGGAAAAGAAATAAAATATCTAGAAAACAAAAATGGGAGCAAAACTAATTGTATTGATACTTCAAGCGGCAAACTTGGTGAGATTGCTCACTTGATAATCTGGACATGGCTACGAAAGTGCAACACCAAGAGGGAAACTTAATCTCGGTTATGAGCAGTACAAAATAATGCCATAAGGATTATGTAAAAGCAAAAAATTATAATTCACTGAAGAATAGCAAATGTAGCCTATGTGGTGATAGAGATGAAACAGTCACAAGGGAGAAACTGGACAATCATTGGAAGCTTGCCTGAGAGCTAAAAAAACAGTTGTGGATCATAAAGGTGACGGTAATACCATTTGTAGTTGGAGTCCTTAGAACAGTCCCCAATGCAGATGACTGCAGTTTCAAAGCATCTCGGATACTTTGAAGGATACTGAATTTCTGAAGAGACTTGCTGTAAATCAAATTTCGCTCAAAAACTCGCAAGATTGTGTGCCAAAAAAAAAAGTGGAAGAAGACCCACCAACATTAAGGATTACGTAGATGCATTAATACAAGGACTCGAGAAACACATTAAAGAGACCACAGAAAGACTAATTGCAGCAGCCAGTAACAGAAAAATTTACAGAGGAACAACAAAAAAAAAAAAAAAACAGCAAAAACAGAGACAAAAAATCAACAGAAAAACACTGTATGGTAATTCAATTCATACTGTATGGATATTTTAAGCGACAAACTGAAGAGATCGCAAACGTGAAAACTAGGACAAGGTTTCGAAAGGGAAACCTTTAGTGAAAAACTGAATCTCTTAATAGCAGCTCACAAAGCAATAAGTACCAATTATGTTAGAGTCGCAACAAA
Organism: Sepioteuthis lessoniana; assembly: GCA_963585895.1. Classification (NCBI taxonomy): domain Eukaryota; kingdom Metazoa; phylum Mollusca; class Cephalopoda; order Myopsida; family Loliginidae; genus Sepioteuthis; species Sepioteuthis lessoniana. Next base: position 33,227,817 of record OY757932.1, read on the forward strand.
ATAGCAAGTGTAGTTTATGTGGATATGAAACGGTTAATCAAATCATTAGTGAATGCAGCAAACTAGTACAGAAGTGCGTGATTAGACATGACTGGGCAGGAAAGGTGATTCACTTGGAATTGTGCACGAGATTAAATTTCATCATGCGAATAATAAATGAACATTCTCGAGGATTTTCAGATACAAACGAATCCCCTAATCCCGGTCAGAAAACACTCCATGAGTTAGTTAACAAGAAAAAAAAAGAATTTGCCATTCAGTGGATTTTACCGTCCTGGCGGACCTGAAAGTGAAAAGAAAAGAAAGTGAAAAGAAAAAATAGACAAATACTGGGGCCATACCAGAGAAAAAAACAGTAGAAAGTGACGGTGATACCAACTATAGTTGGTGCACTTGGAACGGAATTGGAAATCAGAAAAAGAATCGAGAACTGAGATCAACTAGATTCCTATAGACCCGAGGAGACTCCAGTGAAAGACCCACCAACTAACGCAGGTATGTGGCCCACTCGGCTGCGGCTGCAGAATACACTGACTGCATCTCTGCAGAGGAGAAAGACTCCCTCAACGAGTGTCCTGGATATGACTCTAAATAATCTGATGGTGAAGCTTCAGTAATACTGGTGCTTTGGGGAATACAGAGTACCACTTCACTGCCATCGCTCCCAGGTCCACTCTGGCCCAGAGTGGTACTATTTACCAACCCCTCCGCTCGGGCAGGATATGATACAAGGTCAATTTTTAAGCGGAGTTTAACAGGTTTGAATTCAGAGTTTTCCTTCTCCTAGACTAGTTGCCTAAGCATGGCTGAAGAACCTAGTCTGTCCTACTATTTACCCATAGCTGGAGGGAGAATTATTGGATTCATACCTTTCCCAAGGGTATTAGTGCTATGTGAAATGCAATCAGTCTCGTCCAGGATTTGAACTCGTATTGCCGTGTTCATTTCCTACGGCGATAACGACTACACCACGGGCACCTCCAGACTGGTAGCGCCTGATAGCGTTCCATCTATCGGTCAAATAGAACTAAACTGTGTAATTACATAAAATTGAATGGTTTGAAATTAACTGTTCTCACATTTAGCTATGTGTTTAAACTGCGTACTTATGCCAAATTGAATTGTTTGAAATAGAACTGTTTTGATATTTGACTGTGTGTAAACAAAAAACTATACTTATACTAAACTAAATTGTTTGAAACTTTTATCAAAATGACTTAATTCGGCATTAAATGACCTGAAAATGCGCCGTAAAATAACCAACCAACCAACTAACGCTGGTGTGAAAAACTCACAGATAATAATAATAATAATTTACCAAGCGTCATCGAGAATATAAAAATAAAGAAGTAGAATATGCTATTCTTACAAGTAGGTAAAAAATTATGATAGCAAACATGGTGTCGGCAAATCAATTTCGTTTGATTTCTTTTGTTTAATGGCATATCAATTTTAGTGGGATATTTAATGCAAAAGCCATTCTTGTAGAAGAACAACAGTAGTACTATATAACCCATAGCTGGCAGGGGAATAAAGTGGGTTTATATCTTTCCCAAGGGTATCAATCTGAAAGTGAACATAATAGCGTGACTGAAGTTCGAACTCGCTTACTATGATGTCGCAGCCACTACGCCACGGGGACTTTCCCGCCAGATCAGAGACGAAGTGAATGATTAGTTATAGTTGTGATTTAGTCAGCTGTGATATCAACTGTTCTCGCAGCTGAATTAGTAAAACAGCTGTTACGGATAACTAGGTTTCCTTGAGGCAAAAGAGGACAAGTGTTCGAGTCCTACGGAAGGGGGTCCTTTATTATCGCCTTTGGTATGTAAAGTTTTCGACTGGAGTGAGTGATGATAAAACAACAACTAAAATTAAAAGCTGAAAAGAAATTATGTTCAAAATTACTTAGATGAATCAAAAGTTTTGCAATATTTTGGTAACATGAGGCACAATTCAGCACCTCCACATGTTTTACTGATGTGTGAAGGTGGCGAACCACACTGGACTGTAAGATGCTGAGCCCGCCTGATACTCTGCAAGTACTACTCACCGGATTTTTTCTCAATGACTTGGTGAACGTCCACGGAATCCACGGTTTTAGGCCTGATCTTGCCTGATCGTCGAGGTTCTTGCAGCCCTAGCGAAATTTCTTGAACCATCTGGTTATTGTTCTGTGATCAACTGCGTCTTCACTTTTCGCGCAACAAATTTTTTGGGTTGTTTCCGCGGCAACGTTATGGCCCAATACAAACTCATAAAGCACAGGTTCAAGAATTAGACTATGCTGCACATTCATCTATGAAGCTTTCAAATCACGCACAGAGTAAAGCAACGCAGATCGTGTTAGCACATCAACTACTACGATACTACCAACCCCAGCTGGTACTTACCACGGCTTAAATTGCTTCAGTCACGTGATATACGCACCAGAAACTTTCACATACTAAAATATTGCAGAACTTTTCACTCACCCAAGAAATAAAAATAACTATAATATATAGGTTATATAGGGATTAAGACGAAACAATTAATCACAGAATAAGCGAATGCAGTAAATTAGATTAGCGTAAAAAGAGTATAAGACTAGACATGACTGGTTAGAGAAGGTGATCCACTGGGAATTGTGCAAGAAGTTGAAATCTGACCATACGAACAACTGGTATATGCACAACCCGGAATCCGTCCAGGAGAATGAGATGCATAAAGTTCTATGGGATTTTGAAATACAAATGGATCACCTAGTTCCGGCCAGATGATCTTACCTAGTTATAGTCGATAACAAAAAAAAAAAAAAAAAAAAAAAAAAAGAGAATAATGGATTTTTCCGTCCCGACAGAACACTGAGTGAAAATGAAAGTAAGCGAAAAGAGAAATAAATATTTAGACTTTGCCAAAGAACAAAAAAAAAAAAGAAGAAAAGTGGAACATGAAGATGGTGATGATTGTTGTGATTGGCACCTTTGGAACAATCTCTAAAGAATTGGTACAGAGACTGGAAGACTTAGAAATCAGAGGACAAGTGGAGACCATCTAGACTATAGCATTATAAGGATCGGCCAGGATACTGAGAAGAGTCTTGGAGACTTGAGAAGACTTGCTGTCACTTAAACTCCAGTGGAAGACCATCAGCTAACGCTAGTGTGGGAATAATAATAATAATACAAAAACATGACCTATTCGCAGCCAGAAAATCAGACCTAGTGATAATTAAGAAAAAAAAAGAGAACTTGCCGAATAGTGGACTTAACCGTCCCAGCAGACCATAGAGTAAAAATCAAAGAAGACAAGTAATTAGACCATGCTAGAGAACTAAGAAAGCTATTGATTAGTTTGGTTTCTTTGTTTAATGGCATATCAACCTTCGTGGGTTATTTAATGCCAAAGCCATCCTTATAGGAGAACAGCAGTGATGCTATTTAACCCATAGCTGGGGGGATAAGGGGGTTCATACTTTTCCCAAGGGTATTTGTCCGAAAGTAAACGTAATAGCATGACTGGAGTTCGAACTCGTTCACTACGATTCCGCAGTCCAGCGCTTTAACCATTACACCACAAAGACACCCCGAAAGCTACTGAATATGTGATGATGATATCAATTGTAATTGGTGCAAAGAACTGGAAAGGGGGATGGGAGAGTTGTAAATAAGATGAAGAATCGAGACCGTCCAGACTACAGCATTGTTGAGTCCTGGAGATCTGAAGAGATTTGCTGTCACTCAGACACTAATGAAAGACCACTAGCTAACGCTTATGTGAAAAACTCAAATGATCATAATAATAATATAGAAGTAGAGACTCTCGTGACTACAGCATTATCGAGATCGACCAGGATACTGAGAAGAGTCCTGGAAACTTGAGGAGACTTGTTGTCACTCAAACTCCAGTGAGAACCCATCAACTAACGCTGGTGTGAAAGACTTTCGAAGAGTAAAATAATGTTTATCAACGCTTTATATAAAAACAATAAACAAATAAAATAAACCTGCATTTCGACTATCTTAACTTCTTTGTAAGCTTAAAAGAAGTTCAAGTAAATTCAATCTGCTAAGTTAGCTTTCTAACTGAGTTTCTGAGTGGGTGTCTTATTAAATGAGTTAATCACTCAAACATATCAGTAAGAACATCGGCCATTAACAAAGATGGCTGGCCTATCGATCTTGTACATTCACAGTTTCAGAAAATTTATCAACCAAACACTGGGGAAATTTCAAAATAAATCCGTTTTCACACTTTTGTAAGATTTTTAAGCGAAATACGTCCGTCTTCGAAAACGACACAGATGAAACAGCAGAAACGAACGGATGTCCGTATGTGGTTAGTGCATGACGTAATAATCTCACTTGAAAAATACTGTTTTCTTTGATTACAATGTTGACGAGTGATAAATATTGTAGTGTAAAATCTATGTACGCTTAAATTCTTAGGTTGATTGATTGATTTTAACGGCATGTCAACTCGTCGAAGGTTATTTTATGCCTAAAGGTTAGGGAATCGTCTCCATTGTATGTTCATATTTACATTTTTGTTGCAATTGTTTCCGAAGAGTTTTTTTTTTACACAGAGTTCTATTGAATACAAATAATTTTTAAACAGATTTATTTAACCCATAGATAGAAACCTGATAAGTACTACCACTCTAAATCAAAGTGGAGATGGAAATAACTGCAATAAAGTAGTGAATCTATACTCTCAAGATCTCCTGAACTGGAGCCTCACTCCTTGGTAAAGTTTAGGACGACCGTAAATTCTTAGATAATGAGGTGGCCATGGTGTAATGGTTATCATCGTAGGAAATGGACACGGCGACACGAGTTCAAATCCTGGACGAGGCTGATTGCATTTCACATAGCACTAATACCCTTGGGAAAGGTATGAATCCAACTATTCTCCCTCCAGCTATGGGTAAATAGTAGGGCAGACTAGGTTCTTCAGCCTTGGCGAGGCAACAAGTCTAGGAGAAGGAAAACTCTAAATTCAAACCTGTTAAACTCCGCTTAAAAATTGACCTTGCCCGAGCGGAGGGGTTGGTAAATAGGGTAAATTCTTAGATAACAACCTGCACATCTGGCAAATATGAGTACGGTTTGATTTTATGGCATATCAACCATTGTAGGTTATTTAATGCCAAATCCTTTTTAAACATACATATTAAATTTATATGATTTTGTTTGGTTTCGTTTTATGGCATATCAACCATTGTAGGTTATTTAATGCCAAATCCTTTTTAAACATACATATTAAATTTATATGATTTGGTTTGGTTTGATTTTATGGCATATCAACCACTATAGGTTATTTAAATCCAAATTCTTTTATATATATATATATATATATATATATATATATATATATATATATACTCAATATATGATTTCCTAACACATTTAGTTGATAACATTTTTGAACGAACCTGAGCTCATTTTTTGCCCACAGTTAAATGGTTTCACTTATTTCTATCTAATACGAATAATTCTATTCACTATAAATCATTTGTTTGCGCATGTTTAAAAGTTTTCAAGTACTGCAATTTAACACAGACAATTCAATTAAACATCAGTCATTTGTTTACACACAGTTTAATAATCAGTTCTATTTCAAGCAATTCAGTTTAGCATAAGTCAGCAAAGTTAAATGGTTACAAATCCTACTTGGGTGAATCAAAAGTGTTGCAATATTTTGGTAAAGTGAGGCACAATTCAGCAACTCCGGTCACTTTTTCCAAAGTCATAAAGATGAACCTCATGGTCCTATCGAATATGAATAATGTTTAAAGAGATCTACTTTATCTATAAATGGAACCCTATTGGCTTAGAGTGGACCTAGGAGCAATGGCAATGAATGGGGTAATCTATACTCTGAAAAGCTCCAGAATTGAAGCCTTACCATCAGATGCAGTTTAGTGTCATACCCAGACGGGCAATAAGTTTTAAAAAAGAAGTTTAATAGTTTATCATCATCCAGTCATGCCGACAGCAAGGATTCCCTTGACTCTATCTCACCATCCATCCCCTCGACTATCGTTGCTGGAATTTCTTCTTGTCAGCACCCAGTGTCCGCTGGTAGGTCAACACTGGTGTGTCCATGTGTAGGAGTTCATATAAGAACGTCGCTTCCAGGCTTCTCCAACAGTGCCCAACATGTCTTGCTCATCTTACTTGATTGGTTTCCCGATAGGAGGTAAGCAGTATAATTCTTGTATACTTCTTTTCTAGCTTTTTTTCCAATCGTTTCTTAAGAGTCGAACTAGTGCAACTATACAGTAGCACTGATACGGCTACATCTTGGAAGAATTCCCATTTCATTTTATCAGAAATCAGATATCTGGATGATCGATAACCTGTCGGTTGCACTCCATGCTTTTCCTATCCCTATATTGACATCGCTTTCAGTTAACGAGATATTGCTACCGCGGTATATGAAATGGTCTGTTAATTTCAGAGGCGTACCATTTAATTTGGAGATGGTACCATTTGTTTAAAACTCATCAACTCTGTTTTATCTGAGTTCACGAAGTCTCTTGCTGCCTGCTCTAGACTGTGTTGTAGATATTTGGCTTGAGTAGGTGTATTTGCAAGAAGCGCTTGATTACCTGCATAGTCTGCATCAGTAATAGTTTCTACAAGATATTGTCTACTTTTTGCTTTTTTAATATGAGATAGTTTTCTTTTATTAGATCCATTGACGTTCGTGCAATATAATTGCCGAGGGATTTCGTTTTATATATCTTGCCTTTCGCTTAGTGCATGGGTTAGTTAGGTGAACATTAATGCAGGTGTTCACGCACGCGCGGAATGAATGTGTCATTCAGAGATGTCAAAATAAAACCCCAGATAGGAAATTGGACCAGGTGGTAAAAGCAGTCAGCATAGAAAGATTGTGTGTCTCTCTCTCTCCTCATGTCGAATTACCTTTAACTCAAAGGTAATAAAAAGTTCCGTACCTGAACCAATTTCGTGTGTTTCGTGTTTTTAGATTCCCTATGTCTATTTCACACATCCGTTTATGACGGGTATGTTACATTCGTAGTAGATAATCAAGGTAGATTATGAATAAAAATGGTACCAATGTATCTCTTTGCAAGACTCCAGTGATAATATAAAAAAAAGTCAGTGTAACCATCGGATAAGTGAGCTTTTGTAAAGCATTATTATAGCACTAACAGTTTGTTTGGGGAGACCATGTACAAGTAGTATTAGCTTCATTTTTCCTCTGTGTATGGTATCAAATATCTTGGGGAAATCTACAAACTGCCGCGAGATTTTTGGTACGATCTCCTTTGATGATTCGATGAATTGTCAGAATCTGAAAAGTTGTGGATCGATTTCTCCGAAAATCGTTCTGATTTATCCTCAGAATTTTCTCGACTTGAGGTCAGACCCAGTTTGACCAGCCAAGGATCATTTATACAGGAAACCAGAGTAAGTTCATGTCTCATTGAGTACCCCATTAAAAAGGCCTTGTGCCACACATGTTCTCTGACGAAAGCAACAAGCTGGAAACATACATATATATAACATGTATGTAAGAACAAAATAAATAAATTAAAAAAATACACATCTCTTCGTGGACCTTTCTATTTTAAAATATAACCTTAGCAACTATAATAGTAAAAGTTATTCCTCGTCGTTTTGCTTTGGTAAGAGGAGGGTGCAGCCTTTTGTCCATTTCTTGATTGTTTATACAAAGCATTTCATAATCGAAGAAATATTTCGTCAAATTTCATTATATTCCATACTTCAGGAGGTATTTCATCGAGATCCAGAGCTTTTCTGCTTTTAATTGTTTTTATAACTGCATCAAGTTCTTCATCTGTAAAGTACCCGATATCTAGTTTGCCATTTATGATTCCTTCACTTGGCTTACCCGTAATTTTCCAAGCAGATTCTTGAACTGTTCTTTCCACTTCTGACGTCTTTCTTCTTGACTAGCAGCTTTTAGTTTTGATCTAGCGGTGCTTTCCCTTCCGCTAACTTCATTTAGTGTCTGCCATTCGAATTAAGATAATTCATCTTCTACAGAATTTTCAATTTTATTTTACATGGATATATTCTAATTGTTCTTTTAGGAATGTTTTAGTTCGTTCTTTCTGAGCTTTCTTAAATTTCTGCACTTTGATGTTTTTAACTCCCACGGAACTCTTCGTCTGTCTCTTAGTTTGGTTGGTATGCACTTTACTACTGCTACTTCTATATGGATGATAAAAAAAGTTTTCATACTCGTCATTTGGAGTATGTGTTTCAGATATCTTCTGAATAATATTAGACTTGTTTTTTCATACTCACCGAATTGTGATTGCATATATCCCAACTGACAAGAGAGGTCTAGGCATATGGTAAAAATTTACCTGTTTACTTCTTATTTTTGCGTAGACTCAAACGAATCTTTACTGAGATGATTCTGTGATCGGAAGATACTCTTTCAATAAAGAAGTTTGCCTCAAATTTCATCACGCTGTTCATCCACTTTTTGTTTATGAATATATAATCTTGTTGTGCTCTTGAGTTATTTGGCTCGATACAAGTCTATAGTTATCCTATCCTATTCTGAAATTTACAGTTAAGGCATACAAGCCTGTTCACGAGAGAAAACTCGGTTAGATGTTCATGATTTCTGTTTGGCGAGTAATGTAAGCAGAATTCATTATTTCTATTTGACTGTATGAGCATTTATGTCTCCACCGATGATCAGAACGTTGTGTTTGGGAATGCGTCGGACAAGGGAAGATTGCTCCTTAAAGAAGGTGGTGGCGATAGCTTCATAACTGAATTTAGTGGGACTGTAGCATGAGATGATTGTTGTACAGGAGTTAATTGATAGTAGACGCTTAGGGACAAAAAAGCAATGACCTTTTAATTCGTAATTTCATATCGTCTAAGCTCCATCGTAGAAATCAATGATATAATACTGTGAGGATGTGCTGAGCAAAGCCGCTTATTACAAAACTTTGTAATTATATAATCTGCATTTGTCCTCATATACTCAAAAGCGAAACTAAAATTAGATAGATTGATTTTAACGCCTTATTAACCTGTAGAGTGTTATTTTATTCTTATTGTATGTTCATATTTATATTTTTTTGTGTAGTTGTTTCTTAAGGGATTTTTTTTTTTTTTTTTTTGCTCACGGTCTGATCGAATATGAATAATTTTCAAACAGATCTATTTGATCCATATATGGGACTTTGAATTCAAGTCACTTGTATAATGGAACGGGTATAGACTACTCCAGGCTATTCCAACAAAGACACGCTACATGAGTAGTGCCCAACGACCAAATCAGATTACGAGATATGACTTCTTCGAAAACTGCGAAAACAATTCTGGTTACAATTTGCAAAGTTGGAATATCCCCACGTAGAAATTACTTTCTTGATGTAAATATTAAATCTAATTATGACAAAATCATGTAACCATTAATGACACTATTTTTAAGTAGATCTATTTGACCCACTCAAACAATGAATCAATGGATGAACCTACTTGTACAAGATGCTACTTGTTCTATAAGATAGTGATGGTTAGGCCCTTGACTGTTATGCACTAGGCTTCTTTTTTAATTATACACAAAACCAATGTCGTGTGACAAACAAATTATTACAATTTATGAAAAGATAAATCTGACAAATGTACAAGTTAACATAATCGCAAAATTCATACGGCTCGAATTAAATTTTTGGATTAAGATGAGCTTTTGCAACGCACAAGAGAACATTCTGATGAGACGCGAAAAGAGTATTATCATGTGTATCATCATCGCATACAGCCCACTCTCTTCGCGTATCTGTACTCTGGACTGCATGCAGGGTAGTTAAAAAGCAGATTAAAAGCCACTCCCTCTGCAAACAACAAAAACGAATTGCAGCTGTTCGAGGATGTGCGATTGATAGAATGATAAATTTTAACCCTATGACGACCCGTTTTTTTATGTCTAGAAGTTAGGGAATTGCATTAATTGTACATTCATATTTATATTTTTGTGCAGTTGTTTTTTAAGAGTTTTTCCGCACGCAATCCTATTGAATACGAATAATTTTAAACAGATCGATCTGACTTCTTGATAAGACTCTAACAGGTACTACTCCGGGTCAAAGTCGACTTGGGAGTAATGGTAATGGAATACTCTGCAGTCCCCAGATTTCCAGAATTGGAGCATCACCATCAGATGAAGTTTAATGCAATACATAAACCACCCCCATTTTTAGGAGGGGGGTCTTGCCCCTCTGCAGTGTATACAGTTTGTAAGAAATGATTTTCAACTTTTTCAACAAATTTTTCAGATTGATGTCGATTTTGTATATCTTGTGGATTTCTGTGTGTTGAGTAGGTAAATAGTACGAACACGCTCCAATTGTTTTTCGAATACAGATGGTATCCCAGGATTTTTACCTTTACACAAACATCATGTGTTTTTTTTTTGTTTTTTTTTTTTGCTGGGGTAGGAGGTGCGGAGGTTATTAATCATAAATGAATGTCTAATTAGCGATAATTTCCCAAAATTTGTTTTAAAATTCAGTTGCACAATAACTGAATACATTATACTTAATTTAAGCACAAAAAGAAGCTTCTTTTTGACGCCCTGACTAGCATTAGAACACCTGGTGCTACTGAAAGCCTTAATGATAAACTTTACGTGTTTATGTACAAACAGTGTATAGTGAGTGTCATCTTAAATAGTTTTTGATATTTTTAGAAAATGTATATTTCTATCGTAGACAACCTGTATCAATACACACACACACACTCATACATGCACACACATACACTCACGCACACATTATAACGGAAATAACAGATTTCCGAATGCTTTTGACAAAAGTGTATTTTTTTTAATTGTCGGTGCAAAAGTAAAAATCAATTGTGTCGTTAAAAAAATACGAATGATAACAAAACAACTGACATTAAAGGCTGATCAGAGTTTAATGTTATTGTCTTCGTTGAAAAGCGGAAATGGCCTTTGAATCCAAATAGGATAGTTCACATTTGGAGTTCAATCTTTGAATTATCGAAGTTTGTTTTTGTTTTTTTTATCAACTATCAGATTGCGTGTGTGCGTTGCGTAGGTGAAACGAAGAATGTATGTAAGAAACTCCTTTTTGCGGGTGAGGGGATTCTAGCCAAAATTGCGGTGAAGGACGCACCTGTGTGCCTTTGGGGGCCACAAACACGCACGCATCTAAAACACAGACGAAAAGCAAAACTCTAGCAGTCAGTAAATTGTCATTGCCTCATATTCTTATATGATTATTTTGGCCACTCGTATTAAATAAACCATATATTAATCCAGACTGGTGTTGTTAATTCTTCTGGTGTGAATACAAAAAACTTCTTTCTTACAGGTTATCAAATCGAATATTTTTATACCACGGCTTACGGACAAAAGAATAAAAACTAACTTTCTTCGTTCGTGTAGAAACACAAAACTAGACGATTACCGACTGAGCCAGTAACAGTATAACTCGCCTGATCCGTAGCCAACAAAAAAGTTCGAGATATTAGAACGACCATTGATCCGAACAGAGTGGCACACGTCTAAACAACGGCAAAGTTGTACCAGAGGGGTCCAGAAGACGTGTAAAAATGGGTTACGGTTATATAAAGTTGTTGGCGACCGTAGTCGAGGGTGAACCGAAGGCTCCCTTTTCGATAACTACAACATCAAGGTGTAGGGGAGGGCGGTACTCCTTTCCCTGGATTTCTCAACTTTACCTTTGATCCTTACCTTATGATGCTGAGTGTTAAGCAAGGTAGCATCAAGTACCATTTTTTTGAGTCTTTTGGTATGACTTGACCTGGGATTGAACCCAGGTCTCCTGGGCCATTGGCGAACTCACTAACTATTATGCCAATATCCAGTAACAGTTATGTATATACATTATATTATTGCATATATTATTCATACGATACATAATCACGTATATATATTATAATGAATAATAAATAATTAAAAATTACTTATATTCTTGAATTTCTGAGATCCTTCTTTTAGAAAAAACAAAACAAAAACTAAATAACATACATGTATTTTCATATATTTCCTGTAGAATATATTAGATTACCACTTTTTGGTTGCTATAGTAACACTTCGAGTGATGCCAGGCATGGAGCTAACATAACGTCGTATTTTCTTATTAGTCAATTCGCCTATCTTTATTCAATATATATATATATATATATATATATATATATATATATATATATATATATATATATATATATATATATATATATATATATATATATATATATATATATATATATGTATGTATATATATATATATATATATATATGAATGAATGATGAGCCCTTTTAGAATTTCAAAGAAACAATTACGTGAGAGAATTACTGGAAGTTTTTAATATAATGAATATATATATATATATAATGAATATATATATATATATATATATATATATATATATATATATATATATATATATATATATATATATATATATATATATATATATATATATATATATATGAATGAATGAATGAATGATGAGCCCTTTTAGAATTTCAAAGAAAAAATTACGTGAGAGAGTTATAACTGGAAGGAAGTTTTTAATATAAAAATAGTTCCGCGCGTGAACGAATGCTGATTGATAGAATGGTTGATTGGTTGATTGATTTCAGTGGCATGTCAACCAATTTTATGCCTAGTGGTTAGGGAATAGCCTTCACAATTTTTACATTGTCGTTTCTTATGGGTTTTTTTTTCAAACAAATCTATTCGATGCATAGATGGGACCCTAACAAGTATTACCAATCTAGGTTAGATTGGACCTGGGAGTAATGGCAATGAAGGAATGTTTTCCTTATCTCAGAGCTCCAGAACTAGCCAAACCATCAGATGCAGTTTAGGTTTTTTTCATGGGGGGCGGTTACTTCTCAGGGAATACAGTCAGGGCATTCTCAGCCCCGCTGACAGGGCATGTGTGTATGTGTGTGTAGTTCTGATTTTGCGTCTTGAAAATTGAGAGAACCTAGAAATAACAACAGTGGCGTTCAAACAGGCATGCGGTCGACAGAAAAAGAGGGACGAATATTAAAGCTGTCTGATTTTCATTGATGACAACGTTTCCCGCTTCACATGAGATCTTGGCACTTCCCGCCTTTTTCAACGGCTCAGTGAACCGCACGATGAGCAAAAAGATGACAAGCTGAAAAACTCGGGATCGATTTTATGGTCGGTTTACATGGAGGTTGTGAAAAAATATCAATGCTCAACCTCTGCTTGTTGAGTTAATGATACGGAATTAAATGATTCGACTATTCACAGTTTGACGATTTGTTCGGAAGATTTCAACATTTCTTTTTTTCAAAGTGAACTCACTTGGAATTATTTTCAAATACTTTCTTCCCTTCAAACAGTGTATATACTCATGTATAAGTCGATCTCGTGAATAGGTTCACTCTTGATTTATGGTTACATCATTAATTCATTAACCCTTACAAAATTATGACTCATGTATTAGTCGATGCCAGTAGTTTGCCAAGAAATCAGGTCTCCAAAATTCGGCTGGGACTGCAGAATACACCGACTGCTTCTCTGCAGAGGTTAAGACCCCTAATCCAACGAGTGTCCTGGATATGACACTAAACAATCTGATGGTGAGGCTGTAGTAATGCAAGTGTAGTTTAAATGGAAATGAAACGGTTAATCACATTATTAGTGAATGCAGCAAACTAGTACAGAAGAAGAACGAGATTAGACATGACTGGGCAGGAAAGGTGATCCACTAGGAATTGTGTACGAGATTAAATTTGACAATACGAATAACAAATGACACATGCGCAAACCAGAATCTGTGCATAAGACACATAACATTCTCGAGGATTTTAATTTAAACTGCGTACTAATGATAAACTGAATCGTTCGAAATAGAACTGTTTATATGTATAAAAATGGCCTACAATGGTTGATATGCCGTAAAACAAAACAAAACCGAACAAAACCAAGAATATGTACGGTATACATATTCTTGTTGTTGATAAAACACATTTTCTCTTTGAAAATAATGAAGTCACAAATCGTTCTGTAGGCAGGGCTTAGAATAAGTTCACTGTATCCCCTGCGGATGAATAAGACCCCCCCCCAAAGGGATGCCCTGGTTAAGACATTAAACTGCATCTGGTGGTGAGGCTCCAGTTCTTGTGATCCCTTCGCAGCAATTACTCCCAGGTCCACTCTGACCAGAGTGGTAGTACTTGTTAAAGTACCAAATAGTCCCAAATTATTCGTATTTGATAGGATCATGTGCCAAAAAGATCTCTTAATAAAAACAACTACACATAAAATGAAAATGTCAACGTGATTCCCTAACCTATGGACATAAGCTAACTCTAGATAGGCTGACATGGTGTTAAAATCAATTAGTCGGTCATGTCAATCTCAAAAAAAAAACAACTGGTATTTTAGTTTATATTGCTGTTAAACTCTTAATTTTAGTTTTAATTGTAAGAAAATATAATGTAATGTCATAGTTTAGTTTATATTTTCAAATTTCCAAATTCAGAGCATTAATCAATCTTCGTTAGGCTAATTTTTGAAAATGAATTAAATTGATTAAATTCTTCAATTCCTGAAAGTTGTAAAACCGTTGAAAGATATTCGTACATTCAAGATTAGATATGAACCCAGCAGTGGGTACTATCAACGTATTCTAAGCCCCACCGATAGGGGGGGTTAATAGTTTTATTTAAATTATATCGTCGATTTATGGGGTGTAAATGGAAAAATATTCATGTTATTTTTACAAGCCATTTTCTTTTATTTTGTTGTAACTTTTATAAATCTCCTCGTAATTTAAACTAGTATTTAAACTTCAAAGAAAATATTTATATTATTGCAATATGTTTGAAAATTTTCAATAAAAAGTCCATGTTTTTTTATGTTCTCCTTTCTAAAGTCTCCCTCCCTCTCCCTCTCCCTCTCTCTCTCTCCCTCCCCCTCTCTCTCTCGCTCCCTCCCCCTCTCTCTCTCGCCCCCCTCTCTCTCGCTCCCTCCCCCTCTCTCTCTCTCGCACCCCCTCTCCCCCCCGTTACGAGGGTAACGTAAGTGTTAAAGCAAATTATGCGTAACGAGTTAGTAAGAAAATGCAACTTAATTTTGTAGCTGAGAAATTTTCCGGGTGCCGTGATAAAAAAGGTTAATGCTGAAATAAATTATAAATTAAACAAGCAAAAATTAAAACTAATAACAAGAGGTTGAGTTGAAACAGATGTTGTCTATATATACATTATTTTTGGTAATGAGAAGCAGTTTCCAAAAAAACATGTGCGAATATTAACTTTTGTATGTCTACAACATACGTAAATATTTTAGAATCCTTTTAAATGCTGGCTCGCGAGTCAGTCCTGAAATTCCTTAGAGGATAAAACTTATTTACAATCGTGAAATTTTTGGTTGATATTTTTGTTCGTTCGTTTTATAAGACTGCTAGTTGGAACTTGGTCACGATTCGTCAATGGTCCGGGAGCCCTGGTTTCCATCCCAGGTCGCGTCATACCAAAGACTTTAAAAATGGTACTTAATACCTCCCGGCTAAAATGGATACGTATCAAGGGTAAAGTGGAGCAATCCAGGGAAATGAGTAGCGCCCTCCCCTACACCTCAGTGAAGTAGCTATTGAAGAGGGAGCTTTCTGGGCGCCATCGACTACGATCGCCATTTTACTTATCGGTAAAAAAAAGGGGGAAAGTTCTTTTTAGATTTAGTGATACACACAGGTTAGGGTCGTTTTATGTTTTTATCTTTTGTTACTCAAATGAGACAGTCAGTGCCAATATCTTTTCAACGTTACTTTTTTCCAAATTCTAAAACATAGTTTCCAGCAACAATGTCACAGAAAAAGCCGACATTTATAACGTCTCCTGCTGCCAAGCGAATGCGTACTCTGGCGGCAGCAGAAACAAATTAGCAGAGAATAACAAATACTGAAAACTGATATAGCTTACAAAAGACTTGATATACCAAAAAACGATAAAGAATACTGCTAAACAGGTTGCACACAGATACTATGAAACTCCCAGTACAATGCTACTTCATCAAGCAGAGAACCATGTATCGGTTCCAACTTACATTTTACGCTTAGTTGTTCCTTGAGACGTTTTTGTTTGCGTTTTTGTTTGTTTGTTTGTTTGTTTTTGTATCGGGAATGTTTTTTTCTTTCTTTTTACACTCGGTTCACTCGAATACTAATATCTTTTAAACAGATCTATTTGTTCTATATATGAAACTTTATCAGTTACTATCACTCTTGGTCTGTATAAACCTGGGAGTAATGGCAATGAAGGGGCATTCCACATATCCCAATTCTTCAGAATTTGAGCCTCGGTTCAATCGAATACGAATAATTTTTAGCAGATCGATTTGACCCATAGAGGGGATCCTAACAGGTACTATCATTCTGTCAGAGTGGACCTGGGTGTAATGACAATGAAATGGTAATCCATACTCCACAGGTCTTAAGAACCTGAGCCTCGCTACCGGATTAAAAAAAGAGAGAACTTATTCCAACTTTTAAAATGCAAGGTCAAACCTACCGCAAGATTGGATCACTTCAGTATCTCAAACATTCTTTAATAATCTTTTGGTATAATCTTACCCAACTTCCATAGCTAAGAATTTCTCTGAACATGTTGTTCATTTAAGCATAATGTGCCACATAGATTTACTTGAATTACAAAACTTATTGTTTATATTTCAATAAATTCCCGTAGGGTTAAGATACTCTCATTCTAGGGAGAAACGCTACAGAGTAACATTTTGAGACAAGTGTTGGAAGCAAGAGACTTATGTATTGTTCCAATGAATAAATAAATCTGCCAATCCTTTTCTGATCTTCTAAAGTCTCTTATCATAATTATTACCAGGACTGATGAATCCAGAAACATTTTTTAAAACACCAGAAAATATATAATACTTCCTAAGTTACTTCATTTGGAGTCAGCATGATCAGAATTCATACCAATTTTTAAATTACAAGGTCAAGTTTACCACAAGACAGGGTTACTTTAGCACCCAACGAAAAGTTGCTGAAGCAGCACTTTGTGGGCAGACACAGGGTCATAATAGAAATATTATTTTCTCTGACATAGGGTATTACCTGATTCAGTTTCAAGTGCTATTCGTTGCAAAAAAAAAAAGCAATATCAAGAATTTCAAGCAAATATTAGAATCATCATAAACCTTTAATTTTTAAATAGGTAGAGATGCAAACAAGAACCCCTCCGAAAAACATGCTCTCTGTTTTAATACACCTGAATGCGACGAAGTTACTAGCATCATGAGTGAAAAGTTATACGATAAAAACGATATCATTCTGAAGTGATAACACTGTAAAAAATATAAGACTCATAGACCCTATGATGCGCTCCAATATCCCCTTCTTAATGTCATAGGAGAAGGTGAATATCACTTTGAAATACCACAGGCCAGATAGAATCCTGTATCATGTCTCGACAATCACTTTATTGTCTGAGGCAATTCCTTCAACCATCTGCAACAATGTCAAATTCTCTTTCATCAGTATGCAGTGGACATGTTTGTTAACAAGAAAATATGAGAGATTAGGCTATATCAGAACTCATAAAAATATTGAGAGTAGACTCTTATTTACAAAAGATGTGCTTATTTACTTAGCTATGTTTAACACAAGGCCAGAATGTAAGCAATAACAAAATAGCTTGAAAATAAGTTCAGCTTTACTTTTACCTTTCAAGTTTTACAGCTATTCCTCGATAAATGCACGAACAATAACTGATGTGGTGCTTTACGATTTTGTTTGTCTGACTTCTTCTTTATTCTCACGTACAACCCTAAATGGAAGGGGGTGTCCTCGTGGTGTAATGGTTAAAGCGATGGACTGCGGAATCGTACTCCAGTCGCGCTATTACGTTCACTTTCGGGCAAATACCCTTGAGAAAGGTATGAACCCCCTTATCATCCCAGCTATGGGTTAAATAGTACAACTACTGTTCTCCTAGGAGAATAGATTTGGCATTAAATAACCTACAAAAGTTGATATGCCATTAAACAAAGACACCACACCTCTAAATGGAAGGAAAATTTTTAAATTCCTATTCCAAGCCAAACATACATCCACAGGCACTCGTGATGTAACGGATATCGTCGTAAAAAATGGACCTGAGTTCAAATCCTGGACCGTATTGTTTGCATTTTGCATAACATTAATACTCTTATAAATCAAACTATTCTTCTTCCAGCTATGGATTAAATAGCCGGGTAGACTGACTCTTTAGCTTTGGTATAGCAAATAATCTAGGAGAAAGAAAACTCTGAATTCAAACCTGTTAAACTCTGCTTAAAAATTGACCTTGTGTCGCATCCTGCTCACGCAGAGGGGTTGATAGATACTGTGACGAGGAAATATGACGCCCTAATACATTTGGCCGTCAGCGGACGATGATACCAGGCAAGAATCACCTGACGATAGTTGTAAGCAGAATAATGGAAAGAAAGACTGTCTCTCTCTCCCACCCTCTCAATCACTGCAGGGTGATGTGGGCGTGGGAGGGCCTCACTCTCTATTAGCCATGTGTGTATCGGCGGGGACCATATTTCGTAACGAGGAAGAGCCCGCCAAGAAAATCAGCACGTGGTGAATTTTCAGACTACAGAAGATAAGTTAGTTGCCATTCATTCATCACCGGGTGAGGATGCATAAGATAGCTACCGTTTATTCTTCGAGGGATGCAGACGCATAAGGAATTGCCTTTGTTCGTTGAAAAACCAAGAACATAGTATGGGATATGAAGAAACCAAAATTCCAAAATAATGCCAGTGAGAAAAGAGAGAACTTTTCTTTTGAATGAACCAGCACTCCGAGACATGGTAAGGCTCGTTAAACGAATACCCAAAGAAAAGACTTGTCCACGAGAAAAGAGACAATTATTAATCTTGGTCTTATCTGAAATAAGACGTGTATCCTTATACCAAAATATTATGGAAACCCAATAACGAAAGAAAGAAGAGAAGAGAATAATCTTCACAAAACTCCAAGTAAGTAACCATACAATTTAAGTATATTCAACTTTATCCTGCTGCATTCGTACTGAAATGATAAACATGATATTTGGAGCACGTGCTCTGCCATTAAATCCCATAGTCCGAAGGAAAGTGGACCGTTGTCAAACTACCTTCCCACCTTCCGCCATTAACAGATATTTTACGAGGGGCTTGGTCCAAGATACGGATATTTTAGTGGAGGCTCCACCGGGATACAGAAAGACTTTTTTTGTTGTTTTTTTGTTTTATTTTGTTTTGTTTTTTTTACGCCAAAAATAATGCAGATCAAAAGTAAGCCAGAAACTTTCTTCATGGTTGAAATAAAAAAAAATTGATAGATTCTTTTGGAAATGTGTAGCAGTAAAAGCATTATAAATTGACAGTTTTAAAGAGAAATGTTTACTTCGATTTTATATCAGTTTCATTATTCGATTTGGTCTAAAATTTGTTTTAAAAGATTAAAGAACTTTTATCAATATAGAATCGTATTCGCGAGATTATATTCCATGTGGGTATAGTTATACAACTTTGTAAAGGCATCAATTTATAATTTATTTTATAAGTTTGTGGATGATTTGAATATTTCTATAAGTATCCATTTATACGTATCTGAGGACCAAAAATACCAAAAATGTTTCAAATTCGTTTCTGGCAATTCTTCGGTTTATCTTTTGCAAACGATTATTTTAGAGGCATGAACATAAGCCAACCAGCTCCTCCGTTAATTGTTACGGCAAGATGCGATTTTGAAAGAAAAAGCAACCAATGGAAAGTTTAATCTCTCTCCCCTCCTCACACAAATATCTACTTATATGAAATAGAATATATATATATATATATATATATATATATATATATATATATATATATATATATATATATTAGTCATGAAAAATGGTCTTGATGAGAAATTCAGAAGTTATAGTAACATAATGTATTACTACACAGTAAATATATGCAAATGTATTATTAAGTTTCTTTTCTAAATAATAATAATAATGATAATAGAATCTGCTGAAGAGTGAACTTAGCCGTTCCAGCAGACTACAGGGTAAAACTAAAGGAAACCTTCAGTTTTACACTGAAAAGAGAGATAAATACCAAGACCTTGCTAGAGAATCGAAAAAACTATGGAACATGTAAATGACAGTTGTAATTGACGCGCTCCGTACAGTCACCCAAAGGTCTGGTGTAGGGACTGGAAAACTTGGAAATAAGAGGACTAGTGGAGACCAACAAAACTACAGCATTGTTGAGATTGGCCAGAATACTAAGAAGAGTCCTGGAGACTCGAGGAGATTTGCTATAACTCAGACTTCAGTAGAAAACCATCAGCTAACGCTGGTGTGAAAAACTCATATGAGTAAAATGATAATAATAATCTTACATTTCACATAGTACTAATACCCTTGGGAAAGGTATGAATCCAATTATTCTCCCTCCAGCTATGGGTAAATAGTAGGAAAGACTGGGTTCTTCAGCCTTGATGAGGCAACTAGTCTAGGAGAAGGAAAACTCTGTATTCAAACCTGTTAAACTCCGCTTAAAAATTGACCTTGTGTCATATCCTGCCCGAGCGGGGTTGGTAAATAGGATAATAATCTTACTAGAATTGACAACCACTACAGAATTAAATAAATACTTGAACTCTACAACTGCTTGGATGTTACAGTTAGTAAACACACACGAGAATCAAAAGAAAAATATTCAATAAGTAAAGAAAGTAATAAATTTGCAAAATAACTCGACTTCACACAAAGAGAAATTGACATAAAGATAAAGCAATAGAATCAGCAACAAAACATAAAGAAACAAGCAAAGACGCAAGGATTAAATCAATTAAAAACGCCTGGGAATAAAAAGAAATCTACATGGACAAGACGCACAAAGAATTAGAAATGCTGATTTAGATATAGTAAAAACTAATCGATTGCTGAAAAATGCTTGGAACAAAAGGGTTAATAATAGCATCACAGAACGATAGCCTACCAACAAGAAACAGGCAAGCATTAAAAAATAGAGAGAGATTACACCCAATATGTAAACTATGAGAACAAAAACCTGAATCAATTGACCAATTATCCGATTGCCCAATCCTAATACCGATAGAATATAAAGAAAGACATGATGAAATAGGATATTTCATTCATTGTAACATATGCAAATACTATGGAATACTGAAATGTGAAAAATAGTATAAACACCAACTTGAACCAATAACAAACCAAAGGAACAACTATACTCTAAGACTTTCTTCTCCAAACTGATAGAAAAATAAAGAGCAATAAACGAGATATAGTGTTAAAGACTATAAAAGAAAAACATACCTTCTAATTACCAAAAGATAATAACATATCAGTCAAAGAATATAAGTTAATACAAAGACCTGGACAAAGAAAGTGATAAAAGAAAGTACCATAAAATACCACCGGATCAGTATAAGTAGGAGCCTTGGGTATGATTAAGAAAGGGAGAGATAACTACATAAACAAGTAGTCCCAGCCTATATGAAATACGAAAGATTGCATTTGTCGAACTGCTTATCTCCTTTGAAGAGTACTATCAATATGACTTATAAATATCACCCAAAAGAGGTGGTCAAAGCATTAATACATAGAATACATATTATCACTACTTTCCAACGCCTTATGTAAAGACCTGCAGAAGAACTGTGAGAAACCAGACGTGAAGGGGAAAATTAAATAATGATAATAATTATAATCACATAGAAACTGAATTACATCCGTGTTTTTTTCACGGCTACAAAGTTTGTATTTATCCTTTCGCCACGAGCAGGACGTGTCTTAAGTTCAATTTATAAGCGGAGTACAGCTGGTTGGAATACAAATTTTTCCTTCTCCTAAACCGGTTACCGCACCTAGGCAAAAGAACCTAATCTTCCCTACTATTTACGGATAGTTAGGGAGAAAAGAGATTGATTCATGCCTTTCCCAAGGGCATTAGCACGAAATGAAACGCAAATGGTCACATTCAACATTTGAACTCGGATTGTCATGTCTATTTCCATTTTATGGGTAATAAGTAATCATCTACTAAAGCATACTTAAGTTTGTCATTCACGATCAGTAAATAGGTAAACTGCACGATTTAATCTCTCTCTCTCTCTCTCTCTCTCTCTCTCTCTCTCTCTCTCTCTCTCTCTCTCTCTCTCTCTCTTAGTATATACTATCTGTATCTTCTGCAGAAGGGTAAGACTCTCTAAAAAAAAAAAGAGGGTGTCCTGGGTATGACACTAAACTGTATATGTGGTGAGGTTTCATTATTCCCAGGTCCACTCTGACCCAGAGTGATAATACATGTCAGGTTCTAATCTATGGTCAAATAGATCTGTTTGAAAATTATTTTTATTTGGATTACCAGATATCATATTATCATTCGCAAAAAAAAAAAAAAACTCCTAAGAAACAACGCAAAAAATATAAACGCGAGCGATTTCCTAACACTTATGCATAGAATCAACACAGACGGGTTGACATGCCGTTAAAATCAAACAATCAATCTGGATTATGATCTTGATCTTTTAATTTCTTTTTTCCTTTTTCTTCTCTTATAATAACATTCAATACGTCAATATTTCTTATTCTCTGCTTCAATTCATGTAATTTCTCTCTTTTTCAGTTTATCTTTCCCTCCAATTTATTTTTTCTTTCTTTTTTTCTGTTTATTCAATTGATTTCAAAAGATTTCAATCGACCATTCTCAATTCAACTGATCCTACCAAAGTTGAACTCATAGTCAAGCAGAAATGCTCATCTATATGAGATGGTGGAAACCACACACACACACACACACACACATATATATATGTGTGTGTATGTGTGTGTGTGTGTGTGTGTCTAGCCACACTGATGAGTTCTGATAGAACGAAACAGATCTGTCTGTGGACGACTATATATATATATATATATGTGTGTGTGTGTGTGTGTGTGTGTGTGTGTGTGACTTTATAACTGCTATTCACATTTTCTCATGGTATTTGCATGTTCGGAATAAAAATTGTATATTCGTTTGTTATAACAATATGACTTTATATATATATATATATATATATATATATATATATATATGTGTGTGTGTGTGTGTGTGTGTGTGTGTGTGTGTGTGTGTGTGCTTTCACGAGAAATTAATGAGAAACTCTTTTCAAGGAATTATCAACCGCTTTCGTGTCAGTTTTTTTTTTTAGAACATACGTACACAAATACAGTAACACACACGCACATACACATGCTCACACACAGAGAGAAACACACGCACACACATTCACACGCGGACAAACACACACATACACACACGCACACACAGACATAGAAACACGCGCGCCTACACACACACTGACGCACGAACACAAACACGCCCATACACAGAAATACGCACACACAAACACCCACACATCCTCACACAAACATATACATGCAAATCTATATATACTCAGAAACGCACACGCGTTCTCACAAGCACAAACAAAAACATACATACACGCATATATACACAGAAAAACTCACACACGCAGACATACACACAAACACTGACACATACACACTCTCGCATACACATAGATATATATACTCGGATATGAACCTTTTTTGCTATTGACAATTCGGTTTCACTGAGTAACCATGGTAACATGGTTTTGTATTTGTTATATTAATCTTAGATCCAAATTTTGTAAATTTAACACTGTATGAATATGTTAATATGAAATGAATATGTTAATATAATTATTTTATGAATATTTAGTTTTTTAATGTTATATTTTTAAAAAAATTTATCTTATAACTTAAAAAATACCGCGAGATTTTCACCGATAGAGGTACTACACTCTAATCCTGAACAAATGTGACATCCATACGTAAATAGAAGAAGAAGAAGAAGAAGAAGAAGAAGAAGAAGAAGAAGAAGAAGAAGAAGAAGAAGAAGAAGAAGAATTAATAATGATAATGAAGAAGAAGAAAAATTAATAAGGATAATGATAATGTAAAAGAAGAAGAAGGATTAATAAAGAAGAAGAAGAAGAATTATGGATAAAGAAGAAGAATAATTAATAATAATAAAGAAGAAGAAGAAGAAGAAGAAGAAGAAGAAGAAGAAGAAGAAGAAGGTGATTTATCTATAAGCTGGAAGTGGACAGGATTTGTCCTTTTATTTTCAACACTTTTGTGATCAGTGATCCCAGCAGGAAATTGCTAATAGTTACCAATCAAATGTTACAAAAGCTGCTGCCAAGAATCAAACAATAAAAGAAAAAAAGGCAACAACAACAACAACAAAATTCAGAAGGCGGAGAGCAAAATTCTTGGGGTGCCATCTGGAATTAGCAAATTTTAATGCGATCGAATAAAGAAGGCCGCCAATGGAAAGTGGGGTGCGTTTAGATTCCAAATGGAATGAAAACAACGGGGAATATCATTTGAGTTGAGTTTAGAAATATGGGAGAAAGGAATAAAGTCGTATAGATGAGAGATGAATTGCTAATCATTTATTGGGATTCAAAGGAATTAAAGGATTTGAGAGAGAGAGAGAGAGAGAGAAGGGGGTCGAAGAGGCTGCTGAGTCGGATGAGATTTGTGAGGAAGGAAGAGCAAAGAAAAAGGTTACAAAAATAGTGATTTAAAAAAAAACAGGAAAAAGAAAAAAAGAAGAAAAGGCGCAGAATAAGGAGAAAGAAGAGAAATAAGCAGAAGAATGTATGGGAGAGGAACCAATATGAAGAAAGCGAGAAGAGTGTGAAAATAGAAACTGTAAGAAAAGAATAGGAATGAAAGATTGAATAGAAAAGAAAACAGAGGAAATAAAACGAAATGTAGGAAACAAATGATGAAAAGAAAGATAGAAAAAGGATAGTAAGAAAGGCAAAAGAAAATGAATTCCAAAAGGATAAATAGTTGAATGTAACATCATTGACCCAGCAACATTCACGTAACCTAAATCTTTTGACAGCCTTTTGTTTCAGATCCTGAGCTATTAATAAACCAGCAACTTCATTGCATACGGATGCGTGTGCACTCGTATATATATATATATATATATATAATAAGTGGAAAAGTGGATGAATCAAACACTTACAACGAGTTTACTAGTAATATTTCGTTCTTTATTCAATGAAGAAGTTCTTCAGAGTTTGAAGTTCTTCCTTGAATAAAGAACGAAACATGACTAGTAAATCCATTGTAAGTGTTTGATTTATCCACTTTTCCACTTATTTTTATCATCTTGTCAGATTCACTAAAATCTAACATTTCTCCATATATATATATATATATATATATACATTTTCCCATTGTATGCTATTTCGCTTATTTTCATTGTCAACTATAGTGGCCGCTTTTCCTTTCTACAGATGACTCAAAGAAATAATAAGGAGAATTCAAAGCCACGTGCAATTATTGCAGGTTTCGATCGTCGACACATCACTTTCAACGCCAATTATAAAAAGACCTTTGAGTCATACGTATGAACCTAACAAGGGATACTTGTTAAAAACGAGCAATCTGATTATTTCCATGAGTGATTGCAGAAATATGGACTCGAATAATTTATAATCGGCCACATTTACTGTCCAGTAAAACCTACAAAAATAATTAAAGGTTAAACAAAAAGGACTGTTTCTTAAAAGGTAACTTAATCTTGTGGAATATGAATTAGTTATAATTTCTAAACATTCTAAATTCTTCTTCCAGTTTTTCTTTATTTTTGATCAGCCTAGTCGGCTGGAGCTAGGGAATACTTCGATTGCATCTCTGCAAAGGGGTAAGACCTCCTCCCCAATGAGATAGGATGCAAAAACTATATGATGGTGACACTAAACGATCTGATGGTAAGACTCCAGTCCTGTAGCTTTTGTGAAAGTTGAGTACTTCTTCATTGCCATTACTTCCAGGTCCACTCTGACCCGGTGTAGTAGTACCAATTAGAATCCTGTCTATTGGTCAAATGAGACTATTTAATCGTTTACTATACTTGAAATCATTTAACTGTTTGCAAACAAATGATAAATGTTAAATTTAATAATTAGCATTAAATCGCAATGCTTGAAACCATTTAACCGTGTGCAAGTAAATGAATAATATTGACTAGAATTATTAGCGTTAGATAGCAATACTTGAAACCATTTAGTATCCTGAGTATGACATTAAATTGCATCTAATGGCTCCAGTGTCAGGTCCGCTCCGACCCAGTCAAATGGGACTGTTCAATTTTTTTAAATAGGGAATATTATTGATATCAAATAGAATTATTAGTGTTAAATAGCAATACTTGAAAGTATTTAACTGTGTGAAAATAGAACCATTAGTGTCAAATAGCCATACGTGAAACCATGACATTAAACTGCATCTGATAGTGAGGCGCCAGTCTTGGATTTTGGGGATTTGGAGTGCCTTTCCATTGCCATTTCTCCCAGATCATCTGTTGCCCGGAGTGGTAGCACCTAATAGGATTCTATCTATAGGTCAAATAGAACTTTTTGACATTTAAACTGTGTGCAAAGAAATGACTAATGCTAAATTGAATTGTTAGAAATAAAACTCTTTGACCATTTAACTGTATGTAAATAAATGACTAATGTTTAATTGAATTGTTAGTGATACATAGCAATACTTGGAATCATTCAACTGTGTGCTAACTTCGTTACCATTACTTTCAGATCCACTCTGACCCAGAATATTAGTACTTCTTAAGGTCTCATCTATGGGTCAAATAGAACGATTTACTTGGGATCATTATCAATATTGAATTGTATTATTAGTGTTAAATATCAATACTTGAAAGCATTTAACTGTGTACAAACAAGAGATTAATACTAAATAGAATTATTAGTGTTAGATAGCAATACTTAAAACCATCTGTGTGCAAACAAATGATTAATATCAAATAGAATTATTAGTGTAAAATAGCAATACTTGAAACCATTGAGCTATGTGCAAACAAATAGTAATACTTGAAACCATTTAACTGTGAGCAAAAAAAATGGGCTCTAATTTGTTTAAAAATAAAGTTACCAACAAATTATTCACTTAAAAATCGCGCGCACTCACAAACACACACGTACATGTGTCCTGCTGAGGTTGGAACCCTAGACCCAGTGTTCAAAAAATCAGCCACAGAGCTCAATCTAAAACAAAAATTACTAAAATGCAAACAAACAATACAAATAGTGACATTCAACGTTAGAACTTTGAACAGAATAGGCCAACTACCGGAGCTGACGGCTTCAGCGATAGATCATAACATAGACATAATATGCATACTAGAACACTGATACATTCATAGCGAAGATATTAAATATCACAATAATGACAATGGATAGACGTTTGTCCCTGTATATACATAGAAAAACTCAGTTAATGGCACGGTAGGAGGTGTAGGTATGCTTATAGGACCACGGACCCTAAAATCACTAAATAGCATCGAGAAAATACAACCGATGGTAGCTACTTTTAATGGCAACCCCAGCGCAACAATCATCTCCTGCTACAGCCCTACCAATTTTAGCGAAAAAACTGACCTCATCGCCGTCTATAACGAGCTATCCTCCCTTGTTCGTAGTATCCGAAATACAACGTTCTCGTCATCGGTGGAGACATGAATGTCCAAACTGGTAAAAACGTAAACCACAAATTCAGCCTACACAACTCATCAAGCAGAAATAGGGAATATCCAACAGATTTCACGCTAGAAAATAGATTAACATGCCTCAATACTAAATTTCAGAAAAGGAAGGGAAAACTATGGACCTACACCTACGCAAAGCACAGATAGACTACGTCTTTATAAACAAGAAATGGAATTATAACTCATTGAATTGTTAGGCATATTCCTCTTTCGAGAGTGTGTCCTGCGATCACCGAATTGTCACGGCAAAAATACGACTGAACCTATAAAGGAGAGCGGTCCGAACAACAACCGTACAATATGATTGGTCCTTGCTTAACAACAGGGATATTAGAGATAAATATACGTTAACACTAAGAAACAAACTCGAAACAAATGTACTTCAGGAGATACCAGAAACACCTACTCCGAATGACGAATATAAGAATTTCGTCAGTGCCCTCTTAGAAGCGGCAGCAGAATGCATACCAACTAAACAAAGAGCTAAACCTAGAGTCTTATAGGAGACATTAGCAATTAGAAAAAAGCGTGCAGACGTGAAAACCGTTTCCAAATGCAATGGAGGGAACCCAACCAATATCAATGCCCTGAAACTTAAGAAGGCACAAAATGAATTAGCTAACATATACCTAAAAGAACAAACAGAATACATACAATATCAGAACAATAGGATTAGAGACTCGGTTGAAGGTAGACAATCTAGAATGGCAGACGGTAAACGAAATGAGCAGAAGGAAGAGCAATGCTAAACTAAAAGCTATCAGCCAACAAGAACGAATACACATGTGAAAACAACATTTCAAGAATTTACTCGGAAAACTGCTGAAAGTTGTGCATGAACCAATCACAAAATCTATTAGTAATCAATTAGACATCAAACTAGGACAGTTTACGCAAGAAGAATTCTACTTAAAAATAAAAAAGCAGTAGGGGTTGATGAAATACCCCCAGAAGTATGGAAGACCAGGGAAATCGACGACATACTGCTCTGACACTGCAATGCCGTATATAACCAAAACACAATAAACATATGGACAAAAGGATGCACCCTACCGTTCCCTAAGAAGGATGACCTCGGAATAGCCAAGAACTACCGAGCTATAACCCTTACAACCATAGTGACCAAGATATACAATGCTCTACTACGCAACCGCATAGAACCCAAAATTGAGAACATACTTGGGAAAAATCAAAATGGCTTTCGGAGAAATAGATCCACGACATCAAAAATTTTGACTATCTGTCGAATTCTAGAAAGGAAGGTGTACGTACAAAAAACCTAGAGGCAACAATGTTATTTGTCGACTTCGCCAAAGCCTTTGACTCCAAACACAGAGGAAATATGGAGCAAATGCTACTCGCCTACGGCCTACCCAAAGAAACTGTCGCAGCCACAATGATGCTATATAAAAATACGAAAGTAAAAGTCCGCTCCTCGGATGGAGACATAGACTACTTTGACATTGTAGCAGGTGTGCTGCAAAGAGACACATTAGGTCCATACCTGTTAATCATCTGCCAAGACTATGTACTTACAATGTCTATTGATATAATGAAAGATAACGGTTTCAAGCTAGCAAAGGAAAGAAGCCGAAGATACTCCGCACAAACAATTACGGACTCGGACTACGCCGATGACATAGCGCTTCTGGTAAATACACCCGCCTAAGCCGAAACCCTGCTTCATTGTCTGAAATGAGCAGCTACTGATATAGGTCTCTATGTCAACGCAGACAAGACGGAATACATGTACTTTAATCAAAGAGGCGACATCTCCACACTAAATGGTAGTTATCTGAAACTAGTGGACAAATTCACCTACCTAGGAAGCAGTGTCTCATCAACCGAGAAAGACATTAACACGAGATTAGCAAAGGCATAGACAGCAATCGATAGACTATCGGTGATATGGAAGTCAGAACTGACCGATAAAATAAAACGCAGTTTTTTCCAAGCAGCGGTGATGTCGATAATGCTATATGGATGCACCACATGGACGCTAACTAAACGTATGGAGAAAAAGCTTGACAGCAATTACACAAGAATGCTGTGAGCAATAATGAACAAGTCCTGGAGGCAACACCCCACAAAACAGCAGCTATACAACCAGCTTCTACCCATCACGAAAACTATCCAAGTTAGACGAACCAGACATCCGGGACACTGCAGGAGAAGTAAGGACGAACTCATAAGCGACATACTCTTGTGGGCCCCTTCACATGGACGAGCAAAGACAGGACGACCTGCGAGAACCTATATACAACAGCTCTGTGCCGATACAGGATATAGACTTGAAAATCTCCCTGGAGCTATAGACGATAGAGATGGGTGGTGAGAGAGGGTCAGGGGGATCCGTGCTGGCAGCATGACATATATATATATATATATATATATATAATGTTACTGGAAGAAAATTTTACCACGGTTAAATTGTCATTATAAATTTATTTCGCCGAATAATATAATCTTCGGCTCTTCAGATGACATACAGATGACAAATTACTAATATATATATATATATATATAAGGGATTTGGTATTAAATAACCATGAATGGTTGATATGCAATTAAACCAAATAATCTTTCTTTTATTTCATTCTATGTATAGAATTCATGATATAATCGCCAATACGTAAATAAGGGAAAGTAATTAACGATAGCGTCTAATATTGACTGATTGATTGATTCTAACGGCATATCAGTCCGTCTCGGGTTATTTTATCTCGAGAGATTTGCGAATAGCTTTCATTTTAACTTTTATATTTACATTCTTTGTGTAGTTGTTTCTTTAAGGTTTTTTTTGTATATTGTCCAATTAAATACTAATGATTCTTAAATAGATCTATTTGAGCCATTGATGAAACCCTAAACGGAACTACTATTCCGAGTCAGAGTGGACCTGGGAGTAATGTCGATGAAACAAGGTACTCTACTCTACCCAGATATTCAGAACTGGTGCCTCATCCAGTCTTCCCAATTGTTTACCTATGGCTGGATGGAGAAGTGATGTATTTATGCCTTCTTTAAACGCATTAACGTCAAGTACAACGCAAATAACCTCGTTAATGATTTGAATTTGGGTCACTGATTCCATTTCTTACGTCGATTACCGTTATTTTAAGTGCGCCTCCAACAGGCAGAGAGAGAGAGAGAGAGAGAGAGAGAGAGAGAGAGAGAATGTGTGTGTGTGTGTGTGAAACCTTTGGTTGGTTGTTTGGGTTTTATGGCATGTCAACCTTTGTAGATTATCTAATGCCAAATCCATTTTTATACGAATAATCAGTTCTATTTCAAACAATTCAGTTTAGCATGAGTTCACAGTTTAATAGTCCAAAACATTTCTATTTCAAGATATTCAGTTTAGTGAAACAGTTCTGATTTAAACAATTCAGTTTAGCGTCAGTATAGTTTCAATGTCAAAAACAGTTCTATATAAAAAAAATTCAGTTTATATAAATACGCAGTTTAAATATCAAAACAGTTCTATTTCACGCAATTTAGTTTAGCATAAGTACGCAGATTAGTTCTATTTAACCCTTAGAGGGCCTTACCAGGTGCTACCACTCCGGGCTAGAGTGAACCCGGGAGAAATGGCAATGAAGGAGCGCTCCACACTCCCGAACTTCCAGCATGACTGGAACCTTACTATCAGATTGTTTAGTGTCATAAACAGGACATTCGTTGGGGAGGGGGTTCTTACATGAAGCCTTTGAATTTCCTCTGTTTATATATAAGAAACAATGTAGTCACCAGGAAGTTGCGTATTTCAATAACATTAAAAATAACGATGATGATTGTCATAATTATTTCATTTGTCTGCTTGTTAATATGTAAGACCTTCACATTTTGCAAATAAGACTGAACTCAATAATTGTTAACCAGCCAATGTAACCGGAAGTGTCTATCACCCGAGGGTCTCCGAGTTTATGTCTTAATATCTTCCAATTCTTTAATTTAACTTTCATTTATTTTCTTTCTTAATTTCTCCAAACTCTTTCTTTTTCTTTTTCTTACTTTATTTTTATTCTTCCTTTTAAAAGATATTTCCTCTCTCTTTCTTCCGTTTATTTGCTTTCTTAATATCTACCTTTTTTTCTTCTTTTCTTAATTTTTCTTAATTGTTCTTCTTTCTTAATTTTTCCGCGATCTTTCTTTTTCTTAAAATCTTCGCATTCTGTGTTTCTTCCTATTTTTTCTTATCTTTTTTCATATTTCCTCGTTCTCCCTTTTTCTTTCTTTCTTTCATTTTCTTCCATAATAATTCCCCACTCTTTCTTTTGTTTTCTTTTCCTAATATTCCGATAATCTTTCAATGTTTTCTTTTCTTTTCTTTTCTTTTCTTTTCTTTTCTTTCCAAATATTTTCCTGCACTTTCTTTCTTATTTTCTTTCTTTTCTTTTTTAAAATCTCCCTCTTCTTTCTTTTTTACGTTTTTTTTCTCTTCCTTTATATATTCCCCACTCAATCATTTATTTTATTTTATTTTCAAAAAATTTTCCCTGTTCTTTCTTTCTTTCTTTTCTTTTCTTTTCTCTTTTCTTAATATTTCCACAATCCTTCTGCTTTCTTTTCTTTTCTTTTCAAATATTTCCCAGCGCCTTCTTTCTTTCTTTCTTTCTTTCTTTCTTTCTTTCTTTTTTCTTTCTTCCTTTCTTTTCTTTTCTTTTCTTAACATTTCCACAGTCTTTTCTTTTCCTTTTCTTAATATTTTCACAAACTTTCTGGGTTTTTTTTTTCTTTTCTTTTCAGATATTTCCCTGTTTTACTTTCTTTCTTTCTTTCTTTCTTCTTTCTGTCTTTCTTTCTTTCTTTCTTTTCTTTTCTTAACATTTCCACGATCTTTCTTTTCTTTTCTTTTCTTTCTTAATATTTCTCCGCTCTGTCTTTCATTCTTTCTAGCCTTGCTTATTTATTTTTTATTCATTTTGTTTATTAATTTATATTCAATATTCATATAACTGCACAGTTCTGGCAGTGATTGTATTAGTATATATTCGAAACTGATTATAAATAAAATTGACGACCTTAGTCGAGGATGACCCGAAGGCTCCCTTTTCAATAGCTACTACACCGAGGTGTAGAGGAAGGCGCTACTTCATTTCCTGGATTGCTCCACTTTTCCCTTGATCCTTACCTTATAATGCTTAGTGTTAAGCAAGGCGGAATCAAGTACCATTTTTGAGTCTTTGGTAAGACTCGATTTGGACTTGAACCCCGGTCTCCCGGACCATTGGCTCGGTTAGACTGATTATAATAAATTATAATTGATTACGCTCAGCATGTTTTCACACCAGAAGCGGCTTTCGATGGAGACCAAGGGACAGCAAGTTTCCTCAGTTCTGGATTTTTCTAAATATTCCAGCCGACCTTAACATTACTATGTCTAAGCCAACTTAATCCTTCCATGGATCTCCAGTTCTCCCAGACTCTTTTTCCAGATTGTTTGGGATTTTTCCAAGGGCTCCCATTAATTATTACTACCACAGTTCCATTCATATTCAATAGTTTTCTCAGTTTTCTGCCAAAGTCCAGATATTCATCCAATTTTTCGCTTTCTTTTAATTTCACATGGATTTCCTGGAACGGTGAAATCCACGCGCTGGAAATTTCTTTTCTTGTTAACTTGAACAAGATCTTGTCTCCTAGCCTGGATTGTGGAATCCATCTGTTATGGAGGTCCTTTCTTTTTACTGTAATAAAGTTTGTAGTGAACATTCAACATAATAATATACAACAATAAGATACGTATTTAAATTAATAAAAATGTGTATTCTGTAAGGTTACATTGATATAAATTTTCTTTTTGTATTTGTCTTTAGATGTCGTACTTGTAGTACGCATATGTATAATTTTCTTTGTTCTGAGAAGTTCTGTGTTGAGAAAAGCATTCGAATTTGTCAAGCTTTGAATTTCATAGAACGAAAATTATCAGGTCTGTTCTGGTCGATGTTTCGTTTTTGACCTTCGACCCAGCCCAAAAATGCTATTCCAAGGTGATACACCGGAAGGAAGTGACACATTCCAATGGCCAGTAATCGAAAGAGATCACGTGGGCGGATTAAGGCTTATGATATGGGACAAGGTGAAGGTCCCATTGTGCCACTAACAGTGATGCACCGGAAGAGAGTAACCTCTGAACTGCATGACAGTTATTTCCGCTTGATGACGATTAAACATCCGATTCAAAGATCCAGTAGGCGATCGTGTGGGCGTTGAGTTATTATTTAACTCAGTTGAGTTTGGGTCCCAGAGCAGTTGCCAGCAGACTTCTAGACAGTAGAGACCAGATGTGGTAGGGAAGGCCACACCCGACCGAGGGGGCCCTCGGAAAAGCCCCGATGGAGTGGACCCCAAGACCTCTGATTGAGCATCTAAGAGAACAAGAAAGACACAACGTGACGGTCATAACAGTGGGGTCAAAATATGAAGTTTATGTTCAGTCTCCAGCATCCTCTCACATGCAAATCCTTGAACAACCCTTTCTAGAAGCTTGCAATAAAGTGAGAGGTAAATATATTTGAAAAGAAGTCTTCCTGCGTCTTTATCCTGCGTCGTTTCTTCCTGTGTCTTCCTTCAGGCGTTTTCCTTCATGCGTCTGTCTTTGATGTTGTGTCGTTGTGATGCATGAACGTGTAAATGACTATACAACACTGGTCTCTTACTCCTTATTCATTATCCGTCAGGTAGAAAGGAAAAGTTATGCTATTCTAGACTGGTTTTTAGCGTCAGCTGAAAAGCTATGATGAAATTTTGTAGTTTTTGGCATTAACTGAAAAATCATTTTAGTTTGATGAAACATCGTACTTTTATCTCAGAATCTCAGAAAATTTTGTCTATCTCTTTTTTCCTGGGCACGTTTTGATCGGTGCTTATACAATTTGTCTATATGGTCAAAATTCCACTTTTTGGACAATTTTCAGAGGATTACTTCTCTTCACAGCTATGCCTGATCTTGTCCTTCTTCTGTGAGAGTTTGCTGAATTCGCCCATCATATGATTGATGGTTTTTATCTCTCTCTCTCTCTCTCTCTCTCTCTCTCTCTCTTCTTAAAGCTTACATTTAAGGTACACTTAGTGTAACGGTTACCGTCAAAGGAAATAGAATCAGCAACAGAATTCCTGGATGGAGCTGTTTGCTAATGCTCCTGGGAAAAGCATGAATTAGCAGTACTCCACTTAAAAATTGACCTTGCATTGCATCCTGCTCATGACGGAGGGGTTGGGTAAATACATACATTTACTATTCTCCCGGGTCTTAAAGGTTAAATGAATTAGCGAATGCAGCAAATTAACGCAAAAAGTATATAAGACTTTTCAATACTGGGTGGGGAAGGTGATCCTCTGTGAATTGTGTAAGAAATTGAAATTTGACCATACGAACAAGTGGTAAATGTTCGACCCAGAACCGCCCGGGAGAATGAGACGCATAGAGTTCTTTGAAATTTTGCAATAGTTTTTACATTATTGTTGTTGTTGTTTTATTTTCAGTTTCTTGCAATCCTTCACCGGGTCTTTACCCGAGACCTAGAATGAGAAAAGGTCGCGATTATTAGTATTCTATGTATTCATGTTTTTTTGCTGCCTCTTTTGAATGATATTTTTCAGTCACTTTGAACTGCTCCTCTCCTAAGAGAAGTGCAGTTCTGCAAAGTGAAATCTTTTGCCTTTCATATAGGCTGCGACTGCAATCTATCTTAATGCGTTTATCTGATCCTATCCGGGGTTTCTACTTTTACTGACACGGTGGTTGTTTTAAGATGCTACATTTTTTATTTCTATCCCCAGATCTTTGTATTTATCAATTCTAATGTACTCTTTTACTAATATGTACTCTTTGACTAATATTTTACTGTACTCTTTGACTAATATCTTATTATCTGTTGGCATTGACATATGAATTGGAAGGCCCGTTTTTCTTGCATAGTCCTTAACCACTATATCGCGTTATTTATTATTATTATTTTACTCCTTTGGGAGTTTTTCACACCAGCGTTAGCTGATGGTTATTCACTGGAGTTTGAGTGACAGCAAGTCTCCTCAAGCATCCAGGACTCTTCTCAGTATTTTGGCAGATCTTAGTAATGCTGCAGTTTGGATGGTCTTTACTTGACCTCTGATTTCTAAGTCTTGTAGTCCTTTTGTCAATTTTGGGGATTGTTCCAAGTTCACCAATTATTATTGGTATCACCGTTGCCTTCATATACCATAGTTTTTCCTTCTCTTGCGAGGTCTAGATATTCATCTCTCTTTTCGCTTTCTTTTAATTTTACTCTGTGGTCTGCCGAGATGGAAAAGTCCACTATTTGGCAGGTTCTCTTTTTTTCTTTTTTCTCTTTTTTGTTGACTATCATTAGGTCTGGTCGCCCTGTCGAGATTTGGTTATCTTTTTGTATCTCAAAATTCCAGAGAATTTTGTACGTCTCATTCTCCTGGACGGATTCCGGGTTGTGTATATACCACTTGTTCATATGGTCAAATTTCAGTTTCTTGCACAATTCCCAGTGGATCACCTTCCGCATCCAGTTGTGTCCGGTCTTATACTCTTTTTATGCTAATTTGCTGCTTTCGCTTATTATATGATTGATCATTTCGTCTTTATCATCACATAACCTACATTTGCTATTTTGTTGCGTCTTATCTATTTTTGCTTTAATGTAGTTTGTCCGTACGGCATTGGACGCTAACTAAACGGCTGAAGAAGAAACTAGACGGCAATTACACAAGAATGTTGAGAGCAATATTGAACAAGTCCTGGCGTCAACACCCCACAAGACACCAACTATAGAGCCACTTGCCTCCCATCACGAAAACTATACAAGTTAGACGAACCAGACGCGTAGGACACTGCTGGAGAAGCAAGGACGAACTCATCAGTGATGTACTCCTATGGACCCCCGCATATGGCCAAGCAAAAGCAGGACGACCAGCTCGAACATACATACAGCAGCTATGCAAGGATACGGGATGTAACCCTGAAGACCTGCCAAAAGCGATGAATGATAGGAAGAAGTGGCGAGAGAGGGTCAGGGATATCCGTGCTGGCGGCACGACATGATGATGATGATGATGATGATGATTTGAAGAGATTCAGTCTTTACTTATTTTATATCGTCTTTGAGGGGGAAGAAAATAAAGATAGCATCGACGACTCAAAGACGTCGATGCTATCTTCATTTCCTCCTCCTTTTTTGACACATCCAGCCCGTCTATGTCATCTCTGGGATGTAATGCCTTATGCATCATCAGGAGTTTTCTTTTTCTTTGGTCTCTTTGAAGTTTTTCCCTCGTCCACTTTAAGAATGGTCCAGAGTATCTTACAAGGGGGACAGCCTTGTTGTTTATCCCTTTGATAAGGTTTCTACTATATAGCTTGGTTTCGAGTGGTTTTCTCGTTCTCTTGAGATACTCTTTTTACTATGCCAAATTTCATCCCCATATCCTGAATTTATATCCTCACTGCTTGTATTAGGGTTTTCAATTCTTTTTGATTTTTGGTAAAAAGTTTGATATCGTCCGTGTACATTAAGTGGTTAATCTTTTCTTGCGATTATTGAAGTTTTTAGCCCCTAATGTATTTCCTAAGTATGTAGTTTAGTGGCATCATCGCTCTCACAAATTGTACTGGTGATAGTGCATCTCCCCTTATGCATATATCTTTCGGGATTTTTTACCACAGTTAAACTTTTTCTTCCTGCTTTCAATTCTACTCTCCAGTTTTTCATAGTTCCCTCGAATTTGCACATTCTGAAACAGTCAATTATCCAGCTTGGCGGGACCATATCGTATAATTCACGCCATCGCTAATTTTTTTGTATTTTACTCATTGCAAGTTTTCATACTAGTTCAAATGGATTTTCACTGGAATCTGAATGACAAACAATTCTCATCCGGCTTTTTGGAATATTCTACGTATCCAAGCGGATTTTAGAACTGCAAGGGTCTGGATGATTTCAATTCTTCTTCTAATCTCAAGTTCATCCATTCTCTTTTCCAGATTATGTGGAACTATTCCGAAAATACCAACTACAACTGGTGTCATCTTCCCCTTCGCGCTCCACGGCTTTTTCAGCTCCCTGGCAAAATCCAAATAGATATCTTTTCGCTTTCTTTCATTTTCACTCTATGGTCCGCCTAAACAGCAAGATGACAAGTTTTTTGTTTGTTTGGTTTTTTTTTTGTTTTTGTTTTTTGTTTTTTTACTTGTTAATTAACTCAAGGTCTGGTCTTCTGGTCGGAATTAGATGGTCTTTTTGTATATCAAAATCTCAGAGAATTTTATGGATCTTGTCTTCTTTGACAGATTCTGATTTGTGCATATATCATTTGTTGTGTAGCCATATTTCACAATATTTCACAATATTTCATATTGCACAATTCCCATTGGATCACCTTTCCCGCTCAATCGTTCCTAGTTTTGTATTCCTTTTGATAAATTCGCTTATTATATGATCAACCGTTTGATATTTGTCAAGTATTCTATACTTGCTATTCTGTTATGTATTATCAATTTTCACTTTGATGTAATAAGTCCTAATGGCCTTTTTGTGCTGATATTGACAGAAATTCAGTTTCTCTGTGTGTTCTCTGTAAATGTTTATTTGGCAGCAATAAAAGCCAATGAGTGCAATGATTTCCTTATGATAAGCCACTGTTGTCATGCCAGATTCCATTCAATTAGTTTTTTCTTGCGAAAAACTTGTTCTATCTAAGGGTCTAAGTCAATTGATAAGAAACAAAGGGTCAACAATATACTGGTTCCTCTTAAAGGGTACTGTACATATATATATCTATATATAAGAAGGTGCACTATATGTAGGTTAATCTTAGAAGGTGCGCTATATGTAGGTTAATCTTAGAAGGTGCGCTGTATGTAGGTTAATCTATGAAGGTACGCTATATGTAGGTTAATTATAGAAGGTGCGCTGTATTTAGGTTAATCTTAAACGGTGCATTCAGAAATATAAGTTGATGTCACAGGGATCCCCGTTCATAATGTTGCAAGTTGACTCAAAAGTTGTCACTTGATCTCAGACAATAAAAGAAATGGATAAACATGTATTTATAGTTAAGTACCTACATATATTTGTTTTAATTCAGTTTGGCCCTCTCAGTGAGTTTCTAGACCATCTCTTCCAGAGAGATGGAAAGTCTTTGCATCTTGTATAAGTGTCTATTAAAATGTGACAAACCTATAAAAATTGGTCCGCTCTGTAGCACTCCAAAAATCTAACTGCTTAAACACTGGACACAAACTTTTTCATAGTTTCAATTAAAGTGACCCCTAACTATACTTGTTCATCAAAAACTTTTATTCTTGTACTACCAGAGTATTGGTGTTCGAGTGGACATTATATATGTTCTTGAGAAAGGCCATGTCCAGATCTTCTCATATGCTATTTCTTTTACTTGGAAAGTTTTTCACACCAGTAGCAATTGTTGATTTTCCCTTAAATCTGAGTGATATTGCATTATATTGTAGCCGCCAGAAACAATGAAGTTTTGTCGTCGGTTTGGTTCGGTCGGGTTTTATGATATATCAACCAATGTAGGTTATTTAAATCCTGTTTATATATATATATAAAATATAATTTGTAAGAACATTTTGTTGAAAACATTTTTAAACGAGCCTGAGCTCATATTTGGCGTGCAGTTAAAGGGTTTCAAATATTGCTATGTAACAGTAACAGTTTAATGTCAGTCACTTGTTTACACACATTTTAATGGATATGCATATATGATTTGTAAGTGAATAGACTGTTGGTAAATTCATTTTTAAATGAGTCATAACTAATTTGTTTGCACACTAGTATTACTATTGTTTCTACTCCGTCAATAAGTGCTATGTAACACTTAATTCTATTCAATATTTATTATTTGTTTGCAGACAGTGACGTGTTTACAAGTATTGCTTTTTTTATATCAATAATTCTATTCCAAATTACTCATTCGTTTGCACACAGTTAGATGGTTTCAAGTATTGCTATGTATCACTAAAAATTCAATTAGACATCAATCATTTGTTTACACACAGTTAAATGGTCAAAGATTCCTATTTCTAATAACTCAATTTAGCATTAGTCATTTGTTTGCACACAGTTTAAATGTCCAATAGTTCTATTTGACCTATAGATAGAACCCTATTAAGTGCTACCACTCCGAGTCACAGTGGACCTGGGAGCAATGGTTATGAAGAGGCACTCCACATTCCCCAAACAGTTCTATTTAACCCATAGCTAAAACCCTATTAGGTGGTACTACTCCAGGCCGTAGTGGACCTGTGAGCAATAGCAATGAAGAGGTACTCCACATTCCCCAAGTCTCCAAGGCTGGCGCCTCACCCTCAGATTGTTTGATATTAAACAGGACACTAATTGGGGAATCTTATCCCTCTGCATAGATTGCAGTCAGTGTATTCTACAGCTCCAACCAACTGGGCTGGGTTTGTTTTCGTTTGAAATTATCTTTTCCTACTAACTATACTAATATATATTCTTACTTTTGTGGTTTGTTGAAATCTTGTTCGAATCAGGTGAGTTTTACAAGTTCAAGTTTTTAAGTTGTCTTCAAAGTCTAGGGTGGGATTTTCTGATCCTGGTTTACCCGTAACAATTAGTTGATGACATTTAACGCTTTTCGCTTCATTAGAAGTTGTGTAATCGGTAATTATTGGCAAATTGCTTTGGCAATTCGTATTCACATGCTGTTTTTAATGAACCATTAACAACTAATGTGGGGACTTCATTAAAACGACTAACATTGAAATACGTTCAGTACCGAGCAAAAGTCTTCGGCCACTTTGTTGAATTTCAACTAATTACCAACTTATAAGTGGATGTTTCGCTTGGCATTTTTATACAGATGAAACATTGGCTCTGTTGGAGTCATTTCCATACCTGAACATTATTAATGAAATTGATTAGGACAGCTGAAATCTCATCTATTCCGCATGGCATTTAAGCACCCCACGTGGCACCATGGTTATAACACCCACATGGCGTTCTAACACCCCAAGTGACACCATCCTTTCAACGTCCAAAAAAATTTGAACATCCAACATCGTGTTCATTTAAAAAAAAGTCTCTGACGACCTCTTTACTTTGAAATTAATTAGAGTCAAATAATTATTATTTCACGTTACAATACCCCTCTAACTTAATACAATACAATGAAATAAAATAATTTGTGCAATGCTTCAAGCAAATTTCAAAATACTTTTATATATATATATATATATATATTACACACACACACACACACACACACACACACAGAGTAGCATGCAAAAATCTTCAGCCACTTTAAACTATTATAAAATTTCTACTAATTACCAACTTATAAGTGGATGTTTTGTATTGTGTTTTTTACAGATTGTTTCTTCTGTTAGAGTCATTTCCATACCTAAATATTATATTTTGTTGTGGGAGTTCTAAATGAGAGGGGGAGAAGTAAGACCACCCAAAATATAATGATTACGTATTGAAATGACTCCAACATAGCTAATTTTTCATCTATTAAAAAAACGCAATGTAAAACATCCACTTATAAGTTGGTAATTAGTAGAAATTTACAAGTAGTTTATAGTCGCCGAAGACTTTTGCACGATACTGTATTTACCCAACCCCTCTGCACGAACAGGATATGATATAAGGTCAATTTTTAGAGCGGGGTTTAACAAGTTTGAATTCAAAGTTTTCATTCTCCTAGATTAGTTGCCATACCAAGTTTTAAAAGTCCGCTCTGCCATTTACTCATCGTTGGAGGAAGAGTAGTTGGATGCATACCTTTACAAAGAATATTAGCGCTCTGTAAAACGTAGATAGCCAGCTTCGTCCAGGATTTGAACTTAGTTCGCTGTGTCTATTTCCTATGACGATAACCATTACCTAACGATTTGAAATTGTAAAGTATATGTTAATATATTTTTATGTAAATTGTTTTATAATTGTTTTGTAATAAAGTTTTTGTAAATATATGTAAGTTTCTGTTACTTGGTAAGTAACTTCCTTCTATTATCATTACCTCACGATTTGAAATTGTAAATTATATATATTACATTAATAGAGATGATGTTTTGTAAAGTTTGTCTTGCATTACTCAAAACATTTGTTCTTGATTGCCCAAACATCTAGCTAATAATCAGAATCGATATGTCAGTGATATTCACAGGTTTTTAGATACTGAAACACAATATATTTTCTGATTTTCAACTGCCCTGTCATAACACGGCTTAAAATACGCTGACTGTATCCCCTGTGAGGGGTAAGACCACTTCTCAAAAAAGGGGTGTCTTGAGTATGACACTAACTGCATCTGATGATGAAGCCTCAGTTCTAGAAGTCAAGAGATTGTGGAGGACCCCTTCATTGTCATTACTCCCACTTCTACTCTGATCTGGAGTGGTAGCACCTATTAGGGTTTTATCAAGGGGTCAAATAGATCTGTTTAAAAGTTATTCGAATTCGATAGGACTGTAAAATAGTTAGCGATCCCCGTCGATAGTTTTAATAGTCGATCATAGGACGGTAGAAAAGAAAGGAACTTTTATGAGAAAGAGATTCGAGATCGAGACAGAGAGAGAGAAGGAGAGAGAGAGGGGGTGCACGATGAAAAGGAAGAAACGAATTGGAAAGAAAAAGGAAGGTTCCCGAAATCCTAGTTATCATAGCAGTTGACGCCCGAGTTAGAAATAGAAAATCGACCATGGCTGGGGAAGACTCAAACAGAAAAGCCGTTAAGGGAGGACGTGAGATAGAAAACAGAAAAAGGGTAGTTGGCTGGGAAACGGGATGGTGAAAAGACCACAGTTGGACTCCAAACACAACGATGTAAGACAGCCGAAAATTAAAGGCCTCAGTTTGGAGTGAGCTCAACAATGGTGTCTCACACCCACTGCGAAGCCGTGAAGACGAAACCAGCGAACAAGCACATGTTAGAACTACAACAGAAACCCAGAAAGATAATTCAAGGTCTATGTCTGATCTCTCTCTCTCTCTCTCTCTCTCTCTCTCTCTCTCTCCTCACAGCATTTTATTTCTCTTTGTCTAGCTAAAACTGTCGACTCATTTTTTATATTCTGTTTCTCTCTTTTTCGACGACTACTAAAATGTGTTGTAGTGAATAAGTTTTTGTATCAGTGAACGGTGAGGTTACAACATGGGTCCGACTAACACTTAAGATGTAGCGCTACATGCATAAACCCGTTCGACACGTGATGGTGCAAATGTGTAGTAGAGGTAGTAATATTGAGACCCCGTACCAGCACAAACTTCCATTTGAACACCGAAACGTTGTAAAACTTCTGTTTTTGCCGCGTAATGTTACAACCGTCTTTTTGGTGTGAAACAACTGCATAAAAAATCTGAATGTAAACAAATAATGAACGCAACTCCCTAACCTCTCGGCATAAAATAACCCTCGACTGTTTGACATGCCATTAAAATCAATCAACCAAACAATGCTCATTATAAAATATTATTAACTCTTTCTTTTTACAAATCATTTTTGAAAATCATAATTTGTTGACATCTGTTTAAAAAAACAAATTGAAAAATATCTTCTCT
Source organism: Sepioteuthis lessoniana (assembly GCA_963585895.1). Lineage (NCBI taxonomy): Eukaryota > Metazoa > Mollusca > Cephalopoda > Myopsida > Loliginidae > Sepioteuthis > Sepioteuthis lessoniana. Next base: position 33,271,041 of record OY757932.1, read on the forward strand.
CTCTCTCTCTCTCTCTCTATCCTCACTGGTTACTTGATGAATATCCCAGTAGGAGTGTTCATACAAACATCTTCTAATCATCTTCAACTGACCTCGGCATAAAGATAATCTCATCAGTTTTGACATGCCGTAAAATCAACCACCTCACCAACATTTTCAAATTTTACAGTTGTTAAATGGGATTTGGAAATTGAGAAATAAATGTTTTATTGTATTTGGACAGGTGGGATTAGATGGTAGAAGCTCCTCTCTTTCTCATACACACACACACGCGCGCACACATATACACACACACATACTCATGCACTCTTTTCAGCTAAATACTAAATGAAAAATTGCATTTATTCAAATTTGACGTTTTTGATTTTTCTTTTACATGACTAGTTTATGGGTTTATAAAAGATGAATATCAAGTTTTTGTGAATGTACCAGGAACTACAGCATCTTGATACAAAACGTTATTATTGTGTCAGCTTCAAAGTAAGAATTAATTTGACTCAAAATTCGAACAGATGTCTTGTTTCAGGTTTCAATTTGGGTTAATGGTCACTATATACTCGAGTCAATTCAAAGGACATGTATTTAAAAACGTCAAATGTTGTTTTAACTCATGAGAGAGATGTGCTGATTTCTCGGAGGTATAAAATGACTGTAATCCTTTTGGCTCCATGAGTGACTGATGCACCCCTAAAAAAGGTAAAATATTCGCATATGGTTTTTATTTAAGCAGACAAAACAATTTAAAGAATAAGAATGAGAGGGAGTGGGTGAAAGACATTAGAATAAAGAATAAACTTGATTGGCCAACATTTCTTTGTGCTACAAAAAATAACCTTGAACTCTTTTATCTTTCTTTTTATCCTTTGTGTTACAAAATTGAAATGAGGTTCATGGATGGTTCCAATACGTATTTTTCATATGTGTTTTTGTTTTTCCATCTTTGAGTTTTTATTAGAAATCGCAAAAAGAGAACGTATCTCCTGAGTCACGAAAAACAAGAAATCAAAACAAGAGCTATGTGAGGTTAGTTGGCCGTTAAGTTGAAACAACATTTTTAAAAAGTAAAAATGAACAGAAGGAACAAACGCTTAGAAAAAGCAGCACATATAGGTTTAGCTTCATGGTTAGAACAGTGAGCAGTTAATTGAATGTTCTGAGTCTTCAGGTATCAACTTGATACGCTCATTACATAAAATCTAATGGGAAGGCAGAAAGAAATGAGAGGGGGGGAAGAAAGAAAGAAAGAAAGAAAGAAAGAAAGAAAGAAAGAAAGAAAGAAAGAACGGATTCGTTCAATTTCCTCGTATCATCCAAATATTTTAGAATACATTTTAAGTAATGGCATTGGTCTATAAAAAAATACAAGGAATAAATTAAGGCTTGGTAAGGGGGATGGAAGCGGACGAGACGAGACCATCTAAACTATAGTATTGTTAAGATCGGACAGAATACTGAGCAGAGTCCCGGAGACTTGAGGAAACTAGCTATCACTCAAACTTTTTAAAAAAAAACTCATCAGCTAACGCTAGCGAAAAAAACTCGCAAAGGACAACAACAATAATAATAATAATAATAGTAATCCCAGCCAGAAAACCAAACCCCGTGATAATTTACAAAAAAGAGAACTTGCCGTATAGTGGACTTTGACTTCTCAGCAGACCACAGACAAAGAAACTGTGGAACATGAAAATGGCGGTGATAGCAACTGTAATTGGCGCATAAGAAACGCTCCCTAAAGGCTTGGAAAGGGGGTGGTAGGAGTTGAAAATCGGAGAACATGCTGAGATCATCCAAACAACAGATCGGTCAGAATACTGAGAAGAGTCCGGGAGAAATGAGGAGACTCACTGTCCCTCAGACTCCAGTGAAAGACCATAAGCTAACGCTAGTGTAAAAAAAATTCGCAAGGTGTAACATAATAATATCTTGGCCAAGAGTTGAAAAAGCGGTGGAACATGATACCAATTGAAGTTGATACACTTGGAGCGGTCTTTTAAGGCATGGAAAACAAGAGGAATTGGAAATCAGAAGAATCATGTTCTGCAATGAAAATATCGAAAATTTTATGAGTACTGAATTTCTGTTTTTTTTTTTTTTGTTGTTGTTGTTTTTTGTTCACAATTGACGTAAAACCTATTTTTAACCAGTATGTTTAACATTTAGTTTACTCTGCAGCCTCAAAAGAATAAATTCGCACGACATGTATGTGTGCAGGTCTGTAGGCTTTTAGGGGCTTTTTGTCTAAATTTCCAAGACGAAACTTGATAATTCTTTTTTATCATTAAGAAAATTCGGGCTATTGTCTTCATCGTTATACTTGCAACATTTCGCCCGATGTGTCCTTCGCCATTCTTCAGGCATTTCATGTCGAACTCGTAAGCCCACACAGAACTGCAAACTGATGATAGCTCGTTCTAATGCCATTAACCATCCCTGGGTACAAACGTTAAATATTCCTTGTTATTTACCAGTAGTCAGGATTGAACCTGCAACCTCCAAATGATTTCACTAAGAAGTACTTTTCAACCAAACGCCTATATCCGTTGCCTCATGTGTCCTGTGAGACAGAATGAATTTTTGGAACTCATGAACTTAATGTCTCCTTCAACCTATCAGATACTACTCACTACGATTAAGTACGTTTTTTACCCGAGCTCATACCGCAATTTTTCCCCAAATTTCTATGTGAACTTCCGAGCTCAATATAAAATACCTGATCAAGGCCAAAGGACGCGGGGGGGTCCTCGTGGTGTAATGGTTAAAGCATTGGACTGCGGAATCGTAGTACGCGAGTTCGTACTCCAGTCGCGCTATGGGTTAAATAGTACCACTATTGTTCTTCTAGGACAATGGCTTTGGCAATGAATAACCTAAATTGAGTTGATATGCCATTAAACAAAGAAACCAAACCAACCAACCAAAGGACACAACGACCGAAACGTTGTGAATATAATAATAAAGAGGAAGACAATAGTCCAAATATTTTAAGCGACGAAAATTATGATTTTTTTGGTTTTGTTTCGTTTTGTTTTTGGTTTTTGGTTCTTTTCCTGAGAATTTATAATCATCTTGTGTCATTTCGTGCAAATATTTTGAAGAAAGGACGAATCTTTAAACATAAAAATACGAACCCATATTTGTACTTGATTAACATCCAAAAACTATCTGGGACTATTCGTTGACTTTTGCTGCTAGAAATTAAAGGTGACCCCCAAATATAAAGCTAAAACTTAAGTCCCAGAAAGTCGTATGAGACGTAAATATTCTGAAAATATTGAATATAAATACGGAACAAATTTAAGTTTTTGATATTCATCCATCATACAATAAATGTAAATTCAAATATCTCATCTTATTTGTAGCAAAGGGGATAAGGCAAAGGGTGAATTGTTATCTTTATTTTACCTTTAGTTTACCATATATAATCGAGTATCATCCTATACTATCCGAGACTATTTGTTGACCAATGCATCTGGAAATTTTAGGCGTACCAGTTGGCCTAGGCTAGGCCTACGCTAGTTTGTATCTATGGGGATCCAGAAGATTTGGTTGGTTATTTGTTTACTTTCGTCAGTGTCGGCTTGCAATAAGAGAGCCATTTTTTATTAATTGTGTGTTTGAAGATCTACTGGTGGGACCGCGAGTCAACGTGCAGCAGAAGAGAAGTAGGTCTTTTCAGTCCAAGTGATTACTGCTGAATAATTGAGGGAGTTTCTCTTTATCGCCGATAAGTCTTGATTTTTAGGCATACGCAGCTCCTACTTCCTGTCAGAGGTTTTTGGAAACCGCTACACTTTTGGATTTATTTTATCTTATTTTTATTTTTATTTTTTCTAACGTCCCTACCCAGATAGCGGAGCTATCTGGGTAGGGACGTCATAGCGAAGCTATTTTAAGGATATGTTGAATGAGAACAGAAAAAAGGGTCTCTTCTCATTGGCCTAGTAAGTAAAATGTTCGCCAAAGGTCCGGGAGACCTGGATTCAATCATAGGTAGCGTCATACCAAAGACTTTAAAAATGATACTTGATATCTCCTTGCTTAACACTCAGCAATATAAGGTACGTATCAAGGGTAAAGTGGAACAATCCAGGGAAAGGAGTAGCGCCCTCCTCTACACCTCGGTGTAGTAGCTATTGAAAAAGGAGCCTTCTGGTTGCCCTCGACTACAGTCGCCAACTTTGTTTACTTTTATAAGGTGTGTGTGAGAGAGAGAAAGAGTTGTCTGTGTCTAAAGAAAATGAAACAAAGTTACAGTCGTATAATTTGGTGAAGATGTTGGCAACTGTAGATATGGAAACTGCTAGTCTGAGATATTATATAAACTACGTCAGGTTGGGAGATGAAATGGGGGTGAAGCTTGTGATGGGTGAATTCGCGTTGGAACAGTTACTCTTGAATTGGTTGGTCGTTTTTCGGTTCTTTTGGATTTATCATTAATATCATTTTTTGTGTTTATCCAATGTATCCAGGGGGGTTGTTTGTTTTTGACATAAATACTGGATTGACGGTAACTGTCCTTCCATGAGGAGTGTTATTTATTGAACTTCTTTTCTGTACGTTTTTTACTTTTTTTAAGATAGTTGGATACTTTTTTTAAGATAGTTGGATACAGGGTTTCTTTGATTAAGGAGGACTTTTCATTTTCTTATTTTTTGTGCAGTGTGTAACGGCCCTTAATAAAAGGAGTGTTATTTATCTGACTCTTTTAATTTCTCTAGCGTTTTTCCTTTTTATGTTATATTTTTTTCTTTTCGTGAATGTTGGAATTTTCTGGGCATGAAGGATTTTTTGAGAGTTGACTTTCCTGCTGTAAGAAATGCAATTTTTTAAACTCTTGCATTTTCTTGGAATTTTTTTTTTTTTTTTTTTTCAAACTATTATTTTCTTGTAAATTTTCTTATTTTTGGGAGTTTCATACGGCTGTTTTCTTCTTACCTCATCTAACTCATTGGCGTCTTCTGTGTCTGTAGAAGGCCGCAAAGGAATTCCTGAAGGAAGGAAAGAAAGAAATGGAAGGAGATACATTTTAAATTTCAACTTTATTTTTGGGTTTCATACGGCTATTCTGTAGCGTAGAAATGTCTTCCTGGACTATTAGAGGAAAAGTCGTGTCTCACAAACTAGACGTTGAAAAGTATAAGTCATTTTCGGTGAGAGACAAATCTAAAATCGGTAGTTATGTCCAGTTGGTGTTTTAGTTGTATTTGTTCCGGCAGTATCGGCTTGCTATAGGTGAGTCATTTCTGGTGAATTGTGAGTTTGAAGGTCAACTGGTGAGAGAGTGAGCCATCATGCTACTAAGCGGACACATGGTTTTCCTCACCAGCAGCAGTAGAGAAATAGATTTTTTCAGTCCAAGTGGTTACTGCTGAATGAGAGAGAGCGTTTCTCTTTAGCGCCGTTAATTCTTGTCTTTGAGGCATACACAGCTCACATTTCCTGTCTGAGGTTTTTGGGAACTGCTACACTTTTGGATTTGTTTTATTTTATTTTCTATTTTTATTTTTTTCTAACCCCCAAAGATCTCATGTATAACGTGACGTTCTAAAGTTGGCTAAAATTTAGGTATCCGAAAGTCGTATGATCCTCGAGCACATATGGCATATTTCTGCGCTTATAAAGTCGGCAGTACCAATCAGTACGAATATAAACAGCCTGTTTTTTTTTTTTATGCAGAATAAATATTTCAATTTTAGATGTCCTTTTCAGAAGAAAAGAAATAGAAAGACAGCGAGTAGAACGCTGAGGTTAGGCATATATTATTCAGTTGAAGAATCACGAAATAAAAAAAAATCAAATAATCACAAATGTCAAATGTTTAATCAGTTGATAAATTAACTGATTGATTTTAACGGCATGTCAACGCATCTTGGGTTATTTTAGGCCTAGAGGTTAAAGAATTGCATTCATTTTACGTTCATATTTACATTTTTTATGTAATTGTTCTTTAAGAGCCTTTTTTTTGCACATGGTTTTATCGAATACGAATAATCTTTTATAAGATTTATTTGATTCCTAGTTGGGACCCTGCTACTCTGGTCTGGGTCTGAGTGGACCTGGGAGTAATGGCAATGAAGGGGTCCTTAACATTTCCCATATCTCAAGAATGAGAGACTCGCCACCAGATGCAGTTTAGTGTCCAACCCAGGACAACATATTTTTATGATGGAGGTCTTACTCTCTGCAGAGGATACAGTCAGCCTATTCCTAGCCCCGCCGACAAGGTGGTGTATCAAGAGCCAAGAGGATTATTTTGAAGGAGACGAGTGTCAAAGTTACAATCGTCCAACCTAAAATCGAATGGAAACTGTAGAAGGTAAAACTGAAAGACAGAAATGAACTAACAAATATTCAATAAAAAGTGTTTTGCGTGAATCATCAATTGTAATATCAACAAACAGTTATGATTCGGGATCATTTAAAGAGCAATAATCGCTGCTGGACAAAAATCGTTAAGAAACAAATTGGGTCATTTTGATTCACTCTTTCTAACCCCTGTAGTTCAGCTTAAAAACGAGTAAGAATAACCTGAAACTGAACATTTTAGACCTCATTTTTTCGATGCAAGTATCATTGGGGAGTGGGAAAAGTTTGGGGAAGTAGGCCAAAGCAGCTGCGTTTAACAAATATTGTCATTTTTCTTTATTGGGCGCACACATATATTATTTCAAATATTTTTTCTTGTCTGGTATCTTCAATTGTATAACACAGCCATGTAAAAACCTATTTTGGGAGTTTTTTTTATATCTCTATACTTAAAAATCAAAGTGATTATAGAGTAATTGTTGAACCAGCAAGGACCGTGTATCCCATTAAGGGACCATTATAACTTCATTTGATTCAAACACAGCAAAATTGCTGTTCATGTTGTAATCCTTCATCATTGTTTTATACTGCATAGTTTGTATAAGAGTGTTTCGTTCTTTTTCCCTTTTGGCAAAATCTTAATATCATCATGTTACATGAGGTGGCTTATATTTTCCTGTGACTATGTACATTTGTAGCCTTCTGTCATTTTCTTAGTATATAATTAAGAGGCATTATTACTTTAACAAATACTAGTGGTAGGAATATTTTTTCTGCGTATTGTTTATGTATATAACTGTACTGAAACCTCATCGATCTTTCTTTAAGCTTTTTTTTATCAGAGTGTTAACTTTGATTTGGTTTTGTGACTTTTCGATTCATAATTTTTTAGGAAATTGAACTATTGAAACCATAGTTCTTAACTTAAAACTTGAAGAAAATGCGGAGCAAATGTTTGATTTTAATCAGATAACAAATATATTTCCAATTTTTTTTTTTTTTTTCTAAGGTCAGAAAAACCAAAGATGAAAGAAATCTAATTTTCAATGAACTCTAGGGCAGGAATAACTTGGCAGACCCTCATCACTCTCCAGGTCAACAGATGTTTTGAATTTAGAGTTTTCCTTCTCCCAGACCGGTTGCCATACCAATGTAAAATAGTCCAGTTTGCTCAATTTTTTATTCATAGCTGGAGGGAGGATAGTTGCATTCATACATTTTTTAAGGGTAATAGTGCTTTATAAAAGGAAAAACAGTCTAGTTTATTTTCAGGTAGCCAAGTCTACATTTACATCTATTTTCGACAACCAGGTCTATATCCGAAATAGATAACCGTTACGCTACGAACAGCTTCAAAAACTTACGTCATTATAAATAAAAATGATTTATTTCGTTTTCTCGATCAATTCAAGCAGGAAGGTCTAGTTTGATGAAGTTATACTAAATAAATTCTTCGATAAATACGAGAGTGAGCTGAAAAGTTCATGTGATGGCGTCATATTTGCTGTTGATCACTTTTTTGACTAATGGGATCCAAGTACTTCTATACCGATGGAAGAAGTGAATGGAGGGCAAGAGAAACTATGTTAAAAAATAAACTTGATTTAGTTACATTATATGAGAATATCTTTGTTAGCCTATGAACTTTTCAGCTGACCCTCATACGTTGTCATGTTTGTGTTTTCCTCTTATACTTTTAGTGTCTCCATAAAATATATCTTTTAATTCATCAATTTCCACGAAAGATTGTATGAAGAAAAATTTTTTAGAAATAAAATGCTTAGAGTTGTATAAATGCTTCCTGTTTTGAAAATAGAAAAATTATATGTGACCATTAATGTTTTTGTTTTGTACAGCAACAACAACATCAATAATAATAATAATAATAAAATTCGACCATACGAACAAATGATATATGCTCAACCAAACGTCTGTCCTGGAGAATGAGACACAAACTCCTAAGGGATCTTGATATACAAACGGATCTCCTTATCTCGGCCAGACGACCAGACCTCATTATAATCAACAACAAAAAGAGGACTTGCAAAATTGTGGACTTTGCTGCCCCAGCTGAATATTGAGTAAAAGTGAAAGAAAGTGAAAAGAAAGATAAGTACATCGATCTTGCGAGGGAATGGAAAAAAGATGAAAGTGACATTTGAATCAATTGTAATTGGTGCTCTTGGTATAGTCACCGAAGGATCAGTAAAGGGACTGGATGACTTGGAAATAAGAGGACGAGTGGAGACCATCCAAACTACTAAATTATTGAGATCAGCCAGAATACTGAGAAGAGTCCTAGAGACTTGCGGAGACTTACTGTCACTCAAACTTCAATGAAAGACCATCAGCTATCACTGATGTGAAAAACTCTAAAGGAGATAATAATAATAATAATAATAATAATAATAATAATAATAATAATAATAATAATAATAATAATAATAATAATAAAAAGGAAAATCAAAGAAAACGAAGAGAAAGACAAGTACTTGAACCTTGCCTGGGAACTCAAAAAAATTATGGAATATGAAAGTGACGGTGATACTAATTGTAATTGGTGCACTCAGAACAGTGCCTAAAGCCTTGGTAAGAGCTCAGAGAACGTGGCGAGACCATACAACTACAGCATTACTAAGATCGGCTAGAAGAATGAGAAGAGTCCTGGACATCTGAGGAGACTTGCTGCCACTCTGCCTCCTGTGAAAGACCATCGGCTAACGTTGATTTAAAAAAATATTATAATTCGCAATCATAATAATACTAAATATAGTTCCACAAACACGTATAATAGAATGTCTGAAAATGTTCAAAATATCTGAGAAAGTCATAAACTTCATCACAAAAGCTATGGAAACTGGGGAGTCAGATAAGCAACCGGAAGACAACCCGATCAGAAGCTAAATACAAAGAGGCATCTTCCAAGGCGACTCACTCTTGCCACTAATATTTGTTGAAACAATAAAAGTAAGTAAAATTGGCGACCGTAGTCGAGGGCGACCAGAAGGCCCCCTTTTCGATAGCTTCTACACCGAGGTGTAGGGGAGGACGCTACTCCTTGGTTGCTCCACTTTACCCTTGATACGTACCTTATATTGCTGAGTGTTAACCAAGGAGGTATCAAGTACCGTTTTTTAAAGTCTTTTGTATGACGCGGTGTGGGATTGAACCCAGGTCTCTCGGGCCATTGGTGAACATTCTCCCCACTGGGTCAATGAGCCGGTCTAATGTCACTTAATTATATACTAAGAAAATGAACAGAAGGCTACAAACTTACAAAGTCACAGGAAAAGATAAGTCACCTTATGTGACATGATGATATTAAGATATTGCTAAAAATGAAAGAGAAATAAGAATTCTTTTACACACAAAACGAATATATAAAAGGATATAAAAATGAAATTTCGGATTGAAAAATGCCCAGTTCTGATAATGAAAAAGGTGAAAAGAGAAACAACAGAGGAATAGAACTACGAAACCAAGAAAAATATCAGAACATTTGGAGAAAAAAAACATTACAAGTACCTGAGGATATTGGAAGTGGACACCATCAAACAAATAAAGATGAAAGAAGTGTAATTGTTCTAGCGAATTACTTCGATACAATAGCCTATCCACGAATTATGTTAAAATTTCATTGATAGAAATCTCTATTTACGTTAAAAATTCCAATGTCCATTCATTCAAAATCTATTCTTATCAAGCTGTCCTTTCTTTGACACGTCATCAACATTTTTTCCTTATGCCCCCCACCCACATCTCTCTCTCTCTCTCTCTCTCTCCTCCACTTTCCTTTCCCTTCTTACTCTAACTTATTTTAACTCCATCAGGCGCGAACCCACAAAACTTGAAAGAAGCAGAGAGAGAGAGACAAAAAAAGAAAACACGAGATAGTAGAATGAGTAATATACCTATTTTCAAATAGCGGTGTTTTTGTTTTCAATTCTTTTTTTTTTTTTGCTAATTTCTTTTTATTTTATTTATTTTTTTCTCTTTACTTTGTCTTTTGGTGTTTTGAGTTCTCTCTTTACCGTTGTTTTCTTCTTTGTTTTGGGCTTTCTTTCGCTTTTTACGAAGCCCCGGAGCCTGTTCTGGACTTCGGTCCGGAGCGTGGCTCTGCAAAAGGAACAATGGCAGACTTGGGGCCTTTTATTAGGCACCTAATTTCGACAAGGCTACCCTCGGGTGGGCGAGCTGCACTTTTGTCTCCTTTGTCACCCATGTATGGCACTAGACCAAGCGTCTAGTTTAAGCCGTAAACTGGCATACGTACCCGAACCCACATTTGGGTTCGTGAAACTGCTTGCCTCATCAGGCTCACATTGCACTAAAGTGAGTCGATGAGCAGCATTGACCAGCAGGGTTCAAGTCTCGGCTCGTTCCCGACCTCCCCCTTCCTTTATCCCCACTTTAATCGGCCTTCGGGCTTTTGACCTTGAGTCAAGTCGTGTCTGGTGGGGGGCAGCGACAAATAATGGGCTTTCTCTCTTTCTTCTTTTTGGTCTGGTGTGGGTTTTTTTCCATCTTATTCTTTATTTATTTGTTTCTCTTTTTGTCCCTGACTGTCTCTGCTTCGTCCGCCTTTCTCTCTCCCTCTTGTTTGAAACAACAGTCGCTTGTACCAATTCTTTTCTTCTCCCGTGGTCATATCTTCTTTGAACGTCTAGTTGTATTAAACATTAGTTAAGGCTCGAACTCAACCACGTCTTGCCGGTGTGGCTAGTCACGGCAAACAAATCGTTGTGTGTAACGTAACAGCACTCAATGAGAACGTTACGAGACCAAGTAGACTATGTGTACCAGATGGAAAACGTGTAGCGCTAGAGGGATCAGATAGACTAATGTAACGTTTCCTCACTGACCAGAATCTCGAATATTTATAGATATTCGACTCTTCAGGTACAAGACGGACTGGCTGCTTCAAAATACGAAAGAGTTTATATCTGCAAGTGACATACACTTCTGCACAAAGTTTCCGACCAACTTACAATTGTACCAATACAAATAAAATAACTACCCAATATATAATTACGTATCATTCTTGATTATATTATTGATATCACCTTATAAATATGAGGGTCATTCGGTGAATTTTGCCTAAAATATTGACAATAGGAAGCACTGTTTACTGTTGCATCTTTTTCAAGGAAACCAATTGTGATAAATCCTTTCATGTCCCAGAACATAGTAGGGCCTAACCTTCTTTACTGACCGCTGCACCAGGTACATTTTCTTTACCGGAGTGTCAGTGCGTTTCAACTTCATGAACTGTCTTTTCAACTCGAGATCGTTGTAGCAAACCCATATTTAGCCCATTTGTAAACATGTTTTGTGAACAAGCTTCACTCTACACATCAGACATTATTCTGTAAATTTCACATAGTTTGCATTTAGCCACCAAAACCTTGATGAATGAACTCTGTTCAAACCTGGAGCACTCTTTCAGATTTGCTACCATTGTAAATAGCTACAAAAGAAATATGTTTAGGGATTATAGCGATTTTTGCAATAAACCAATTTTTTAAAAAGGCAGAGTTTACACTTATAAAAAAATTCTGAAATTCTTAAAAACTTCTTTCTTACATATTGAATGAACCTCGTATTAACATTGTTAAATCACCCGTGGCAGATTGTAAGAATGTGTGGACTGGCATGGAGAACATGTGGACATCGTTTGAAATTATATCATAATAGGTACTTCCATGAAACTGTTCACATTTTTAAATCAGCAATGGCAAGTTGGAAGAATATGTTGACAAAGATGGTGAACATGTAGAGACCGTTTGAAATTATATTATAACAGGTACTTTCATAAAAGTATCAACATTTTTAAATCACCCATGTCAGGTTAAAAGAATGTATTGTCAGGGATGGTGAACATATGGAGACCGTTTGAAATTATATCATAACAGGTACTTCCATGAAACTGTTAATATTTTTAATTTACCCGTGACTGATTGCAAGAATGTGTTGACAGGAATGGTAAACATGTGGAAACCGTTTGAAATTATATCATAACAGGTACTTTCATGAAAGTATTTACATTTTTAAATCAGCAATGGCAGGTTGAAAGAGTGTGTTATCAGGGATGGTGAACATGTGGAGAACGTTTGAAATTATATTATAACGGGTACTCCCATGAAGATGTTAATACTTTTAAATCACCCGTGGCTGGTTGCAAGGATGCGTTGACAGGGTTGGTAAACATGTGGAGACTGAAATTATATAAAAGATGTACTTCCATCGAACTGTTAACATTTTTAAATCACCAATGGTAGGTAGCAAGAATGTGTTGACTGGGATGGTGAATAAGTGGAGACAGTTTGAAATTGTATTATTATAGGTACTTCCATAAAACTGTTCACATTTTTAAATCACCAATGGCAGGTTAAAAGAATGTGTTGACAGGGATGGTGGTCATATGGAGACCGTTTGAAATTATATTATAACAGGTACTTCCATGAAAGTATTAACATTTTTAAATCACCCAGGGCAGATTGCCAGAATGTGTTGACAGGAATGGTGAACATGTGGAGGCCGTTTGAAATTATATCATAATGGGTTCTCCCATGAAAGTAATAATAATAAGGTTTATAAATTTCATCGATTGCGTTTTTATTTAAAAACTTTAACCAGGAACAAGTTTAACGTTAAGTGTATATTTATCCAACCCTTCCATACGAGCAGGACGCGATACATGACCAAATTTTAAGCAGAGTTTAACAGATTTTAATTCAGTTTTCATTCTCCTAAAACTAATCTACGAAGTCATTCAAAAAATAAGGTAAATTTCGCCTAATAGGACGGACTGTTTACAGTTTCACCTTTTTCAAGGATGCCAATAGTGATAAATCCTTTCATGTTCCAGAAGACTATCAGCACGACATTCCTTACTTGCCATTGCGCCTGGAATGTTTTCTTTACTGGAGAGTTAGTATTTTTCCACTCGACTCGGGGTCGTAGTCACAAATCCATCTTTAGCCTATGTGTAAACATTGTTTTTATTTTGCAAACAAGCTTCTTTGTACACATCACATTCTTCAGTAAATTCCATATGCTGTGCACTTCTCAGCCAACGAAAATATGATGACAGACTTCAGTTCAAACGTGAATTCTGATTAGCTGCCATTTTGAATAGCCCCAAAAGAAATATTTTTACGGGATTAAAATAATTTTGGCTATAAACCAATTCCAATCAATACAGTGTTTTACATTTATGGAAAAAGATTCAGAAAAGAAAATTGCATTTTTCTGAAGAAAAAAATTATTGAATGAACCTCGTTTGAAAAATTGATGTGCATTTCAGTGACAAAAGAAACTGAAGGACAATTGAAAGGAATAAAACCAGCGAGGAATGTACAACAAACCTATTCATCAGCAAGACATTCATTCATTTAAATGGAGAAAGTATAAAGTTGGTTTGTTAACAAATGGAATTTTGTAAAAAGTATCAACTTAACCTTCTTCAAAATAATTCCTTTGGTGAGCCACACGCTGACTAAGATGTTGCTCCCACTGCTGAAAACAATACTGGAATTCTTCAACTGACACTACCTTCAATTTGTTCGTCGTTAAGCATCGTCTTACAAGTTCCAAAATGGCGACCTTGTCACTAGGTTTTGATTTTGGGTAAATGGAAATAGTTACGAGGTGATTAAAGGGGCTGTGTATCTCAGAATATTCTTTTGGATCAAAATTTACGCGCAGATGGTATCTTGAAAGTAGTCAGGCCGACTTTTTTTTGTCTAGAAAGTAATTTTTAAACAATTTAGGTTGGCAACCTTAAATGAAGCGGGTGTCCTCGTGGTGTAATAATTGAAGCGATTGATTGTGGAATCGTAGTAAGCGAGTTCGAGCTCCAGTCGTGCTATTACGTTCACTTTTCGACAAATACCCTTAGGAAAGGCATGAACTCACTTATCCTCCCCGCAATAGGTTTGATAGTACCACTGCTGTTCTTCTAGAAGGATGGTTTTGGTCTTCAAAGGTTGATATGCCATTAATCAAAGAAACCCAACCAAATCTTAAATGAAAAACCAGCTGATCAATCTTAATTTTTCATGAATAATTCGCACCGTCAAATGTTGATCCAAGTTGATGAGAGTTTTCATTTTTGTCATATTTTCTTCAATGTGTGAAGTAGATCAGTCGACCAGATATACAGTTTGGCGGCGATCCAACAATGTCTTGTACCACCTAAAATCCTGTGTATGGATAGAACTTGATCGCAATAAATCTGTGTTAAGTTGTTAAATGTTTCTGTGGTATTGTCCCGAGGGTTTCTTTCCATTTGTATAACACACTTAACCAAAAACACGTGCAATAATCCCGTAGGAGATTGCAAGAATGTGTTGACAGGGATGGTGAACATGTGGAGGTCGTTTGAAATTATATTATAGCAGGTACTCCCATGAAACTGTTAACATTTTTAAATCACCCATGGCAGGATGCAAGAATGTGTTGACAGGGATGGTGAACATGTGGAGGAAATGGACATGGTGACACGAGTTCAAATCCTGGACGAGTTTGATTGCATTTCATAAAGCACGAATATCCTTGGGAAAAGTATGAATCCTCTTATTCTCCTTCCAGCTATGAGAAAATATCAGGGCAGACTGAGTTCTTCACCTTTGGTTAGGCAACCATGTCTAGGAGAAGTAAAATTCTGAATCCAAACCTGTTAAACTCCGCTAAAAATTGACCGTGAGTCACATTCTTCCTGTGCGTAAGGGTTGGTAAATAAATACACAAAGGAGAATGAAACGAAAATAATTGAAAAAATCTATTTATCAAATCGCTATGCAACAGGCGGGTTGTAACACAATGTCAGTTTTTAAGCGGAATTCAACAGTCTTGAATTCGTAATTTTTTTTTTCTGTAGCCAAAGAGCAAAGCCTGTCCTATTCACCCACGGTTGGTGGATAAAGAGATGGATTCATGACTTTTAAAATTGTAAACTGAAATGCAAACAGCTCATCCCGGATTTGAACTCGGTTGTCGACTACCCTGTTTTGGGGGCTTAGAATAAGCTAACGGTATCCTCTGCAGACTCCCCCACAAAAAGGGTTATCTTGAATATGCCAATAAATTGTATTCTGATAGGGAGGTTCCAATTCTAGAGATTTGGGGTGTATGGAGTACCCTTTCATTGTTATTACTCCCAGGTCCACTGTCACCTGGAGTTGTAGTACCTGTTAGGATCCCATCTTTGGAACAAGTAGGTCTGTTTAAAAATCATTTGTATTCGATAGGATTGAGTGCAAAAAACTCTTTAGCATTAGCAACACGGTCGATGTAAATATGACTGTAATTCCATAATCTATATAAAATAATCCAAGACGGATTGATATCCCCTCGACATTATCAATCAATTAATCAATCGGTTCATTTTTTACTCCAAACTCGCCTCTATGTATGTTGACGTAATTGCAGATGCATTTAAATTTTTGTGTACACTTGCAATGAAATCACTCTGATATAGTTTAAGAGGTTCTGCTTTAAGACTCAAACAGGTTAAAATAGAAAACAAAACAGGTCCGAAAACACCATAAAAGAAAGAAAAAAATGGCTATCAAATCTCTGCAGTTATATATATTGGCATCATCTGGGCTGTCATTAAACAAAGTTATAATATCTGTGGTAATGGACAAATTGGAATACCCCAAAAGGTTAGCAAGCGTAATTGAGGGACGTCAGCCAATGTAAGCAAAAGAAAGATCCGAGAGTGAAAACTAAGCAGAAACTATCACAGATCCTGAACAAGAACAGAAATCATATCATAATGTAAGGAAATAACAAATAATTGTCTCCTTTGTAGAGTGGGCGTGTCTGTTTAGCGCTTCATGCAATGAGGTACTAAGCAGACGCGCCCACTCAAGAAACCATTCTCGCGTTCTTTTGCTTCTGTTCTTTCAACACCGTCTCCTACACGGTTATTAAGCAGAAAAGTCAGCATAGCTATGACCATTTTACTGTCCATCAACCTCAAGCCTTATCTTCGTTTTTGTTCAACTTGTTCATATTTTATCTGTTGGGACACGTTTGTGAATTCATTTCATTACTACTTGTATAAATATGACGTTTATATTAAATTGTAGCGTAAATTCTATTTACTTACACAAAATTCGCGCCCACATTTTAAAACCAATCAACAAAGAAAACAATTTAGAAAATTCTAGAAAAAAAGGATCAAAACCACATACACAAAATTCGTGCCCATAGATTTTTAAACCAATCAAGTATTTTCCCCCCCAAAAAAAACATTCATACCTGTTTTTATCCGCTTAGGGGTTATAAAAAGAAAGCAATGAATCAATTCTTCAGATCGCCGCTGATGACAGATTGGAGCTACGCTACTGAATTGTTCCCTTACTCCACCAAAACCTGAGAGGCGCCACGCTGTAAAGCAAAGACATATTCCCCCTTCTTCTTACACCAAAGACAAATAAAGGGAAAAGTACTACTACAGAAATTAAACACTAGACAAGCGGGCGAAAACAACAACAACAATAACCACATTGTGAGCTCCTTTGCATATTATTCAATCTGAATAATAAACCTTTATTTTAAAGTTATTCAGGTTTTGTTTTTGTTTTTTAGGGAAATTATTTACGAGAAACACGTACTACCTCAAAACTTTATTTTATACGTCCGACACATCTCACAATATCACCGACAAATTGGTGACCTCGACCACGCAAAGTAACAAGAAAAAAAACTATTGAAAACACAGAATTGGACGACTTATTTTCACAACCAGCTACCCAGTCAGCTCTCAGGATACCGCTGTTTTGGACACACTTTGTAGTTGGCACATGTCGAAGCTCAATTCGTCACACACAGCGACGCAGCACGACTGAACCACATCGTTGGATCACTCACTCATGAGGTGATGGCAGAAGTCAGGGACTACAATATGGCTCCTCCTGGGACGATCCCGTACGCGACAGGAGACCGTCGCAGCTGTTGAGACGGGTGAAACAGCCAATGGGCGAAAATCCACTTCAGTCAGATATTCTAAAACAGTTCTTTGTCATTCGATTACCGGCAAACGCACAGATGATCCTCTCTTCTGCCGGAGAAAACACACCAGTGGAATTACTAGCTGAGTTGGCTGACAGGATAATGGAAGTTACAACCACCGTAGCCTCAGTGACCCAGGCGCAATCCTCTACCTATCCTTTCCTGCCGACACCTGACAGCTCAGAGCTTACTGAACTACGAGCTCTAACCCAGCAACAAGCGCGACAAATCCAGACCATCACGGACCAGTTACGATCCTTCACTATGAACCAACCGCGACGGAAGGACAATCAACACTTTGGCCGTCGCCGCTCTCGTAGTTGGGATCGACCTGGCAGTTATTGTTACTACCACCAACGATTCGGTGAAAAAGCACGCAAGTGTGAGAGTCCCTGTTCATATCAACAGTCGACCCCTTCACCATCGGGAAACGAGGAAGCCAGGTTGTAAGAACGACCGACACCCCTGGCCCTTCCCGAAGGAGTCGCACATTTTACGTCAGGGACCATACAACCGGTATTCGGTTCCCAGTGGATACCGGTGCGGAAGTCAGCGTCATCCCCGTGAAACTGGTGCGCACACTAACCTCGATACAGCGACAGGCCATAAACCATTCCCCTATCCCAACATTCGGCGAGAAATCCCTTACTTTGAACTTGGGATTCCGTCGTACATTCCAGTGGATTTTTGTCGTAGCGAACTTACAAACTCCTATTTTAGGAGCGGATCTTTTGCACCACTTTGGCCCCTTAGTCGACGTAAAACGAGGACGATTAATCGACAACACTACAGGCCTCACTGTGCGTGGTATAGCCACCCGATCGCCGTTAATCAGCACTGTTGTCTTCCAGCCTACAACCAACCGGTACGCGGACATCCTCAAGCAGAACTCTGACATCATCCTAAAGAGATCATTACATGCTCAAGGAATGCCCCAAGCCTACCACATGAACCAATCCAAATGACAGCTACACCAGAATGGCCTTTTCAACAAATTGTTATGGATTTGTTCCATGTTGGATCATTCACTTATCTCGTTTGTGCAGACAGGCTCACTGGATGGCTCATTCTGTACCATATCAAGCCAGGATAAGCAGTTACCTCCAGGTTGATATCTGTCCGCAGAAAAATATTCCAAATATACGGCGCGCCTGAGGAGCTTAGCACAGACGGTGGGCCACCCTTTTCAGCTAACTCATTCCAACACTTTCTAAAATACTGGGTTGTTAAACAAAGAATCTCATCAGTAGCCTATCCCCAATCCAATGGACGAGCAGAGTTAGCAGTCAAAACAGCAAAAAGACTCATAAGGGACTGCACAGGACACCAGGGTTCCTTGGATAATGACATGGCAGTACAAGCAACCCTGCTATACAGAAACACCTCTGTCCAAGGCATTGGATTATCACCAGCACAACTCTTGCTTTATAGACGTCTTCGAGATTATATCCAATCACATCCACACTTATATAAACCACACTCTGAGTGGATAGCCGCAGCCCAGAAACGAGAAAAAACGTTATCCAAACGCAATGCTGTTTATTCGAATTTCTTCGGATGCCGTTTGGTCTTGGGAATGTTGCCCAAACCTTCCAACGTTTCATTGACGCAGTCATACGAGGTCTACCCTTTGTATACGCGTATATAGAGGATCTGTTGGTAGCAATTCTTCCCAAGAAGAACACACGCGACATCTACATCAACTATTTAAGCAATTGACGCAATATGGTGTAGTGGTCAGCCCCAGCAAATGCGAGTTCGGAGCTACTTCTCAATCTTTCCTCGGTCACGTCATAGATAAGGACGGAGTCCGCCCTCTGCCCGAGAAGGTCAAATCCATCATAGACTACCCCGTACCAACGTCTTCACGAAAGCTTAGGGAATTCCACGGTTTAATTAACTTTTACCAGCGGTTCTTCTCTCGCTGTGCAGAAACGGCCCAGCCACTGACAGACCTTTTCCGACACCGAAAGAAAAAGAACGAGACCATAACCCTAACTGAACAGGAGCTAAGTTCTTTTTCGAAACTGAAACAAATACTGGCCGAAGCGACGATGTTGGTTTATCCAAAAGCAGACGCTTCTCTTGATTTACTAGTCGATGCATCTGGCGTCGGAATCGGAGGAGTACTGCAGCAACTGGTCGACAACATATGGCAACCATTATCTTTCTTCTCCAGACGACTGCAACCCGCGGGGACTAAATACAGCACCTTTGGCCGAGAACAGCTGGCAGCATGTTCTGCAGTCCGACATTTCCGCTACATTACACCACGAGGACACCCGCTTCATTTAAGGTTGCCAACCTACATTGTTTAAAAATTACTTTCTAGACAAAAAAAAGTCGGCCTGACTACTTTCAAGATACCATCTGCGCGTAAATTTTGATCCAAAAGAATATTCTGAGATACACAGCCCCTTTAATCACCTCGTAACTATTTCCATTTACCCAAAATCAAAACCTAGTGACAAGGTCGCCATTTTGGAACTTGTAAGACGATGCTTAACGACGAACAAATTGAAGGTAGTGTCAGTTGAAGAATTCCAGTATTGTTTTCAGCAGTGGGAGCAACATCTTAGTCAGCGTGTGGCTCACCAAAGGAATTATTTTGAAGAAGGTTAAGTTGATACTTTTTACAAAATTCCATTTGTTAACAAACCAACTTTATACTTTCTCCATTTAAATGAATGAATGTCTTGCTGATGAATAGGTTTGTTGTACATTCCTCGCTGGTTTTATTCCTTTCAATTGTCCTTCAGTTTCTTTTGTCACTGAAATGCACATCAATTTTTCAAACGAGGTTCATTCAATAATTTTTCTTTTGAAAAATGCAATCTTCTTTTCAGAATCCTTTTTCCATAAATGTAAAACCCTGTATTGATTGGAATTGGTTTATAGCCAAAATTATTTTAATCCAGTGAAAATATTTCTTTTGGGGCTATTCAAAATGGCAGCAAATCAGAATTCTTGAGGTTCGAACTGAAGTCTGTCTTCAAATTTTCGTTGGCTGAGAAGTGCAGAGCATGTGGAATTTACAGAAGAACCTGTGATGTGTACAAAGAAGCTTGTTTGCAAAAACAAAAACAATGTTTACAAATAGGCTAAAGATGGATTTGTGACTACGATCCCGAGTCGAGTGGAAACATACTGACTCTCGGGTAAAGAAAACATTCCAAGTAAAGAAGGTCATACTGACAGTCTTCTGGGACATAAAAGGATTTATCACTATTGGCATCCTTGAAAAAGGTGAAACAGTAAACGTCCTATTTGGCGAAATTTACCTTATTTATTGAATGACTTCGTAGATTATTTTTAACTTCTATAAATAAGCAGATATGATATACTGGATATTGTGCAGGCGCTCATAGAATAATGGTTATTGCCGTAGGAAATGGACACGTAGACTCGAGTTCCAATCCTAAAAGAGCCTTCTTGCATATCACATAGTTTTTGGAAAAGGTTTGCATCCAACAATTCTCTCTCCAGCTAATAAATAAATAGTAGGGCAGACTAAACTCATGAAACTTGGTATGATAACCAGTCTAGGAGAAAAAAAACTTTCAATTCAAACCTGTTAAACTCTGCTTAAAATCTGATCAAGTATCGCGTCCTTCTCGTGTGGAAGGGTTGGATAAATATACACGGAACATTGAACTTGTTCCTAGTGAAATTTTTTAAACAAAAACGCAATCGATGAAATTTATAAACCTTACTATTATCACTTCAGTTCTCTATCCATTAAGGTTATAACTGAAAAACTAGTGGAAAGATTCTGCTGTTCCTACACAAACACAATCTGTTTAAATCTAATTGCCACTCAATTATTTTAAACTGTGTGGTCTCAGTTGGATTTTACACTTCTATTAACATTTCCTTCCTTCACGAAAACAAAAAAAAAAGCCCCCAAAAAACGTTGAATTTCTTTACTTTTTATTCAATTTGTTTATGTTTCGTTTTTTTATTTTTATTTTTTTTTCTTCTTTCTTTCTTCATCTGTGAGAACATCAAACATATGTGTACAAGCCTCCTCCGGGAATGAACAAAGCCACATGAGTCGTACGGCAAACAGTTTTCTCTGTTTTTCACTGATTTTTTTTTTGGAGGGGGGGGCTTTTACCTCAAGACAAATAACAGTGGATTTTTACAAATACGAAATTGAATATTTTAATCAAATGTGTCCCCTGCCCTCATTAAATACCATAACTTCACATCTAAAGATATTTCTTTTTATACTATGTATGTTTACACAGCCCTTCCACAATGGGTAGGATATGACACTAAGTCAGTTTTTTTTCAGAGGAGTAAAGCTTATTTAAATTCAGAGTTTTCCTTCTCTTAGTTCGGTTGCCATACCAGGATTGGATAACACAGTCTGCTCTACTATTTACCCAAATCTGGGCAAGGGAAGACATGGATAAATGACTTCCCCAAGGACATTAGCGCGAGGTGAAATACAAACTACTTCGTCCAGGATTTGAACTCAGATTCCTTCGACGATAACTGTTGGGACACGCGTCATCATATTGGTGTGGAAATGTAAATTTCAAAGTTTCTGAGACGATTTTATCAGTGCTATGTTCTGGATTGTTTTAATTCTTTCTCGACTCTCCAGTTCATTCGGCCTCTTTTCGAGGTCATTGGGGACTGTTCCAAGAGCTCCAACAACAATTGATATCACAGTCGCCTTCATGTTCCATAGCCTTTTCAGTTCACAGGCAAAGTTCAGGTATTTATCCAACAAGGATTTCCTTGATTCTCTCTCAGTATTTGTCTCAATCTCTCTTAGTAAGTCATCTAGACGGCATCCAGTGTCTGCGCAGAGCTGATTATGTAAGTTTTTGCAAGTCGGCGAATACTGGTGTATCTATGTGTAGGGAACATTGAACATCGCTTATGAGTTCGTCCTTACTTCCAAAGCAATACCCAACGTCTTGCCTGTCTAGTTCGAATAGTTTGTGAGATGGGACGTAAGTGGCCATATAGCAGCAGTTTTATATGGCACTTCTTCCTGGGTTTGTTCAAAACAGCACGAAACATCTTTGTGCAGCTTTTTCTCACAGCATATCGTTAGAGTCTAAGTGGTGCATACATACAGTAGTACTGACATGGTTACAGCTTTGACGAATTACCGTTTTAATTTATCAGCGAGATGAGATTTCCATATTGTCATTAACTTGTCATTAAATAGCAACTATATGGCCACTTACCACTCATCTCACAAACCATTTAAGCTGAGAGGGTGAGAGAGTCAATGGAAGTCCGCACGACTTGATGATGATGATGATATATACGGTTATTGTGTGTGAAGGAATTCTTCCTGGAGTAGTTTTGATTCTCTGAGAGGTTTACCACAAGGAAGTGCGATTGGCATTGAAAGTAGCGTGGCAATTCTGCAGTAGCTGTATTCTTATAGTATTTCCACGCGGTGGTTGCTTGGTGTCTTTTTCATTGTTCTTGAACACGTGAGTTTGGCAGAAGTTGATTTTGGGTAAACATTGATGGAAGAGAATTTTGGTTGTATAATAACAAATATAAAGTACACGGCAAAAATACATGTGAAGAATAACAACATTTAATAAATCAGAAAGAACTTCGAAGTGAGAAAAAAAAAGATGCTTTGACATAAAAAAAAAAATGCGTGCGTTTAACAGACAAAAATATTTGGTGGAAAAGAAAAGAACGTGATCAGCATTGAAAGGACACCTATGGTCAAGTAAGCATCAAATGATGTACGCCACCGGTGAAGTCCGGTCTTTGGACATTCGTGCCAGGCGGTAACAATGACAAGCAAGATGACCTGACACCATGACTAGCATAGCTTATATTGCACCTAGTGACCAGCAGCGAGCCGAGACTCCTGCGTGACCCGCCCTCCTTGCTTCCTAACCTTCACTATAAAAAAAACTTGTGTCAAATCCTGCCTGACATGGATAAATACCGTCACTGATTATGCACCCTACGCGCGGACGTTTAAGTCGACTTCTTGCTCAAACCATCGAGTGACAGATTTTAGCCGCTTGATTCACAAAAATTATTTTTTTTAAAAGTCGTATCAGTTAATTACATCTTATTTGCATCTACAAATTTCAGCATTTACACTTAGTTGCGTTTTACCGTGTATTAAAGTGAGATTATTCTACATTAACTAGATCATCTGTAAAAGTCTAGGAATTTTGCTACGCATTACATGGATAATAATTAGATTAGATTTAATTATTTTATATCATTATCAAGACTAGCCATAGGCAAACGGCAGTCTGCGATGCTTTCTAAATGACCTACCTAATTTTACGAGGAAAATAACTGATTAAGATTTTGTTTGTCTCCTTTAGCTTTTACTTATCCACACACACACACACACACACACACACACTGTATCTCTCTCTCTCTCTCTCTCTCTCTTTCTCACTCTCTAAATATTCTTCTCTTTTTCGTTATATGGATCATATTAATATTTAATACATTGATTTTTTTCAAGAATTCCTTTTTTTTCTTTTAATTAATTTTTAATTCTGTAATGCATCACGACAATTGTGTGTGTGTGTGTGTGTGTGTGACATCAGCGATGATTTTATACCAAGACTTTGATTTTTTTATAGAAAAGTTCCGAAAAAAAATCAACTTTTGCTTATTCATAAAACAGAAGCTTATACCGATGGTCTTCTGTTATGAAAATGGTCGAGGTACTTTCAACAAAAAATCATCTTGAATTTTTTAGTAATGCAGCCCGCTGTATGAAGAGCCGTGCCCCATCCGACTCGCTTCACGAAAAAGCTTGCTCATACCTCATCTAAACTGTTACTCATGAGTTCGATTTTGTGAATTCTTAGTTGTGATTAAACTAATATTCTGGTTGAAACGTGTGTACCGTTCTCTGTGTCACGTGTTTTATAAACCGGCATACGTAACGAGAGCAACACTCATACGACGAACGCTGCGTGGTCACAGTACTACTTCTGTAGTATAGTAGTAATTTACGAAATTCTTTGCTTCGATGTGGCACAAGGTCGAATGAATGGAGCACCCAATGAGACTGGAACTCACTCTTGCCGGTTTGCCTGTCAAGCTTGCTAACCATTACACTTCTGTTGTGTAGTAGCCACGGGAATAAATCGCTGTGAGCTTTGATGAATTTGTTTTACATTGTCAGCGTTGAACAACTATGTCAGGAAGTGGAGAGTGAAATACATAAAGCACAGCTCGGCTTTTCTTTCAGCGAAGGGTGGTTGAATCTCGTTCGTTTTTCTCTAAAAAGCAAACAGGTTCCTGACTCCTTTCTGGATCCAAGGTATTTTGCTTATCACGTTAATCTGACATAAACACAAGAAATTGGATTTTATTTCCTGATATCTATTTCGATTGCAAAATGAGAGCAGGTGAGAGTCTCTGTTTGGGCTTTTGGTTTAAATCTTGTCGGCAAGAACAAACTTTATATTCCTTCTGACCCAACTATTCTAACGATGAGGTTGCTCGCCTACTGCTTGTCTGACTAACTGAGCCCCAAAAGGTTCTTTTTTATAAGCAAAGTTGGCGACCTTAGTTGAGGGTGACCCGAAGGTTCCCTTTTCAATAGCTACTACATCGAGGAATCGGAAAGGCCGCTACTCCTTTCCCTGGGTTGCTCCATTTTACATTTAATCCTTCCCTTATAATGCTGTGGGTTAAGCATGGCGACATCAAGTACCATTTTTTGAGTCTTTCATATGACTTCGTCTCCCGGACCATTGGCGAACACACAATTCAATAATTTCCGATAAATCGTTAAATCAGAGTGTTTTTTCTATTTCACTAGTTTTCCTCTCCGACGCTAAAAGTTAATTGATTTTCCGTATTGGTCTTCGTATTTATTTATCAGTTACTCCTAAATCCGAAAAGTAATCTTAATGTCTTAACCTGAAAAATAATTTCCATGTCTTAACGTCTAAAAGTCACTTCAAAGAAACAGGTTAAACAGGTGGTCATATAAACCACCCCATATCTGTTTACTAAACTAAATTTCAAAAGTTAACAAATGCAAATCCCTGTTTGCAAATGGTTCCAGCAGACAATCTATATTTGTTTATACTCTATTAAAGCCAAAATTCAACAAGTAATTAAACTTATTTTTAAACCAGCTAAGCCCACTGTTTATGTCATTTGCAGCAGGTATTTTTTTCTGTATCTTTTCCAGCAGGCGACTACCATTGTGACATGTGTTGCTAATGTGAGAAAGTTTTATAGTGGCCCAGGTCGCGTCATACCAAAGACTTTTAAAAAATGGAACGTGATACCTCCATGCTTAACACTCAGCAATATAAGGTACGTATCAAGGGTAAAGTGGAGCAATCCAGGGAAAGGAGTAGCGCCTCTCCCTACACCTCGGTGTAGTAGCTATTGAAAAAGGAGCCTTTGGGTGGCCCTCGATTACGGTCACCAACTTTACTTTATTACTGTCTTTGATTAAATTACGAGGATCATTAAATAAGTTTCCAGACTTTTTCCGTGTGGGCACTTTTATTTATAGTACACACATGAAACTCAAGTAATCTCCTCCGGCTGCAATGTACTTGTTGTACCGTTCCAACAACTTCTGGAAGGCCCCATGGAAGTTCTCTTGTGTGAGCGTGTCAATGACCTTCATCACAGCCTCTTTCATCTCCTCAATTGTCTTATAACAACAGCCTCTGAGCTTAGGGAATAACCAAAAGACACACGGAACAACGTCTGGACTATATGGAGGCTGAGGAACTGTCTTGATACCCATCTTGGTCAAATAGTCTGTGACAAGGATGGAGTTGTGGACTGGTGCATTGTCCTGGTGGGAATGCCACTGACCTGATTTGAAGAGTGCTGGCCTCTTCCGAAGTGATCTCTTCCTGAACTCCCTTAAAACCTCAACATAGTAACACAAACCCTTTGCCCAATCAACTCTGGTGTAATGACTTCCTTTCCTCCCATACCTCTCATCATCCCTCACAGACTCCCTGCCTTCCTTGAATCTCTTATGCCACTCAAAAGCTGATGCTCGATTCATGCAAGATGTCCATAAGCAGTCTGAAGCATTCCACACATTTCTGTGGCATTTTTTCCAAGTTTAAAACAATTTTATTGCATATCGTTCTTCTAAAGTGTCCTCACGTCCAGATTGCATTTTTGAAATTCACCAGCTGTGACAATCAGGCTTTAGTAGGGTTGTATTCCAATTCTTGCTGTAGCTGTTTATTTGAACCTGAAATCATAAAAATTAGTCAGTAATCTCATAAGATGTATAGCAATAACATACTGAATTTTCAAGAGTCCACAACAATTTTAAATACCTGTACAAAAAAAAAGTCTGGAATCTTATTGAATGCACCACACGTGTTGTTAATGTTAGAGCAAGTTTCATAATGGATAATCCGTCTTTGATTAAATTACGTGAAATAGTTTAACATTAAATTGAGTTTGAAAATAATGTGGAGAACAATAACATACACAAAATATTAACGACAAAATCAATTGATCTGCACAACAATACTAACATTTATCAAACAAATATATTCATGGTTTTATCTTTTAGGCGTATATGTGAAACCTTTTTTTGAAAAGTAGTTGATTTAGGTGTGACGCGCATGTGTGTGTGTATAGAAAACCAACAGCTTTTCCCCTGGGGGAGGTCAGACCGCCCCCCCCAAAAAGGGGTCATAATTAGGACCTGTTGTCTTTTATGTCTCCAAGCTACTGAAGTCACTACATTAAGTAAATGAATATTTAAAATTGTTTTTCTTGCCCAAATGCTTTTTTAGAAAGCAAATAACGTGATGCTATCATTACCAATTTGTTATATTGATATTTCTATCATCTTACTTTCAGTTGATTTTTATCACAAGACTTGGGTTATCATTGTATGACTGTTAGTAAATCGTGCTGATCAAAAATAAGGAATAAGTACGGGGACGAACTCGAACTCGCATCCCTCTTCTTTGGAAACCTCTCTTGACGCAAAGGCAACTTTAACAATTAAGTCACAGACAATAATTAAGTCACAGACAATAATTCAAATCTCAGCGTAGAGCCATTCTTTATCTTCCCTGACTGTTATCATCTCTATTTATATACACTAGTAGCATTATCAAGTAAAGATTAATAATCAAAAATGCTTCATAAGTAAATGCCGGAAACTAACACAAAATGAGATACGATTGGGTGACAAAAGTGATCCACGGGAAGTTATGCAAGATTAAAATTTGACCATATTAACAAACAGTATATGTGCAAACCAGAATCCGTTCGAGAGAATGAGACCCATAAAATTCTCTGGGATTTTGAGATACAAACGGATCATCCAATTCCGTCCAGAAGACAAGATCTGGTACTAATTAACAAGAAAAAAGGATTTGTAATCCCGTGGGTTTTGCCGTTCCAGCAGACCTCAGAGTGAAAATTAAAGAAAGAGAAAAGATCGACAAATACTTGAACCTTGGCAGAGAATTTTTAAAAAAGTTGCAGTTCCTGAGAGTGACGGAGATAACAATTGTAGTTTGTACGCATGGAACTGTCCCCATACATGGGAGGGGAATACAGGAAAAATCGAAAATCCGAGGAAGAATTGAGACCATCCAGACCACAGTCTTGTTAAGATCGGCTAGAATACTGAGAAAAGTCCTGGAGACTCGAGGAGATTTGCAGTCACACAGACTCCAGTGGAAGACAACCAACTAAAACTGGTGTAAAAAAAACTCGCAAAGAGTGATATAATAATTTTTACATAAAGTATGAGCCATAAACAGGCGTTTATTGAGTTTGACAGATAGAAAATTATGAAAAGCAAACATCAAAATTATAGCGTTTGGCGAGATTGTTATTTGTTTAACACTATATTTTTTTAGGCACACAAATGAATTACGAAACTTTGCTTTAACAACACAACAACGAAAGTTCTTTATTTGCAGCTTTGAATATGGTTTGCTTTTGGTGCTGCAAGACTCGTGGTGTTTAGGCTTGTTAGTGTTGGAGACGAAATGGCTAAGCGGGATGTTGAGATGGCAGCGTGTTGTTGGACGTGTGAGGGGTGTGTTTAAAGTCACCGTGTAGTTTTGTATCTGGTTTTTGGAGGAGAGTCTGCGATATCTCCATGTTGTCGAGAGCGGAGTTACGCTCGGATCGACATAGTCAATTTTTGGGGTGACATGAAGTGGTGCCTGTGGAAGGCATGCTGAATGTTTCTAATTTATGTTCAACTGGGATTCCTCGTAAAGAATCCATAAATTAGATGGTTCCCTCGTTGAGTGTCCATGTTGCTGCTGCTAGTGTTAAATCCACAGTGAGATATCCACACAGGGTGGCTTGTTTAGCTAAAAAGCATCGCTAAGCAGGGACGACCAGAGGCACGTCTGTTCTGGTCGCCGTCTCAAGCCGAACAGAGTGGTTTTGGCCGCTCACCCGTTTTGCTAGCCGGAAACGAAGGTCCGGGCTGAATAGGATAAGTCATCCTGATTGGGTGAAATTCAGTATTGAATTAAATTGCGCGCCAAACCAAAATACGAGATTTTCCTCTTCTCTACAAAATAAACTACCAAGTAAAGATGAAAACATATGCGCGAAGATCAGCTACGTAAAAGAAAGTGACTGCAAATGTCTCTTATACCAATAATAAAACTTAGGCGTCGAGAACAAAATGCAATTCTCCTTGATGAACAAACTGGTAAAAAAATCCAGAACATTCAATGACGACCTGCTCTTCTAGAAAAATGTGTTTATTGGTAATTATTATTATTTTACTCTTTTGAGAGTTTTTTTTCCATTTGCTGATTATTTTTCCCGGGGTTTGAGTGACAGCAAGTCTACTCAAGTCTCCAGGACTCTTCTCAGTATTCTGGTTGATCTTAATAATGGATAGTCTCTACTTGTTCTCTTATTTCCAAGTCTTCTTGTCTCTTTACCAATCCTTTGGGGATTGTTCGAAAAGTACCAATTACAATTGGTAGCACCGTCACCATCATGTTCCATATATATATTTTTTTAATTCTCTAACAAGGTCTATTTATTTCTCTTTTTGCTTTCTTTTAATTTTACTGTGTGGTCTGCAAGAACCGCAAAGTCCACTATTCGGCAGGTTCTCGTTTTTTGTTGTTTTTTTTGTTTTTGTTTTTTTTTTGGGAGGGGAGGTTGACTGTCACTAGGTCTGATCGTCAGGTTGAGATTTGATGATATTTTTGTATCTCAAAATCCCAGAGAATTCTGAGAGTCTCATTCTCCTGGACGGATTCTACGTTGTGCATATACCACTTATTCGCAGAGTCAAATTTCAATTTCTTGCACAATTCCCAGTGGATCACCTTTCCCACCATGTCTTGTCTTATACTCTTTTTGCACTAATTTGCTGCATTCGTTTATTATTTGATTAATGGTTTCATCACTATTTATCATTATTTTTATTATTTGCTTTCTGTTTTGTACAATTCCTTACCCTTGGTCTCGAGTAAGAAAAGGTAGTAAATATGTATTTATTCATACCCTTTCGTGGGGAGTCCTTCGGCGTAATAGCTAACATGCTGAACTGTGGCTTCGAAGTAAGCGAGTTCGAATTCCAGTCGCGCTAGTACGTTCATTTTCTGTCTTATACCCTTGGGAAAAGAATGAACCTCTTTATCCTCCCAATTTTAGGTTAAATCATTTCACTGCTGTTCTTCGGCAAGGATGGCTTTGGCACTAAAATAACTCACAAAGGTTGAGATGCCATTAAACAAAGAAACTAAATCAAACCCTCCGCCCGGGGGCAGGATGTGTCACAAGGTCAATTTTTAAGCGGAGTACAGCTAGTCTGAATTCAGTTTTCTTCTTGATCGCTTGCTATACCAAGGCTAAATAACCCAATCAGCTCTACTATTTACTCCTTGCTAGGAAAGTGGAGGTGGATTCATGCCTTACCCAGGCATTAAGGCCAAATGAAAGAGTAGCTGGCTCATCCAGAATATGAACTTGAGTCATTGAATTCATTTTCCGAGACACATTTTCAGCAATGCGTCGTGAATATATGTATTCTATCCGTACAAATTTTTATGCTAAATGAGACATTGGTTATATTTCATATTATACCAGGGGTCTTCTTAATGTGCTTCTCTTTACCTTTTTTATTATACCTAGTGCTCCCCTTATTATAGGTATAACAGTCCTTTTAAGATGCTACATTTTTTAGATTTCAATATCAAGATCTTTAAATTTACTTATTTTATCATACCCTTTAACAGATATATTTTCATCTGATGGCACTATCATACCTATGAGAAGGTATTTCTTTATTTTGTGGTTGTAGGGGGACAATAAATAGTTGTCTCACTTGGATTTCAGAGACGTGTCATTTGAATGTCTCGTGATTACATCAAAATCTCAGAATCCTCATCGTCCTTTTTTCTTTGAACAGACAAGTCTTGCCTTTTTATCTGTTCGTTAGCTGTTGGCAACCGTAGTCGAGGGCGACCAGAAGGCCCCCTTTTCAATAGCTTCTACGCCGAGGTGTAGGGGAGGACGCTACTCCTTTGAGACTCGACGAAATATCTTCCCGAGCACCAACCAACCAAATACGGTCTTTAACTGTTATGCCAACGTGTATGTCAATATGAATTGTAAAATCTCAAAGAATAATGATTTTATAGCCTTCTATGACTGAATCAGGATGATATTCATTCCATTTTCAGTGTTTGACGCACAATGATATCAAATCTTCATGTAAATGGACAGCTCAATCTTGTCAGGAGGAGGCGCGCTTAACGCAATGATAATCATCGAATTAAATGGACTCGGCGACCCAAGTTCAAATCCTTAATGACACTGCGTTTCTAACTATTCCCCTTTCAGCTATGAGTAAATAGTTATTTAGCCTTGGTAAGGCAATGACACTAGGAGAAGAAAAACTATGAATTCAAATCAACTGAACTCTGCTTAAGAATTGACCTTGTGTCGCATCCTGCTAGTGGCGAAGGGGTTGGGTAAATACATATTGCCTTATTTTGTCGTATCTTTGTACTCTTTCGGTATCAGGATTGGAAAATCAGATCATCAACGTCATCAAATCGCAAATTGGAGGTTCCCGTGGTGTAATGGTTATCGTCGCAGGATATGGACACGGCGACACGAGTTCAAATCCTGGACCTGACTGATTGCATTTCACATAGCACTAATACCCTTGGGAAAGGTATGAATCCAATAATTCTCCCTCCAGCTATGGGTAAATAGTAAGGCAGACTAGGTTCTTCAGCCTTGGTGAGGCAACTAGTCTAGGAGAAGGAAAACTCTGAAT
Source organism: Sepioteuthis lessoniana (assembly GCA_963585895.1). NCBI lineage: Eukaryota > Metazoa > Mollusca > Cephalopoda > Myopsida > Loliginidae > Sepioteuthis > Sepioteuthis lessoniana. Next base: position 33,302,629 of record OY757932.1, read on the forward strand.
TCAAACCTGTTAAACTCCGCTTAAAAATTGACCTTGTGTCATATCCTGCCCGAGCGGAGGGGTTGGTAAATATGAACGTCATCAAATCGCGTTGACAGCTCGGAATTCCCTAACTCTTTCTTGCCATCCGTCTCTATTATCCATCGCTCCTACTAGGTCATCTAGACTGCATCTAGTGTCTGCACAGAGCTGATGTTAATCAGCCAACACTGGCGTGTCTTTAAATATAGGTCCATAAGAGAAGGTCTCTTATGAGTTCGTGCCACTTCTCCAGCAGTACCACGTATGTCTTGTTCAGCTTATTTAGATTGTTTGTGAGATGGGAGGTAGGTGGCTGTACAACTGTTTTGTAAGGTGTTGAATCCTGGATTGGTTCAAGATTGCACGCAGCATTCTTGTGTAGTTCCCATCTAGCTTTTTTTTCTATGCGTTTTGTTAGCGTCCATGTAATACGTCCATTGTTGTATGGACACAGTTACAGATTGGAAGAAATCCCGTTTTATTTTATCTGCTAGATCAGATTTCCGTATGATTGATCACCTGTCAATAGTATTTCATGCTTTTACTAAATGATTAATTGACTCATCATGCTGTTCATATAATCAATATATTGGGTCAGTACCATATTTTATGATATTTGCCTGGTAATTCCAGGTTAATAGGTTAGTTGGTTAGTTGGTTGTGTTTTGTGGAATATCAGCCCTTGTATATTATTAATGCCAAATCTTGTTTATATATATATATATATATATATAATTTGCAAACGAATTGTCTATATGTAACATTTTTAAACGAGACAGTGCTCATTTGTTTGCACACAGTTAAATAGTTTCAAGTATCGTAAATGATTGTATATTTCTATTTGACCCATAGATGAGACCCTAACACTTTGTGTTTGAGTCGACCAGGGAGTAATGCCAATCAAGGTGTACTCCAAATTCCCCAAAGCTTCACGAGTGGAGCCTCACTATCAGTTCAGCGTCATACCCTGATGAATAGGATGGTCATTATTATTGTTTCCACCTCTTCAGTCACATCATCTATAATATATATATATATATATATATATATATATATATATAACTATGGTAAGTGGGTTTTCTCCCGTGGTCGACCCCACTCTTTAAAGGACATGTATGACACCATATAATTAATCGACATGTCTTTTCAAATGAACCAATCGCTGGCTTCTAAGACGTTGGTATAAGCCTCTTTCTATTAATAAGTTTGGTAACGAGCTGACGTTAGATTTGTCTCTGTTGAAATTTCAGCAGTGAACCGGAGCCGTATGAAGTACGTTAAACGTATATACAACACAGGGACTTCAGTTAAGTGGACTATTATATGTTTATTTTGAATAATAGAACAATTATTTGCAACAGTATTATGATACTTTAAAAATACCAATGTGTTCATGTTTTTCCCGATACTTTCTTCTGTTTTCAATTTTTTTTTCTTTATTTTGCAAACAATTTTTACCATATCTTTAATACATTCGCATCGTTTCTTCTGAGTGTATTTAGTCTATGCTGAGTTTTTATTAAATTACTTGATCCTTCTGTTTTGATTTGATTTTCTTAATCATTCTTGCTGCATTTGTTCATTGAGTATTTTATTTGTTAATTTATTTATTCCAAAGTGAGATTGTTTTCTTTATAAAAACTGGTGACCTCCACTGAAACCCGAGTGACAGTCTTTTCTTAATTCTCCAGAACTTCCCTCGGTATTGCAGTGTTGGAATACAAAATAGTATTTAACCGGATGTGAACAAAACAATGGCTCAGTTAAAAATGATAAAAATAACTATTCTGTGCATAGGCTCAACACATACCCCAAAATGAAATATGAAACATTAAAATCAACAGGGGGTGTCCTCATGGTGTAATGGTTAGAGCGATGGACAGCGGAATCGTAGTACGCGAGTTCGTACTCCAGTCGCGCTATTACGTTCACTTTCGGGCAAATACCCTCGGGAAAGGTATGAATCCCCTTATCCTCCCAGCTATGGGTTAAATAGTACCACTACTGTTCTTCTAGGAGAATGGCTTTGGCATTAAATAACCTAAAAAGAGTTGATATGCCATTAAACAAAGAAACCAAACCAAACCAAACTAAAATCAACAATAAAAAATTATTCCTGCTTAAATTATCACGAAAGTATTGAATTTGGAGCCTACCTAGAGTATATATAAACAGCAATTTAAAACACACATACACACACACACACACAAACCACTCAGACACGTTTATATATATATCAGAAAGGCCGACGTTACCGATGAAACATATATCGTCAAATGCATATACAACTAGAAAATAGAATATGATTTCTTCAGCATGCAAAGATATGAACATCTTTATTTACCTTAACTTCCTTTTCTATTTGATGAAATAGCTTTTTTCTTTCACCTTTCCCTGAAAACCAAAGTAAATGAACTGCTACTATAAGAAATTTTATTGTCCAGTCGGCTGGGGCTGTAGAATACACCGACTGCTTCTCTGCAGAGGAGTAAGACCCCCACCCGCCCAACGTGTGTCCTGTATATGACACTAAACAATCTGATCGTGAGGTTCCAGCAATGCTGGAGCTTTGAGGAATGCGGAGTACCCCTTTATTGCCATCGCTCCCAGGTCCACTCTGGCCCGGAGTGGTAGCACCTGATATGGGTCCTATCTATGGGTTAAATAGAACTAAACGGTAGTTGGCGTTTACTGTTTCTTTACATTTAAACTGCGTATTTGTGCTGAACTGAATTGTTTAAAATAGAACTGTTTTGACATTAAAACTGCATACTAATGCTAAACTGAATTGCTCGAAATAGAACTGTTTTGACATCTAAACTGTGTACTTATGCTAAACTGAATTTTCTGAAGTAAAACTGTTTTGACATTAACTCTGTGTATTGCCCAGTCGGTTGGGGTTGTATAATACACCGACTGCACTTCTGCAGAGGGGTAACCCCCCCTAATGAGTGTCCTGCATATGACACTAAAAATCTGATTGTGAGTTTCCATTGATGCTGGAGCTTTGTACCCCTTTATTGACATCGCTCCCAGATCAACTCTGGCCCGGAGTGGTAGCACCTGATAAGGGTCCTATCTATGGGTTAAATAGAACTAAACCCTGCTTCTTTCACTACACTGATTTTTGCATCTAAACTGCGTATTTATGCTAAACTGAATAGTTTAAAATAAATCTGTAGCGACATTTAAACGGTGCACTAATGCTAAACTGAATTGCTCGAAATAGAACTGTTTTGACGTTTAGACTGTGTTCTTATGCTGAACTGAATTATCTAAAATAAAACTGTTTGACATTTAACTCTGTGTATTGCCCAATCGGCTGGGGCTGTAGAATACACTGACTACACCTCTGCTGAGGGGTAAGACCCCCCCCCATGAGTGTCCTTGATAAGACACTAAACAATCTGATGGTGAGGTCTCAGTAATGCTGCGGCCATGGGGAATATGGAGCACCTCTTCATTGTCATTGCTCCCAGGTCCACTCTGGCCCAGCGTGGTAGCACCTGATAGGGCCCTATCTATGGTTTAAATAGAACTAACGGCATTCTTATGCATTCTGAATTGTTTGATTAAACTGAATAGCTTGAAATATAAATGTTTTTGACAATTAAACCGTACTTACATTTAAACTTCGTGCTTATGCTAAACTGAATTATTTGAAATAGAACTGTTTTTTATATTGAAACTGTATTTACACTATACTGAATTGTTTAACATTGAACTGTTTTGAATATTAACAGTGTGTAAACAAAATCTGTACTTATGCTAAACTGAATTGTTTGAAATTGAACTGTCTTTGACATTGAAACTGTACTCACATTAAACTGAATTGTTATATATAACTGCTTGAATAATTTGAAATGGAAATGTTTTTGACCCATAAACTGTGAACTCATGCTAAACTGAATTGTTTTAAATAGAACTGATTATTTACATAAAAACTGATTTGGCGTTAAATAACCAACAAAGGTTGATATGCCATAAAACCCAACAAACCAAACTAAGAAATTTTCAAACTCAAAGTTTATTGACTGAACTTTAAATTCCGATTAAACTTAATCGGATATTACACGAACTTTTAAATGTTTCTTATGTATAAGAAAATAAACTTGCGTTCAAGAAACAGTAAAAAGTTAATTTTTTTATTTATTACAATGTATGTTTGACTTTTCTTTTTTAATATTGTTTACGGATGTTAAAATTTCTTCTTTAGCCCGTGCGGTTACTTCACTAAGCCCTGCTAAATTTAAGGTTTTCGCACCTGCATCACCGGATAAATTCTACAGTGATAGACGGTCGCGGTCCTTTCTCGGCTGCCCAGTTCCCTTAGTATCTTTTCAAGATTCTTTGTTATTGTTCCAAGGGCTCCTGTATAAAAATTCATTTTTAAGAAAAAAAATCAAGCCGACCACGTGCGGCACTTGATTTGGCCAGTGTGGAAAAGGGATAAGTAGTCCCAAACAATACGGCACCAAAAAGCTACTTCCCGCTAATTGTTGAGAACTACTATTGGGACCCTCTGTACGAATTCGGGGACCAAACTGAAGACAGGAGAAATTAGCCAGCAAATGGGTTTCATCACTCGCTTCTTGAATAGCTGATAAATATTTTAATCAGGCAAGAAGTTTCCTAAGAAATAAAACAAAAAAAGTATGATTTCGGGAACCAACTGTAAAGGCCCGAAAACAAATAGCCAGCAGAAGCGTTTCGTCTCTCACTTCTTGATTAGCCGATTAATATTTCAAACTGTGAAAGCGAGAAGCTTTGCCAAGAAATAAAAGTAAAATTAAACGAAAGTCGACTACTGAAATTCTACCAAGTCAAACGACTGAAAGAAAATTCAACCGAGAATTCTGCTGAAAAGAACTTTAAAGAAGACTCAAAATTAAATGAATACTGAAACATTTCGACAAAACTAAAAAGAAAAGAAAAATACTCAAATTCAAAGAACTTTACTTCCCGGACACTCTCTCAGATAAGTTCCCGCAAATTGTACTAAAATTTGCAATACTTTATCTTTTTTATTCCTTTCTTTCTTGTTTGTTTGTTTGTTTTTTTTTTTTTTGTAAAAAATTCCTTGTCTGTGTTATCTTTTCGAATCAGTAACCGAATTAGAAAGCTGCGGAACTTACCGTTAGAACTTACCGTTTAAAATTACACACTAAGTCCCCCTAAAAACATTACCCAGTTAAATACTAAATTTGGTTTTAGTGTAATTTCCTACAGATTAAATTTTAGTCTCTTTAAATTCCTTCATATCAATTGAATTTTATCTCTCTCTTTAATTCTTTTATATTGTAAATTTTATCTCTTTCGAATTTTTTCTTTACCTGTTATGTATGTTGTTTTTTATTGTTGTTATTTTCTATTCTCTGGAAAGGTTTAGGTATTTATCCAATTTTTCTCTTTCTTTAGATTCACTGGTCAGTGATCTGCTCGTGAAGTATTTCTTTTTCTTCTTAATAACTAAAACAATGTCTTGTCTTTTGGATTGGGTGATCCGTTTTTATCATAAAATCCCAAATAAATTTATGTCTCGTTTTACAGGACGAATTCTGATTTGGCTCATATAACCGAAATTCAGTTATTTGCACAGTGTGCAGTGATTCACCTTCCCCACACATTCATGTCTGCTCTTGAACCTTTTCTGAGCTAGTTCGCTGCTTTTATATATTATAAAATAGCTGGAGGTATCTCTCGTAGACAGTCAAATACAAAAAAAATCAGACCATTATCAAGGTGAGTCGTTTCTTCTTTTAATTCTTTTTTGTTTTTGGTTTGTATGGGTTTTTTTTTTTCCTTTTTTGCTGTTGTTTTTTTTTGGGGGGGGATATTTTTGCAGCGGGGGGCATCATTTTACTTCTACTTTATTTCAATGTTTGATTCTTCAGTTAGAGGAAATCGGAATAAGGAAGCAATTTTAAAACTTTGTTATCAAAAAAAGAAAAAGAAATAAACTCGTCAAAATTAATAAAATTGTGTGATAACGAGAACATTCCGCTTCGAAATTTAAACAAATGTCTAGTTTTCTACATTTAATCACACTTCCATAATTTATTTGTGTTGAATTTCAAATCATCATAAATAATAGTTCTAAAGAGAGAACAAGAAAAAGAATGTGTTTGTAGTACATAGAAAATACCAGACAAGTCAAAAACAAGGGAAATAATTTTTTATAATTAAAGGGTACTAACTCTAAATAATTTTGCGTAAGTTATTTCCCTTGAAAATTTGGTGTTTGGATTTAATATCTTTTGTTGTTAATGAGAGCTTTACATATTTTGTGAGAATAATGAAAATTATATCACAATTACATTCTACTCACCCACAAACCCAGAAAAATTAATATTTTATTTTGTTAATACATTTTCTTTCTGAAACGCATAAAAAATGAAAAGTGTAAAGACATAATAGGATCTAAAGATTCCCTACTCTAAAGGATTGAATTACCAGCGGTCACATGCTCCTGGGACTTCCATTTTCGCCACTATTCTTTGGGACTGCCCAAAAATCTAGCAGCAAGTGGACAAAGGTCGGACGTGCTGCTGATATGCTCGAACCAGGCAAAAACATCACCCACCCAGGAGGAAGAGCAATTCCAGCCGACTAAGATGGTGGAGAAGTATTCCACATAGTGACACATACCATGAGTATCATTATTATAAGTGTCGATGTTTTTGTTTGGTCTTCATGTAAATAAATGTCTGAATATATTTGGCATAGTTGTTATTCTTGGGGTATCTCATTATTTACTGGTTGGGAGCTCTTCTTTTATTTTCATTAACTCCTACTCCCAGAAAAGAAAGGAAAAAAGAAACAGATATTTTGACAAAAATTCTTGAAGCTAACAAATATCATTTGCTGAGAGAAAAAATATTTTGTCTATATCTTTTCTTGGCTTAGATTAATCGTATTTCATGGACGGGCAAGACAAATGAAACACGCCTGATCATTAGATATTTCAACTCTGTGGCAGTACCCCTCTATGAAAGGAGATGGTCATTGTTACCTTTACGCTTTCACGGCTAAGGCTGTGCGGACTGGGCATCACAAGTAAACATGTGGGGAACCACATTTATCATGTGTACCCTCACAGGACAGCAAATACATGATTATGACGGAAATCCGACAAAAATTTGCTCTATAATAAAAAAAAAAAAAAACATTGTAAAAATTATACGATTATTCTTAAAAGGTCAAATTAGGAACTTTTACACAATAACACGATATGGGCGCCTCGGGCGATGTAATGGTTAGCAACTTAAACAAGTAAAACTTTACGAGTGAGTTTGAGTCTCAATAGGTGCCCTATTCATACGGCCTTGGGTCACATTTAAGCAAAAAGCTTGGTCAATTACCACAGTAACGCGTTATGATGATTATATAATTACCATACTGTGTTTCTTTAAAAACAAAGTAATAACTTTTTCAAATGATAACTTACGTAAATGTGGCCTCCAAGGCGAAATAAAAGGAAAATCATTTTTTAATCCCTTATTTTTATCAAATCAGGTACCATTGAAACCCAGTACAAACTGTGGTATGGCACTCAGAGAAAAGATGAACACTGCCAAGAAATTCCGACTACCCTGAGGAATACCATCAAAGGAAATGGCACCCAGATTACCCAATAGGTTGTAAGACGCGTTCATACAATTTATATCATTGTTGAATGTATCTTATTTGACAGCTTTTTAGGTTTTCATATACTCCTGGGTGCGACATTAAACTGGATCTGATGATGAGGCTCCAATTCTGGAGAGTGTGAAGTACATCTTCATAGCCATTACTCCGAGGTTCACTCTGACCCGGAGTTACCTATTAGGTTCCCATCTATGGGTAAAATAGATATGTTTAAAAACTATTCGTATTCAATAAAACTGTACATTAAAAAAACTCTCAAGAAACAACTACACAAAAAAATTGTAAATATGAATATACGATGAACGCGATTCCCAAACCTCTAATAACCCCTGACAGGTTGACATGCCGTTAAACTCAATCAGTCAATCGTTATTTCATCATTCTTAACTTTCCCTCTCTTTTGAATTAGAAATATCAAGCACTTAAATTTTATTGGACTAAAAAATCAAACTGTAAAGAAGGAAATTAAAAATACACACAGAAAAAAACACACGTAAAGAACAAAGGAGATAACTCATAGAAAAAAAATTGTACACCATCATATTTACATAAAATGGGAAAAAATATCAACTGCATGTAAGAATTTTTTAAATCTGAAAATTTAGACCACAATTTTTAACACTAGAGAATATTTTCTTAATAAGTCTTCAGTTCATAAGAAACTCGGTTGGTTTATTTTTCAGGTCTATATGAATTAATTGCATGAACAGAAGAACTAAATGTTTACTCATTGAAAATATATGCATGTTATATTAATGTATGGCAACGAGAGAGAAAGAGAGGGGGGTAACAAGCTAATCAGGGTGTCGTACAATTTGCTTTATAACAGGGATGGAAGAAATGATAACAAAAAACAATAGAATTAACAAACTGATTGGAATTTATATACAGAAATGTATAAGAGGCTTCTTTTTCTTTATGTCAGTTCAGACCTGAGACCTGATATAAAACGGTAAATTTTAAATCAATTAAATTGCCATTTACTCTCAGATACAATCTGACCGGGTGTGGTAGTACCTGTAAAGGTCAAATATATAGGTCAAATATTATTCATATTTGATAGAACTGAGTGCAATCTTGGACCTTTGTGTGTTGGGAATCTCTGAAGCAATACCCAAACGGCCGGTTTTGTTAGTTTTGGCCGTTCGTCTGATCGTCTAGTGATGTGGACCCCGTTGCCGATTTTCACTATCGGCCAAGTGGGCATTTCACAAGTTGTATAAAAAAAATAAAATAATAAACAACAGAGGGTGGAAGGAAGAAAAGACAAACACTGATTCAGAATTGCAAAACGCAGGAAGGTGAAGTCAGGCACTTTTAAGCATTTTGTGTGTATTTGTTATGGCTAACATGAGAACTCAGCGAAAATCCTAAACAGCTACCAAAAATGCTGGCTAATCTGGTCATCATCTTAACTGATCTGTGTCTTCACCCTTGACTCCATACCGCCCTCCAAACACTCTAGACCCACGTCTTAGATTGACCTGCCTCACGTTTTGGGCTTGAATCGTCTGTCTCTCTGCTTCGGGTCTCAATTCTGACAGACCAACGTCCTTCGTCCCTTTTCTTCTGGTCTCGCAGGTTTTCGCAGGCACAGCCGTGGCCGTCGCTATAATAATATGGTATTATAGCGACGGCCACGGCACAGCTCTTAGTGTGGTCTTCGCGCCAAAATAGACAAAAGGGGCCCTCTAAACCCCCTAACACCGGTCAGAAATGCCGAAGATTTCTTCTTTGGCCACCCATCCACGAACACACGCAGAGAGCTATACACATACATCCATATATATATTCATTTTAATGCTCATTATCGTGCCATAACTCGACTAAATATCTTTCCTACCCCCAACCTTCGTATACAATATAAATTAAATCTAATCGGAACTTAAGGAAGTTAACGCAGCCATAACAAAGAAAAAAGTTGCTAAAAACACACTTAGTAAATTTATAAATCCCAGATATGGATCAAAACAGATTAGTGCAAACAGTTATTAAAAAATCAAATCAACCTATGAAAAAAACAGTACGAAATATTTTCATACCATGATGCATTTTCTTTTGAAGTTTTCTGGGAGTCCAAATATTCACGATGAATATAGGATAAATATTCCCCTCCTACAGTGTTCGTGTGCTCGTTTACCTGAACTCACAACACACAATCACATTCAGACAGACACGCATACAATTACACTAAACATTTCACACTCAAACTTTAATAACTAATTAATTTCTAGGGGATTCCCCCGCAGCAAAATGGTTAATAGTTGTTCTGCGACTTTGAAGGAAGTCTATTCAAAACCTTGTTGCACTATTGAGCCTGCTTTCGGGAAAGGCATGAACTCTCAGTAATGGGTTAAATAGCACCACTACTGTTCTTCTGCAAGAATGGCTTTTGCATTAAATAACCCAAAGGTTTATATGCCATAAAATAAAGAAAATAAACGAAAACTTTATTTCTCTGAACAGGAGGACAGAATCCATACAGATTCATTGATCTTAACGGCAACTTGGGTTATTTTATTCCTAGGGTTTAAAGAATTGCATTCATTGCACATTCATATTTATATTTTCAGCATATTTTTTTGCACATAGCCCTATCGAATACAAATAGTTTTTAGACTGATTTATTTGATCCATAGATGGTACCCTACCAGGTACTACCACTCCAGACCAGAGAAGACCTGAGAGTAATGGCAATAAAGGGATACTCTATTATCTCCAGGACTGGAGCTTAACCATTTGATGCAGTTTAGTGTTACATCTAGGATCCCACTTTTTTTTGAGGGGAGGGTAGTGTCTTACTCTTCTGCAGGAGATACGGTCAGCATATTCAAATCCCCACCAACAATATTTACACTCATTAAAACTGTAAAAACTCTTTTCCCAGATCTCCAGATAAAACATATTTCAAATCCTCACTCTCTATATAAAATAAAACATGATTCTGTTTTTAAATATTGTAATGTAAATATTTCATTCATTATTTTTATCAAGCATATGAGTTTTCCTTTCAATAATTTTTGTGATATTCTACATTTCTTTTTATTATTGACCTGTTGTCTGATTTTGTTAGGGAACATAAATGATAATTTTGGCTTCTCAAACTCTTAAAAGAAACTGCTAGTACTTCTCCAATCCTTACAGCGATGGATTGTTTTAAAATTTGTAGTAAGAATTTAATATAAAAAAGGACAGTAAAATATTAACTACTACAAATTCTTCAACTGCACAAAAATACTTGTTTCAAATTAGACCAACCAGTCAGTATATCCAAGTTGTATGGCCTCACCTTGTCTAATTGATAGAGATGTAATTCATGGCACCACTCTCTAAATGAGTAAAAATGGTTGGGTACACACACAGATGTTTGATTGCTCCTCCCAAAACAAGAAATTCAAAAAAATCATACAGAGCTAGTTCTACAGATTACAGTGGGTGCTGTACTTGCATAATTCAGTATTTCACCCAAAACTGCTGGACAAGTTGAGTAGAGTGTGCAGGCGTATTGTCATGATGAATCTGCTACTGGCACATGAATGACATATATAGCCATTCATGATACGAAATAATGCTACTTAAAAGTTGTGTAACAGTTTGACCTTCAGAAACATATTCATAATGAACATTTTGTCAAAAAAGATTATAGTTTTTTTTTTAATTCTTGTATACATTTGTGTTCTTGCAAATATTTCTTTGTTTCAATTACATTTTTTACATTATTGTATATTTTTGTGTATTCGTTATATTTTTTGCAAATTCTTTCATATTTTGATATACTCATCTACTTTCATATATTCTCATATATTTCTGTATATTTATTTATATTTTTCTATAATCTTGTATATTTGTATATGTTTTTACATTCAGGCAAATTTTTTCTTGTAATTTTTTTATAAATTTTAAATTTTATATACAAAAACAAATATTATAAATATGAATCAAAATTACCCAGCTTTGATTTCTTTAAGACAATAGGTGGAGGCTAGGAAGTGGATTTGGCTACCCAAGTTCAAAACCTGAACAAGGCTGTTTGTATTTCCTATAGAGCAAATACCCTTCAAAATGATATTCTCCCTTCAGTTAAGGCTAAATAGTAGATCAGACTGGGCGCTTTAAATTTGCTATGGTAACTGGTCTAGGAGTAAGAAAACTCAAAGCAGTTGTCGTCCTCAAGAGGGATAGGCTCAGGCAAGTTATTCCTGACCAAGTCACATGAGTAGTGCCTCTGACCAAACCAGGTTACAGAATAAGCCTTTCTCTTTTTACATTCCAGGACATTGTGTGTGTGTGTGTGTGTGTGTGTGTGTGTGTGTGTGTGTGTGTGTGTGTGTGTGTGTGTGTGTGTGTGCAATTCATATTAATCAAAATATCTTCTGCTGAGTCATATTAATAATCTAAATATGAATTTGCCCAAGCAATCATGTTAAGATATTTCTACTGTCATTTCTGCTTTTTTAAGTGCTGAAAATTCATCAAATATGAGATGACTCAACATCTCTGGTGGCCATATTGTATAACTTTTAGTTTTGATTCTCCAAAATTTAAAAAACAAAAACAACATCAATTAAAGAAATTAATTTTATTTCACAGCAAAAGTTACCAAAAAAAATAAAAATAGAAAACAAAAATCAGCAAAAAATCGTAAATTGTGAGTTTCAAAATTTTCAAGTTCAAAAAGAAATATCAATTATTCTATGATCTTTGACTTCTTTTTTTTTGTGTAACTGAAGTAAAAAAATTCCCTCAATTTGATTACTGTGAGGTGAGATGCATGACCCATTGAACAGTCACTTCATATATGCCTAAGTGTTTAAGTGACTCTTAAATTTATTTGATATTTTTCATTAAAATATTTTAGTTTTCATAATGAATGCCATTTTAATTTCAAACAAATGCATTTGTAAAATTATCTCCTATGGTAATTTCTCTATATACTTTAAATTTATACACTGAAAAATTACATGAACACTTTGAAAAAATGTTTGATAGAATATATGTTGATTTAATCCCACTTCTGTTGCAAGACATGTTTTTTTTTTTATTTAAAATTTATACTTAACATGAACATAAACTATGAAAAAAATGAAAAATACAAAACTATCATATACAAAAGAAATGTTTGTAGAAACTGGGTTAATTAGGCCACAAAAAAAGATATGATAATCATTTAAACGAGGCATGGACAACCTTTTTCAAGAAACAGGCCACATGAGACATGGCTCATTAGGCAGGCCACATTACTAAAAAAATTCAAAGGTAATTTTTCATTGAAGGTACCTCAACTATTTTCCCTGCAGAAGAACATATGCATAAACATCTGCTTTATAAATAGAGAAAAGTTGACATTTTTTTTCTTTGGTAAAAAGATCTTTCTATTAAATAAAACTGAAGCCGTAGATAAAGCCACTCAGAAAGTACCATAGGCCATATGTTTGTACATAATTGATTGAGATAAATCGCTTCATAATCAAAAATAGTTTTGGGAATAACTAAACTGGGACTAAACTTAAATTTTCTTCCTAAAATGATTTTTTTTAAAAAACCAAATATTCATATCTAAAAAGCCAAAACATTATACATTTTTAGGTCATTTTAATGTGGAAAACATTTTTCTAATTAAAATATTTCTATTTAAAAATTCTTTTTCGTAAATATTCTGACATCAATCAGAACACATTTTTAGTTCACCAAATATTTTTCTAAATATGTAAAGGGAGATAATTTGGTTATAAATCAATAAAATATGAACAAATCCTGTGTCAAGTTTTTTGTTTCCAACCACTAAATAATTAAGACGATGAAGTCACTTAATTTCTTTAACATGAAAAATATTCAAACTCACATTTATTATTTGTGTAATATTCAACCAAAGGGAACCAGAAAAAAATAGATTGTTGAATCAAAAATGCCAGAGACATTTGATTTTTTCAAGACACCAGATCTTTTTTCGATTATGAATTTTATTTCCTGCCAATATTTCTCCCCGAAACCTTCAGTAAAGTGTCAAAATAACAGGAAGATTGGATAATTGTTTCTAGTTTTCGCATGACATGGATTTATCTAAGGGCAGAGCTGTGTAAATGTTGTTCTTCATAGTTTTTACATAATTCCAAACACGTGTAGGTCTGACACACATCTTACTAGCTTGCTGCCTTTTGTAAGATTCAGCAAAAAATCTATTAGCATCAGAAACAAGAGGATGATTAATGTATTCATCAAGCTGCAATAGAAAAAAAAGACAAAACTATTTAGTTTAGTTTTGGCTACTATATTAAGCAATTTAAATGTAGTACAGATGCAAAATTACTCATAATAAAATATACCACATTTAAAAATGTTGTTAATGTAATTTGAAAGTATTAGAAAAAGATAGTATTGGACAAAAAATTTTGAAAATAGTGAAAAATTGAACAATTTTTTATAATTGCCACAAATTTTACAAAACTTTGTCTTAGACACATATAGGAAGTGATTATTTCCTTGATTATTGTTGTCAAAGTTTCCTTATTTGTAGCAAAAAATCATAATTTACTAAAAAGAAAATTCTCAGGAATACCAGAAAATAAGAAATTTCTTAGAATTCTCAAAAAATTTTGTATTTTTGAGAATTCTAAGAAATTTCTTAGAATTTCTTATTTTTTGATATTTCTAAGAATTTTCTCTTTAGAAATCTTTTCCTTGATTTAATATCCTAATCTGCGATGAGTCCTTTGCTAATGACTTTTTGCAAGAGTTTTATTCCTCTATTTTTTTTCTATAGACTGGTGTCTACTTTAAGAATTTTGAGAAGAATCATTAAACATGCCAGAAATTGTTCAGAAAACTGAACCTCTTTTTTCTTATATTTTCAACATTAATAGATTTTGTTTTTATTTACTCATTTATTAGCAATTAATTATCAATTTTATAAATAGAATGTGAACGTACATCAATTGTATTATTGACCACTGGATATAATGATCTTTAAGCGAGTCATCCTTTATAGTTTGTTCTGAAACAGTTGACTCATTCAATAACTAGAAAATACTAGTGTGAGTCACATGTTTTGCAATAGTTTGGTAATTTATGGCACATAAATTACCAAAGCAGTTTAAGCTGTTGCAGGTACCAACTGTCATTGGTAATATCATGATATTTGGTGCACTGACACATGTATTGTTTCACTCTGTTTGGTTTTGTTTAATGGAATATCAACCATTGTAGGTTATTTAATGCAAAATCCTTATACATATAATAAGAATATATGATTTCAAAACACATTAGGTCGATAATATTTTTAAACGAGACTGAGCTCATTTTTTTTCACACAGTTCAATGGTTTCACTTATTTCTATCTAATATGAATTGTTATATTTACTATCAATCATTTGTTTGCACACAGTTTAATGTTTTCAATTATTGCTATTTATCACTAACAATTCAATTAAACATCAGTTAAATGATCAAACAGTTTTATTCCAAACAATTCAGTTTAGCATAAGTACAGTTTTTGTTTACCACAGTTAAATGTAAAAACTGTTTGATTTCGAGCAATTCAGTTTAGCATAAGTATACAGTTTAGATTTTAAACAGTTCTATAGATAGGACTCTAGAAGGTACTATCTCTCCAAGCAAGAGTGAACCTGGGAGTGATGGCAATGAAAGGGTACTCTGCATTCCCCAAAGCCCCAGCATTACTGAAGTCTTACCATCAGATTGTTTAGTGTCATATCCAGGACACTCGTTGGGGAAGTCTTACTCCTCTGCAGAGATGCAGTCTGTGTATTCTGCAGCCCCAGCCAACTGGGCCAGTTTCTCTCTATGTGTGATTTAAAACCTGCACAGATGAACATGTAACGTAGCCTAATTTGGGAACTTCTGCTTTACAACTTCAAACTTGGCCATAACACCATGGAGGCAACTGTTTACTGTACTGAGCTTAACTGTACCTTCACGTACAGTTCAGCACAGTAAACAACTGCTTCAAGAAATTTCACTCAAGTTGCAAGAACATCAACCTTTAAGCAAGGTTAGAATTAAGAGGTCATGCCCAAAGCCATAAAGGTAAATCTGTAGAGTAGCACATGGAGATTATCAGGCGAGTACTGCATCTCACAGTTCAATGTGGTTTATCACCTTCTTAACCTTGACAAAAGCAACTGGAGCTGCCAAATTGTACTTTACATTATCAAAATATTGCAAAACTTTTGATTCACCCAAGTAACTGAGTGACAGAAAATATACTTACATCCATCCATTGGCACTTAGAAACTTCAAAGGGACATGCACTTATTTTATCATCGAGTGGATGCAAAACACAAATGAAATAGATATCTGAACATTTGTATCGGTAATTGTGCTGATGACGAAATGCCAGCAATGAATCAAATTCACACTTAATACCAGTCTCTTCATAAGTTTCCCTGATAGCAGTTTCAGAAAGATCTTCCCCTAAAAAAAAATTCAAAGAAAAATAACAAAATACATTAATTTATGATAAAAAGACTTTCAAAGAAGTTTCAACAAGATTGGGTTATTTTGCTTTTAATTTTAACCAAAACAAAACAATAATGCACAAATGTGGCCAAGAAGTGAAAATAAACTACATACTCTGACTAGTATGCCTATCACACTTGGATTGATTTATAATTGCATGTCAATGTGTCTAGGGTTATTTTATGCTTAGAGGTTATTGTATGTTCATATTTACTTTTATTGTGTTGTTGTTTCTTAAGAGGTTTTTTGCACACAGTCCTATCAATTATGAATAATTTTTAAACAGATCTATTTGACTCATAGATGGAACTTTAACAGATACTACTTCTGCAAGTCAGAATGGCCCTGGAAGCAATAAAAGAGTACTCCAAACTCTCTAAATATCCAGAAGAGGAATCTCACCATCAGATGCAGTTTAGCATCATACCCAAGTCACCCCTTTGGTGGAGGTCTTACCCCTCTGCAGAAGATGCAATAAGCATATTCTAAGCCCTACTAACAGGAGGGTCACATTTTTTTTTTATTGAATATGGTTTCTATGTCACAACTTCAGAATTACATAATTCTTTGAGAGATTTCACCAAGGAATCCTTACCTTTATCTGCGTGACCACCTGGTAATTTCCAATGTTCTTTATTCCTAAATTTTTCTTGAATCACTAGAAGCTGATTTTTATTATTGACAACAAATCCAGCAACACCTAAGAAAAAAAAATGGAGATGTGAAATTCAACATTTTACATATCATACACTTATCTTCATGTCTTAAGGTTATTAGATTATAAAATTCTAAAACTGTTACAAGACTTTTTTTATCTAACACATTGCTTTCTAACCCTTTCTTTACTCAAGGAACCATTTCAGTAGATAAAATAATTTAATGCTCCTCCTACCAGCTATAAAAATAATTTCTTTAATTATTAGGTAACAGAAAGTACAATCTCCTATGCTTTCACATTTGTATACCATATTTAAGAGATTATAAGATGCACCTTTTTCAAAAATAATTCCCAGGAAATCACCCTGTCTTATAAGGCCAATGGTCAGCTTTGGGTTTCTGTCTAGTGAAGTTCTAGTGCTGCAATGGCCTTTGAATTAAACCATAAACATCTCTGCAAATGTAAACAAGATGATGATTGTTTCTACATCAACAACAGCAACTCTTTTCTAAGGTAACAATGTACAACTGTATTACTTACTGTTATTTCATATAAAATAACATCAGTCAAGAAGAAAATTAAATGACAACAGTTAATAGTACACATACCTACAATGAATTTATTATGGTTTTTAAATATAAAATATTAGGATTTAATAAGAATCATACACATGAAAATTGAGCAGATAGTCGAGAGAGCTACAAATGTTAAGTTTATTCAGTTATTTATTTTTTTAAATGCCTACCCAAATGGAGGTACATCTTATAAGACCATGCATCTTATGTGCTGTCAAATAAGGTAATCAAATTTTTGCCCATCATCTAAATGTTACACTTTTCTGCTGTAATGATGCATCCATTATTATGATGCAACAAATTTAGCATTGAAAAGATACAGTTGTTTAACTGGGAAATTTACTAAAATGAGTTTTGAATCAAGAAGAAAAAAATTTAAGTCAATGAGAATTTTAATGACAAGAAAATTTTTTAATAAAATTTGAACACTTTTTATTAAATATAACAGAACCTCACTTTAAATTAAACATATATCTTAACACAACTCAGTTCTTGGTCAAAGAAAATACAAATTTTACTTTAAAATATTCAAACTGATACATTCCAAATAATTAGTCTAACACTTTTAGTTCACAGAGCCACTGAAATTTCAAATTGAAAAAAATCTACAACCATACAGAAATCAAATCATTATCAGAATGAGAACAAACTCTAACTCAACATGATTAAGTTTCAAATTGAACCAAACACTACTTAATTTTCTAAGTTAGAGCATTTTAACAGTATTGCCTAAACAAAAATATTGCTACAGCATACTGTGGCATGGTAACATACATACAAAAATTAGATCATAATATCTATTTTCATATATTTACCAATGTACTGGTTGGCATATTCTGGTAATCTATTGGGCTCATTCTCGGCTAACCACTGACAAAGCATCACATAACCAGGTTGAGCATGATGAAAATCAAATCCAAGCTGCAACAAAAAGAATTATTACAAGAATATAATCACTAACATGTATTCTAGCTTTTGTAGTTTTAGGAAAAAAAGCTTTTAGATTCAATATATTCCTTATATAAGTTAATCAACAGGGAACAGGACTCATTCACAGATAAATACATAAACACTACTTGCCGAAAAGAATTTAGAAGTGAAAATTTTAAAATATTGTATTTCTGATTCTCTTCAAATATTACCAATCATATTTTTTGTCTGAATAAAATTATGATTACTTGTGGAAACTAATATTATCTTAATTTATATTTTGGATGACTGCTAATTTCTAAAGAATTTCTGACTTTATCAATTTGACCTTAAATATATTCTATCTTTTTTTTTGGTTATGTTTTCCATTGAAAATGAATTTTGATCTTTTTTCCCTTAAAATATTTTCTGCAATGTTTAATTGCAGAAAATATTTTTAGTAAAAAAGGAACAAAACAATTTGATTAAAAAAACATTTGAATAAAAAGTAGAAATTATTGAAAGTCTGTTACTGCTTTTTCAAATAAAATTTTTAAATGAAAAAAGTTAGTTTCCACATAAAAAGCTGCTTTTATGTTTACCCCCAACCCCTCTGCTGTGAACAGGATATAACACAAGGTCAATTTTTAAGTGGAGTATAGTTGGTTTGAATTCAGGGTTTTCCTTCTTCTAGGCTGGTTGCCAAGGCTAAAAAACCCATTCTGCCTTACTGATAGCTGGAGGTATGCTTCTAAAGATGTCTTGATATAAAGTCATAGTACCCAAATAATCAATAAAATATAAACAAAATCTTCCTTATTTATCAAGACTCTTTATGTTTTTCATAATTATCTTAATTTCTCTTTCTCTTCATGTGTGTATAAAGTAGAAATAAACAAGCACAAGTATATAAACAGTGAGAGGCTGATAAGAATTTTAAAATAAAACCTGTAAAGTGATTGGAAAAATTTTCAAATTTTTCACAAAATACAAATTACATGACTGGTAGTGTTGGAGGTGGTAATGGCAGCATTCATTAGCTGTATGAAACCATGGATGTACACGTGAAGTTGGATGTTGGCTTATATGGAAGACCAGCAATCTAAAATATCCAAAGGAAGATTAAAGAAGTGAACACCAGCATCATCATATGAATGAGGTTGAAAACATCAGACTGCTTTAGAGATTTCAGCTCGTGACCCTAAAATTAGACATCTCCCTAAAATCAGATATCTTCCAAAGACTTGAAATCCCACTTTCCTTTACTACCAAAGTGAGTCAAAAGTTTTGCAATATTTTGCACAACATCAGTGTTTCAAATACAAGGTGATGCTCTGTGTCTGGTGGAATTATGAAGGGGTAAACTACGAGTTTGTTCCAGTCAGTCAAACCATTGATGCCAACCTTTACTCCAAACAGCTGGAGTGAATGTATGCCATTGTGCAGCAAAAATAAATGGCATTGGTTAGCAAAAAGTGATCTCTTTTGAAGTAAGACAATGCAAAACCTGATACTTCTGGAACTATCTGGAACAAACTCCCAGAACTTGAAAGAATCAAACTGATTCCACACTAAGCGTATAGTCTGAACCAAATTCTCTCAGATTATTACTTGGCTCACTTCCTGCAATCACACTTTAACAACCAGGAGAAAGTGTAAGCTTCAGTGAAGGAGTTCTTCCCCTCAAAGGAGAAGACCTGGTATCAGTGCAGGATCCAAGACTAGCAGAAAGGTGGCTCGACCCAGCATATAGTCCAGACCTAACTCCCTCGGATTAGTGTTTATTCCAATCCATAGCTCACTTTCTGCGCTTAAAACACTTTAACAACTAAGAGAAGGAGGAAGTTTCAGTGAAGTAGTCCTTCACCTCAAAGAACAAGAACTGGTATCAAAGAACAGGCAAAAAGGTGACTTCAGATGGTGCAACAACTTTGAATACTTGACTATTTTTGTTGTGACTTGAAGAATGAAATAAATAAATTCCCAAAACATTGCAAAACTTTCAACCCACCTAAGTATTTTAACACATCACCCTAGAAGGAGACTATGTTGATGAATAAATTTGAATTTTGCCTAAAATTTGTTGTTGTATTAGTTAGGCTCAGGACTTATTGAGTACTGTGTTACTCATAACTGGTGGGGAAAAAAGATGGATTCATGCCTTTTCCTTTTAGTGCAAAGTGAACATATAAACTACTTCACCCAGGAATTGAACTTGGTTCACCAATTCTGTTTTCCAGAATGATAATCATTACACCATATGTTACTATAAAACTACAAGGATGGCTTTTAAATAACCCATGAAGGTTGATATGTCATTAAACAAAGTAATTAAACCAAACTAGAAAACTATCACCCTTTTAAAATATATGAAATGTACATTGTAAAACAAAACAGTTATTTTATACAAAGAAAAAAATATTAAGGAGGTTAGCAATTGTTTACTTTTGTACAAATTGGGACGAGCGAAGTGTGGTTGCTTAAAACTTTCACCCATACAGCTCGGTAACCAGATTCTTTCCACTGGGGTACAGTTTCTAAAAGACAAAAGGAAAAAAAAGACACAAAATTTATCAATTATATCACTTTCTGCCAAGTAGTATAATATTATATATCATACTGCCTAACAGTGTATCTAAATAAACATTATACAAATAGGAGCTACAGTGATAGAAGATCTTATCCCAGTATGATTGATTATGTTTGGTGTTCAATCAAAAGTAAGTACCAATGGAAATTTGTTTAAATGACAAAACCTAAAATTGTCAGTGTTAGAATATCTAATCTACAATTGCAAAAACATCTTTCATAAAGACAATGTGCCCAGTCACACCAAGTTGTATGACGATGGTTTCAGAAATATGAAGAAAAAATCAGATGACTATTAAAAAATGTCGGATTCCTTCACAAAGAATTGAACTCTCTTCATTTAAGATTGTTAGATAATTGTCTGAACCTAAAGAATCTTGGCTACAATCAATTTTTTTTTAAAAAGCCGAACATTACTGAGTTTCATGTGAACTAAAAAATGAGTAAAACGTTAAGTTGTCGCCCTTGAACGGGAAGAAATTTAAGTTATCTACCTTGGGGGGGGGCTAGTTTATAATTAATTAGACCGAATAAGGTAGCAGGGTATAACACAGGTTTGTTTAACGCGGGGACATTTAAAAAGTGAGCCTCCCGAGGTGGGGTGGAACAAAAGTGCAACAATTTTCCTAATTCCATCGACATTCTTCCTTATGGGACATCAGGCAATAAACCCAATCCTAACCCCCTTTTAGACAATGGGGCAAATACTATCTAGAGAAACAGCCCTTTATAAATACAAGACTAAGCACAAACGTATTCTCTTTATATACAGATTATCCAGACCAAGCATACTTGCTACCATTTATTATGGAATTATTTACATATAGTTTGGCACTTCCCCTGGTCTATGGCTTCTGAGATGCCTATATCAGTTGTGTCAGCAATTTGGAGAATGCAAGAACATTGAACAATTGATATCCATTCCAATCACCAGGATGGGAAGAAGAAATGGAAGGTTAGGGAATCACATTCATTGTACATTCATATTTTTTGAGTAGTTATTTCTTAAGTTCTGTTTTGTTTTTTAACATGATCCTATCAAATACAAATAATCTCTACACATATCTATTTTAGCCACAGATCAGACCCAAACAAGTAATGATACCACTCTGTATCAGAGTGGACTTGGAAATAATGACAATGAAGGGGTACTCTACACTCTCAGAACTGAAGCCTCACTATTATTTAACGATATACTCAAGACACTGCTTTTTGGGGAGGTCTTAACTTTCTGTAGGGGATACAGTCAATGTATTATAAGCCCTGTCAACAGAATAAGTTATGTAAAAAAAAGGAAGAGGACCTAAAGTTACAGGTAAAGAAGATTTTTTTTAAATTTAGAATAAGTCATGTAGAAATTGACTATGAAAAGATTCAGGAATGCCTTTCAATATATGAGATAGTTTTTAAAAAAATAAATAAATAAATTAGCATATTTTGTGTTCTCATAAGAACATAATTTCTCAGTAGTGAGACCAAGTTGTGTAACCAATAAAGTCACAATGTATTCTATAAGCAGAATGACCACATGTGTCTTCCAATTGGTTGCTCTGTTAAAACTTTCTGCACCTAAGGTGTTTTTAAAGATTGAGGATACACACTATTTTGTTGGGGCTTCTTGTGACAGGTCAGGAGGTTAGTAGAAATGAGTTGCTAAAGACATTAGCAACTGCAAGAATGAGACAATTCTCTGTTAACAATAATAATATTTTTTATTGCAATATGATTATGCAACCATATACAATAGTAAAGAAAAAGTTCTGCACACTATGTAGGAGAGAAAAATAGTAAGGAATTTGGCTGGCGTTTTCGTTTTAGGCTAATTAGCATGCATTTTTTCAATAGTCTTGCCACTGTTCGAACTTCATTTTCATCAGTGTCTTCTAGCAGCAAGATCTTCCAGTAGTTTTGGAGTGTTGTCTTCTACCTGGGTCTTTCTTTGGTTAAAACAGTCTCAGATCCCATATTTTATAGAAGAAATTTGTAAACTTAAACACTTCTGAATGGTCAACCAATGAGAACTTAGTGACCATTCACAAAGATTAAGGGGAGGAGCAAAATATCACTCAACCCTTTTTTGATTGGATTTGTATTTCATTCTCATTGGTCAGCCAATTGCAATCATATCATTTTGCATTCTCATTAGCCAGTTAATGAAGCTTTAGCTTCCATTGACAGAGGTTGAAGGGAGGAACAAAAACAAACCCTCAACCTCTTTTTGATTTTGCCTAGCCATTGACCAGATGCAATTTAAAGAGATCACAGTGTGCATTATGCCTTCAACACAGGGACAACACCTGCAATTTATGATTGCTGTGATAAACTCATCAACTTGGTCCAAATAGTGCAGCCATACAGTAGTACTGACACACTTACAACTTGGACGTCTTTGCTTGAATTTATAAACTAAGTCAGAATAATAACCTTAATAAAAAAATATTGATTTTAATATGTTTTTCATTTTAACAAAATTACTTCTGACTTACAAAAGAAAAACAATTTATCTTTTCTCACCAATAGAAATCCTCATTGTATCATTAGATGTTTTCAGAAATAACATTTCAAATCCATTGTCAGTGTTTAGAATATATTGACTGTACAACCCACAGGTGTTCAGAGTATGATACTAAATTGCACCTGCTGGTGAGGCTCTGGGGAGTGTGGAGTACCCTTTATTGCCATTACTCCCAAGTCCACTATGATCTAGATTGATAGTACTTATTAAGGAACTATCTTATGGATTAAATAAATCTGTTTAAAAACTATTAGTATTAGATAGGAATTCTTGAAACCATATAACTGTGTGCAAATTATTTGTATAAAATTTTGGCATTAAATAAACCATAAAAGGTTGGTATGCCATTAAACAAATAAAACAAACCATAACATTTTCTGAAAAAATATTTATGGTTCTTATCTATGAAGATAATTATAAGTTATCATATAATGTATAAGTCTTATATGATATACAAGCCTTACCTGCTAGCCTTTCTTCAAATTCTTTATCATCAAAGGGGCTAATTTTTTCAGAGTATATAGTTAGTCCTTGAAATCTGAAAAACAAAGTCACAAGATATAATGATTATAAATTTCCAAGGGGATTTTATGAATAAATAGCAAATTTAGTAATGTTAAATATTTTCTCTCATTCTTAACAAGTTGTGCAAATAAAAATGCTGAAGAATTGAACAAAAACAAAAAAATGAAAAAATTATCAACATTTGAAAAATATACAGTATTCAACAAAAAACAAAAAGACAGTGAAAAACTTAGCTATTTTTTTAATTATTGCCACAAATTTTAATAGAACTTCAATACCTTAGATATGCATAAGTAAAAAAGACAGTATCCAGTGTCCACACAGAGCTGATGAATGAAAGTTTTTGATAGTCGGAAGAATAACCTTTCGGTAGATGAGATATTGCTACTGAGGTATATGAACTGGTCCACTAATTTCAGAGGTTTACCATTTAATGAGGCAGTATGAAAGTAAAGTAAAGTTGGTGATCATAGTTGAGAGCAACCTGAAGGCTCCCTTTTCAATAGCTACTACACTGAGATGTAGGGGAGGGTGCTACTCCTTTCCCTGGATTGCTCCACTTTACCCTTGATATGTACCTTATAATGCTGAGAGTTAAGCAAAGAGGTATCAAGTACCATCTTTTGAGTCTTTAGTATGACTCAACCAGGGATTGAACCCCAGTCTCCCAGACCATTGGCAAACACTTTACCCACTAGGCCATAGTACTATCTTAATTGAAACACTTTATCTGAGTCCACAGAGAGACCAATGCCTCTTGCTACTTGCTCCAGGTTATGCAACAGAGATTTGGATTGAGCAGGTGTATTTGCATGAAGTGCTAGATCATCTGCATAGTCTGCATCGTTAATAATTTCCATGGGATATCATTTGCTTCTCATCTTTTTTAGTCTGAAACCATTTCTTTTTTAGATCTACTGACATTTATAGTACATAATCTGGGCAGATTATGAAAAGAAATGATGTCAATATATCTCCTTACAAGACTCTAGCAACAATCTCAAATTAGTCAGTGTTACCATCA
Organism: Sepioteuthis lessoniana; assembly: GCA_963585895.1. Classification (NCBI taxonomy): domain Eukaryota; kingdom Metazoa; phylum Mollusca; class Cephalopoda; order Myopsida; family Loliginidae; genus Sepioteuthis; species Sepioteuthis lessoniana. The sequence continues at coordinate 33,327,567 of OY757932.1, forward strand.
GGAGGATAAAATATAGCTTTCATATCCTTGTAAAGCATCATTATTCTATAACAGGTTTTTTTGAAAACCATATGCTAGAAGTATTTGCTCAATCTCCTCTTTATCATCTGTCTAGACTTCATGCTTAGAACATCTATTGATAAAAATCAAAGAAAACAGTTTCAAGCTAACAAAGGAAAGAAGCAGAAGGTACCCTGCACAAACAATTACCGATGCCGACTACCCCGATGACATAGCGGTTCTGGCAAATGCACCCACCCAAGCCGAAACCCTGCTACATAATCTGGAACAAGCCGCTGCAGGCATAGGCCTCCATGTCAATGCACACAAGATGGAATATATGTGCTTTACTCAAACAGGCAACATCTCCACACTAAACAGTAGCTCTCTGAAACTAGTAGACAAGTTCACCTACCAAATAAGCAGTGTCTCATCGACCGAGAAAGACATCAACACGCGACTAGTAGAGGCATGGATTGCTATCGATAGGCTATCGGTCATATGGAAGTCAGACCTGACTGATAAAATAAAACAAAGTTTTTTCCAAGCAGTGGTCATTTCGATACTGCTATATGGATGCACTACATGGACGCTAACTAAACGGATGGAGAAAAAGCTTGACAGCAACTACACAAGAATGCTGTGAGCAATATTGAACAAGTCCTGGAAGCAGCACCCCACAAAGCAGCAGCTGTACAGCCACCTACCACTCATCACAAAAACTATCAAAATTAGACAAACCAGACATGCAGGACACTGCTGGAGAAGTAGGGACGAGCTCATAAGTGATGTACTCCTGTGAACTCCTTCAGAAGGACAAGCAATGGCAGGATGACTATCTCAAACCTACATACAGCAGCTCTGTGCTGATATGAGAGCTGGCGAGAGAGAGTCAATGACATCCGTGCTGATGACGCGACATGATGATGATGGAATCAAATATCTTGGAGAAATCTACAAAAAGTGTGTTGTCTCAAGGTTTTTTGCATGTATTCCTTCAATGATTCAATGAATAGTCAGAACTTTAAAGGTTGTGGATCAATTTCTCCAAAAACTATTCAGATTTTTCCTAAGAACTTTCTCAGCTTAAGGTTAGATATGATTGAGAAGCAGGGCATTATAAATCTTAGCAGCTGTGACAGTAAGAGTTTATATATCTGTAGTTCTTAGTGATTCTGAAGTTGCTTTACTTCAGGAAAGGGAAAATGCAGTATTTCATCCAATTCTCTATTGTGTTTTGAATGTATATGGTGATGCATAATCAAATGCACAAATTAAGGGAAATGATGAAACCAAATGTCATGAAAATTCATAATACCTATCCTACAATAATTATTAGATTTGCATATAAATTTCATTAGGTAAACTTAACAATTAGAATGGGACAGAAGTGATATTCAATAAAAAATTTACAAAAGTATTTTAAAAAATGGAAATCAACACAAAAATATATAATCATCAAGCAGACATAATTGACATTGCCTAAAATGAAATGACTTCAAACGACACAAAGAGTTTTTGATAAAATTAAACTTCTGTTGTAATGGAAGAACCTATCACCCCTAACAATGGATCTGCCCAGCCATATTAAATATGGTTACACACACTACACAAGCAGCAGAATGTAATAGAGTAAGGAAGACGTAAGGAAAGTACCTACGCTCCCATTTCCTGTATCCGCTATCGTGTGTGGACTCCATTCTACTTGTAAATTTAGTACAATAAACCTGTTATTGTTATTCCATGCGTGTTTGTATAAGTTATTCCACTCGGACTTATCTCATCGTTTATATTGTATTTTGCACAATATAACAACTTCATATAAATTTGGGGAAGTGTCTTCTCATGTGTTGAAAACATTTTAAAAGTTCATGTTCACAAACAATTGTATGAATGAAATAAATCAATAAATTAATCAATGGGTTGCTATAACTAAAAATATTTTTCTCTGAAATTTGGAAAGGAAACATTTTCACACTTTAATTATTTCTGAAAATTTATGGAAATTCAATAATTAACAGATTTTTTATTTGTTTAACTGATGTGTTTTCCACACAAAAGCTTTATTATGTTATGTTTACACTATGCAAAGAATTTTCTAAACAATATCATGATTCTATATTGTTTCCCAAGAGAAATTTTACATCAGAATTTTATTTAATCTTTCTTCTTACTAATGACACAAATGATTTGTTGGTAAAATTAAAAATCATACAAGTTTGAGAATGTTTCTTCTTAGGTGTTGAAGAAATTTCCAAAATTCATGATCATATTTACAGCCTTTGTGAAAAGCTGTCTTTTAAATCCAATTCCACATTAAGTTAGGATAGAAGTGAAATTTAAGGGAGACGTTTAAAATATTTTAATTCATTTAATAGCTTTTTAAAAAGAAAGTTTTTAAAAACATTTCAAACTTGATTTGAAAAGAAGATTATATGAAAATTTCTTTGCTGTCTCAATCATAACTCATAGTATGTTTTTTCATCAAAAAATGGCAATATTTGAAAGGCAGATAATCTTTTCACAAAATCTAAAATGCCAAAGAGTGTATTTATTTTTAACTTATTGTATTTATTACTTTTCTCAATGTAAAGATGTTGTTTTTTTTATATATAGTAACAAAAAAATCCAACTAGAATGAATATACTTATTTATTATACTTAGCACAAGGTCAAAAGTATGAGGTACCCAGTGAGAATCAAACTCACTAAATGCTAGTCTAACTTCCTAACTATTACATTATACAAAGTGTTTCACCCTTAATGAATACAGTTAGTACTTTTATAAATTGAACACATGTTTTAACAGATGGTATTTTCTAAGTCACAAGTTTTAATTATGATTTTTTCTGGTTTATGATTTGTAAATGTAAAGAAAAAAATGGTCAGTCAAGGTACAAGGATCATTAAATAAGTTTCCAGACTTTTTTCGTATGGGCACTTTTATTAATAGTACACACATGAAACTCTAGTCCCCTTCAAAGTAATCTCCTCCAGCTGCAATGCACTTGTTGTACCATTCCAACAACTTCTGAAAGGCCCCATGGAAGTCCTCTTGTGTGAGCGTGTCAATGACCTTCATCCCAGCCTCTTTCATCTCCTCAATTGTCTCATAACGACAGCCTCTGAGCTTAGGGAATAACCAAAAGTCACAGGGAGCTAGGTCTGGACTATAGGGAGGCTGAGGAACTGTCTTGATGCCCATCTTGGTCAAATAGTCTGTGACAAGGATGGAGTTGTGGACTGGTGCATTGTCCTGGTGGAAATGCCACTGAGCCAATTTGAAGAGAGCTGGCCTCTTCCGACGTAATCTCTTCCTGAACTCCCTTAAACCCTCAACATAGTAACCCTAACCCTAACCCTTTGGCCAATCAACTGTGGTGTATTGACATCCTAACTCCTCCCACACCTCTCATCATCCCTCACAGACTCCCTGCCTTCCTTGAATCTCTTATGCCACTCAAAAACTGATGCTCAATTCATGCAAGATGGTCGAAATGCTTCACATTCCATACGTTTCTGTGGCATTTTTTCCAAGTTTAAAACAGAATTTTATTGCATATCATTCTTCTAAAGTGTCCTCACGTCCAGATTGCATTTTTGAAATTCACCAGCTGTGACAATCAGGCTTTAGTAGGGTGTATTCCAATTCCCGCTGTATCTGTTCATTTGAACCTGAAATCATAAAAATTGGTCACTCATCTCATAAGATGTACAGCAATAACATATTGAATCTTCAAGAGTCTACGACAATTTTAAATGCCTGTACAAAAAAAACTCTGGAAACGTACATTATTAATATCTGCTGATGTTCTATAACTTACCGGTATTAATAAAAAAAATTTGAAATATAAAAAACTAGAATATATAAGGAATTGTAGAAGTCTACTTGACCAAAACATTAAAATTTACCAATTGTTTAGATAGATAATGAAATATATTTGCATCTAACACCATCGTTTAATAATAAAAAAAAATGTTGGGTTTAGTATTGAGTTTATCTTTGGAAATTACTTTTACTTATGAATATTCATTGATTTGATAAAAGTTTGTGAATAACATTCACATTTGATGGGAAGTAAAGTTTCTGATGAAAAGATTACATAAAAAAAACTACATCAATTAAAAATAAATCAATAAAAAGGTGCATTTTGAATAGAACAAATATTGTAAGTAAATCCATCTTTCAAAAGTTAATAAGATAATTTTTTGAGATTATGTTGTTTTTTTTTACTGTCTTGTTTTTGCATAATCTGAATCTATATGGTTCATTATTTAATAATTCAAAGAAATTTCTGAATAAAATCAATAACAGATAATTTCATTCTGAAACTACCAAACTTTTGAAAGAAAATATCTCAAGTTCGATATTGTTTCCTAAAAAAAAAAAAAAAAAAGAAGAAATAAAATTATATCAGAATTTTCATTCATTCAAGTTTGGAAATGTATTACATTTCAAATTTGATAAAGTTTATGAATGGAATTTTTACATTATGTGATGTTAGCTGGTGTATTTAAGAGTCTGTTCTTTTTAAGGTTTTTGTAATATTTAGAAACTAGGGTTTTTTTTTTTTTTGGCGGGGGGGGGGTATTGTTATTTCTTCAATTGGGGACTTAAAATAGCTACTGCATATAGCCTGCATTTTAATCCTCTCCCATTTTAATGGCTATCAGGCACAAACACACAAACTGTCATTTATTAACAAAAAATAAGAATATTGAGGAGGCACTCATAGAGTAGTGGTTATCATCATAGGCAATAGACTTAGCTACCCAAATTCAAATCCTGAACCATACTGTTTATATTTCTTTATATTGGGAAAGGTATACATGCAACTATTCATCCACAAGCTATGGATGATGAATAGAGTAGACTGGGCTCTTTAACCTTCAAGCAGTCTAGAAGAAAAGCTGAATTCAAAACAGTTGTAGACCTAGAGAGAGATGGCTATTTCTGCCCAAGACATGCTATATGATTAGTGTCCAACAACCAAACCCATAGTGACATATTATAGATTAGATTTCATTTTCCCTTGTTTGCATTTTAATGTTAGTAGCTTTTTTTATTGTAAAATATAAAATTAAAGAGCAGCACAGATTGGAAATAATAAAAGCTTTGATTTGGTCTTCTGCCAACCAATGGCTCTTTGTAGCTCAAATAGATAGAGCAGCTAGTAAGTTTAATTAGGTTTCCTCAAAATAAAGGGGATATGTATTCAAATCTTACTGAAAAGCTTTATTAATAAAATATTAAAATATTACAGATTAGACTTGATTTTGCTTGCATCTGGATAATTCACATGGTGTAATGGTTAGCAAGCCTGACTAGCATGCCATTGTTAGTGATTCTCACTGAATGCCTATACTTCTGGCCTTGTGCCACATCTAAACTAACCTTAATAAATAACTATATTTGCTTGCATCTTAATTTTTAATGGATTTTTTTATCCCAAAATATTAAATAGAAGAATAGTGTAGATTGAAAATAATAAAAGTTTTGATTTCTGATTGCAAACCAATGGGTCAACTGATTAGAGAAGCTGATGTGTTTAACTAGACAGAGGGGATGCAAGTTCAAATCTCACGGAAAAGTTTGTTGTTCACCATTTCTCATCTACATTTTCCTTTATTTTTGTAAATTGACGACTCAATTGAGTTAAAAAAAATAAAAATAAAAATAAGCAATTAAAAATAGAAATAGAAAATACTAGTCAAAATTAATATGAGAATAAGTTAAAAGTTTTGCACTATTTTGGTACATACTAGTTTGTAGCACATATGTCATATGACTGAAGCACTTAAAGCCATGGAAGGTACCTGCAGTGGTTGGTAGTATCATGGCAGTTGGAGCATTGCTTCACTCCATGAGCAATTAGGAAACCATACAGATGAATAGGCAACATAGTCTAATTTGGGAACTTATGCTTTACAACTTTGAACTGAGCCATATTGTCACAGAAGCAATCAAAGATGAAGATATAGTTGATTACAGTACAGTAACTAGATGGTTCAAGAAATTCTGCTTGGGTTACAAGAACCTCAACACTCAGGTAGGCCAATAACCATGAAGTCCAAGACCATGTTTCAAGCCATAGTGGCAAATCTGATGAGTAGCTTTCAGAGAGTATCAGGCGAGCATAGCATCTCACAATTTAGTATGGTTCATCACCTTCACAACTTCAACAAAAGCATTCAGAGCTACCAAATTTCTAAAATATTGCAAAACTTTTGACTCATCTTGGTAGCTAACAACATCTCCAGTAAAATTAAAAAAATTTTAAAAAAAGAGAAAGGTAATTTTGAATAACCAACTTACCTGTCAGTTTCAGGCTGAAAATATTCCATTTTATGTTGATATGAACTCAATGGTGTTGAAGTGTAGTGTCTGGAGATTGTGCGGATTCCACTGATGTATGTGCTCCTGGGGTGATAAAAGTGGAGCAGTCGAGAGTAGAATGTTGAAATTGAATAAGTTCTAAATAGCTGAAATCAAGTTAAGATAATTTGCATTTGCTTTAATACAGAGATACTGAAAGAGATTAAAGGTCATTATCTGATGACTAGCATCTCTACTCAAAGACCACACATTAAATACATGCACTCACATGTCTCATAATAGTTGTTACATTTACATATATAGGATGTGCACACAAACTTAAGGTAAATTTTCTGCTATAATATTAGTCATATGGTAATAAAGTATTCAGAGATAACAGTATTTAACAATTGAAATGATTGTTTTGTGTGGTAGTCGCATCCATTCTTTTGTATTGTCAATTATCTCATTTTCCAAGGACAAAGATGTAATACGTATACACTACCAGTCAAAAGTATTTGGTCACCTTCAAAAATTTTCATTTCTCATTCTAAAAGTGTTATTTTTAATGAAACAAGTTAAAACACCACAATGGTTTTATTTATTATACTAAATTAAAACCTTCCTCAGTAACTTTGACCTTATAACTAGATATCTTCTTCTTTAGTACTGAACATGAATAAAACATTTTCCAAAAGTTTCATTATACCACCACTTAAACTCACATTATTCAAAATTTCATCATACAACGTGTGAAAGCATGTGCGATACTCTGTCCTCATCAGCCGCCAACGAGGGTGATAACACAGTTTCAGTAGCTCAAGACGGTACTGCCACTCCTGGTGTTTTTCTTCTTTAGTACTGAACATGAATAAAACATTTTCCAAAAGTTTCATTATACCACCACTTGGACTCGCATTAGACAATATTGTGTTGAATTACTGCTTGCTGGATCTTTTACCTTTACAGCAGAAAATTTCATCAGAGTCACCAGCTTGCATGACAGAAGACTGACTGTTCTAAACATCACTGGATAACTGAACCAATGTTGTGAAAAAAATGTGTCAACATCCACTATGAAAAGAAGACTCTGTGAAGGTGGCCTGTATGGCAAAATTGCTGTCAAGAAACCAGTTGAGGAAACAAAACAATATCAAAAGGCTCCAGTGGGCCAAGGTACACAAAGACTGGATAATAGAACAGTGGAATAAACTCCAATGGATTGAAAAATCAAAATTTGAAATCTTTGGGTCAAATAGGAGGGTCTATGTGCGGCAAAGAGTTGGTGAAAGAGCTGTATTATACCAACTGTAAAGCATGGAGGAGGCTCTGTCATGGTTTGGGGACTTTGGCAAATTGCAAAGTCAGAGATTTGTCCCAGGTGAAAGACAAATTGAATGAGACCAGCTATCACAACATACTGCAGTATCACACAAGGTCAAGGATTTGTACTTATGCAAGATAATGACTCGAAGCATACTAGTACACTCTGCCAAGCACATACTTCAAATGATGTCTTGGCTGGTGTAATCAGCGGACTTTTGAACGTGACCAAAAGTTAGAGCTAAAAAAATCCACAAGCATGGCTCATCTCTGGAACACTTGCAGGAAAAATGGATAAAACTATATGCAATCTACCTCTAGTCTTTGGTGGAAAGAATACTGAGAATTGTGAAGCAGTGATAGTGGCCAAAAGGGATCACATTTTGATGAATGAAAAGTTTAAGAAGTTTTTTTGTGTATGTTTTTTGTTTTATTTGTATTCAATATGGCTCAGGAAGATTTTTACTTAGTACAATAGATAAAAACACTGTAGTGCTAAACTAGTTTCATTAAAAATAACACTTTTAGGATGAGAAATAAAAACTTTTGAGGGTAACCAAATGCTTTTGACTTAAAACATTATAAACATTTGAGAAATTAATTAAATATGAAATTTCCCAACAAAATAACAATATTTACATTTGGTTGATTCATTTTGTGAGATTGAAAATGTACAGGATTTTTGTAAACTACCCAAGTTCTTGATAATGTGTCCAAGCATTTAACTCACCCACCCAGAAAATCTGTTCAAAAGTTATGTTTACAAATTGGGTGGTGCACAAGTAATGTTTTCAGGACTACAAAGAACTTTAAAAACAAGTTGACAAAAAGAAGGTTGCAACCTTTCTGAAACACACTATATATTTCATACATTAAATATAACAACTATCATAGCAATGAGGTAACAATAATTATCTGGAATAAAAAAAATCAAAAATCATCTCAAATATTAAAAGCTTATTTATTTGTTAAATTAGAAAAAGAAATTATTAAATTTCTGAAAAAAGACATACTCAAAGTAAATAACAAATCTACCTCAGCAGGTTTTGATTGATTTTTTGATTTTAATAGCATATCAACTTGTCTAGTATTATTTTATATAAAGAGGTTAGGGAATTGAGTTCATCATACACTCCTTTTTACATTTTTTGTGTAGTTGTCTCTTCAGAGTTTTTTTTACACATGGTCTTAACTCCATTGGGTATTTGTGACCAAATATTCTGGATTAAATATTTAATGGACCTATTTCTATAACTGTAAATTGTGACACACAAGTAAATCTTTTAAGCCAGAAAAAATCTCAAACCCAGGAGTCAACTTATACAGCAAGCTAAAATCCAAACCTTTACCATAGAGTGGATTTTAGCCTTGCGATATAAGTCAACTCCTAGTTTTATCAAGGTTTTTTCAGGTTTAAAAGGTTGACTTATACGGCGTAATTTAGAATTAAATCTTAGAGACAAAGTCTGAGTAAAGATGCCTCTTTTTCCTTAGAGATTTTTAGAAATGATAAAACAGATATTCTTATTACTCAATTCTGGTGACATAGAAAAGTCTTATATATATATATATATATATATATATATATATATATATATCTTTGTGAAATATAAAGCAAAAAAATGCAAATGTTAATTTGATAAAATGAAAAACAAAAGAAACATTGTTTCTTCATTTTAAGATTCATATTTGATAGTTTAAAACTCAATCCAACAATTCCTTTATCACACCATTTAGTTTCAAACAATCTATGCTAATAATTTGAAATACACAAACAAACAGTTTGATATAGAGCTGCATATCTATAATGCGAGTTTTTTTTTTTTTGTCTGTTCTCAATAAATGGCAAAACAGTTTGATATAGAATTACCATGTTTTGCATACTTATGGCAAACAATGGAAAGGTTTAACATAAAAAAAATTTGCTCCTCATGCAAAAAAGCAAGCTCTATTGAAATTGATTGATTTTAATAGTATGTCAACCCATCTAGGGTTACTTTATTCCTAGAGGTAAGGGAATCACATTTATGCTTACATTTTTTTTGAGTAGTTGTTTCTTAAGTGGTTTTTTTTTTGTACAGTCCTTTGGAAACAGATGATTTTTAAATAGATCTATTTGACTCACAGAGTGGACCAGAGAGTAATGACAATGAAAAGGTACTCCCCAAAACTGGTGCCTCACCATCAGATGCAGTTTAGTGTCATACCCAGAACACTCCTATTTGGTATGAGGGGTTTACTCCCCTGCAGGAAATACAATCAGTGTATTCTAAGCCCTTCCAACAGGGCAATTCAAATTCAGGGTTATTCTTCACCTATACTGATTGCTACCCATGGCTAGAAAGACAAATCTATCAGGTTATTATACCCATAACTAGAGAAAGAGAAGAGAGGGATTCATACCTTTCTTAATGAAATTAGTGAAAAGTGAATGTTTACAACAGACTGGAGTTTTAAATTCTACTAGCCAATTCCATTTTAACTCATTTCCAATATTAAAAAAAAAACAAAAAAAACATCTTTCTGAAAAAATTAAGAGGCATAGTAAGACAAGGCATTAATAGCCATTTGTGTAATGTTTTTTCTAAAGACACATGTATATATGGTATGTAGGAAGAAAATGTCGATACTGATCTCCAGGCAACAAACGTAACCATTAAATGAATTGTGCTACTCAGGTCACGTGACCATGAATATTTAATATATAAAGTATTCAGACAGAAGTCCGAGTGTGTTCATTTCTGATTCTGGATTCGGTACCTGGTATTGTATGTCAGTGAAGACATTGTTCTGAATAAATTACTCAAGAGAATTATTTTAAGAGTATTATTGAGTATTATTCGAAGGAGTCGACTAGGATGTTGACTTTATATGAAGATACAGGAATATTATAACTTGCTAATAGTGAGTTACAAAGTTCCCCTTTAAAATAACATTATAAAAGTGACAATGAAGATTTTGTCTAAACTAACATTATAAAAATATGAAACTACTTCCTTTACATTAGCAATCTGCTCTTATTAATGAAATTCCATCATGGGTTTTTGTATCTGTTGTATTATCATTATTATTATTAGTTCGTCATCAAAATTTTGTCAATTTGAAGGTATATAAGTATATTTAAATAATTAGCTTTATAAATTTATTATTATATTTTAATTTTTTTTTCTCCTAGAGGATTTCCACAGGTAAACATCATAGGCAGAAGTGCTAGGAAGATAGATACTACACTTTGATCCCAGCATCAAAATAGAAATATTAGTATATATTTACTCAACTCCTCTGCCACAAATAGAATATAACACAATGTCTATTTTTAAGAGTTTAAGAAGTTTAAATACAGAGTTATCTTAGTTGCCATACCAAGGTATAAGAGCCCAGTTCACCCCTACAATTTATCCATAGCTGAAAGGAGAATAATTGGATTCCTACCTTTCCCAAGAGTATTGGCACTATATGAAATACAAACAATTTCTTCCAGGATTTAAACTCAGATTACCATATATATTTCATATGGCAGTAACCATTACACCACAAGCACTTCCTAAACAGAAATATTTGTACAGAGAAATGTATTAGAACTAAAAAGAAACATTTTTGCTTATTAGTGATATTCACACAAAGGCCAACTCCGGTGGTTTGTGTAAAGTCACATTTTATTCATAGAATTTATATGATAGTCACAAATAAATAAGGGTATTAATACTCTACAATTAGCACTCAATAGTGATCACCCTTGAGAAATAATAATCATGTTGAGTACACATACAGACCAACACTAATATTATGAAGTCACAAAAAGGACTGAAAATTGCTTTATTCTCTAAGAGCATTTTAATGTTATTATAGTAAACAAAAATCTTACAATGTGTTATTTTTGCTGTGTTACAGAAGCATACATCCAAAAGATTCCAGCTACGCATAAATAGTAAAGCAAATTGGGCTCTTTAACTTTTGTACAGTAACCAGTCTAGAAGAAATCTAAATTCAAACCAGTTATAAAAGTAAAAGTAAAGTTGGCAACTGTAGTCGAAGGCAACCAGGAGGCTCCCTTTTCAATAGCTATTTTACCGAGGTGTTGGGAAGGGTGCTACTCCTTCTCCAGGATAACTCTACTTTACCCTTGATATATACCTTATAATACTGGGTGTTAAACAAGGAGGTATCAAGTACCACTTTCTAAGTCTTTGGTATGGCTCGACCTGGGATTGAACCTTGATCTCCCGAGCAAGTGGCAAACACTTTACCCACTAGGCCAATGAGTACTCCCCTAAAATTTGGCCTTATGTCTCTTTTTGATTGTAGTCAAAAGGTTGGATAAATACATATATATAAAAAAAATTAAATCATAATAAAATAGACTTTTTAAATTAAAAACAGCTGTCAATTTTGAAATCAATTTTAAATTAAATCCATGTTACATAAATTAAAACCAATTTTATTGCTTCATGCATACCAAATATACAAGGTTGAATACATGAAAACTGATCATATAAATATGACAATCTTAGTAAAAGAAAAGAGGAATTCACTTAATAAAATAAAATTGTTCCTTTTATAAATAAAGAGTACATAAAATATCATTCAAACCCAAAGGAAACTTTTTACCAATAATTCACATTCAAATATTTCAGTGTTCAGCCCAATGATTAAATAATCACAAAATTGTTCTTTTGATTCATGTCTAATAAATTTATGAAAATCAACTTGAACAATCCCCCATGAGATTTAATGACTGTACCATCTTTTAGCAATTAAACAATCACCTTCAAAAGTCAGTCTTTTATTTTTTTTTTTAATCTCTTTCTTTTCCCTAAGAAACAATGACAATCAATCATCCTTCTTCATTTTGAAGGTTCTCTTCATATCCAATCGCTTTTGGGATTTGCTCTTTTTCTTCTCCAATTTGGCAGCTCGTTCTGCTTTCTGCAAAGCTGAGAAACTATTTTCTCCGTGTAAGAAATTATCCAGCTTCTCCTGCAGGATCTGACGAGCACGCTTTCTGTTATCATCCAAGGATCTAGTCTCATGACACTGAAAACAAAGCACATTGTAAACAATTTGTGGCAGTCTGTAAAGCCATACAATAAACAAAAGCTTCTTTTTTTTTTTTCCTTCATCTGAACTATTAATTACACACTCAATCAAATATTTATAACTTGCTAAAAATTCATTAACTGAAAGTAAAATCATTAGTTTGGAAGAGAAGAACCTATTTGATTAGCAGGTGACTAAAACAACATACTGAACCATTAATGGATTTAGTAGAGAAAGGAAAAGATAAGAGAAAAACATTTGTTAGTTAAAGTCAACTAGAAATAAGTAAAAGATAAATTATTAGCATCAATAAGTTCAAAAATTTATACAACATATATTGTTAATAACACTGAGAATATCTCAGATATTTTTCAGAGTAAAGAATCTTTTTTGTATTCTTGATATTATCCCAATGTGTAAACAAAAACAACATAAAAGTTAATTGATTGATTTTAACCCATCTTGGGGGGGGGTTGTTTAGAGGTTAAGGAATTGTGTTAAATGTATATTCATATTTACATTTCTTATGTTGTTGTTTCTTAGTTTTCTTTTTTTTTTTTGCACACAGTTCTATCAAATAATTTTTAAACAAATCTATTTGAATAATACATGGGACCCTAATAGATACTACCACTCGAAGTCAGAGTGTACCTAAGGGTAATGGCAATGAAGGGGTACTCCCATTTCCAGAGTTTCAGAAATGGATATTCACCATTAGATGCAGTTTAGTGTCATACCCAGGTCACCCAATTTTTTTTTTTCTAGGGGGAGGTCTTATCCCTTTGCAGGAGAAACAGCATATTATAACCCCATTCTAAAGAGCTAAATAATATAAAAACATTCAATTATTATTATTAATTTTGACTTCATCTTCATTGTACTGTTTTTATCTCAATTCATCTGAATCATTATTTATACAACAAGTAACAGCACGAATCAGAAATTACAATAAAAGACAAGCTCCCATTAAGACTCATTTCTTTTTACCATGATGAAGCTTGGTTCTCTGTCCCAGCTACTTTATTATCTAAGGTATAAGAGTAATAGTACTGCATGAGTTCAAATAATACCTATAAACCCATCCAATACTCACTTCTCCAATTTGTCAGCACCATATATGTTGTTATTGTTTTTACACACTAGTAATGTTAATAGCTTATTTCATTTATTTATTTTAAATGAAGCAGTAAAAAGTAACTAAAATTTAGAAGAGAAAAGTCAAAATTAATAATAATAATGATAATTGACAATGTTTCATAAAAAAAAAAAAAAATAAAAATAAGAGGGTCAATAGTTTAAACAATTTCTTTTTGTGATATAATCAAATATAGGCATTAATAAAAGTACTTCTCTGTTAAAGAACAATTTTTTAAGGAAATAAAAATCTATTTTCTCTTTGAGAATCTAACAGTTTAAAATGCTAGCATTAATGAGTAAAAAAAAAAAAGACAAAGTGGGAAAGTCTTAAAAACACACACACAAAACAGAAAGTAGGATGTAAGTTGTCTAAATTTCTGAGACAAAGCTTGTTGATTTTTATCATTAAGGTTTTTTGGACTATTGTCTTCATCTTTATTGTTATTTTCACAACGTTTCGGTCAATATGTCCTCCGGCCTTCTTCAGGCCGAAACATTGTGAAAATAACAATAAAGATGAAGACAATAGTCCAAAAAACCTTAATGATAAAAAAGTAGTATGTAATATTATGAATAGAGTCATTTACAGTCATACTTAATGATTAACATGTGACAAACTATCACTCATAGTTTTAGTAATAATATACAAATTTCTTGAATGAAACATTGTCAGTTATTAACTTTTGTCTTATACTACCTATGCTCCATAGTAGTTGTGACATTTAATACATGAAATTCATATCCATATTTGGTATGTATTCACCCAAAGCTTCCATCAAGGGCAAGATGTAACACAAGGTCAATTTTTAAGTGGAATACAGCTGATTTGAATACAGTTTTCCTTCTTCAAGACTGGTTACCTAAACAAGATTAAAGAACTTAGTTTGCTTTACTATTTACCCATAGCTGAAGGGAGAACGAATCTATTCATCCTTTTCCAAATTAGCATTTCTGTGAAGTAAAATGCAAACAGCTTTGTCCAGGGTTTGAACTCAGGTTGACAATTCCATTTGCAATGATGATAACCATTACACAAAGTACACTTCCTAAATCTATATCCAAATATGACATTATAGAACAGAGGTTCTATATCGGCTTTCATTTTAACTTCTGTTGCTTTTCTTTTATTGAAACATTCAGATCATTATTCAATGATTTGTCAGTAAACAACGTAAATCAGAAATAAAGGAAGTGGAAAGACTTGAACTCACATCACCTATTCTAGTTAGAATGTATTTTGATATAGAGTAAAGTTTATCAATATTTTCCATAATAGATTGTTTCATTACCAGGGTGTGCTGAAAAGTTCTTAGCCCAACAAAGAAGTGACTGACCCAGAGCATACATGCTATTCCATATATGGAGGTGCTTAACATGATAGTTATTGTCTTAGAAAATGGAATTAGCAACCAGAGTTCAAATTCTGGATGAAGCTGCTTGTATTTTTTGATCCATCTCTTCTCCCAGCTATGGGTAAATAGTAGGGCAGCCTGGGTTCTTTAACCTTGGTTAGGCAACCAGTCTGGGAGAAAGAAATCTCTGAATTCAAAATCAATTGTACTCCAATTGACCTTGTTTCATATTCTGCCAATAGTGGAAGGGTTGGGTAAATATGTACATGCTATTCCATATATTCACCCTGTAGTTTAACCCACTTGGTACACTGTTTCTACAGATTTTTTTAACCATTTTCTCACCCCCAAATTCAATAAAAAAAAAATCTTTAAGAGCCATTAACTTCTTGGTTATGCTGAGAACTCATCAGTAGCCCCTGAGATTATATATATATATATATATATATATATATATATATATATATATATATATATATATATATATATTAAAGAGAAACATTCAATGTACAAATACAAACAAAGCTACTAAAGGTAGAAATTGAATCTACAGTCAAACTTACTAAATTTTATAGATAATTTTTATTCTATCTATTTTATTTATAAAAGATTGTATATTGTACAAAACTTGAGGGTCACAAATAATTTGTTTTCATTAATCATAAAATCAATATTGAAAATATACCAGTTGCAACAAATATCATAGAATCAAAGAATGAAACATGTTTATTCCACAACTAATAATTTTGATGTGACAGTAAAATATAACTAAAGTAAATTAAAGTTGGCGACTGTAGTCGAGGGCAATCAGAAGGCTCCCTTCTCAATAGCTACTACACCGAAGTGTAAGGGAGCGCCCTACTCCTTTCCCTGGATTGCTTCACTTTACCCTTGGTACGTACCTTATATTGCTGAGTGTTAAGCAAGGAGGTATCAAGTACCATTTTTTAAAGTCTTTGGTATGACTTGACCTGGGATTGAACCCAGGTCTCCCAGAACATTGGTGAACACTCTACCCACTAGGCCATTGAACTAGTCACACAAAATTCTATATACATTTGCTGGAATAAGTTTACAAGAATTTACCTAACACCAATGTCAATCTTGCAAGTGATTGATAAAGATATAGATAGGTTCATTTTTCTAACCTCATTACACAGTGCTGGTTCTTTAAGCAGGCTAATTTTTGGCAGCCTTTAAATTTTAGTCCTATTTATTTTTGTACATCAAGAAAAATGAATATATAAAGATAAAACATTTATGATAATCAGGTAAAATAAAACAGTTCCAACACAGTATTATTCATCTTACTTACACTTTAAAAGATTATACTACATATACAGTTAAGGCTGTTCAGAAAAAGTGTTAAGAATTTGGCTTTTACATTTTGGCAATGATATAGGAAAGGTTCTGAATCACAACATAAACACTCCAAAGAGAGGGAAAGAGAAGCAGGTGGTTAAAATGGCTGAAACAGGAAGCAAGGAAGGCTTCAGAATTCACTTTTCAATCTCTATTTACCTTTTCTCTGAGAGTATACCTATTGTGAGTACTCTTAACTTCACACCAAAGAGTTTTTTTTATTCTGACTGTTTTTATTGATTCATTAATTCATTTACCCAAGTTTCCATTTGGTTTGATTTCTTTTCTAAATGGCATATCAACCTTCATGGGTTATTTAATGCCAAAGCCATTCTTGTCAAAAAATAGTGGTGGTACTATTTAATCCTTAGCTTTAAGAGTGTTCATACTCTTCCCAAGGATATTAGTCCATGAGTAAATGTAATGGTGTGACTGGAGTTTGAACCTCACATTAATCACTATGCCACAAGGACTTCCTCAGTTTCCATTTGAAAAATCCTTCAGTCCCAAACACATGACAAGCTCCCTCTAGTAACTTAGCATGCTTGGTGACAGCTGCCAGTATCTTGAGCAGACCCTGATTACAGATCTGATATTTAAAGGTTTATAAACTTAAAATAAATCAATTAGTGCTTTATAAACAAGGTTATAAACAGTTTAAGATTTACATGACTGAATCAAAGAAATAATTGTAGATGGGTTTCAAGTAAACAACTGGCAAAATTGATCATTCAACAACTACTTTTTCTCACAGTTATTGAAATAAAATCATTAAGATATTTATAATTACATAAAACTGATTAAATACAAATAGAAAAATCCTTCTCCCATCACTTTGTTTAAGACAAGGAGATAATTTCATCTCTGCTTTTAAGTATTAAGATAAGCTATGACAAGCTCAAGATCATATTGGCTATTACCATAATTATTTGTGTATAACATGCACTCATGTATAACATGTATCCCTAAACTTTGGACTAAAAAATTCTAGAAAAAAATTCTTGTGTATAATATGAATAGAATCTGTAGCTGCTAAATCTAACCGAAATTCAACATTTATTCAACTTATTCTCACTTTGTACAAACTAAAAATATAAATTTATATAGTTTTCATTATGTCTTAAAACAAAATTTACAAAATATTTACAGCAAACATATGGACATGTTCACACATAGATGCAACAAGCTTACAGTGAAAATAAGCTTATATTAGGAAAAAAACAAATTATAAACCAACACACATGCCAGTGAATATTTCTCTGCAACAGCATAAAACAAATTAGTTACAGCTATAGATATAACTTACTTTTGATCATACCATCTAGAATATGGTGAAGCATTTGATCATACCATCTAGAATATGGTGAAGCATTTGATCATACCATCTAGAATATGGTGAAGCATTTGATCATACCATCTAGAATATGGTGAAGCATTTGATCATACCATCTAGAATATGGTGAAGCATTTGATCATACCATCTAGAATGTGGTGAAGCATATGGCCAGAAAAAAGTTAATTATATAGCTCTCATGTATAATACACAACACTAATTTTTTAGGTGAAAAATCTGGAAAAATAGTGCATCTTATACACAAATAATTGTGGTATCTTGTATGGTTACTCTACATTACTTGTTAGTATTCATCTATTTTAGATGATAACCAAAATGAATTTTAACAACATAATAACTATTTACATGCATATATTGATGAATTCTTGGACTGCTGAAAATTGGATTTCTCCAAAAAGGAACTAACACTACATGTTGAAAATGATAAAAAAATGAAATTTACCTTAACAACAATTCCTGTTGGTTTATGTTTTAGAACACAACAGTTTGCTGTTTTATTCACAGACTGTCCACCAGGTCCACTGCCTCTAACAAATGTCTCTTCCAGTTCATGGTCATGTATCTCAGGAAACTGATAGCTTTTTCGAGAGATTGCCGCTACAGAAACCTGAATGTTTGTTCCCACAGAACACAACCTTGAGGTGACTAACTTAGAACCTAGAGCTGCCCAAGAGCAGAAGTGAGAGGACACATTCCCTAAGTTGGGAATTGAGTAAAACATTTGTCTTCTTTTGAACGAAAATCCTGCCAAATTACAGAAGACGCATTTCATGGATGTCTGAATTAAATTCATACGGAAAGAATAAACTTACCAAAACTGTTTTATATCTGAAAAACAAAAAAAATAATCACCTAAAATAATTATATGGTTTCATTTGTATAATATCATTCAACTTTTTTGGCACAAAATTAAGTTGCTCAATGTTTTCAAAGGTCATTACAAGATATTCTTTTCAAATATAAAAATTCAACCTGATTTATAAATATGCAGTTGATTTCAGGATGAAAAAAAAAATTCTTCTTTTTGACTTATAAGTACCACGTTGAGTCAAAAGTTTTGCAATATTTTAGTAACATGAGGTACAATTTAGTAGCTCAGGATGCTTTTGTCAAGGTTGTGAAGGTGACAAACTACACTGGACTCACCAAATGTGCTTCTATGGCTTGAAGTATGGCTATGGAATCGACAGTTTTAGGCCTAACTGACCTTACCTGATTGTTGAAGTTCTTATAAACCAAAGAAAATTTCTTGAACTATCTGGTTATTGTATTGTAATCAAATGAGACTTCATCTTTCTCACAACAAATGTTTTTGGTAACTTCTGTAGCATTATGGCCCTGTTTGAAAATATAAAACATAAGTTCCTGAATTCAACCAAGATACATGTTCTTCTGTGTGGCTTTCAAATCACACAGTGTGAAGCAATGTACAACTTGTCAACACACTACCAGCTACATCATGTACCTTCTGCAGTTTAAATTGCTTTGGTCACATGATACATGTGCCAAAATATTGCAAAAATTTGACTCACCCAAGTATTAGACATTTTTCAGACAATTCTTATGTGAATTTCTGAGATGAGAAATTATTATTATTACACACTAATGTTCTTTGATTACTGTTTTGTTGCCCTGTCAGTGGGACTTAGAATATGCTGACAATATCCCCAGCAGAGGGGTAAGATGCCTCCTCCCCGCCAAAAAAAGGAAGTGTCCTGGCTATGACACTAAACTGCATCTGATGGTAATGATCCAGTTCTGGAGCTCTAGGGGTGTAGTAGCACTTCATTGCCATAACTTCCAGGTCCACTCTGACCAAGTATGGTAGTACCTGTTAGAGTCTTATCTATGGGTCAAATAGATCCGTTTACAAATTACTTATATTTTATAGGACTGTGTGCAAAAAAAAGATCTCAAAAAGAACAACTACATAAAAAATGTCAATATGAAATTACAATGAATGTAATTACCTAACCTGTAGGCATAAAATAACCCTAGACAAGTTGACATGTCACAACATTTCAGTCAATGTACTCACCAGCCTTCTTTAGACGTTTGTTGAAGTAAGTAACTTGGGAATTTTTAATTAAGTACATGAAACAAAAATTCCATGGATTGAATAAAGGAATCAGTTGAAAATTTCTAGAAAGCCAAAGAGTAAAATATCCAAAACATCTTTACAATAATAACCAAGATAATCAATTGATTTTAACAGCAGGTTATTTTATGCCTAAGGTTATGGAATTGCATTCATTGTATTTTCATATTTACCTTTTTTTGTGTAGTTGTTTCTTAAAGGTTTTTTTTTCATACATTCCTATTAAATATGAATGATTTTTTAACAGATCTATTTGATCCATAGATGGGATCCTAACAGATACTATCACTCCTGGTCAGAGAGGACCTGGGAATAATGGCAGAGAAAGAGTATTCCACACTGTCCACATCACCAGGTGTAGTTTAGTAATATACACAGGACACCCCTATTTTTATTTTGGTGGGAATGAGAGGGCTCCTACTCTTCTGCAGTTAATGCAGCCAGCATATTCTTAGCCCCACCAAGAGGGTTAGAATCATTTTGAACTACAAAACATTCAGCAATATGTTGTACAAGAGACCCAAATTCATCCTATGATTATCTAAATTTTAAAAATGACTGATAAATTATAAACAAAATTTTGTCTTACTGCTCACATTATTCCACCACAAATCAATTTTGTTTATATGATTTTCTTTTTTCTAATGTTTATTGAAATTAAACTTATAATTGACCTAATCTCAATTAGCTCAATGAATTAAATTTTCATCCATAACTAAACTTCTTTATCAAAAGTGAATAACATCTACTAAATAAATAAATAATAGTAAATTTGTGATTAAACAAAAGAAAAAAAAATGGTCAAAATCTCAATTCCCCTAAAATCCACAATTGTTGACTTAATGTCAATGACTTCTCTCGAAGATTGTTTTATGTTTCATTATTGGGAGATACAGAAGACAGACAGATGATCAATTTGAGGTATGAACCATTAAGTATGGCATCTACAATCTTGACCAGAGCTGACATAGTTCACACTAATCCTCAGTATAGTTATAAGGGATCACCCACACCAAGAATTTACAAATCAAGAAAACAACTAATATCAAAAAGCACTTGTTCTCATTCTGAGTGGCAGGATCATATCGATGGAACAACCTCTCTCTCTCTCTCTACATGTATCATCACTTTAAAAAAGAATTAATTAAACTTCAAGCATAACTTAAAACAAGAAAAAGTTATAATTTAATTGAAAATACTGATCTTTACAATGTCAAAAATATTTTTCAATAGAAGCTGACAAGAAAAAAAAAAAAAAAGGAGGGGTAGGCCAACTGACACTGAAAAAGAAATTTCAGCACAGAAGGGTTAAATTGCAAACATGAAAAACTTATAAAGTTTACAATTAAATTAATAATTTCACAAACAAGCTCTACACAGCTATTTATATTGGAAAAACCCAGTCACTATATCTTTTTCTCAGCCGATGTAATTATTGTACTGGACTTACCTATAAGATAAATAAGCTATATCTTAGAACCACACACCCTTAGGGGCCTGATTTTTAAAAAAATATTTTTCATTTTATCATTAGTTTTTATTCTTTAACACTAATTTATCAACAAAAAAAAAATGTCTTTATCATTAATATAAGAAATAATTTTTTTTTCCAAAATGTTTTAAGAGAAGTACCTAAAATTTCATATCGTTCATAGGCCTCAGAAGATGAAAATCTGGTTTGAACTATTGTTTCTTAACAAAATCACCAATGTTTCGAGCATTGAAAGTTTGTTTTAATTTCTTGTAATTTTACGAAGTTGCCTACAAACACAATGACATTCTGTCACGTAAGTGGGAACGATGGGTGACCACTCAGGATCGTAAACAATCTGAAGTACACGACTTAGATTAGTCGGCAAAGTTTAGTAAATTAATTAGGAACACAGGGCAACGCTTGGAGTAATAATTATGGACCGGCAATCAAAGTTCAAATCCTGGACGAAGTTGCTTGCACTAAAGCATTATGAATCTATCGCGTCTACCCCTCGCTATGGGGACATAGTAGTGTGAATTAGGTTCTTTAATAACCAGTCTAGAAAGGAAACTGAATTCTAACCAGCAGTACTCCTTTAAAAAAAATTGACCTTGTGTTGCATCCTGACCGTGAGAAAGGGATGGGATAAATGAAAATAAATAAATAATACACTGAATACGGCGCAAGAAGAAAAAAAAAAACATAGATGTTCACTGAAAATATGTTTAACATTCTCAACAGTTGATGGCAAAAGAATTTTTTTTAAATTATGATAAAATAAAAAAAAATAGACTCAATCTCTAAACATTAAACAAGGGGAACAAACTTAAATTCATTCAATTATACAACAGCCAAAACTAAAAAAAATTATCTATTCATTTAAATGAAAATTTGAACAAGAAGCTTAAAGACATGAACTTCTAAGGAGTCAAGGACAAACCTACATTCGAACCCGAACTGAAAAGTTCAAAATACATTTTATACCTAATATCAACAGCATCAGTTATTTTTATGGATTTTATTTTTTCGGAGACTAAAAATAAACCAGCTTCACATGCAATAAACATTTACTAAGACAAAAATAATATTTCCAATGAACAATAAAAATATTTTTAGGAATTGAATCTATCAATCTCTTATTTTGTCAATCTGTCCTGGTCTGGATAAAAACAATCCTGACACATTGAAAATTCGAAATAAATAATGTGCACTTACGTAAAATGTTTTTGATTTTTTTTCCTTTGAGACCCTTTAAAAATAAATCGGATATTTATAAAGTATTTTCTGATCTTTTGTTTAATATTAAAAAACAATAAAAAATAGCATGAATTATTTTTTCTCTTCCACAACTTTTTTACGCGAATATTTTTTCGTAAACTTTGTCCTCTGTCTATCACTAGTGTTTTCTCTTAATATTTTAAAGTTTTCATTTAACAATTCCTGAGAAAAGAAGAGACAATAAAGATGTGGGCTTTCCTTTTTGCTTTTTCACCATTTTAACTTCTGTTATTGAAGTTCTAGGTTAATTATATAACAAGACAACTACACACACACACATTCAAATGTCAAAGGTCGTCGTAGCGAAGGGGAATTCAGACTTTTTTATTCAAAACATTTATACAAACCAAATGAACCATTGATGGTCTAGATTAGTGTCCTTATTGAGTGTCTACCTAAATTGAAATTCATGTAAAATATGACGAAAGAGCTAAATATATTTTATTACAAAATGTAAAAATTAAAACCCCGCAGCTGTAAAAAGTCGAAATTAATATAATTTTCTTTTTTCTTTCTGCCTTTACTTTTGATGAGATCTGACGGGAATTTAAAAAAAAAAAAATTCTATAATTGAGTATTTCGTTCATTAATTTAATTATCAATTTATCATTTTATTTATTTCTTCATTTATCGAAAAAAAATTTTAAATAGATCGAAGCATGATCTATTTGGATCTGAAAGAAGTATATTGAATTGATAATAATACATCGTATTTATTAAGATTTAAGAAATAAAAAAAAAATTAAAAATCAGTACTTTTCGTTCTCGTAGAAAACAAAAAGAAACCAGAAAAAATATATAAAATACAGGTTAATTAATCTGAAATTGTAATCAAGATCACTAATAACAAAAAGCAAGCGATATATTTTCCTTTAAATTCAATATTTTCACTAGGAAGTAAATTTATTCAGTAAAAAAAAAAAAAAAAAAAAAAGTTATCTTTTTGCAGCCTTCAAAATTTAAGGGATTAGGCAATCAATGGTAAAACAAAACAAAAATTGCATAATTTACAAAATAAAAAAGAAATGTTTCTGTTAAGTAATTCTGAACTTAAAGTGTAATTACCTACCTTTTTTTTTTATCTTATCTGTTTTTAACTTACAGCATGTTTAAATGCCGTAAACTAAAGTAACAAGTATAAAGCAAATATTAAAAATGCCACCATAGAATCTTGAAAATATTTTCAATATTCAATTCAGGTCAGTTGAAAAAGAAAGGCATATATTAGTGTAAAGAAACTTGACAGATGACTTACAGTACATATAAAGTTTAATGTTTCGCTACTGTGCGCTACGGAAGACCAATCCAACATAAATTATTTCCAAACAAAAACGTATTTTACGCAAATCAAAATTTACTGTTGAATCAACTTTGAGAGAAAAAAAAAACACTACAAATTAAAGGATAAAAATGTTGGAAATTTTTTACCTTGGAATCGATTTTTTTCGTAGGGAGTGGCTTCGCAACTTACACTAAAGTTTGAAAAGGAAATACCAAAAGACGTAAAATAAAAGTTTATAATTCATTTGTTTTTTTTTTATTGGTGATTTTGATCAATCAGTATTGTGCAGAATAATATAAATTATTTTTTAAGAAATTTTCTTAAATCTAAGGCCTGATCTTTCTTTTTTTTTTTTTTTTTTATCAGGATATACATTCAAAGTTTTGGTCAAATGGTTTCCTTGTATTTAATATTGTATTGAAGACTAAAACTAAAAAATATCGAAATGTTCAGTGTCGCTCTTAATTGTAAGACTGTCAAGATAGAAAAAAATTAACGTTTTAAATATAAACACAATAATCTCAATGAAATATTAAACGTGAAGCATATCAGAAGTTATTTCTATTTGTTCATATGGAAGACTCAAAATATAAACTCAAATTTTTTACATATACTACGCTCCTCACATCCTGTAATTTAAAATCCTCCTGAAAAGAGTGAGGTTTAACCTCCTTCCCCCTTTTTTTTTTTCGATGAAAACGTTGTTTTTAGTGTTTATTTAAATTCAAAAACGACTGAAAAAGAATCTATTCAATATTTTCTACTACAGGTCTTTTTATAACTTAGCTTATATTCCAGAAAGAAATTTAGATAAAAACAATAAAATTGTTTAATTTCTTTTATATATATATTCATTATTCATCATCAGATTATTAAGACAATTGATAATAGGCTCGAATATTCTAAATTAAAAAAAGTTACCTGTAATGTCCTGGTCCTAAATAAAAGCGTTGATAACTTCAATGGAAAAGCAAAACTGTTGATTGAAGAAAAAATTAATAAAATAATGATCAAAAGTAATAACAACTAAAGCTCTGAAACCTTAAAACAGGAATGAAAGTATTTCTCAAGCAAAGTTTTGCTTTATTAAGCAAAATTCGTGGAATTATTTTTAGTTTCTGTTCATCCTCACCGACAAGTGGGAAAACCCAACAATTTTCTTACTTCACGACTGAATCAAAAATTTCCTTTTTTATTATTTCTATGATTGGTTTTTTTACGTACGCCCTCCTACACTTGCTTACACAATCGACAACTAGTACAAGTAGAATGAAAACTTCGCGTCGTTTTTACATTTATTTATTTAGCTATGCATTCTGCGGTGCTTCGGATACTGTAATGATGAGCAAGCTAGAGGATTGGATTTAAATTCGTTTATTTTAGAATTAGAAATTTGTAGATAAAAGAATAAGGCTCTATTCTTTCACTAGATAAGAGTCAGGAGGTGAGTGAATGTAAGTTGTTCTTGACTGGCTGGCTTGTTTGCGTGGGGCACGGTATATAACGTGGGTTGGTAGGCTATGAACGATCTTGGTCTTGTGGAAATGCCGGGGACTTGATTGTGTGGTGTGTTGATTATGATGTGGCTTGGTAGGGCGTCCGTGGTCTTTGATCTAGTCGGAAATGTGACGCGTGATGATTCTCTCTGATAGCAATCGACGGTATTTGACGTGCGCCCCACGTACACGAGAGTA
Organism: Sepioteuthis lessoniana; assembly: GCA_963585895.1. Lineage (NCBI taxonomy): Eukaryota > Metazoa > Mollusca > Cephalopoda > Myopsida > Loliginidae > Sepioteuthis > Sepioteuthis lessoniana. The sequence goes on from OY757932.1 coordinate 33,353,273, forward strand.
TGGCACAAGGCCTTTTTAATGTGAGTATAACGCGCAGGACCGTAGCCGAGACACGATCGGCGGCTCCAAAAGTGCCTCGGGTTCTGTTGGCATTTCCCTAAAAAGAGGAGCCTCAGGCGCCAGGCGATAAATCTAGCTCCTCCGAGGAAGGTTAGGGCATAGGGGAGGGAACGGCCCTCTGAGGCCCGAGGAGCAAATCAGTGTCGATTGCGGGACGTGAATGCTGGGCTTCCCCGGCACTAACGTCAAGCGGCTTCAACCGAGTAGCCGCCGCTAGAGACAAGACACACCCGACCAGATCCGCGTCATCGAGACACGGTAGGCTGAAGTGTGCAGTCCCAAGTGTCGACTGATTTTATAAACTTTTTTGACCGTTTTATACCCATGCTTGGCTCGAATCGGCTTCGAAAATCTTTGGGATGAAAGTTCATGATTGGTTGAAAAAAAGACTTTTTTTAATGGCGAATTTACTTTTACATTTTAACCAGATGGATGCGAGGAGCCTACCTGCGCAGCGACGTGTTTTATTCATTTTGTTACAAGCCATCGTTCAGACAACATCCGCTTAATGTTACCTTTTTTTCTAGTGAAACCTATGTTCTTGGTGTTTTTATTTATTTATTTATTTATTTTGCTAATGAGTGGGTTTTAAACGCATTTGTAAATCAGAAGAGTTTCCTGTTATATTATCACAACGGAAGATTTGTTGTTACTTATTAGTTTTGTTTCATAGGTTCGTGGATCGTTGTTGAATTTGGGTTAAGCAAATCTGACTCAATTTGTTTTCTTCTTATCCCATTTAACTTGTTAGCGTTTTCATTGTCCGTGGAGGCTGCGAAAGAATTATGGAAAGAAGGAAGAAAAGAAACGAAGATACCCTTTTAAATTTCCACTTTATTTTAAGGTTTAAAACGCCTATTCTGTGGCGAGCAAGTGTTTTCCTGAATTAATAGACGAAGTTGAGTTTCCCGAACAAGGCGTTAACATATATTAGTCATTTTCGGAGGGTGATGAGTTTAAAGTCTGTGGTTATGTCTAATAGGTGTTTTTGTAAAGTATGTTAGCGAAAACGGCTGCTAACAGGAGTGTTATTTTTTGGTAAGTTGTGAGTTTGAAGGTTTGTCCAGTTGTCTAAAAAATATGTTCAGTAAAGGCTGGTAGGAGAGTGAGCCAGCGAGCCGCTAAGCAGACACTTGGTCTTCCCCACCAGCAGCAATTAGAATTAATTCTTTCCAGTTCAGGTAGTCACTACTGAATGAGGCAGAGTTTATTTTTAGCGCTGGTAAGTCTGTCTTTATGGTATGCGCCGCTCCGACTTCCAGTCAGAGGTTTTTGGGAATTGCTACACTTTTTAATTTATTTTATTTGATTTTTTTCTTTTTCTTTTTTATTAATTTCCAAAATATAACAGTCTCATTGAGTTCATTCATTTATACGGCCTTGTGCCATATCTAAGCAAAACGCTTTGTAAATTACTTGCAGAATTTTAGCCTCGCAATAACACTTTATTAATCAATAAAAACATACTGAAAAATGTTCACAAGGTCCAAACAAATTAACGAATTCCCAGAAAATGTGTGTGTGTGTGTGTGTGTGTGTGTGTGTGTGTGTGTGTGTGTGTGTGTGTGTGTGTTGTCCACACCTCAATTGGCTGCCACCACGGCCACTTTTGGTCTTGGGAGTGGGAGTTGGGTTCAACCAAAGGCCTCGTATTCGTACCGGGTGGCAACCATGAGAAGCTTAAATCCACTTTGCACTAGACCTGAAGGTTTACTGAATCTATAACCAGTAAGGTCACCTGGCTTCACCTGGAGACTTAACAATGACTAGTATAGTTCACATTGCACTTAGTGAACCAGCAGCGCACGAGCCTCGGCTCGTATGCGACCTTCCCCTCCTTAATCCCCACAATAAAATGACCTTGTGTCAAAACCTTCCAACTGGGAGGCACGGATGAACCAACTAAATGCCACAAAGAAGAGTAATATGGATGGAGGAAGAATTTTTTCTCAAGTAATAATTAATGTTGAAGAGTTTGTATCCTCTAGTATGACGAAAGTGATTAGCCAGGTGGGTATGTGTTTGTAATGATTTTAAATAATATAGCCAATCAAAAAGAGAAAAAACTTTTTCTAAAAAGGTCCTGTAAGTAAAAAAAAATTCTAAAAATAGACCTAAGTCACACTAACCGGCAACAGACCCTGATTCCAATATTTCACAGTTAACAGATATACCACCTAACTCCTTAGGGATAGGAATTAACCAATAGAATTTGAAATAAACAAAATTTAACTTCAACAACAATTTAGATTTCTCAGGATGTATAAAAGAGAACCGATACTTTGAAGAGAGTGATAAGAAAGTGAAAGAAAAGCACAGTCAGAAGAAAAGAACTTATCTGACTAATAGACCCCAACGTATTCAAAAGCATAAAAAACCAGCTCCACTAAAAGAAAGACACAATATTCGAAAGAGTAATTTCCTTTTCTTCACCCATACCCTCAAAGAACTATTACGGAAGTTTGCTTCTGACACCAGAATAACTGCAAACTAAGGACTCTCTCTCTCTCTCTCTCTCTCTCTCTCTCTCTCTCTCTCTCTCTCCACCATAACACATATAATTCTTGTTTGTAGAAATTCTTTTGTCCATTTCATTCCCAAGGCCAACTTCACACAAGCAATATACTAATCGTCAGTCTGAAGAAGTTGGACGATCAAGGGTGTGTGACTTTTGAGAAAGTGATCAGTCAAGATGGTGGTTGTAGTAGAAATTTTTTTGGTTCCCTACAAGGCCAGAATATGACACTAGGTTTATTTTATTTGGTGTGCCACGCTGGAAACTAACCTCCACGTACAGTGGTGGTCTTAAAAATTGTTTGGATTCCGATGGAATTCTTCTTCAAGGGTGCCTCACCTGTTGGTCAATAGACTTACCAGTAATGATATCAGCTTGGTTCCAGGGTGGGGCTTTCCGAACAGGTTGCACCTACCCCTTGTCTACAAAGGGTGAGGGTTGGGTTTATTGCCCTGTGCTTGAGGCAGAAGCAAGCATTTTCTTTGCAACCGCCGCATGAAACTCAATTCCTTCGTGGCTTGCATAATAAAACGACATTGAGTCTATTCTAACTCGGTTAGAAGCTAAAAATGCACCTAACGACGAAGTATAGGTGCTTCTTGGGGGTGGGAGGATATGCCCTTTAGAACCAAGTTGATAATTCTACCTTACTCAAATGTTACAAAACTACCGTAAAAAATCTGCATTGACATTTTAGAATTTACAGCTGCTAAATTTAACCAAAATTTAGAATTAGTTAAACTTTTATCAGTTTGTACTGGTTAAAAATGGGGCTTTTATGGGGTCCCAGAGGCAAGCTGTGTTACCGTTTGCTATCTGACTTCATTCTGAGGTTACTCCACTCCTACCCCACTTTTGTTTTGTTGGCTTAACCTCATGGATAAGAAGGCTGTAAAAGAATTATATGAAAGAAGAAGATAGTAACAGATAGGAGACGAAGATATCTTTTATATTTTTCCTTTATTGCTGGGTTCAACAACCATTCAGTGGGTGAGGAAATTCTTCCTGAATACAAATGAAATGGTTGAATCTCCCAGTCAAGGTGTTAAAAATGCGCCAGTAGTTTCTTGGGTATATATATATGTATATGTCTTTATTCGGTATTTAAAACTTTAACAACGTGTTCGGTATGTAAATCTTTAGTGACGCGTTAGTCACTCTTGGGAGTTTGTCCAAATCCGGTGTTTTAGTCATAGGTTGGTGGTGAAAGAGACGACTACTACCAGTGGAAGGGTTGGCCAATGCCTCGTCTAAAGACGGACGCATTGGCGTCCTCCACCAGTTAGCAAGGTGTTGGCACTCCGCTGGTCGCGGCTGAAAAGAGAGTGAAATTCCTCCCCTTGTCGGGACGGTCATCTCTCCCTGTGCATGCGTCGCCTTCCCTCCTGCCAGAGGCCTCCGAGAGTCTCTGCACATTTTAATAACTATTTTAATTCAATTTAAATTTGTTTTTATTTATTTATTTATTCCCTACACTTTATATAGTCTACATTATGTTTTAAAGCACAAAATTTCAGCAGTCATACGGACATGTTCACACAAAAATGCAACAAGCTTTCAGTGACAATAAGCGAACATTAGCAGAAACAAAATTATAAACAAACACACATTTCATTGGATATTTCTCTGTAACGGCGTAAAATTTAATAGTTTGGACTATCGATATGACTTACTTTCGGTCACCCAACCTCGAATATAGTGAGGTATGTGGCCAGAAAAAAGTTAATTCTATAGTTCTTATGTATAATATGCACCCGCTAGCATTGGGAGGGGGGAACAATCGGGGAAAATAAAACGTATTATTCACAAATTATGATAAGTTCAGTTAAAGAATCATTCAGACAATCAAACTCCCTATTTTTATTTTTCCTAAATTTCAGGTTGTATAATCTTCAGTCTTCCTTGTAATATGGCACCTGTGTAAAAAAGGAACATTTGGTTTGAATTTCCTCCAAGCTGTAGCAGTGTCAGTACTATTCTATGGTTGCACCACTTGGACTTTAACGAAACGCCAGGAAAAAAGACTTGATGGGAAATACATAATAACACTGCAATTGAACAAATCCTGGAAGCAGCATCCCACAGAACAATAGTTGTACGTCCACTTAACTACTATGTTACAAAGATGAACAAAACTTGCTGGGCACTGCTGGTGAAGTGAGGAAGAACTCATATGAAATGTTCTCTTATGAACTCCTACACATGGACACACTAGTGCTGGCCGATCAGCAAAACCTTACATTCAACAGCTCTCTGTAGATACAGGGTACCGTCTAGAGGACTTACCAGGATCGACAGCTGATAGGGACGTATAGAGAGAGAGAGAGAGGGAGGGAGAGAGTCAAGGTTATCTGAGCTGACAGTTCGCCTTGAATATGATGATAATGATGGAGGAGTAGACAGTCTTATTCTCGTTCTTTTCTTTAGTTAGCCTGAGCAAAAAAAAAAAAAAATGATCAACAAAATTGTTAACAGCAATACTTATAAATTGCTGTTTATAGCTCTATATGCAACATATCCTATTTCTCTTTTTTTAATTCTTTGCTGTTGCTGGAGTTCATTTATTTGAACAATGTCTTTAAATGTTAATGACCCTATTCAAAACTATAGATAGTCAATTTTGTGACATATTTATTTGTCCTTGTTTCAGATGAAATTTTTGTGAGGTAAATTTGCTAAAATCTTTTGGGTGAATGTTGTTAGCATGATTAATACGGAGGGACCAATTTCATAACAAAATTACCTATCATTGTTCTTTGTATGACACCAAAGTTATTATTAGCGTTTTCACAACTATTTGTCAACAACAGAAATTTATTTTTGTGAAAGGAAACAACATATTTAGAGAATGATTCACACGGACATCCTGATCTTTCAAACACCTCCATTATTATTGGTTCTTTGAAATATATATATATATATATATATATATATATATATATATATATATATATATAGTTTCCTATATTTATGAACAATGAGTGCACAATATCAGTGATAGAGCACATATATATAAGTTAGGAGAGTGTGGACATAGAGTCAACGGCTATTGGTGACTGTCGCAGAACCGGTATATGAATGCGTCGATCCCGCGATTAGTCATAAGTTGTTGTGATTGACAGAGGACTGGGCAAATGACAGAGACAAGTGGTTAAGTTAAAATTTCTGGTTTTATTGTAGTCTCTGTTAGGTGTAGAAAGTCAGTGTTGTAAAAAGTCTTAGACTCAGCTGTCTATTAGTTTGTGGTGACAGCGTGTCTAGAAGGTGAGGATGGTCTCTGTGTTTGGTGCAGATTGTATATGTAGCTGTATGGTCAGGTTGTAGTTGTTGCTGGAGACGGTCAATGATGTGGATGCACTGGTTGCAGAGGCTGGATGATCGATATCCCGGTTTGTTCAATCCTCGGTTAACCAGATATGTGTCGATGTGGTCTCAAGTGTTGGTGCTAGCCTGAGAAGTGCTCTCGCTCGTGAACTAGGTGATGCAGATGCTGTTACTTGGTTTCGTAGGAACGGCTGCTGGGTTAAGCTGGAGCTAGTCTACAGTTGGTACTGGTTGCTGCGTCGTCATCTCATGATATCTACCTGGAAGGTGTAGAGAGGAGACCAAAAGTGATCTCGAAAGACTTTCTGAAGTTAGCTCTGGGAAGAGCTGTTGAATGGAAGACTTTCTGAGGTTAGCACTGAGAAGAGCAGTTTGAATGAGAAGAGCAGTAGTTTTTTGGCTTTGCTAGGTCTGCGGCTGTGATTGGTTGGATTTTACGTCTTCTGCTCCGACTGGTAGGGAGATCATAGACCCCACGTTTGACTGTTTGGTTTGGTTTGGTGGTGAGGACGCAGAACCCATGCTGCTACGAGAGGGAACAGATACCTTTCCTCCGGGCTCGGTATATTTGTCTCTACCTTCCACCAGACAGAACTTGACACAAGGTCAATGACCCGAAGGTCGAGGTATAGTGGGGGGTTAAGGGAGGGAAAGGTCAGGCACGAACCGAGACTCGAACCCTGCTGGGCTATACTGGTCATCGGCTCACTTAGTGCAATGTGAGACTGATGAACCAAGCTAGACATGGACTCAAACGTGAGTCCAGGCACGGATGCCTGATTATAGCTTAAACTGGACCAAGGAATTCAGAGTTATACAATGCTTATCAATGACATCTTCTCCAATCCGAAGGTGGTCCAGCCGAAACCAGGAGCTATTCAGCGTCGAATCTGTTCTGGAAATCGCGGTTGAGGTACAGATATCTTCTTCGGGCTCGGGCAAGCGCGACTGCCGACCTAGTTTTTGGTTACTGCCTGGTGTGTTTATATAGCCTCCTGCCGCTGCTACACTGCTGGGCCGAGTGAAGCATTTCAATGCGCTAGAAGTCCCTTTATTAAATATAAGTAATAATCAAATACTTCATTATACTTTGAAGTGGAACTTTTGAATTTGATGTATTTTATCCAGTGTTTATAAATTTATTTCCGAAAAGCCAGCAGAATAAATCCCTTTCGAAAAATAGTTCGTGTGTTAGTAACAGATGTTCTCTCATAACGTATATACAACATTTTATTGTCTGATGTCATGAGTGACTCAGCGTTTTCTCTAAACCGGGGATTTTAGGTTGAGTAGCCAGGGGCAGCTACGACAATTGTCAGTTTTTCGCCAATGTGATCATGAGACTAAGTCTTGAGAAGAGTAATGTGACACGATGTTGGGCATTCATGGTGTGGGTGTGGGTGAGTGCCAGTCAGAGGATCCTTTTGTTTTGGCGTGAAACCCACACAAAGGGCTTGCGTGCGGGATCTCCCACGAGACCAGAAGAAGACGAGGGAAGGAAGGTCTCAGAGCAGAACAGAAGAATCAAGAGAAGGAAGCAGAACAGAGAAGTGAAGAGAACAGTGCAGTCGGCAAAAGAGAGCAGGAGCTAGAGCCTGTGGACTCAATGGCCGGGTTGACCAACGTAAGAGGATGAGTCAGCATTCTTGGTGACTTTGTGGAAATTTCGCTCGAATACACGCTCGCGCTAGCCCACAGATGCACAGAATGCTCGGAAAGTGTCACAAACTTCCCCCTTCTTGTGCTTGGAGCTAACCCAAGTCAATGTTTGCTTGTTCTCTTTTCTTCCACCCTCTCGGTTGTGTATGTTGTGTTTTGTGTGTCCGTAAAGAAATGTGAAATACCTCTGGCCGGAGATGAGAAAAACCACTAGACGATCGATGGCCATGAGTGGTCTAAGAGGTTGAGATAGTGGGGTCGGCCAGCGGTGTATTGTCACAGTAAATCAGTTGAGATTATAGTTGTCTAACAAAGCTCTCCTATATCTCGTTCTGATTTACTGTATGTATGCATAAGTGTGATCTAATGTATGATAAAATCCCTAAAAAACGTATGGGCATCTGTCTTGTGTTAGCCTTATCGGGATTGATTTTATTTTGTTTTAAGCTCGTTTTAAAGATACACCGTTCGCCCTATATTGATTCATGTTTCCCAGAAGGAAATAGAGACGATGGATCCTGAGTATTTTGACAAGGGTGACATAGTGTAGGCGGTGGGTCTATGCAAGATAAATGTTTTCGTCATGGTATAAGGCGACGAACGTTTGCAAGGTGGATCCAGTCAGTTTTGACCCTTTCATCTTTCACCTGAATTACCATGTCGTTTGTTTTGATGACTTCAAAGGTTCCAACCTAAGGCTTGTGGGTTGAATAGGCAATGGCTGATTGAAAACGATGAAGGAATACCGTATTGCAGACACGTATCGGGTCTTTATATATAAGTTCATTAACCTGGCTTCCATTTTGTGATCCGTTTCGTGTTGTCTAAAGCGAGATGTTGGAAGACTTATCTCAGTAGAGTGTGTTATTGACAAACGTGAAGGTTGCAAGAGACAATTGACGAGAGGAGTGAATTTGTTTATTTTAAAATAAATAGAAGTGTGTAGATTAGAAAATATATAGGCTCTCATAGGAGGTGAGTAGGTGTAAGTTGTTCGTAGCTAACTGACTTGGTTGCATGGGGCACAGTATATGACGTGGGTTGGTAGGCTACGAACGATTTTGGTCTTGTGGGGGAAATGCTTGATTGTGTGGTGTGCTGATTGTGATGTGGGTTAATAGGGCGTCAGCGGTCTTTGATCTTGTCCGAAATATGACACATGACGATTCTCTCTGCTTGCAGTCCCAGGTGTCGACTGATTGAGAACTTTTGTTGACCGTTTTATAGCCATGTTTGGGATCGAATTGGCTTCGAAAAACTTTGGGGAAAAGAAAAGGATTTTTTAAATCCTGAATTCATTTTTACATTTCAACGGGATAGATGAGAGGAGCCTACCTGTGCAGTTACGTGTTTTATTCATTTTGTTATAAGCCATCGTTCAAACAACATCCAGTTAATGTTACCTTTTTCAACTGAAACGTATACTTGTGGTGTTTTTATTTGTTTATTTATTCATTTTGCTGGTGAGTGGGTTTGAATGTATTTGTGAACCAGGAGAGATTTCTGTACATAAAAAGTGTTTACTTGCATGCCATAAACTGCGAGGTCGTTGTTTGTGGTTTCGTTACGAGGTAATTTTGCTAATTCAATATTGAGATGTCGACCAATAATTATGTAATGGAGAAAAACCATTGATGCATTGTTGATGGTGGTTTTCAAAGAAGGAACAACGGATTCCAAGATATTGGTCCATTCACATCACATCTTCTGTCCTCACACAGTATTTTATTAAGCTTTTTGCTTAGATGTGGCACAAAGCCGTATAAATGGGGCACCCAATGAGACTCAAACTCATTCGTGTAGGTTTGCTAGTCTAGCTTGTGGCTGCCGTCAGCAGCTCTTAGTAAAAAATCAGCAGGTTCATTTTCGCCAACCCCACCCTTTGTGTAAGACCACTAGTGACCTGGCCACTCGCAGGGAACTACTCGCCAAACAAATAGTTCCCCTAGTTTTCTGATACTTTAAATATTTTAAAACGTTTATAGTAAATGAAAAAAATCGTCCTTATGGTAAGATAAAATTAAAACGAAAGTAGTTGGCTATGATTCTAGGGCGCAGGAATTTTGGCCCTTTCTCTCACGAGATTCAGGTAGAATCGTAAAACGTTCTTTCCGAACAGGATCTTCAAGGCGGTAGGTCGATCTGCATCCTCGCTCAATTACAAGCTACTGAGATAGATTCAGGTTATATCAGCGTATGGTTGCAGGGAAAGAACAAAAACACAGTTGCAAAAACAAAGAACACGAAAGCACGTAAAAATTTTAACAATTATATTGAAAACAAACAAGTAAAAAGTTCAAATAGTTCGGTTTGTATAAACGTGTTGATATGGATATGAAAGAAGAAAAATGTCCTATGCTTAATAGTGGTAGGATTCTTAGACTTGCGCGCAAGTGGTCAATCAGATGTTACGAGTGCAGAGAGGAGAGGGGTGTTTGGTGATTTACGGCTTAGTCGCTTCCTTCAAAGCGGAGAAGAGGAAAGTCAATGTGGATGATGCGAGGTTTTGAGTTTTGCCCCCCCCCCTCTCTCTCTCTCTCTTTCAGAGTTAGGGCTCTAGTCTGCGGTTTCGTCGAGAAATTTGTCTTTTATATCATTTTTTCTCTTTTGATCGGATCAAATTGGATTTTCTTTGTTTTTTACCACGAAGATCACGGATTGGCCGGAAAATTACTTTTAATTATTTTTATTTTTGACAAATTTCTTCGACACTTCGCAATGCGCTGATCCTAGGCGCAGAAGCCTCTTTTCCCATTTTGAAGAAAGTCTCAGTACCGATCACATCCGGTGAATGCCCTCGTGGTCGATAGTTGCAATCATTATTTTTGTGAGTACAATAAATTGGAAGAGATCCCTTTCGGTCATATAACATTCAGAATCGCCTTATCCCAATGGTGCTAACGAGTTTTCACAGTTGCACTTATATGTGAAATAAAATATTTTCAAACATATTTGGGCAGAATTGTCAGTTCTTTCACACACACTAAAAGTTTCGGGGCGATGACAATCACATACTTTGCTAACCATTACACCACTCGAGGCGCCCTCCTGTCCTCACTCAATATGTAAAGACCATTTTCCATTGTGCGATGTTGTTTAATATCACACGAGGTTTGTGACAGTGTCGTTTGTGAGGTCACTCTATTCACATTAATAAGCAAAAATTATATCCGAATGTCCTGTCCACAAATACAACACAAATTTATAAAAGAACAACGTGAAGAAATGTGAAGAAAACCAGATTGAAATAATTAGTTAAACATCTTTATACATATTAACATTTGTATTGTAGGGAATAAATAATTTAAAAATGTATATATATATATATATATATATAGGATTTACACTCCTGTATTTTAAAATGGCTGTGATGCCACTTGTTCCTGAAACAAAAATGGCAGACGTCAGTAAACTAATCAGTCTATTAGTCAGGAAAGTCAAGTGGTTAGTGCTCACAACTACTTCCGCAGTTTTGATTTTGTCCCGCGATTTTGGAGCCGACTGCGTGACAAGGATTGCCTATATATTATCTTGTCTTCCGAGCACTCACCCTCTCACATTGCGACTTACAGAGACAACTCACTCTCTACATTTTGACTCACAAAGACAACACACACTCTCTCTCTTACATTTGACTTCCAGCAGTCAACCCCACATGAAATATTTAATCCACATACATTTTGTAGTGGACAGGACACTTTCAATATCTAGTATTTTTCCATAATATCCGTGTTATTACATACATACACGCACACACGGAGGAATATTCAACAGACCCGTGTTAGTTAGTCACACACACGCACACACAGAGGAATATTCAACAGACTATATTAGAATATTTGTAATGTTTCTTTTTTTAATGTATTTTTTTATATATAAATTTAATTTTGTTTGTACTGCTTTGTTTTGAATGTTCTTTTGTACGCATCGTTTCACATCTTTACTTCAAATGCCTTTTCAAATATATTCCGCGACCTGCTCACTAACGTAAACAGATCGGATTACTTGCTCGCCCTTGAAAAATTACATCCGGGTACGGCCGGAAATAACGAAGCCCTTTTTACAACCTTGATCTGCCGTTACAGCTAAAATAAGGGATAAATCAAATTTAACAATATTTACAAAACACTTCTGCCAGAAATAACTCTATAAAAATGGAATTAATTGTCTTCGGTAGCCTTTATTAGGCTAAAGAAGGACTTTATTTCTACGCCCATTTTTTAGAGAAGAACTTTCTATTTACGCCCCCAGCAGAAGTGGTGTTTTTTTCCCTTCATATAAACAAGACTTCGGCGGCCAAAAATTCAGAGATCTCACGACGCTCTCAGGAGCCGCTCTCAGAGCGAGGCTCCGAAAGGCTGCATCCTACATCTAGTGGTTGCATTCGCCTTTCCTATCACATAGTTATGCACAGAAGGTCCTTTTAAGGACCATTAGAGGTATCTTTCTGCGGGTCGGAGCATCTCTGACGGTCTTTATCGACCAGTCGAAGTAGACGGCCCGGAGGCAAACACGAAGAGGACTCTAAGACCACCCGGTCTTAACCATTCGGTTGATTCCCCCTCGTCCGTTTGACAGTGCAGCGCTAAAGGCATGAGTTAGCCTTTAGCTACCGCTTCGCTGTCTGCGCAGCGCAAAGATAACGCCAATCTTAGCCGCGGCCTCCTGGCCTGTTCGCTCGACAATGAAGAGCTTTGGCACGGCAAAGCCTTAGCTATCCACCCGATATATCCGCACAGCTTTGGCGCGGCACAGCCATAGCTATCGTCTCCGAATCGTCCGCACACCTTTGGCGCGGCACAGCCATAGCTACCGTCCCGATAAGTCCACACAGCTTTGACACGGCAAAGCTACAGCTACCGTCTCCGATACGTCCGCATAGCTAGGGGCTCGACAAAGCCCTAGCTTCACCGATTCGCTCGCTCGACTTCGTATGTGCTAAGGCCAGGCAAACCTTAGCCACGGTTTCCCCGTCCGTTCACTTGGTCCGCAGTACTAAGTCACGGCTAGGTCTTAGTCGCCACGCTCCCTCGACTCTACACGACCAAGCTGCCAACACCAACTTCTAACCGCGACGATCGTCCAGCTCCACACATCTCCGACTCGATCGACATCAGCCACCAGCAACAATCGTCTAGCAACACTTCTACGACTCGACCAATATCAGCTACCCGCGACGATCGTCCAGCTGCACACATCTACGACTCGATCATACCAACTACTGACATCACCCATCTAGCTGAAATACTATTACCACGAACTTTATAAATACTATTACCACGAACTTTACACACGGACTTGTAAACACGACAATAAATTGTCATTTTTTGCTATATTTGTTACCTCGCCTTTGTTTCCTTCATTGTCTTTGGCTGTCATTACTCGCACGCTTTAACTTAAAACATGTGCGGGGTCGACGTGCTTATCGGCTCTGCAACATATAAACCAACAATAAATTGTGGGGGGAACTAAACACCAAAACCACAACATGTCAATTTCTCCCCACAGTATTTATGCTTTTAGTGGTTTGTAGTGTGGTCGTAACAGACCAAAAGTTCAATAGTTCATCAATGTTCTTGATAAGAAGTTAACATGTGTATGAATGAGCGAGTGTAAGTGAAAGCACATATAAGCGAAGTGTATGTATGACTACTGACTGAATGTGTGTGGGGGGGGGAGACATGTGATGCCTGACTGAGGCGCTTCCATAAAAAATAAACCGACAGAAAGATAAGTGAACTTACTTTTGGTACAATTATGAGGGATGTTTTTTGGTGTGTGGACTCCCAGTTGTCATAGTAATGAAATGGAATTTTGGTCAGTTCTAGAATGTTGATGTAGCTACCAGTGTGTCGTCATTAATATGGAGGAGTTTTGTCGAACTTTATCATGTCCTGTCCGCCAGCCGTGTGTTGCTATGTGTCGAGCTCGCACATGTCTGGCTGTGTGTTCCTGTCTGCGTTAGTTGTTGCCGGAAACGGGAATAAACAGATCCCCCAACAACGTGACCGGCTTTAAATGAAATATTTTATTTCTGGGCGAGAAATCGCTTCAATAGTATTTGTCGCTGCCTCCCACCAGACAGGACTTGACACAAGGTCAAAAGCCCGAAGGCCGATTAAAGTGGGGATAAAGAGGAGGGGAAGGTCGGGAACGAGTCGAGACGCGAACCCTGCTGGTCTATGCTGCTCATCCACCCACTAAGTGCAGTGTGGGTCTAATGTGGCAAGCAGTTTCACGAATCCAAATTTGGATCCGGGCACGTATACCAGGTTATAGCTTAAACTAGACAACAAGGTCTAGTGCTATACATAGGGGACAAAGGTTGCAGGTGGCCTAACTGAAGTTGGGGGCCTTTCGGCCTCGAATCTGCCATTGATTGATACCCCATCCGACACGAATGCCAGACGGCACAGCCAAAAGGCCGCTTCAAATCGCTTCAATAGTAAGTTCATTTGGAGTTCTGCTGAGCGAATGTGGACGAAAACAAAAGCGCGTGACTATTCTGCCCAATCAGTGCACAACATAGGTTGGTTGGTTTGGATTTCTTTATTTGATGACATATACACCTTCGTGGGTTATTTCATGCCTAATTCATCCTTGTAGAAGAACTTTGGAGATACTATTTAACTTATTGCTGGCAGGATAAGGCGGGTATGTTTTTCTAAAGCTATTTGTCTGAAAGTGAACCCAATAGCACACGTGGAGTTCGAACTCGCTTACTACAATATCGCAATCCAGCACGTTAGCCACTATGCCATAAAACTCCCACAAGAGCTTTAGGACTTATTTTGAAAATTCGTGATTACACTCTAATTCGCCTTCCTTTTATGTTGGCTTTGTTGTCCTCTTTTTCTTTATTTGTGATGCCGCTGTCTTCCAGGCTCACGCTCTACGATATGTATTTGTAGAGCACGATAGTAGAGGGTCTTGACAACGCAGCATGGTAGAATATGCGGCGCTGCAACGAAGTATTCATAATATACATGAGCAAATACACGGGCGGTAGGCGATGCAGTTACATCACGTAAGTTGAGTGTTTTATATATATGCTCCAACTGTATTTTGCTTTAAATCCTCCATCCTTTTTCAAATTTACTGTATAACAGGAGGGCAGATACTATTAGCATTTATACAAAAATGGCAGTTAGTGTTGATGAGTCCTAGTTGCTTCTTGTTATATTAAAAGAAAGAAAATAAATAAAGAAGGCGTTGACGAAAATATTGATAGCTTTCAATTTGGAAGTTTTAATGGCAGCTTGAGACGAAGTTTTCCTTTGTGCTGTGAGTAATAGTAGAAGAAGGACAGTTGTGAATAGCCGTGCAGGAATTCAGTATTCAGTCAGAAGCTTCGAGGTCCATTTGATTTAGGAGGGAGAAATAATTGATAAGGAATGGTCTCCTAAAGGAAGCAGAGGAACAAATATTGAATGTGCTCTCTCGAGATGAAAAGTCCCTCTGCCTGGTGTTGAAATCGGCTCGGGATAGAAAGAGAGAGGGGAGGGGGAATATTCTCTCTTTTGTTGGCTGGTCTGTCCTTGCTGCTAGCAAGGAGGAAGCGAAAAGAGATCAAGGGAGTAATGTACAGCCTTTTTATGTTGCCCAGAGGAGATGACCCGGGCAGAATGGCATCAGTCATTCTGATTGGACGAAATATATAAATTCGAAGCTCCAACGGCACTAAATAATAATTTGAAATTCTTTCTGCTACAACTGCATGGTAACCTCTCTTAGGATGATTTATGTCTTACGCCTTTAAAAAATCGTTACACTTTCGCTTCTTCAAAAAGAGGACACGTTTTTTAGAGCTCCTGTTAAGCTGTTGAACTTTGTATCAAGAATCCCTTACATAGTGTGAAAATAAGGAGATTCTTCTCAATCGCATTTTCACAAAGTTGTATCAACGATCAAACCACGTTGATTTGATTAGGCAGAAGTTTTGAAGCCCCTGGAACAACTGAAAAAGTTCTCGATAGAGAAGAATGATAAAACAACCATTGATAAAGCAAGTTACATCGCGGAATTTTTTCTGTCAGTAATCATTTGCCATGGCATTTTAATTAACAAAGCTTGTAAAACAATCCAATCATACCGTATCTCACTGGGTGTCATGAGAACGAATCCAAGGTAACTCAAACGTCTTTAGAAAACTGTCGCAAGAATGGATACACTAGTGCTGTTGTTGCGGGACCGAGTGAAATAAGAGGACGTCGATCTCGCCAACATTTGTTAATTAAAAGTGATTGACAACGGAATGAAAAAATGATACGGACAGGCGGATAAAATTTAAATATCAGGCTTTTATTGGGCAAATCGTACACGAAATGTTCGTATGGTGTAGGGTCGCTGATGCTGCATCGCAGCGGCGTTGGAAGTCGGATCTGTAAGTCGTAGGTGTAGCAGGAGTCGGTCGAAGATATGGATTCCAACGTAGGTCGGTGTAGCAGGAGTCGATGTGGCTGGTCGCAATCAGGTGATGGTGTTCCAGAACGAGGCTGTCGGGTAGGTCGTGGACGTAGCAGGAGACGGTCAGAGATGTGGATGCATCGGTTGCAGAGGCAGGATGATTGAAGTCCTTGTTTATTCAGTTCTTGGTTAACCGTGTGTAAGTCGACGTTACCTCGGAGTGCTGTTCGTCGGGTAGACTGGCCGCCGTCGGATGCTGGGTTGGCAGTAGCGACTTCAGCTGTCACGCAGGAAATGGCTGTAGGTTAGAGCGTTGTCAGCGGTCGACCAGAACACGGTCGGCGTATGAAATAGGTTTAGCAGCGGGCTAAGACAGGTGTAAAATTTACAATCAACTAAGTGAAAGTTAATTGGTTTCAGCTGTAGAAGGGAAGCCTAGGAGTGGTTTATTTCCGAAGAAAACAGAAGTTATTAAGTTCTCCCTTCTCAATGTGAGTAAGTCTTAGGATACATTTTTCCAAGAAGAAAGAACAGTGGAAGAATTTTAACAGCTAAGAGTGAAGAAAATTATTCTTGTAATAATATAATATTATAATAACCAAGCGTCAGAGATTTTAAACAAAAGAAGTCATTTACTAAGCCTTTGTTCTTAGATGTGGCACAAAGCCATATGAATGGAGCACCCAATGAGACCCAAAGTCACTTGTGAAGGTTTGCTAGTTTAGCTTGCTAATCAAACGAAGGAAAGAAAAAAAGAATTTTACATTCAGACACCATATTGGTATTTCTGTGAAAAATTGTTGTGTAATGTACAACCTTTCTTTGTTTCGGTCCAACGGCGAGTAAACCATTTTACTTTACAATTCTATCCTTTTATCTTTTTTTTTTGTTTTGTTTTGTGGGTGGTGTTGAATCAAATATTGTGGTTTTAGCTCATATATTGTACAATGTCTGTGGAAACGTATGTGTTAAATTTATTTTCTTCGAAATGAATTCTTTGTTACGGGATAAAAGTGTTTGTCTCTGAAATATAGTTGTTATTTTTTTATGTTAATAGTTGAGTTACTCCTCCCGTTCCCCTGTTCTTATACGCCTTTTTTATTACTTTTCTTTCTTTTCCCCCTTCCTACGAAGATTCTCGATTTGCTACGTGTGACGTGGTGTGCTATAAGAGAGAGAGAGGGAAGGGGAGGTCAATACACTTAACCCTGTATTTGAATCAACAGGCATTAAGACTGACCGTTAAAATGGTAGGGGAAAGAAAGGGGCAAGCTATCTGCACTCTGTGCCCTGTAGTCTGTTGAACGAAAGAGTCTAGGTCTATCGAGTGGCGTAACCTGACGAGGTGGTGGAAGAGGAAAAGTCGGGTGATTGGCCCACTGGCTCTTCGCGCCAAAAATGCTATCATGCGTTAAAGAAATTTGAAGGAGAATTTTAGTTTGGATAAAGCCAGCGTTAGAAGCAGATCGCTGAGGTCAACCACCTCCGGGAAAGTCACTCACCGGTAAAAAGGAAAGAAAGAAATCTGAACATTGAAAACCCATCAAAGATAAGTACAACTCAAACCGTTTTCCTTCTACAATTCTTAAATATTGGAAAGTTATATGTATTCAAAAAAGAGGGAAACTGTAAAGGTTCTGTTTCATCAATAGTTAGATTTATTGAATGAACACTACTACATGCTTCTGTGCGGCGACTTAGACACTTTTACTCAAGCAAGAGAAAAAGAAAGAAAGAAAAAAGAGAAAGAAGAAAAAGGACTGTTGAGAGACATTTTTGTTTGATTTTTCCTGTTGGCTTAACATTTTGTTATATTTTTAAAAAAAAGAGAAAAGAAAAAAGAACTGTTTCTTAAATCTCATCATTATTTGTTTGGTCGTCACATGTTAAAATTTTGTTATATTTTAAATGCACCCTTGTGTTGAAATCTTTTCGTTGTGTTCTTTCCTCTGTCTTCTTTTGTATGTATCCTGTCGCAGCCTCGTACCGCTTTCATTAATTCTCGTTAAACATCTTATTGCCACCATAAAACATTACAAGAGAATTTTGGAAATCTGTCCACATTTAATATCATCTAACTTAGAAGTTCGTTCTTCCGTGATCTGAGGGGATAGGAAGACAAAGAACTTGGTGGGGTATGTGAAAGTGAATTGGCACGCCCTTACCAACGTCTGAGGTCAGTTTAGTCCCGAATTAACCTCCACATTATTTGTCTGTTTATCATACGCCCGAAATAGGAGTCTTGACCGGGATTTATTTAGTGGAGTGTCAAGTGCCAGACTGCCCTCGGCGATACACATTCTACGTAACAACCTTCTATAGAGGACAATGACCGAGATATCGATCCCTTCAGGTCAGAGTAGAATTCAACGTTACAAATGCATGATGTTGCCGATGTGTTTTCGTTTCTTTTTACAGAAAAGAATCTCATTACTACATTCAGAGGAAGAAGACGGTCTTCTACTAAGTGCCAGCATTTTCAGAAAAAAAGTTGGGTGACACCAATCCTTTTTTAAATAGAAATGGAGTTAAAATGGTTTGTTCAGATCGTTATGGAAAAGAAAGAGAGCTTGAAAACTGTCCACGATTTTCTTAATTACATCAGAGCATAACGTTTGCAAGAGATGTATGCTAATGTTTCAAATGTTCATCGTATTTTATTGACATGTCATGTAACAGTTGCAAGCGCTAGCAGAAGTTTCAGCAAACTAAAACTCATTAAAACATTTTACGGATCTACAAAGATGGATAATAGGCTATTTTCATTAGCTATGTGGCTAATTGAAAGAGACTCTGAAGTATAATTATACTATTGATGCTTTTGCTGAGGAAAAGGTTCGTTATAATCTTTCTGTTAATAATAGATGCGTGTAGGGATTGTCTTTCGTATGATAATTATCATACCTATCCAAGATTTCATTTCATTGACTTCAAACTATTGTAATATGATACAAAGTATTGTGTAGTGTTGTAGAATATATTAGATTAAGTCAAACTTCACCATTGTTGGGGAACTAAACATAGCGGTCTCTGTTTTTTGTGAGCTGTAAGCGGGGCTTCCAAAAATCACGTGACGGCTGGTTATGCGACATTTCGGGAGGCGAATTCTATTATTTTTTTGGTTACAGACATCGACTGGAAAGAACCTGCCTCTTTCGTCCTCATCACGTGCGTGCAATTTATCCCTAGTAGACCATTTCCCTACACCAGAAAAATGTAAGTTTTTAACCGCTGCTATTGGCCTGTTGCTTCTGTGGAACAGCTTACGTACCTATTTTACACTTTGGGACAGTATGTCATGTTTCTTAATCATGTGTACTCTGCATGTCATGTTTCTTAATTATGTATACTTTGGCCTAGGGGTTAGAGTGTTCGCCAATGGCCCGGGAGACCTGGGTTCAATCCCAGGTCGAGTCATACCAAAGACTCAAAAAATGGTACTTGATGCCTCCTTGCTTAACACTCAGCATTATAAGGTACGGATCAAGGGTAAAGTAGAGCAATCCAGGGAAGGAGTAGCGCCCCCCCTACACCTTGGTGTAGTAGCTATCGAAAAGGGAGCCTTCGGGTTACCCTCGACTATGGTCGCCAACTTTACTTATATATGAATATAAAATGTATATCGTTGTAGTCTAAATAGGTTTTGTTTTTCCTTACCGAAATATTCTGTGTTTGTTTAAACCTTAGATAGACTAATGCATTTTAGGAAAAGGGTGGTAGTAGTCTCAATGAATACCGCACACATCATTAAATTCCGATACCATGATTCATGACTCTTCAAGCTAAAAAATAAGATTGAACCAATCTACACTGAACACTGCCTAACTGCTTATCCTACAAATGTAATACAGAAGCAGGTCGCGTGACACTCTTCGATCAATTAGAAGGCACAAAAAGCAGAACACTTGAAGCATATAGATACATCGATATTCGCAATTCTTGCTCTCTTGACATTTGGCAGCCAGTCAATACAGATATGGAATGTACAATGTAATGTCTCTTCTTCGTTAGCAGTAGTCAACTAAGCATACCAAAGTGCCAACAAACCACTCATAGAAACTTCATGCCGGACACGGCAATTCTCAATTTCGCAGGTTGTTTACAGATAAAGCTATTCACAAGACCTGCTGCACAAACATGCAAACACAGCAACTCCATAAGCGTCTTGCCGATTGCAAAGACATGCAGCGAAGGGACACTCTCAGCAATGCTACCAGCCCCAGCTCTACTCTTTCCACGTAAATACGTGCAGCAGCTGTACTCTCTCTTCCCTTGTTCCTACAGGCAACACGACAGTCCCTACGTCATTATCCACCACACTTCTACCGTATATGGACCTCTCAACGATTAACCAGTACTAAAACTATCTAAAATGAACGTAATGTAACAATACATGCAATATTTACTGTAATAAATGTTTTGATATGAAATAATTCAATAAGATTTTGTCTTTCTTTTTCTTTTTTTCTTTTTTACATACATGCAATTTTCGCAACGTGTTCAGTTCATTTTAAAATGTGATTTGTTTAAAATTCCAAGAAAAGGGCCCAAAAGAAACTTTTGGGTGAAAATGACAGATGTGATTGACACGGCACTGTGTGTGGATATGTTTGCTATCGGGTAATATTGATAATTCTCAAGTAATGTCGAGATTAATTGCTATCACTCTCAAGTGGTATACTCAAACCCTGAACTGCTTTCAGCAAGAAATCTTCAACACAAAATTTTGCAAACCCCTTTTGACATCACAAATCTATTTCTGCATTTTTACCTTTCTTAAAATAAAAAAGCAAAAGAATATTGCTTATTTCTTCCATGTTGAAAGTTAAAATCACTAAACTAAGATTCATTAATTTTGGTTTGGTTTCTTTGTTTCGTGGCATATCAGCCTTCGTGCGTTATCTAAAGCCAAATACACCCTCGTAAAAGAACAGTAGTGATACTATTTTAGCGATAGGAATGTTTGTTATTTCTTTTGGGCGAAGATATGTATTCTTGCGTGTGTGTGCTATTCCCTCGCTAAGTGTTGTTGTAAAATAAAGGAGAAGGAAGAAGACGAAGATGTCGTTAGCTTTTATATGAAGGTTTTTAATGGCAGCAGGGAATAAAGAATTTACGTTTATGCTGCAAGTCTCGTAGGAAGGAAAGAAGTAAGGAAACGAAATGAAGTTATGATAGTGTTGAGAAAGCAGCGCGTGTCGTTGGAGGTGTGAGGGAGATATGTTCGCCATATTGTAGCATAAGTCGTGTTTACTGTTTGAGGAGAGAAACGTTGAAGTCACCGTGAGTTTGTGGTTCTGGTTGTTTCGGGGAGAAGCATAAATGTCTCTAGAAAATATTACCCCGAGGTGAAGTCGCTAGGTGTCGGAGCGGAATTCTGCATTGCAGTCGACATAGCCAATTTTGGGGGTGACGTAAAGTTGTTCCTGTGTGTGGCGTATTGAATTTATCTAATTCATATTCAACTGGGAACCCTTGGTCAAAGAGAAATAGACGCCAGGGGTCCATAAATTAGATAGTTTCCCTCATGGTGGTGTGGTGCTGCTGCTGCTATTGAAGAGCAGACAGTGAGACGTCTGCACTGAACGAAGTTGTTCAGCCCAAGAGGGTGTTTGACGGCTTCCCCAGTTTGTGCTGCCCAAAAAGGTGGTTCAGGTTGAATAGGATAAGTCATCCTGATTGGGTGAAATTATGCGTCAACCCTAACGGTCGAATTAAATTACGCGCCCAACAAAAATACAAAATTCCTTCTGCTACACTATTTAACCTATAGTTGAGTACACCAATTTTGATCATATTTAAGAAATATATGATAATCAAAAGTGATTCTTTTGAATAAAGTTAGCTATAACTAAAAGTTCTAAATATCATCACATGGGAACTATAATATCAAAGTAAGGATGGATCTTGTACTTTTGTCATTGTCTTTGGATAACAGTACAAAAGTATGAAGTGACACAAACATCGAGATGAGACGTGGTTAATGTACAGAGATTAGCTGTCACCGCATAATCTTATTTAGTTATCACGTCTTTGTTGAGGTTGCTGCTGCATCTTAGTAATCGTTTGGGATCTATTTGAATTGACTGTTGCTGTTGCTTATCGATCGTTTTGACATCCCTTTGAAGGTTGCTACTGTTTAGAGACCGTTTGATATCTCTACAAAGGCTGTTACTGCCGTTTAGTCATCGTTTGACGCCTCTTTGAGGTGACTGCTACCAGGATCCATTTCTTTATGATTGCTGGATCTAATCAGCCTTCTTATATAGCCAAACTGATTTAGATCGGCTCAGAAATTCATTTCCTTGAAAGTCGCTGATTGGTTAGAAAATATTTTATTACCCTTTATATTTTTCTTGCGTTTGTCCCGGAAGTGGATGCGTGGAGCCGGTCAAATTTTTGGTTGTCTTTGCCATACGAATGATGGCTGTTGATATGAACTCTTCTTGTTGGGTAATTAAAATTTTTTTCCGCTAGAATGATAATCTTTGCTAGATATTAAAAAAATTAGTTATATGACCAGATACTGTTGAATAGTTTTTGTTTATGGTGTTTAAATAATGTGGAGGACTTAGTACCTTCCGTAGTTTACGGGAGTTACTTTCAGGTTTAGTTTCCACAAATACAACACAAATTTTACACATACATAAACAAATGGAATGTGACAACAACGAACATTAAGAAACAAGCAATTTGATAATCATAACAAACAGGATGAAAAAATAATTAAAAATACAATGTTCATTTTATGTGCGTGCGTGCGTGTGTGTGTATGTAGAAAATACAGCTATGACCAGTTGAATAAAAATATGATTTGTTCGCCCGTGTGTGCGTGTGTACATATTACGAAAGTCTATTGAATCAATGTGTCCATAGTTAGCCGAAATAACGAGGATAAAATCTTGACTTTACTTACATACATTTGTATGCGTGTGTGTATATACGTGAGGGGCCGTAAGTTGTGGGCCTTTTGTTTTCTTAAGTTCACGCATGCGTTTTTTATGATCTTTGGCGATTATGTGTCGCGTTCCAGTAGTCGGCAAAAGAACGTCGCATGCTTCGTTGTTGTGTCCAGTGTTCGATGCCTTCGGCTGTCCGTCCTTACCTCTCGTAGTGGAATGCCATAGTTAATTAAATTCTTCGTTATTTATACTTTTTGGAGTAACTAAAGTGAATCAAAAATAGGATTTTGTTAGTTTTTATTTCGGGTCCTAAAATTCAAGCGCGTATACATTTCTTGACCAATCAGATTCGCATATTTACTTATTTATTTTGGAGCCAAAATATTTTTCTGTTAATTAGTTTCTGAGCCGAATTTTCTAGAATGTTCTTATTCTATGTTGTTAGCTGATTGGTTGGAAAATATAAAAGTGTAACTTCAATGTTAATGCAATTTTGATCCGAAATTTCTAGAATGTTCTTATTCATGTTTTTGGAGTTGATTATTTTAAGGCAAAAAAAATGTGTATTCTATAACTGAAAATGACCCAGCATATTATTATTGCATTTCTTGCGAGTTTTTCACACCAGCTTAAGCTCTCACTGGAGTCTAAGTAAGTCTCCAGGACTTTTCTCAGTATTCTGGCCGATCTTAACAATGCTGTAATTTGGATGGTTTTGTTTCATCCCCCGATTTCTAACTTTTCCAGCCCTTTTTCCAAGCCTTTGGAGACATTTCCAAACGTACTAATAACGATTGTCATTACCGTTCCACATTTTTCTTAGTCCTCTGGCAAGGCCTAAGTAATTATCTATCTTTTCGTTTTCTTTGATTTTCACTCTGTGTTCCCCCTGGATGGAAAAGTCCACTATTCGACAGGTTCTCTTTTTTCTTTTTTTTTTCTTTTCTTTTTTTTTTTCTTTTTTACTTATCACTAGGTCTGATCTTCTGACCGAGATTAGGTGATCCGTTTGCATCTCAAAATCCCAGAAAATTTTTTGCATTTCATTTTCTAGGACAGATTCTGGTTTTTGCATGTACTGTTTAGTAGTATAGCCAAACTTCAATTTCTTGCACAATTCCCAGTGGATCATCTTCTCCACCCAGTTGTGTTTCGTCTTATACTCCCTTTGCACTAGTTTGCTGCATTCACTAATTATGTGATTAATGGTTTTGTCTCAATAACTTACACTTCCTATTCTCAAATAACCTACACTTCCTATTCTGTTGCGTATTATCTATTCTTGCTTTAACATAATTGGTGCTTGAGGCGTTGATTTGTACTGCTATTTGAAGAGATTACATTTCTCTCTTATCATTATGCAGTTTCGAATAGGATTCCAAATAACTTTATTCACAGAGTTAGAGAATTTTAATGTTATTATGAAAATAAAAAGTTTGCTTCAATGATACATTTTTATTGTGTTGTTTTAACATTTTAACTATTATGTACAAATACATAAAAAAGATAAATCAAGATATTTATGAGGTTGTTCCTCTCTGACTGTAAGAGAACCAATCATAAGTGAGAAAAATTATGCACAAAAATCAGTCAGCTATAAAATGACATTGTGCAAAATTAAAACTTTCTATTCTCGCAAGACTTTTTTTTTTATCAAGGGCAGAATTTTTTCTCCTTTTTTCTCTTATCTGTTCTTTGCTCCCTACACGCAATAAGTGTTGGTTTAATCATTGATTCATTAACTGATTAATTGGTAATAATGTTATAGCGTGTTTTGTGGGAATTAGTTATTTTCCCGAACACTATAGATTTTATGGCACAAGAAATGAATTATGAAACTATTCTTTGGTAACACAACAACGAAAGTTCTTTATTTGCAGCTTTGTGGAGGTTTGTTCTTGGCGCTGCAAAACTCGTGGTATTTAGGTTTGTTGGTTTTGGAGACGAAATGGCTTAGCGGGATGTTGGAAATGGCAGCGTGTCGTTGGACGTGTGAGGGAAGTATTCAAGGCCACCGTGTAGCTTCGTGTGTCTGGTATTTGTGAAGAGTAGGCGTTATCTCCATTAATGTGACCAGAGGTGAAATGGGAACTTGTCGAGAGCGGAGTGGCGCTCGAATCGACATAGTAAATTTCTGTGGTGCTTGTGGAAGGCATGTTGAACGTATCTAATTCATATTCAACTGGGATTCCTTGGTCTAAAATATTAGACGCAAAGAATCCATAAATTAGAAGGTTCCCTCGTTGAATGTCCATGTTGCTGCTGCTAGGGTTAAAGCCACGGTGATATGTCCACACCGGGTGGCTTGTTTAGCTATAAGGCATCGCTAAGCAGGGGCGACCAGAGACACGTCCGTTCTAGTCGCCGCCTCCAGCCGAAGAGAGTGTGTTTGGCCGCTCACCCGTTTGGTAGCCGGAAATGAAGGTCCGGGCTGAATGGGATATGTCATCCTGATTGGGTGAAATTCGGTGTCGAATTAAATAGCGCGCCAAAACAAAAATGAGATTTTCCTCTTCTCTACAATGTCATGTCAACCCATCTAGGGTTATTTTATGCTTACAGGTTAGGAAATCATGTTCATTGTATGTTCATATTTACATTTTTGTGTAGTTGTTTCTTAAGAGGGTCTTTTATTCACACACGATCCTATCGAATATGAATAATTCTTAAACATTTATTTGACCTATTAGGGCTATCCTAATCGGTACTACCACTTCAGGCAAGAGTAGGCCTGAGAGTAATGGCAATGAAATGGTACTCACCACTCCCCCAATTTCCAGTCAATACATAAAAATATAAAGAATATAAAAAATACATCATCTGAAAACTTCAGAAAATCATAAAAATCTACTCATACACAAATGAATAAAAGGATTTTTTAGCAGACCTTATTCTTCAAGATATGTTCATCTGTACATTGGCTCTTTGAGAGATTACTATAAATGGCTAATTTTAGTGGAGTGACCAGTGAAGGATAATAAACTTAGTGAGTCTGAATGTAATACTTTGTTTAAATTCTGTTTCCATGAAGGTATCCAGTTGTAGTTGGCATTGATATTCATTGTTTTTTCTTTTTTGTGAGTCTGGAATAGCAGTCGTTGATGGTGAAGAAAGGAATGTGGATTAGGTAAATGGTAACACATAAACTTTACAACACAATGTTTATTAATAATAACATTTAGACTTAGAATGAATTTACATGTAGTATGTTGTGTTTGACTTCAAATATATACATATAAAACATTACAAAGGAAGTGCACTAAGCACAACGGTTATCATAGGAACTGGAAATAGCGACACAAGTTCAAACCCTGGACGAGGCTGTTTGCGTTTCACTTTTCATTAATGCCTTAGGGAAAGACATGAATCCATCTCTTCTTCCCCACAGCTATGAACAAATAGTAAGGCAGACGGAGTTAGTTATTTAACCTTGGTAAGGCAACTAGTTTAGGAGAAGGAAAACTGAATTCAAACCAGCTGTACTCTGCTTAAAAATTGACTTTGTGTCACATTCTGCTCATAACAGAGGGGTTGGGTGATTAGAAACAATGCGAACATTTTTTATGAAAAAAGAAAGAGAACATCAGAAGAGTGAAGGAATTTAAAGCTGGCCAAGTGGGTGGAGTGTTCGCCAATGGCCCGGGAGACCGGGGTTCAATCCTAGGTCGATTCATACCAAAGACTAAAAAAAAAATGATACTTGATACCTTCTTGCTTAACACTAAGCATTATAAGGTAGTTAACAAAGTAAAGTAGAGCAATCCAGAGAAATGAGTATTATTGAAAAAGGATCCTTCAGGTCGCCCTCGAATGCGGTCTACTTTAGTATATAGAGGTGCTGTATGACTTTAGTTGCCTGCATTACTTCATCTACAACTATTATGGATTTGAGCGAAAAGAAGTTTGGCCTATTGACATTATTACTTATGAAGCTAAATGCTGACAAAGTTGTAGACGTGCAGTTTTTGACATCTGTTTATAGTTTTTTGCGGACAGGCTCAGAAAACTGTTTTTCTTTTTCTTTTTACATTTATCTCGTATATATTTATCCAACCCATCCTCACAATTAGAATGTGACACATGGGCAATTTTTTAATCAGAGTTTAACAAGTTTGAATTCAGAATTATCCTTCTTCTTGATTGGTTGCTATACTAAGGTTAAAGAGCTGAGTCTACAATTTAGCCAGATTTGAAAGGAGAATAGTTGGATTCATACCTTTCCCAAGATGAGCAAAGAATCATCGACAGCATAACATAGCACTAGACCTTCGGGTCTAGTTCAATCTATGAGCAGGTGTGATACCCATACCTGTCGCTCTCGAAGAATTTCTCCGGCGGCCGTTTACCCTATTTACCAACCCCTCCGCTCAGGCAGGATATGACACAAGGTCAATTTTTAAGCGGAATTTAGCAGGTTTGAATTCAGAGTTTTCTTTCTCCTAGACTAGTTGCCTCACCAAGGCTGAAGAACCTAGTCTGCCCTACTATTTACCCATAGCTGGAGGGAGAATTATTGGATTCATACCTTTCCCAAGGGTATTAGTGCTATGTGAAATGCAATCAGTCTCGTCCAGGATTTGAACTCGTGTCACCGTGTCCATTTCCTACGACGATAACCATTACACCACGGGCACCTCCGTTTACCCACGTTGTAATGTTGCCAGAGTTGGTAGGAAAATGCTGAAGTCTCAGGCTGGGTTCACAAGTTGAACAGTTAACAAAATGAGTGACATGACTTGGATGGATTTACACGTTCTTTATTTTGCGCAACATTGGGGACAGGCATGTGATACCGGTGCTAATCCTAACTGATTATGGAAGTCCACTGTAAACCCGACAGACTTAGGTGAGACGGACCTCTGCTTTCTCACTGATGATAAGCAGCAGACGGAACTGCCCTCGTTGCACACACCAAAACGACTGTCCCGTGGCCCGCACACAAACTGACTGACAGCTAACTAAAAAGAATCACAGCTATTTATTTGAAAATTTCGAAACAACCCCACTCCTCACCCCAGGATATTACATTTTTCACGAGGCGACAGACCTAAAATTAGGCCGTACAAAAAGAACATGTCTTTTTTTGTGGTTTTTGACCCCATCCACGGCTCTTCAATAGTAATCTGATATCCAGTAAAATAAACACACAAAGTAAAACAAACTTGTTTCTTTCTGTCCTGGTTATTAACCTACTATACATTGTGTCACACAGGCGAGTTGCATTTAGTGTGTCCGAGTTCCAGTCAGGTCATTTGGTTCACATTGGACCCTTGGATTTGGGTTCATATCTTTTGATACCTTGTGTTCACATGTAAATCCCATAATCTAAATTGGGCTTTTTCTTGTCTCTGTTCTTTGAACTATTAAGATGTGCCTTTTTATCTCTGTTCATGGAACTGACTTTGTTTCACCTCATCATTGAAATGTAAGACCTACATGGCTTTTCCCACCAAAGAGAAAACAAATAGGTCTTGTTACCATTTTTGTTCTCTTTTCATATACTGCTTATTCTTAGAACAATATATCTACATTTTATTCATTGGGGTATGTTTATGTATTCTACTAATTACTTCTAGTACGCCTTTATGTATGTATTAAACGTTCTTATATGCATTAATGAGTTTATTTTGTCTTTCATTTAATCTATTCTTTGTTAGTAGATCATTAATAAAAAAAAAAAGGTAATACTAATATTGAACCTTGGTGGATGTAGATTCATCTAAATATCTCACCTCTACCAACAACTGTACCAATAATAAACTATTTTGCTTAAAAATTAATTTGTACAATAAATAGTTATTGTATTATGAGAATCGAAGTTGAAATTTTCAAATTATGGCTAATCAAGTGACTTGAATTTTAACTGAAATTTAAGTATAAAAAGTGAGTGAATTTTTTTAAATGATTGTTTCCAGAAAAAAATATCATTAATAAGGACATGAGAAGAAGATAAAAAGAAGATTTATTGTTTTCATTCAGTTTATCTGTTTGGTAGTAACTTTATGATTAAAAAAGAAGAATAACTGCTCAGAATGTTTGGATTCTTTCAGAAGAAACGCATAATGTTGAATTATTAAATTTAATTAAATTTTAGTTCAGCAAAAATCAAAAGTGAACACAATGACTCTTTTAGACTGATATGTTTTTTAGAAAGGAATGTTGAAGAAATGATGATACTGTAATGAAGAGGCATGACACTTTCTTTACATAAAAATATACGTCTCTCTTTATTTCTCATAAGAGTCTAAACTTCTGTAGACGTGAGAGAAAAACAGAGACAGGGAAACGAATAAAGATGGAGAAATCGTAGGACTGCTATATTGACCCTTAACTTCTTAGTCCACGTTATAATTCCATATTCAGGACCTTACATCTTTGCTTCTTTGACGAGAAGTACTCAATCGGCGACTATGTGTATCCCCAGGCGCCCGATGGCCACTCAATGGCCATAAATATCCGAACTGACCGTATCTGACGTGGATACCAGTGTATATATAATTTCATAACGCCCATGCTTTCTTCCAGTTGTCAATCCACGTGTGCTGCTTCCGCTTGTTTACACAGGTGCATGTTGTGTAGAGAAATCCCTGATTGACGGCTGGTAGTATTTTTTAATTTTCATAAAGCCATTTATAAGTTTCATAAGACCATTTATAAGTTGATTACCTAAGCAATTCTGAATCGTAATGAAAATTTGACATTTTTACAATTGGTTAGTTTTATATCAACTATGAGAGATAATAATTGTTACATTTGATAAGATTGTTTAATTGAATGAGTTTAACAATATGTTAACCCATGTAGTGTTATTTTATACCTTGAGGTGAGAGAATCGTATTCATTTTTTGAGTAGTTGTTTCTTAAGAGGTTTTTTTGCACACTGAATATAATCTTTAAACAAATCTATTTGACCCATAGTACCGTCTGAACAGGTACTACCACTCCAGGTCAGACTGGACTGGAGAGTAATGGTAATGAAGGGGTACTCCACACTCCTAAGATCCCCAGAACTCGGTCCTCACAATCAGATGCAGTTCAGTGTTATACTCAGAACATACTTTTGACATTTGTTCTATAATCTAGACTTAGTGTGACCAAAAATCAAAAAAAAAAAAAATAATAATCCATACTGGAATTCTATCACAATTTGTGTCATTTGTGTCATAGATTTGCTTGTCTATCAGTTTGAGATAGTAGCATTGGTGTTATTGAAATTTAATGATACCTATTATTGGTATACTTTACTCGTATCAGAATGATTCCAACTGTTTGGTGCTAGGAAGGGTGTGTACTCATTCCCTACTCACCAGGTTCCAATATTAGCATTTGTGTATTCATTGATACATTAACCCCGAACAGATTAAATTAACTCATATGAACATATATATATAGGACATTTAATACACGTATATAACAGTATTACAATAATTAGTAGCATGTCTCAAACAGATAAATCGCACACATTGTTACACAAAAAAGTGGTGTATAAAAGGGGATACAACAATGTGAATATAAAAGACTTACTTTTCTCTTGCCGTTTTCCTTTTAATGGCTAAGTGAAATAAAGTTGGAAATAAAAGTTTCTATGCTGTACTATGAACAGAAGGGAAAAGCACTTCACTCAACAAAAGGGTACTGAAGAATGCATCTTATCCTATCAAAAATGAGAACCAAAATAAGGAAGATTAAAGGGTCCCAAATCTCACATAACCAAAAGATACATGATGTGGAAAGACACACCCACAAATTAAGGGAAGATAATTGTTTTTGTCTTCCTGTAGTGTGTTGGTGATTTGAGAATGTACAAACATTAGTTGGCTGAAATCTTTTTAAATCACTTGAGCAAACAAAAGAAAGAAAGAAAGAAAGAAAGAAAGAAAGAAAGAAATTCAAATCTATCCATCTTCCTTTTTGGTCACTCTCTAAAAATTACTTTCTATACTTCAATCTTCTCTCTTCTCTGCATCATTTCATGTTCTTTCTCTCTTTTTCTATTTCTCTTTCTTTTCAACTTATTTGTTTACTTTCTTTCATTTTGATTTGAGTAATACATTATGTTACTACAGAATTTCTCATTACTTTGTAGTAAGACCAAGTTTCATTACTTTATAAAGTCACAGCATTTATATTATTTTTTCTAGCATTGATAATTGTCTGTTTCTTTTAAGAGAAAGATTTTATAGGACGTAGAAAAAGAAATGAATTTGTAATAGAGAAATAAATGTGAAAGGAATTATTATGGGAATTTTCGGAATCTTTCTGCAGGAAGGAACAAACAAAACATCAGTCGTTTTTATCTTTTGAATCATCTCTATGTAAATCTGGCAGTAATATGCAATTTTTCTGACAAAATACTAGATATAAAAGTGGTTTTTAAGAGGAAATTATGTATGTCATTTATGTATGGTAATACAAGGGAGAAGAAAACGAGAGAGAGAGAGAGAAGAAGAAGAAGAAGAAGAAGAAGAAGAAGAAGAAGAAGAAGAAGAAGAAGAAGAAGAAGAGGAGGAGGAGTTTGCTGACAAGGATATGATACTACTTGTTTGATAGAGGGGGTGGAAGAAATACAAAGAAACAACAATAGAATGAACAAATGGGGAGGAATTTATATATAGAAATATACAAGAGATTTCCTTTTACTTATATTGATTCAAGGGAGTTTCAAAGATGTTAAATTGTTGAATGTCTGTTCTATTGTGATGAGTTCTCAGTAAGTTCATGGATGACTTGTTTTGGGTGTTCCTTTGGCGTGTATGTGAAATAAAGTGGCTTGGTCAAAAAAGGATATGTTCTGAGTGATATCTGTGTCTTTCTGTAGAGGAGAGTAAAGGGACTAGTGTCTGGTAAAGTCGTATGGTAGCTTTAGTCTGGAGTGCCTTCCAATTGGCTAAAAAAAGCTTAATTCCTTGTCATGTGATTGTTTACCACTACATCCACAAGTCAGATAATGACCTCAAATGACCCACAAGCCATTCTATTTTTTGAATGCAATGAAGAGTTTATGAATCATAATGACATTTGACTAAGAGTTTAACTTATACAACAGAGAATGATAGATCAAATTCAATACGATACTAATGAGAACATGAAGTTTGATAAAATATAAATATTTTGATCAAATCTATGAATCTGATTAACTAGAATGATGGGTACCATATGATAGCGTTTTCATGCTAGAATATACATTTGAGAATATACTATAGTGGATATTAATAGATTTGTCATTCATATTTCACCTGTCCCATGAAATTCATATATTTAAGAGGGTTTTCATCATATATAAGTAAGGAAGCTAAAAGAATAACATGGCATGTTTTGTTATTTTTGGTCATCCATACTTCAACTCTCTCAGAAAGTACTTGTAAATTTCATCAAAAGGTTGTTCGGAAAGCTAAAAACATAACATGACATATTTTATCTGTTATGAAGCAACACACACTGGAAGTTTTTGTATTTAGAAATTTTCTTTTTGATTGAGAAGCAAATCAAGATTAATACCAAGTCCATCTTTCTATTTGTCAAGATTTGGGATTCCCAGTCATTATACTTTCTCAAGGGCGATAATTATTAAATGCTAACTATAAAGCTCTTCTCTTTATTTTTATTTTCAATTAATTATAATTTTATAAATTGGATGTCTTCAAATTGAGTTTTATGGCAATGTTTAATGAATTCACTTATCAAGACTACTCTTAATAAAGCAATAAATTAGTGACTCATAACCAATTAAAGTGTTTATGATGAAAGAGAAAATAAACATTATAAGTATAATCTGTAAGTATATTGTCTTTGACAAGAGTCATTAATGTTTCATTTTTTGTTCAGACAAGAGTATTTCTTGTTTTACTACATTTTGGCTGATCTATTCAGTAGCCTTGTTCAAGTGTATACTTCAGAAGGAAAGAATAAGTCCATATTTTTTTAATCTAAAATCATATGAGCTAATAATCAGTGGGATTCCTAGTTATGATTAAAATCAAACATAACATCAAAAGAAAAGAAAGCAAAAGTGAATTCGATAAGAAAGAAAATGGAGTGGTTCTTGTCCATTTAGATTGTAATCCCGTGTGTTAATTTCCAATGAAAAATAAAAAAAATTGCAAGCCATTTATCTATTTCACTTTTACTTTTCTGGTGTGAGTATATGTCTGTGACTGTAAATATAGTGCCCGTGGTGTAATGGTTATCGTCGTAGGAAATGGACACGGCGACACGAGTTCAAATCCTGGACGAGACTGATTGCATTTCCCATAGCACTAATACCCTTGGGAAAGGTATGAATCCAATTATTCTCCCTCCAGCTATGGGTAAATAGTAGGGTAGACTAGGTTCTTCAGCCTTGGTGAGGCAACTAGTCTAGGAGAAGGAAAACTCTGAATTCAAACCTGTTAAACTCCGCTTAAAAATTGACCTTGTGTCATATCCTGCCCGAGCGGAGGGGTTGGGTAAATAGGGTAAATATAGTAGTAATTAAAGATAAGTCTACATAGAAAGTTTGTTTTACTGGCTGCCAATGCTTTTGGCACTAAGATGAGCGGGAAAAAAGATAATGTTGTTAACATATAATTCCTCTTACTAGCTTTCTCTGCTTTTACTTTTGATTCACTTTCTTCCCTTGTTTATAGCCTGCTGTTGACTTACAAGGGCTCTAAAACAAAGGTGTAGCATGGTATGCAAATGAGACACCTGAATAAATAGAGCAAACCTCGGGCACTTAGGACGGAGAAATCACGAGGCTTGACACGCGATTTCCAAGGTACAACAATGGCCTCGCCGATAGGATGTCTGACCACACTCGACGATCCTGAGTATGTGGAAATATGCTTTGAAGCGCTGGCCAGGGTAAAGAAATTAAGAGACTGACGGAGCGAATTAAGAGACAGACGGAGCGAAGGGGAATAAAAGGAAATTACTGACATGTTTCTCGCAACAGCTGGGTGCGAAGAAATCCAGAGAGTTTCAACGATGGCCTACCCAAGAAATCTAGAAGAGCTGACTTTCAAAGAAATTAGCGAGGTAATAAAAAGGAATATCAGACCAAAGAAAAGGTTAATCATCGCGGAAAGAACAAAGTTTCTGGAAACAAGACAGCACCCAGATGAGTCTATAGTACAATTCATACACATGTAGAGAAGAGGAAAATCTCGTATTTTGTTTTGGCGCGCTATTTAATTCAACACTGAATTTCACCCAATCAGGATGACATATCCTATTCAGCCCAGACCTTCATTTCCGGCTAGCAAAACGGGTGAGCGGCCAAACACACTCTCTTCGGCTTGAGACGGCGACCAGAACGGACGTGTCTCTGGTCGCCCCTGCTTAGCGATGCTTTTTAGCTAAACAAGCCACCCAGTGAGGACAACTAACTTTGGCTTTAACCCTAGCAGCAGCAACATGGACACTCAGCGAGGGAACCTTCTAATTTATGGATTCTTTGCGTCTAATATATTTTAGACCAAGGAATCCCAGTTGAATATGAATTAGATACGTTCAGCATGCCTTCCACAAGCACCACAAAAATTTACTATGTCAATCCGAGCGCCACTCCGCTCTCGACACAAAACTACTCCGTGACTTTGAATACTTCCCTCACACGTCCAACGACACGCTGCCATTTCCAGCATCCCGCTAAGCCATTTCGTCTCAAACATCCAGCAAGCCTAAACACCACGAGTCTTGCAGCACCAAGAACAAACCTCCACAAAGCTGCAAATAAAGTATTTTCGTTATTGTGTGTTGTTTAAATCAAAGTCTCGTAATTCACTTCTGTTGCCATAAAATATATAGTGTTAGGGAGATTAATTAATTCCCTCATAACCGCTATACACCGATTGAAAGAAAGAGCTAGATATTGCGAATTTGAAAGTCTTGGCACCGGCGAAAAGACCACAGAAGATGAATTGATCATCCTACGCTTGATAGAAGTTATGCACGACCCGGATTTTAAACATAAGTTGTTGGAAACGCTTCAAAGTGTTAATTTTACAGTAGAAACATGTATAGAGTTCGTGCAGCAACTGGAAATAATAAAAAAAAAAAGTATAACCAACAACCGAACGAAGGCGAAGCGTACAGCACAAAAACGAAATTCAATGCAAATACAGTGGCGAACGGCGCGCCAGGGAAAAATAATTGACCAGCCTTTAGTAAGACATGTTCCATTTGCAAAAGAAAAAAATCACGCCCCGAAAGTGTGCACATACAAAAAGGTTGAGGAACTTAAAGACACGCAAGAGGATAGAGGAGGGACTGAAATTTTCACGCTAAACACACCAACAAAAACTAGAGAAAAGGTAAAAATAAATGGGAAATATTTCCACATGCAAGTAGGAACTGGGTCTGACATAATACTTATTCCAGTGAACTTTTGGCCGGATTTAGAAAAGCCGAGGCTTAAAAAGTCAGCTCTGCAACTAAAACAATTCGATAGTACTTTAGCGAATGGGATATATTGTTATTACTTTTAGCGTGGGAATGTTGTAACGTGCGAGTGTGTGTTTGGTTACTTCCTCGTTAAGTTTTAAAAGTAAATAAATGAGAGAGAGAAGTACGAAGACGAAGATGCCGTAAGGTTTTATATGAAGGTTTTTAATGGCAGCATGGAATAAAGGGTTTACGTTTATGCTGCAAGTCTCGTAGGAAGGAAAGAAGTAAGGAAACGAAATGAAATTGTTATGGAGTGGAGAAAGCATTTTAGCAGCTAAGTGTCTGAGCGAAAAGTACATCGTTAGGTTAAGGCATTGTTGTTTGTGTTGAGGGAGATATGTTCGCCATAGTGTAGCAAAAGTCGTGTTTGCTGTTTGAGGACAGAAACGATTGTAGTCACCGTGAGTTTGTAGTTCTGGTTGTTTCGAGGAGAAGCGTGAATGTCTCCAGAAAATGTTGCCCAGAGATGAAGTAGCTCGGTGTCGGAGCGGAATTTTGCATCGCCAATACTGGAGGCGACTAAGAGTTATTCCTGTGTATGGCGTATTGAATTCATCTAATTCATATTCAACTGGGAACCCTTGGTCTAAGAGAATAGACTCAAGGGGTCCATAAATCAGACGGCTTTCCTCATTGTGCCGATGCTATTGCTGCTATTGAAGAGCAGACAGTAAGAAGTCGGTCCGGAACGAAGAAGTTCCGAGAAAGAAAGAATGTTTGGCGGCTTCCCCAATTTCTACTGCCCGGAAAGATGGTACGGATGAATAGGATAAGTCATCCTGATTGGGTGACATTATGCGTCGACCCTAACGGTCAAATTAGATTACACACTAAACAAAAATACGAAATTCTTTCTGCTACAGTACCATAATCAAAACATTAGGCACCTTCGTAGGTAGTGTAGAGAAGAGGAAAATCTCGTATTTTGGTTTGGCGCTCAATTTAATTCAACACTGAATTTCACCCAATCAGGATGACTTATCCTATTCAGCCCGGACCTTCATTTCCGGCTAGCAAAACGGGTGAGCGGCCAAACACACTCTCTTCAGCGTGAGACGGCGACCAGAACAGACGTTCCTCTGGTCGTCCCTGCTTAGCGATGCTTTTTAGCTAAACAAGCCACCCAGTGTGGACATCTCACTGTGGATTTAACACTAGCAGCAGCAACATGGACACTCAACGAGGGAACCATCTAATTTATGGATTCTTTACGAGGAATCCCCGTTGAACATAAATTAGAAACATTCAGCATGCCTTCCACAGGCACCACTTCATGTTACCCCCAAAATTGACTATGTCGATCCGAGCGTTGTTGTGTTGTTAAAGCAAAGTTTCGTAATTCATTTGTGTTGCCCAAAGTGTTCGGGAAAATTACAAAATTCCTCGAAACCGCTATAGTAGGTTTGAAACTAAGAATCGCTTTGAGATTATACATATTAAGGTCGTGGCATGTACTAAAGACCATCGACTGCTATGTATAGATGTATTAAAAGTAGACACATCGAAATTAGTTAATTTTATGGAGTCGGAAGAACAAGAAATAGGATTACTTAAGGGTTATAAAGCAAGCATTCGCTTGAAAGATAACTGCCATCTTAGATATATCAAAGCAATACGATTACCCATACATATTTTACCTATTGCAGTGTCAAAGCTAAACAAAAGTGATTCAGCAAGGTATTTTGGAAAAGGTCACTCATGGAGGAAACGATTGGGCGTTACCAGTAGTAAAAAAAAGTAATGTTGGAGACCTTAGTCGAGGGTGACCCGAAGGCTCCCTTTCAAAAGCTACTACACCGCAGTGTAGGGGAGGGCGCTACTCCATTCCCTGGATTGCTCCACTTTGCCCTTGATCCTCTCCTTATAGTGCTGTGCTAAGCAAAGCAGCCTCAAGTACCATTTTTTGAGTCTTTGGTATGACTCGACCTAGGATTAAGCCTCGATCTCCTGGACCATTGACGAACTCTCTACTCATTCGACCAATTGCCCGTCATTAATAGTCACCATTAAAAAGACTGATGGGGATATTAGAATATGTGATGACTGTAAAATTGGCGTCAACCACCAGATATGTTCGTATTCGTTTCCCTTACCGAGTATCGAAACTGCCAGTCACGAACTCACAAATATGAA
Organism: Sepioteuthis lessoniana; assembly: GCA_963585895.1. Taxonomy (NCBI): domain Eukaryota; kingdom Metazoa; phylum Mollusca; class Cephalopoda; order Myopsida; family Loliginidae; genus Sepioteuthis; species Sepioteuthis lessoniana. Next base: position 33,390,698 of record OY757932.1, read on the forward strand.
AGACTTTGCGAAAATCGATTTACAATCGGCCTACAACCAGATCGAAATAGAGGACAAGTTTAAAGAAATTACCACACTCGTGGTGTAATGGTTAAAGCGATGAACTGCGGAATCGTAGTACGCGAGTTCGTACTCCAGTCGCGCTATTACGTTCACTTTCGGGCAAATACCCTTGGGAAAGGTATGAACCCCCTTATTCTCCCCCCAGCTATGGGTAAATAGTAGGACGGACTAGGTTCTTCAGCCTTGGTGAGGCAACTAGTCTAGGAGAAGGAAAACTCTGAATTCAAACCTGTTAAACTCCGCTTAAAAATTGACCTTGTGTCATATCCTGCCCGAGCGGAGGGGTTGGTAAATAGTACCACACTGAACACACCCATGGAATTATTAAGATGATCTCGCTTGCCGTTTGGAATCAAAACAGCTAGTCATGTTTTTCAAAGAGCCATTGAGAAAATCTTATTGGGAAAAGTGGACAATATAATAATATATCAAGACGAAATATGTCTGGCAGCCCGCACCAGAGAGAAATTAAAGAGTAAAACAAAATAAGTCATACGGAGATTAAAACAGGCAGAGACAAATGCCAATTAGACTATGAAAAAATATCTTATCTAGGATATCAAATATCTAGAGAAGGCATATTTCCTGCCAAAAGGCTAACCAATAAAATTGCGAAAATGGAAAAACCCACGAACAAGAAAGAATTGGAATCCTTCCTGGGATTAATTATTCTCTACAGCAGATATCTTCCTAGATATAGTGAGCTCATTGAACCATTTACAGAAATGCGTAAAAAACATAGAATTTACATGGACGAAGAAGCAAAATAAGGCTTTCGAAGCATTAAAGAAGGCCTTGACAAGTAAACCGGTAATAAAAATTTTCGACCCTAAAAAAGTTTACCTTAACAACTGACGCAAGCCAACGTGCCATTGCAGCTGTTATATCTCAAGAGGGTCATCCAATCATGTATTTGTCCAGAAAGCTCTCGTCTGCAGAATCCAATTATTCTAACATTGAAAAGGAAGCATTAGTTAAAGTTTGGAGTATGGAGAGAGCATAAAAATTTTTGTTGGGCAAAAAGTTCCTCTTAAAATCAGACCACAAGCCCCTAGAATTCTTATTCAATCCGAGGAAGGAGTTACCCAGAGTAACCTCGTCAAGAATTTTAAGGTGGGCTATCAAAATCATCGCATTTGATTTTGGCATTATATATGTTAAGGGAAACACCACCCCACATGTGGACGCGCTATCCAGGCTAAGATTTCAGAGTGAAAATGGAGAGGAACATGAAAATTCGGAGGATAGAATTATACAATGGGTGGAGACGGACGTACTATCTTGCAAAACACTCAGCAGAGAAACCCAACCTTACTTGATACTAAGCAGAATACTTGAACACATAAGAAAGAATGTACGGAGTTACTGTACTATAGCGGAGAGACCTTTCAAAGAAGCACGGCACAAATTAACAGTAGAGAGGGGCGTTATATTTAGTGCAGACTGTGGCGGATGGATGAGTGTAATTTGGTTTATTTCAGTTGATATGCATCCATACTTTACGGGTATTGCTCTCTAAATTATTTTCACCACAAATACAACACAAAACAATCACGTGAAAGAAATGGAATAGAACACAACGAACATTAAACAACAATTTAATATGCATATAACAGAATATGAAAACAAATAAAATACATTATGTGTAAATGGCCTTTTGGAAAATAAAGTTTGGCAAGAAGAAAATAAATTTGTTTAAAGGTGTGTGTATGTTAACGGAGTCCGTAAATAAGTCGTTCTTACTTACATTAAGTTCATGTCTTGTTTTATGATTGTGGCGACAGCGTGTCGCGTTGATGAAAGAAAGTTTGTCGGGTTTTTCTTTTGAATGTGATTCGCGGCCATCTGAAGCTAGGTCATGAACTTTAGTTGATGAAGGAAAGGAATTTACCGGACACAGTATCGGCTACTGCTTTACTGGCTTAGTGGCTTGTGGTTTAGTCTTAGTCTTCGTTTTTGGCTCCCTAACTCTCAGTTATTTTTATCCTACTGGTGGATCAAAGAATCGTCCTAAAATTTTGGCGCGTAGACATTTATTGACCAATCAGATTTGTATTTTACTATTTTATTTTCGAGCCTAAATATTTTCTGTTAGTTGACTTCCGATCCTATTTTTCTAGAATGTTCTATTCTATGTTTTTAGCTGATTGGTTGAAAAATGTAAAAATGTAACTTAAATGCTAATGCAGTTTTGATCCTAAATTTCTAGAATGTTCTTAAGTATGTTTTTATTGCTTATTTTAAGACTAGAAAAAATGTGTATCCCATAAGACGCAATAGTGCCACCCCAAATCTTAAGAAAGCGTGCACGAAGATATCCTACAGGGGGATCAAAGAATCGTCCTAAAATTTTGGCGCGTAGACGTTTATTGACCAATCAGATTTGTATTTTACTATTTTATTTTCGAGCCTAAATATTTTCTGTTAGTTGACTTCCGATCCTATTTTTCTAGAATGTTCTATTCTATGTTTTTAGCTGATTGGTTGAAAAATGTAAAAATGTAACTTAAATGCTAATGCAGTTTTGATCCTAAATTTCTAGAATGTTCTTAAGTATATTTTTATTGCTTATTTTAAGACTAGAAAAAATGTGTATCCCATAAGACGCAATAGTGCCACCCCAAATCTTAAGAAAGCGTGCACGAAGATATCCATGGCAGAGTCGCTGCGACGCAAAGAAAATTGAGATTACAGGCTTGGTGGCTGGGGTATTGCAAAAATATTGAGGAACACATAAGATGCCCTAAATGTACGGAGATCAAAACATTTAAACAAACCAAAATACATACATGGCCCAAAGAGGGGGCGTCATGGACAAGGGTCCGTATGGACCATGCACATATCCGAAACATTGGTTTATTCTTGATCTTAGTAGATTCCTTCTCGGGTTGGCCAGAAATAATAAAGGTGAGAGATAGGAAAGCTGCTACTGAAAGACAAATATTGAGAACAATATTTGCAAGAAACGGAGTACCGAAGACCATTGTCACGGACAACGCACCGGAATTCTGCAATGAAAGTTTAGTGTTGTGATTAAGTAAAATTGGGTGTATGCCATACAAAATACCCCCATACCACCTTCAGTCAAACGGCATAGCAGAAAAGACGGTCCAAACTGTAAAAATGGGTTTAAAGGCGTTTTCACCTTTCAACCAGAATATTGAGACATACATCCCTAATTTACTCTTAAGTTATCGAACGGTTCCTCATACGGATAGAAAGCAAAGCCCATCAGCATTAATGTGCTGACAGATTAGAGCCCCAATAACCATGTCATTTGCCACAGAGGAGAAAGTTTGGTATAAAAGAAATAAGGAGGCAGAGCCAGAGAGAGTGAAGTTCATTCTTCAAAAAGGACAGAAAAAAGGGAAGCTAATATTAGCTCATGCAGATCAATTTAGAGCCAAGTTCGAGCCTGAAGATGTAGAAATGCCCGAGAAGTAACACGAAGAAACTGAGAAAGAGGAAGATAAAACAGAACAAAACATGGAGGAAAGCGGGAATGGCGTAACAGATGAAGATAGACCACGGCCTTCGTTAAAAGGAACAGAAGAACAAATGCAGAAGTTGCATAGACTTTCCAGAGTAGTCAGAAGAAGTGATAGACCAAATAAGAGCGCCAAACCTCGCAGGTTCAGGGAAGTGTATTATGGTATGCAAATGAGACATTTGAATAAAAGAGCAAACTTCGGGCACTTGAGACGGAGAAATTATAAGGCTTGACACGCGATTTCCAAGACACAACAAAGACACAACAAAAGGAAAATCATCAAACTTTCATCAGTTTATTAATCAAGTTTAATGTTATATCATCTGCTTTCTGCTATGTTGGCTTGACATCATCATCAGCATCTATATGAATATCAGCTTCAGGGGAATTATTCTGATTTTGCCTGCAAAAAATAGTCAAGAGTCATATTCAAAATTTGCACCAACCCTGTGATTCACTGGGGTTTTTTTTTTTTTTTTTTTTTGGTTTTTTTTGCTTAGTAAAAAGTTTCATAATTAGCTGATTTGACAAGTGTTGTCCCCATAAACGTGTAAACTTTTTAAAATGATGTATATACAAAAATAAATGAATAAATGAAAAAAAACATTATTCAATTTTTGTAATTTAGAAAAAGATTTATTTCTATTATTATAATGTGTCAACGGTTATTGATAGATGTTACCTGTATTTGGTGCTAGGGAAAATATTTAGTCATGTCCCAACTCACCAAGTTCCACAATCAGCCCTTGTGTATCCATTGATACACTAACATTGAATAAATTGAAAAGGAAAGATGAAATAGACTAATATAAATATACAAGACATTTAATGCATACATATATAAAAACATATAACAAGTTTCTCAGGAGATATTATAACGATACAGATGAATTTCACACATTGTTCCACGGACAAGCAGGGCATAAAAGAGACACAAAAATGGTGAAAAGCTCTTACTTGTCTCAAATCATTCAGCCATATGGGGTTACAGTATGATAAGTTTTCTATGATAAGTAATTTTGCCTTGTGATTTTAGCGGAAAATTGATTATCAGGAAAGACATACAAAGAAACATACATAATCCAGTTTGAAAGAATTTAAATGGAAATCTGTAATAAAACTTTAATTTTTGTATGTATATGACTTTAGCATAGTAAAGATGGCACATTGTAATGAGATTTTTGTTTGTGTAATAACATGAAAATGTTCTGACTTATAGAAAATTGCAATTTCCAGTTCAAATTTCAACTTACAAATAATAATGTAGAGTCAGCATTTCAGAGTCAGATCATTATAATTTCTTGATTGAGATAACGATAGATGTTAATTATAGAGCAGTTCATAAAATTTGGTTATTTGCAATTAATTAGAATATAAATTTTCGCTATTGAGCTTTATGGACACTGAAAACAACCTTCAAGTGAGAGTAACTTTTAAAAAATTGACAGTAAATCTAAATTAACCATGACTTTTAATTTTAAATAAAAAGCCTCTGTGAAAGATGTATTTCAGCAACACTTGAAAAAGAAGAAAAAGAAGAATCGGAAGAAAAGAAAGAAAAAAGAGCGAGTGTAAAAAACCAAGAAAGAAAGAAAAAGATCGAGTATAAAAAAAGAAAAGAAAGAAAATATTGAATGAAAAAAGAAGGGCTTTACTTTGTTCGTATAAAAGCCTATGTTGTATACTGGTTGTATTAGTTTCTGCCGACAAATATAATAAGTGTTTAGCACAAACGGCTCAATGTTGAGCAGTTAAGCATAAGATGTAACATGTCGCTTCGACTGTTTACACTAAAAACTTGTTTTCGTTTTCTTCAGAATGATTTACATTTATCACTTTTTGGGCTAGCTAACTTCATACTCAGGTAAAAATTTATGATTTTTAAAAATTTAAAACAGAAATGGAGTGTTTAAAAGATAAATACGTTTTTGTTTTTGTTTTTTTCTTGCACGATTGTTTCATTTTTGCAGATGGACTTGTCCGTTTATTTTTTAAAATTTTCTTTCAAGAGAAAAACGAAGAAACGTTAAAAAAAAAAAAAGAAAGAAAATAGAATGCATATACTTAAAGTGTTATCTATTATTTGTACATACTGACATTTACGTTTGTGATTACATAATTTATTTTTATAACTGAAGTTCTTCCTTTGAAGCTGATCTAACGCTTTACATCTTATAAAAACATGTGTGCGTTTTAAGTAAACAAAATTACAAAATATTTTTCAACTTCCCTTCTTGTCTTCATCCCGATATTTTAAAGGTTAATAATTTTCATGTTTCAATTTTAACATAAAACTTTTTCAATGAGTTTAGAATTTAAAACAAGTTTATCTTTTAGTCAAATTGTTTTAAAAATGCATGTTTTTCATTTAACTTATTAAACTTACATTTTTTTTATGGATTTTTTTTTTGTTCCTTAAAACCCGAACAAAATATTCTTTAAATAAAATTTATAACTTTGAAATCTTTTTGCTATATCAATCAATAATTATTTTTGTCTAAATTAGTTATCTTAAAAAAACAACTAATAATTTCATTTTGTTGTTGTTGCACATGATAATTATTTTTAACTCCTGAAATATAAAAATAGTTTTTATACTTCCACATTCCTATCTTTATTTTTAATAGGTCACAATTTTTAAGATCAACTCTATGTTTTTTTGGTTGGGGGTTGTTGTTAATTTCTGACTACCATTTATTTGAATAAAGATGAATAAATTCTGTAAAAATGAAAGTATTAACCAAAATATTCAAAACAGCTTCAATATCTAGAGACCAAATTTGACCATTTTATTTTTAATTGCTTTTCTTATTGTTTGCTGCTGCAATTGAAATGAGAACATTATATTTATTTAATGTTAATGTTATGGTCTACACAGTCATTACTGCTTATATATTTTTGTCGTTAAGTTCATCAATAGTCATTACTAATAGAAAATTAAATTTATGTATGGCGGTTGGTTCCATAGTCCTTCAATGAAAACTACCTTACAAAGATGGTTGAGAAGCATTTTTCCAAGCTCTCTACAGTTAGTAACTGCAATGTTATCATTGAATTAAAACTTCTCTCTCCAAAGATAAATAAATCGTAAAATTCCAGTTGACGCATGTGGTAAACATAACCTGATTGATACATATTGTTCCAGACCCCTTCTTATACACATAGTGAAATGAATTTTGTATTTTAATACTTATTTCCAAAACAAGATAGGCATATAACCCACTGTGGAAGTTAATTTTATTTTCTCAAATGATCTGTACATTATTGATGAGGTAAAATAGTGCTTTATAAAAAAAATTAATAATTTTTTGTCAAATGTCTTAAGGTTCAGACACAGTATAAGTTATGTAATTTTAAAGTAAGTTATATTTCCCACATGAGTGATCATTGATTTACTCTCACAGTTATAAATGTAATAATTCAAATGATTCATTTCATGATTTGTCTAAATCTCCAACCTGGGGAATTGCCCACATTGGGAAAACTTTAAAGGTTTTAGGTGGTAATTGGAATCCTAGATTGATAGATTTAATCTGTCGGAATATTGATCTTTCTACGAGATACTTTTTGAGTCGGACAATCTTGGAAAAATAAAATAATTTTCTAAGAAATGGTTAGAAAAGGGTTCATGGTAAAAAAAAAAAATGTTTGAGAATCACTATCATAATGTATTTTCCTTCAATTAATAATTCTAATCTCCAACAAACAAGCAAAATTCATATCTTTATATTCTCATTTATTTAAAGAATGTAAGATAAAATCTCTTCATAGATTTTTGCTAAAAAATTCTCACATTAAAATCCTATGTCAGTTTTATTGAAGATTAAGAGATTATCTTAATCAGGCTTTGATTAATGCCTAGTCAAGAAGAAAAGCTTGAGCTTATTGCCTTCATCTATAAATAAGAGAAAATGTCATGTTGGGATTATTGACAAAATCATAAGTGACTTAGACATTTTCAATACTGTTGCCAAATACTAATAATTTTAATATCAGCAGCCAGATCATATTTGAATTAACTAACTTTATCACTATAGCATCACTTAAATTAAAAGAATGAACATTTGGTGAAATAAATAAATGAGAAATGTCTTTTTAATCTTGGAACACTTAATACAAGCTCAGTAAAAGAATATTGTTTTATCTAGAACGTTATCTCAGATTCATTTTGAGGTTCATGAATTATGTAAAACATTTTATACTTCTCCAAATTGCAAATGTTGATGAAATTGCTACTATCTTGTGATTTAAATTTTTATTTCTACGGATTTACTGCTTATATTTCAGAAGAATATTAGTGATGTTTGGGAACAAAATATTTAGGAAAACTTTAATTATTCCTTCATCTACTTTAGTTAATTGTTAAGTTGCACAGAGGGAATATTATTGATGACAAGCTTGGTGCTGTTATAACTACTTAAATCATAATTGTAAATTCAAGAAAATTTTGTCAAATTATATGAATTTAAATTGTCTAAGAAAGTAACTCCTAAATTTCTCTCTGACTGTATGCATAATCTTATGTATAAGTCTATTCTTGATTTATGGTAACAAAATTGTTCATTTATAGAATTAACTTTGGAAACCAAGAGTTCTCATTACATTTGAATTTCATTTTTTTTTAATTTTTTTTTTTTTATTTCTGACATGTGGAAATATATATCTAGACTAGTGTCTTCATCACTAAAAGGAAAATACTAATCGGTGATACTATGGTATAATAATAAATTGGAGTTTAATGATTGATTGATTGGTTTTAATGGTATAGGGTTATTTTATATCTAGAGATTAGGGAATTGCTTTCATTGTACATTCATATTAGCATTTCTTGTAGAGTTGTTTCTTAAGAGTTGTTTGTTTGTTTTTTGTTTTGCACACAGTACTATTGAATACAAATAATTTTTAAACAGATTTATTTGACCTATAGATGGGACTCTAATAGATACTACCACTCCAGGTCAGAGTGGACATGGACACCATCAGATGCAGTTTAGTGTCATACTTGGGACACAATTTGAGTTTAAGTAGATTTGGTTCTGGCAACAAATTGATTCTGTGTTGGTTTATATAAGTTAGTGATTAGATCTTCATACTTTTTGTAAAGTTATAACTATGAACTTAGAGTGTCAATGAATTTTTACATATGAAATTGTTTGGCAGCAATTTGTGTTTGTCTTATTTTTAATGATTTTGTCATCTTATGTGTTTGATGTGAAACAGATTTGTAATGATAATTGAAAGAAGGAAAAATAAACATAGATTTTAACTCATTTCTATATCCTCTTATTTCTGATTGGAGCAACAGCATTTGATATTACTATTAACATGCTGGTTATAGAAAAAAAAGATCAATCTTCATGATATGCATCAAAGGATGACCTTGTATATTTGTGTGTATATATATATATATATATTTGTCTGTATCATACAAGTATCAGCATGCAAAGCCACTGCCTTGGAAGGGAGGGAGAAAGATTGTAGATGATGTTTTCTAGGTCAATGTCAGCTTGGAAAATTACTTTAATATTGTTGATAGAGTTTTTTGACATGAAACGTTACAGTTCAATTTTCCTGGATTAACCTTGTCAGAATATTATTGAAAGAAGTCAGAGTATTATGCTACAAATAATAGATAAATAAATTATCTTTACTTATAACTTTCTCAACTTATATCAAGTTTTACACTTACAAGGATTTTTCTTTGTTGAATGTGTTATATATATTCACACTCACATTTTGGAGGATTCAGTGAAATGTTCTGGCTAGGAATTCAAATTTGAATAAACTAATGATATAGATTGTTTATGATTTAATCATAATAAAAAAACACAGTGACTTTATATATTTATCAAGTCATACAATCTGGTAAATAATGTAAATGAGAAATTGTTTTATGGTGACATAAGACATTGTTATGAACTCTCCTAGTTGATATAGAAACAGAATTTTATGTTATATCAAATGTGTCTATAATTATTCAATAGTGAATGGGATATTATTTGACAATTTTTATTTTCTTTATTTTAAGTAAAGTAAGTTGGCGACAGTAGTCGGGGGTGACTCTTAATTGATATACCCTGACCTTAAAATTGAAAAAAAAATACTTTATTGCTTTTAAAACTTTTGTGAAATAGTCATTTTTAGAAGTATTACTGAATAAAGAATTCTCTTTTAAACACACTTGTATGAGATACCTCCTGATACCAATAATGTATTGTAATTGTGAAACTCCAATAATTTTTTTATTTCATTATTAAAATTGCATTCCAGTCATTGAATTTTTTACTAAATGTACTGCACCAAAAGGGTTAAGCAAATTCTTGACTTGTGGTTATGTCTGTAAATGAATAAATCTATTTATTGTAGGTTTTCATTGATAGAAAAGTATCATTTCATTTATAACTGAGGATAATTATCCTTATTTTTACCTTTTTATTTAATATTCAAAAAGTATAGAACATAAACAAGAAAATGCAGACCAACATAAATTTTCTTATATTTTATAAGTATAAAAAAAATGTCAAAGTTACTTACACATTGCTGTCATTTTTGATGGTACAAGTAACTAGTATTTTGATGTGTAGATAACAGAATGAAATCAAAGTAGTTGATTGTATCCAGTTATTGGTTAGCTTCTTTCTATCTGTTTACATTTAACCAATATCTCAAAAATACTCAGCTTCTTCAGTATTGACTACAAAACAATTCTGTGCACCTCTTAAACCAATGTTAATGAGTTTTTTTTCTCTTGGTGCCCCATATTTCTGGCCTTGTGCCAAAAAAAGTTTAGTAATTAATGAGTATAGCAAATTGGATTTAAATAAATCCATTTTAAATATTTTCTTGTTTTCATTTTTTAATTGTATTTCTTTTTAAAAAAGAACTTTAGTTTGCTTATCTTTATTATAATAATTTAAATTTTGTGTTACCATAACACAGCAAGAATAGTAAATTGTCATGAGATCTTTTAGTTCAATAGTATTCAAATTTTCAAACTTAAAGAATAAAGCAATTTCCAGTCCAATTTTTAACAATGATAGTAGTGTAGGGTGTGTGTTCACACTCACTTCGATCATTAAAATTTATCAAGGATGATATTAAATACTAAGTATGGAATACCCCTCTTATTTATATATTTATTTACTATTATAATATAAGTTCTCCATATAGAATGTGAAAGTATTTTCTAAAACATTTTATTAAAATTGAACCAGGCAAGTTTTCATTGAAAGTTTAGAAAACTTATAACCCCAAAATTATTATGGATGGGACACATGAATTTAAGGAATAAGTGAACACCATTTAAATCAACAGGTACAACATTAAAGCTATTTGATATTCATCATTTACTGATATTTAATATGTAGTATTATTTATTCATCATTGTTACATTTCTTGAAATTTTCCTTTCATACTTGGGGGAGTGCTGGACTTTGGTTATAAAGTAAGCAAGTTCAAACTCTAGTCATGTTATATTCATTTTTAGGTTAATACCTTTTGGAAAGATACAAACTCTCTTATCCGCTCCCCCCACCACCACCAGCTGTAGGTTAAATAGTACTACTACTGTTCTTCTGCAAGGATATCTTTGGCATTAAATAACCCACAAAGGTTGATATGTCATTGAACAAAGAAACCAAACCAAACCAAACCTTATTCATACTTTCCATTCATCCATAAATATCTTTTCAGTAATAGTTTTCCCAAGCAAGTTCAAGTGATCTACTATCTATCATGACCTAAGCCAAAAAATCACCTTAGAAAGAACTTTATGGATATGATACACAATCATGTGTTGGGGTTAGAATTTAAATGCTACATTATTTTATAAAGTTTTTAGGTTGCTAACTTTTATATAATTATAAGATTTTTTTTTTGTTCAAGGTTACTAATGTTCTAATGACATAAAAATAACTGTTATGCAATTCCTTAAAAGAAGAGTGAGAAAGAGAAAATAGGGTGGGCACACTTTATTCTATATTTCTTTCTTTACACTCTATTCATCACTAGAGAAGTTCAGCTGCCACTGTTAATCTCTCACAAATTTAGAAAGAATAAATACAGTCCATGATAACAAACCCTGACCTGCTAGTAGAATTTATGTTGAATGGTTATCAATTTCCAACTACAAAACATTCTCTGTTAAGTATTCAGTTAGTGTCAACACTTTTAATAATGACTTGTGTATTAAGTACACTCCTGTGTATGAGTTACTAGATTTGTTTTTATCTTTTTTCTTTTTTTCAGGTTAAGGCAAACTATTGTACTATAATTATCTTTCTGTTTATTTAATTTGGTACAAACAAATACCTAGAAATATTCATTATGTAGGTCCCATTTACCCACTTAGATGTGAAAGATTTTTTATATTCAAAATCAATTAAATCCTTTTTTTTGTGTTGTCTATACAAATATATATATTAGGCTTTTCTGTATTTTTTCTCCTTAAAAACTAAGGGAAAAATTCTTTTATATATACTGGCTTAAAGACTATCTTGAGTTGCAGTTAAACTTAATATTGAGTCCTATCTTACTTATAAAATTTGTTACAATTGTAAATGAATAAGGCAAAATACGTTATAATTAGCATTTTATAGTTATCTCATTTGAGAAATTTTCAGTATTGGAGTGATTGTGAACACAGGCCTCATACTATTAATAAGTTTTTTACTTTATTCTGTAAGTTAGAGCATTTAAACATTTTTGCATGAACAAAAAATCTGTTACACCATTTTTGCTACCTATAAAAATTGAATTGTTATTATATATAATTGTTTCATTGTGAGCATTTTAATGATATTGGTTGGAGAGATGGCAGGAATTAATACCCTTTCTGAAGAAAATTAGTTTGTATGGAAAACAAATAGAATTAATTATTGTTTAAGAAAATGTTTTAGCATATTATTTTTTATGTCAGGCTCTTCTGCTTGTAAAATAAAATGTTATGAAGAGACAGGAGAAAATATTTTTACTTGATCAAATTAACATTGGGAAGTGAAATGACTTTTGTAATCATTATTCTAAAATTTATCAATTCTGTGTTTTCTTATAAACTGCTTTTATAGAGATATTTTATAAAAGTGAAATTTTATAATTAAAAATAAAATTAAGAACTTTTTGGACAGCCCACAACTTGTTAGCATTAAATTAGTATTTATCATTACTATTTGGACAGATTAGATATTTGTACCAATTAAATTGTCACTTGTGTAAAGATGAATTGATTTACACGGGATGATGAGTAATAGGATCATTTTAATTTTATAGGAGTCAAGTAAAAAATTTATCATAAGCTTAAGTTTTGGTAATTGAAAATATGCACTTAAAAAGAATAGCATATATTTCAATATTATTGACAGGGTGACTGAAAGGTAACTCCTTATTTTAAAGTTCTTATAATTCATTTTTTAACTATAATTTTTTAAAGAAATAACTCACAAATATTTTAAAATAGGGAGTTACTTTTTAATCATTCTCTATATTATAATGACCTAATTTTTGTACTTATTCAATGCAACAAAAATGGCATATGCACTTGAAAAATAAAGTAATTTTCAAACTAATGTGTGGCTTAGTATTCACTTTTTCACAAAAACAACAAAAGGAAGATCACTGTAAATTTGGAATGAATGACTATTAACAATACGTCTTAAGTTGTAATGTAATTTTGAATGTTTTTTTGTTTAATCTTATTTAGTAAATGTACAGTTATAACAGCATGTTTTTTGTTATGAAGTTGAGCTACAGGAAACCAAAAATAACTTACCACTCAGATTGGAGTGTCTACTATTTGGTCAGATGCCTTTTTTTTTGTTTTGTTTTAGTTTTTTGTTTACTCACCATGATTTGAAAATTTAAAAAATTTCCATTAATCATATTTTCAAAAAGTTTTATCTCACCTCATGAATTCTAACATTATAAACCACAATGATTCTACAGAAAGTTTACATTGTCTTTTGCTCAAGTTGCAAAGATAACCTATTTAAACTTTAAACCTTTATGTCAAAAAGTTTAAAAGATTAAGAAAGGTAATTTTCTTTTTTTTTTTTTTTTTTTTCTTTACATGTCTACTTCTGTGCTCAACATCTTCATTTTTCTAGCGCCATGACTTATTACTTGAAATATTATCAATAAGCTTCTAAATGCTAATCTCTCAATGTTTATTTAAGTTCAGTTTGAGTCAAAATAAAATAAAATATAATCCTTTCATTTACTAGCAAATGTTTATCAGACTGTCATTATTTATTCTTTAGTTGTTCAATAAAACTACTTAACTGCATTTTAATGCAGGAGTCCCCATGGTGTATTGGCTAATATACTGGATTGTGACATTATAATAAGTGAGTTCAAACTCCTGTGATGCTATCAAGTTCATTTTAGAAAGTAGGAATTCCCTTATAACCCCCTTCCAGCTATAGGTTAAATAGTATTCTTGTTGTTCTTCTATAAGCATGGCTTTGGCATTAAATAACCCACAAAAATTAATATGCTTTTAAAAGAAACCAAACCAGTTAATTGCATTTTTGTACAGACAATAATTTATACATAATATTTATGATGCTACTTTGGTTATCATGGCTTGAGATCATCATCATCATGAAGTTTATTTTCTATAAATCTAACTTTATTATTGTAATATTCTAAAAAGTAAACTCAACTAGATGTTTCTAACGTGATATTAGCTCAGCATTGACGTGAAAACCCTGTAACTTTATTTTATAATCGAATAATTCCTACAATTTACTGTGTTTATTTAATGTTAATTACTTATATATTTATGAAGATTTAACAAATATAAGAATTTATTTTGTCAGACTTTTCCTCTGACAACTTTTAAAAATTAATTTAAATTGCATTCATTTTTTATAAACTTTTATACTGTTAGAAAGAAGGATGGGAAATATTCTCATAGATTATTTTAATCCAATATTTGCTTCAAGGATGCTATTTAGAACTTGTATTATAAATTACAAATAAGTGGATGTACTTTATAATCAGCATTTGATCATTAACTTCCTTTAGAAATTATAATGATTTAGGTAAGTGCATATATGGTCATTACACTATTAAGTTGCAAAAAGCATTTTAATTTTATTACTCTTACAAATGTGCCATTTTTACTGTTACTCTAGCATATATACAAAATGCAGATCATTATGATATAAAACTGGTTGTAAAAACAATTTTAACTGATAAAAATTCAGCTCCAAATCAAATATGTTATATGCTTCCATTTTAGAAATTAATAGAAATTCAACTTTTCATTGAAACTGAAAACTTTCATTTCTTATTGTTTTGGTAAACTGTATTTATTGAAAGGTTTATAAAAAAAAAAAATAGATAATATTTTTCTTTAATGAAAAAATGCCCCTCTATAAAATCCAAGTAAAATGCCACTTGAATAAGTTTTCTTTTTTAAAATATAATTCACAAGAAAACATTTAATTTTCTTATATTATCTTGTGAATAAAAAGAAAAAAATATGCATATTATTTTTTTTTTATAAATATTAAAAAATTAAAATGTTTGAAAATATTTTCTTCTGTCTGCCTTGCAAGTTAAATGTTAAGCATTTTGATAACTGAAAAATTATAAATTCATTGATAAACTTTATTTGATGTAATGTTATTTTTATTTTTTGTATTTTTTTTTTTTTTTTTAATAATTAGAAGGTATAAATTTAGGTATGGAGGCTCTGCTACACAATAATCAGATGATTTACTCTGAGTCATCACTGTTAATATGACTCTTGACTCGTTTAATTCCTTTATAGATATCTGGTGGTGACAGATATTCAGTTTTTTGTTCCTTCAGACAGTAAAGTTGAAGAAACATTTTCTTCAGCTGTCATCATCTCTTACCTGTAAAAACTGTCTGAATAAGTAGAAAAAAAAATTTTAAGCCCAAAACAAACAAATAGGTGTTTGACTAACTTTGAATGTCAGCTAGTTGTTGGTTTACCATTTATTTGATTAGTAGGAAAAATAAATCCTAAATGGGGTCTTTGAATTATGCTTTCTGAAATTTTGCCAGCTAAATTACTTCTGAAATTTGTCATGGTATGGTATTTGTCCAAATTTCTGAGATGAAGCTTGATAATTGTTATCACTTTGAATATTTGAACTTTTGACCTCATCTTTATTGTTATACTCACAACATTTTGGCCAATATGTCCTTCAGCCTTCTTCAGGTGTTTCATGTCAAACTCTGGAACTCTCATATAATCTTGAACTGAAACCTTTATTTAAACTATTGTAGACTGTTCCAATTCTGTAGATCATGACTGGGTACAAGTGTTAAGTTACAGTAAGTATTTCTTGTTATACTCACCTGGTGTTGGGATTGAACCTGCAATCTCCCAATGATTTCACTTAGAAGCACCTTTCCAACCAAATCCCTTATCCATTGTGAAGTGCTTCTGAGAAGAAATCATCTGGAGGAATTCAGTCTCAACAACAAATAAGAATAACAAGGAATACTTTCTATAACTTAACACTTGTGCCTGGTCCTGGTTAACAGAATTGGAACAGTCTACTCCTGTGATTTAAATAGAGGATTCAGTTTGAGATCTTATGTGGGCTCCTGAGTTTGACAAGAAACACCTAAAGAAGGTTGAAGGACATGTCAGCCGAAATGTTGTGAGTATAACAATAAAAATGAGGTCAGTAGTCTGAATATTCTAAGTGATGACAGTTATGGTATGGTTTGACTCCAGGTTTCTGCTCTGATAATTAAAAAAAAGAATTCAGCTTTCTGTTAATGAATTTATACAAGCATAAAAATACTTAGTGAATTAACCAAAAAGTTATCCCCATTTTTGTTTAATAACATTAGGACTGTTAAGTTTATTTATCATCTTTTTTATATATTTTTTATCACTTTTGATTGAATTATGACATCTGTCATACCATTGTGAATTTGTAAAAAAATTTTTTAAAGTGGCATGTTTATTGGTTGAAGATGGAATAAAATAAGCATCATTTACAATACATGCTTTTTTTATTTTAAGAAAAAAAAATGTCACTCAAATGCAAGAAAGAATTATGCAGTTCATGAAGAAAGTACTGTTGAATGATTAAATGTGTCAAAAGTGGCTTGTGAAATTTCACACTGAAGATTTCTTGCTGAACAATGTCTTTCAATGAAGTTGGCAGAAATCAAATAAAGAAAATGGTTGTATTAATAGCTTTAATGCAGGTCTTCTATATAAATGAAAAAACCTATTGGACTATATATTTCTCTCACTTTCCCTATACTCTTATAGATAACAAGTGCTGAAAAGTTTGGGGCCTAACTAGAAAGGGGATGACTTTTCTTGTATGTCTTAAAGAAACTTGAGAAAATATTTACCAAGTGTTAATTTTGTGATGGATATGCAGAATAATACATATGATTCATTGCTGTAGAAATTCCCTTCTTGGTTGGGCTAGGAACTTTTCAACTCCTCATTTATATATCTATATAAGTGTGTGTATGCATATGTGAGATTTAAAATGATAATGTGACATGATTTTTTTTCCTGATTTTCATCTTCAGATTTTTATTTTATGTAATTAACTTTTCTAAGCAAAGTACAACTTTATTTTTTTGCCTTTTGACCTTAATTTCTCTTTGACCTTGTCAGTAGGGCTAAGAATACACTGACTATATTTCCCTGCAGAGGGGTAATACCACCCCAGAAGGATGTCCTGAGTATGACTGCATCTGAGGGTGAGGCTTCAGCTCTGGAGATATAAGGAGTGTAGAGTACCTCTTCATTGCCAGCAAGGTAATACCTGTTAGGGTCCTATCTTTGGATTGAATTGACCTGTTTGAGAATTCTTCGTATTCGTTAAGATCATGTACAAAAAAAATTCTAAAACGATTACACAAAAAATGTAAATATGAATGTACCATGAATAAAATTCTCTAACATTTAGACTTAAAATAACCCTAGATGAGTTGGCATGCCCTTAAATTTGATTTCTCTTATTTGAGTAGGTATCTAGTGTCTTTCATTAATCTGTTGAAAGTAAGAATTTTATAATCACTAAAAACAATGGCTAATCTTGCTTGATGAATTGACATTATTGCAGATAAGTTGATAAAGTATTTTTTGTCATTTGATTCCTTGTCTTGTCTATTCTTATTGTAAAAGATTTACATTATTTTTATCAGTTGTGAATTGGACTTTTCTCCCACCTGTTGTTGTTGTTGTTGGGACAAGGAAAATGTCTAATACAATACTTTTGCCTCTATGGATAAATTTTTTTTTTTCTTTTTTTTTTTTTCTTTTATTTTTCTTTGTTTTTTTTTTTTTTTAGAGAGACATGAAATCCCAAACTGTGTTCTAGAGATGTGATTGCTTGTAATACATTTGAGAATAAAATGATAATGTTAGAAATCAATAAATCTATGTATAAATATTTTTAAAAAATTAATATTGGGCAAAACAAAAAAGATTAAAATAAAAAAAATAGCATTTAATACTATGTATATTTGAATTACCACATTAAACTTTCTTTAAACAGAGGTGGTATAATTGAAAGGTCGAAGAGCTTGGATGCTAGCTCTTCCTACCACTCTTGGTTTTCATTGCTAAATTTTCCTAGCTATTTTACTAAATTAGTCAGTAAATAATAAAATTAGTTTATTTCTTTTTGTTCATGAATTTTTTTTAAAGATTTAATGACAGGATTTTGGCTTATATTTATTTGAATAAAACCAAACCTATATTGGTTTGGTTTTATTCTAATAAATATAAGCCAAAATCCTGTCATTAAATCAATAATACCTTGAAAATATTTATTATAATCAAATTTTAAAGATCAATATACAAATTAGTCTTCCTTGTCACTCTGTAACATGCATATCTGGCCAAGATTATATTGAAGACCAACAGTTACCCATGCAACAAGCTTTCCTCCTTTTTACAACATCAATATTGTTCAAGTAAAGAGCAAAGCCAATACAACTTGATATCAGTAATTACAGCAGCTGCCAGGACAAGATTTAAAACAACATCAAACTGCTTTAGGGTCTCCAGTTCCTGGTTCTGAATAGAGATGTCCTTTTCCTAGACTGGTTGCTCCATTAAGGCTAGAGAGTCTAGTTTGTTTTACAATTTTACTCATAACTGCAAGCTGTACAAAGTAGATTCATACTTTTTTTTTTTTTTTTAAGAGTGTTTGTAGGAAGTGAACAAACGAATTGGTTAAAATTTTATATAGCACCTCAGAAAACCAGTTGAAATCACTTCTGCATTCCTATTTTGTGCCTTCCAAAAAAGATGTTGGCTATTTCTAATTTAAATAATTGTCAGTGTGGAAAGTGTGCAAGATCCATTAATATTTGTTCTCACATTTAAATCTATGCTGGTTTCATCAAGTGAACAAATTTCTCTGATTGATAGAAAATATTGGGAAAAACTAGGCATAACTAAAATTTTAAAACATTTACTTATTCTGTTTTTATTTATTTTAAATGATTTTATTAATTTATTTATTTTTTTATTTTAACATGATTTTGTTAATTTATTTATTTTTTATTTTATTTTTTTAACCAAAGCAATGGATTCTACAAGTGGTGAACAAGCTAGCTCCAATTTGTCCAAGAAGGTTGAAGTGTCAGTTGGCAGCCTCTTATCGGAACCAATGCTGGATATTGATTCAGCTACCCTTGAGTTGTCACTGCCTGAAGATGCAGTTCGACCAGTTATACACAATGCTGACTCTTGTACTTCTCAGGACTGGGAAGATGTAGAAAAATTGGAAACTTTCACTGACTTTGACTCTAATACAGATTCTCTTTTGAGTGGCCATTTTTCTCAACATATGGATATGCCTTATATAAGTGATGGAAATGGTTTTCATGAGTCTGCAATTGATAACTATCCAAGTGACATCTCAATTGATGATAATTTGGCACAACTGGTGAAAAATGCAAAGAGTAAAAGTCTAGTTACCAATCAGGAATTGATGAACTCTACAAAAGAAAAAGTAGATTTTAATATGAATTCAGAAGATGGCAGAACCTCTTCACTTTATAATTTTGAAGAGAAAGATAATGAAGCTTGTAGCTTCAAACTGGTTGCCAATCGTTATGAAAGTGATAAAATGGAAGATGCGGTAAATGTACAACAATTAGAAGGAGCTGTAAAACCATTACAAGCTCATCCAGAATATACGGAAAATTTCAACAATTATAAAGTGTGTAGAGTCATTGCTCCTGGTGTTAAAGAGTGCCTTATTTTGGAAACAGGAGAACAGGTCAAATGTGACAAAAGACAAAAATTGAAGGAGATTCAAGAGAATCTGAAGAAATCTACCTTAAAAAGTGAGAACTCTTCTTCACTGGAAACCAATTCAGTTGTGACTGTCCTTCCTCCGTCCCCTCCTCCCAGTTTATCTCCTGATATTTCTGATTACTCTGCACCAATGGCTACCAAACCGGAATCAGATTTTCCTGATGGATCCCAACCCAATGCCTCATCAGACAAAGAAAATGTTAATTCTGAAGTAAGCTTATCTCCTCAACTGAGTCTAAAAGATAAAAAATCCGAGAATAGTCCCTCTCCTTCTCCTTTACAGGAGAAACGGGTAAAGGCAAATTCTTTTAATGAGGCTTCTGATGATTTCTCTAGCCAAGACAAACTCTCTAAGAAAGTCTTCAAGATAACCAAACAACATATGGAAGATAGTGCTGTCTATTTTGGTAATCTGAGGCTTGGTCGAGGAATGAACAAAGGGTGTCCAAGATCATTTATTTTAGGTTCTTGTCCAAAGAATAAAGTTTCTGCAGAAAGAAATCTGGAATCTAAAAATGAAGGATTAAAAGATAAGAAGGAAAACCAGAATCTTGAAGGTAAGAATTTATGATAATTTCCCAAAGAAGTCTTTATTGTAGTCTATGCCAGAAATGCAAAATTCTTATTTTGGTTTTTAAATTTACTGATTAGAACTCAAGCAATGTTAATGATCATTGATTTTTTTTCTTAATCCTTTTATGTGCGATATATAAAGTTAAACAAGATTTTGTTATTTCTTGTGTTTAGATTCAGTTTATATTTTTTAATAAAAATTTGACTATTGTAAAATTTGGAAGAAAATTATTGAAAAGATAGGGCCACAGTACTTTGGCCGAATAAGTAGTGTTCACCAGTGGTCCGGGAGATTGGGGTTCAATCCCAGGTCGAATCATACCAAAGACTCAAAAAATGGTACTTGATGCCACCTTGCTTAACACTCAATAAGGGTAAAGTGGAGCAATCAAGGGAATGGAATAGCACCCTCCCCTACACATTGGTGTAGTAGCTGTTGAAAAAGGAGCCTTCAGGTCACCCTCGACTAAGGTCGCCAACTTTACTTACTTTCTTATCCAAACAGAATTGTTTTACATGGATAATTTGCAACTATAACTTCATGGACATTTTAAGTTTGCAGTTAGAATGTTAAGAAATGTATGTTGATATCAAGAATCAACAAACTGATCTTACATTGACAAAAAACAAATATTATGTATAAAACGCACTATTTTTTCAGATTTTTAACCCAAAAGTTAGGGGTGCATATTTTATACAGGAACTATATAATTAATTTTTTTTTTTCTCAACACCTGCCTCACCATACTCAGGATGGGATGGCAAAAATTAACTTATGTCCAAACTAAATTTGCATATTATACACAATAATTCCCCCTCCCCCAGAATTTTATTGTCCAAAATTAGTGGTCCGTATTATACACAAATAATTATGGCATTTAGCTTGACTAGATTAGTTCTCCGTTTCCTATTCAGCACAACAAAGTATTTAATTCTTTGTAGATTTATCTTGGAGATAAAAACTACAGAATTAAAACTTGATCACTTTGAAGTAGTAGTATATAACACAGGGTTTTGGGTTTTTTTTTTAATAGTACAGCTGGTTTATACTCAAAGGTTTCATTCTCTTTGACTGGTTGTCTTACCAAGGCTAAAGAACTCATCTTACTATTTTACCTATAGCTGAGGGTGTTGTATATTGACCTACAACCCGGCCGGGCTGTCAAAATAGGAAATGCACCTGTGTAAATAACAGCTGCATCCGGTCAAGGAATAGCAGAGTATAACCTTGACTGTGTATGGGTTGAATGAGTGCAATTTGTGACGCCCACAAGAAGGAGGTGGGCGTTGAACTATTATATAATGCAGTGCTCTGGAAATTCAATCAGTTTGGAGACCAGACCAGTTGGAGACAAGATGCGGTAGAGAAAGCCAGCACCCAGCAGAAGGAGCCCTCAGGCCCCCGGTTGAGCAGCCCAGGAGAACGGGGAAAGAAATGCTGATGGCCATAAAAGTGGGGGTCAATATGTTGCAGTTCTGTTCGGTCTCCAACTCCCTCTCACACACAACCCTTTCAAATAAAGTGAGAGGTATATTTTTCTAAGAACTGTGTCGCTTGTCTTTATTGTGTTGTTGCTTGTTTGGCCAGAGCGAAACGTAACAAGGGGAGGAGAATAGATGGATTCATGCCTTTTCCAAGGGCTTTAAGTGAAACATAGTAGTAATGATGATGATGATAATAATGACATTATACAGTTTAAAAAAAACCACCTATTTTTGTCTTTATCCTGAAAACCCTTTTTAACTCAGAAATTGTTTACAGGAAGCTAAGAGTTACACTGTGCTTTCACTAAGTTTCCAGACTTTTTTTGTACTGGCATTTAAAATTGTTGTAGACTCTTGAAAATTCAGTATGTTATTGCTATACATCTTATGAGATGAATGACCAATTTTTATGATTTCAGGTTCAAATGAACAGCTACAGCAGCAATTGGAATACACCCTACTAAAGCCTGATTGTCACAGCTGGTGAATTTCAAAAATGCAATCTGACACTTTAGAAGAACGATATGCAATAAAATTGTTTTTTAAACTTGGAAAAAATGCCACAGAAATGTATGGAATGCTTCAGACTGCTTTTCGACCATCTTGCATGAATTGAGTATCAGTTTTTGAATGGCATAAGAGATTCAAGGAAGGCAGAGAGTCTGTGAGGGATGATGAGAGGTGTGGGTGGAGTAAGGAAGTCAATACACTACAGTTGATTGGCCAAAGGGTTAGGGTTATTATATTGAGGTTTTAAGGGAGTTCAGAAAGAGATTTCATCAGAAGAGGCCAGCACTCTTCAAATCAAGTCAGTGGCATTTCCACCAGGACAATGCACCAGTCCACAACTCCATGCTTATCACAGACTATTTGAGCAAGATGGGCATCAAGACGGTTCCTCACCATCCCTATAGTCCAGACTTAGCTCCCTGTGACTTTTGGTTATTCCCTAAGCTCAGAGGCTGTCGTTATGAGACAATTGAGGAGATGAAAGAGGCTGTGACGAAGGTCATTGACATGCTCACACAAGGACTTCCATGGGGCCTTCCAGAAGTGGTTGGAATGGTACAACAAGTGCATTGCAGCTGGAGGAGATTACTTCGAAGGGGACTAGAGTTTCATGTGTGTACTATCAATAAAAGTGCTCATATGAAAAATGTCTGGAAACTTATTTAATGATTCTCGTAATTTTATATTTAAGAAGATTCTTTTGGTTTTTGCAATTTGATCTGTCTATTTTTCTCTTGTCTTTGAGTTTACTCAAAGGCTTTATAGACTATGGACAACCAACATGATCAATCTCCAGAATGTTTCGGCTCTTGGTTTGATTTTGCACCACAAGAGACAGGCTTTGATAGAATCTTTAACATTTCTTTGGTTGTTTTTGTGTCTCTTTCCATATGCAACAGACATTTGGGCATTCAATACTTTTCTAGATGAAAGGCATATTCCATATACAAGAGTCTAGATTATTTATATATATATATATATTGGCTGCATTTCTTCATTAATACAAATTTCATTGAACATAATAGGCATTTTCTGTCTACATATTTTCTTGTTGATCCTTTCATATTGCCGTATTGATTTTATAGTATTTGGCGGGAATTGATTGATATATTTTCCATAATTGTTTATTTCCCAAGTACTTTCCCCCGACTTTGGGCCATCATCAGGGGAAGAAGCATTACAAAAGCGATGCAACTTTTGTATGTACACTACTACTTTGTAAGAAGAAGAGCATCTGGGCCCAGAAATGAAAGGATCAACAAGAAAATATGTAGACAGAAAATGTCTATTAAGTTCAATTAAATTTGTGTGTGTGTGTATATATATATATATATATATATATATATATATATATATAACAACAATGTAGATTCCAGGCAATGTGATACTATGCTTGGCATGGCACCATTTGTAGTACTATCATTTGGGTACAGTAATAAATGTAACAATGTTTTGGCACGGCACCACTGTAACAATATCGTGGTCATGACTACCAAACATAATACGATCACTTGGTCCGGCACCAAATGTAACGCTATGTTCTGAGCACCAATACCAATACAAACGCCAATGTCAGCACCAAATGTAATACCATTCTGCATGACAACATTTGTGATACCAAATGTAATAATAATAATAATTGGTCCTATCCTGGTAATGATGTTAAATGTGATACTATAGTTGTTATGGTACTTTTACTTTGATCTTATCCTGGTAATGGGGCCAAATGCATTTCCAGGTAGCCTGTCTATCAATCTCCTCTGTGCTGGCGTGTTTAAAAGGTCCACAGATAGGGAATGATACAATTCATCCGGAACTTCTTCCAACTGTCAAGATGATTCATTGGAACAAAGTTGCCTGGGTGTTGGGAACTCAAAGACAAAAAGAACTCTCTGTCAACAATTAGCAATTATTTATTGGAACATAAATATATAACAGTAATATATCCAATATTTTTATAGAAAATTGTTGCTTTATTATCCAGATATACTTTTCGATATTCAGAATGCATACAGTAGCATATGAGAGAAAATCTGTAGGAGGCTATAAACAGAGACACAAAGAAATACCTCTGACCTGAACTGAACTCTCTGAACGCCAACTTCTAACTGACTACTTTTTCCAAATTTGTTAATTTTTATATACCTAAATTCAGGATATTGTTAGTGTGAAGTTATCTCACATGTGTCCCTAAATTCACTGTGTTTCCATTTCTCCAATCAAACCTGTAACAAGACATGATTCTATTTTGTTTACATTTGGTCTTCCTGTGTAGAAATGACAGGTCCCATATTCTAATTGGGGCGCACTTGCTTGAACTTTCCAATTTGACTTACCTTTCTGCTCAAAGATTTTAGCTAACAGCTAACTGAAAAATTTGCTGCCCAACCAAACCAGATAATTAAATAATTAATACCATCAACTATTGTTATGTTTTGACCTTCGACCCGGCCCCCCAAAAAAATGCTATCCCAAGGTGATGCACCGGAAGGAAGTGATACATTCCAATGGCCAGTAATTGAAAGAGATCGCATGGGCGGATTAAGGCTTATAATATGGGACAAGGTGAAGGTCCCACTGTGCCAATACAGACTGATGCACCGGAAGAGAGTGACCTCTGAACTGCATGACAGTTATTTCCGCTTGCTGATGATTAAACATTCGATTTCAAAGATCCAGTGGGCGTTGAATTATTATTTAGCTCAGTTGAGTTTGAGTCCAAGAAGCAGTTGCCAGTAGGGTTCCAGACAGCTAGAGACCAGATGTGGTAAGGAAAGCCACACCCGACCGAGGGGGCCCTCGGAGAACCCCGATGGAGTGGACCCCAGCATCAGAACAAGAAAGACACAACGTGACAGTCATAACATCATCATCATCATCATGTCGTGCCGCCAGCACGGATATCCCTGACCATCTCTCACCACTTCTCCCTAACATTCATCACCTCCGGCAGGTCTTCTGGGTTACATCCCGTGTCCTCACATAGCTGCTGTATGTAAGTTCGGGCTGGTCGTCCTGCTTTTGCTTGGCCATATGTGGGGGTCCATAGGAGTACGTCACTTACGAGCTCGTCCTTGCTTCTCCAGCAGTGTCCGGCGTGTCTGGCTTGTCTAACCTGTATAGTTTTCGTGATGGGAGGCAAGTGGCCGTACAGTTGGCGTCTCGTTGGGTGTTGTCGCCAGGACTTGTTCAATATTGCTCTCAACATTCTTGTGTAGTTGCTGTCAAGTTTCTTCTCCAGCCGTTTAGTTAGCGTCCATGTAGTGGATCCATATAGCAGTATCAATACAACTGCTGCCTGGAAGAAACTGCGCTTCATTTCATCGGTTAGGTCTGATTTCCATATGATTGAGAGTCTATCTATAGCCGTCCATGCTTTCGTCAGTCGTGTGTCGATGTCGTTTTCGGTTGAAGAGACGCTACTTCCTAGGTAGGTGAATTTGTCCACTAGCCTCAGAGAGGCTCCGTCTAGTGTGGTAATGTTGCCCGTTTGGTTGTAACACATATATTCAGTTTTGTGCGCATTGACATGGAGGCCAATGCCTGCTGCAGCTCATTCCAAACTATGCAGTAGTGTCTCTGCTTGATTAGGCGTATTCGCCAGTAACGCCAAGTCATCGGCGTAGTCGGCGTCTGTGATTGTTTTTGCGGGGTACCTTTTGCTTCTTTTCTTAGTCAGCTTGAAGCCATTTTCTCTGATTTTAAAAAAAAACAAAAAAAAAACAGTCATAACAGTGGGGTCAAAATATTGCAGTTATGTTCGATCTCCAGCTCCCTCTCACATGCAACCCTTGAACAACCCTTTCGAACCCTTGCAATAAAGTGAGAGGTAAAATATATTTGTAAAGAAGTCTTCATGCGTTGTTTATTACTGCGTCCTTCTTGCGTCTTTGTTATTGCGTCTGTCTTAATTATTGTGTCGTTGTGATGCTGTAGATGACTATATAACACTATCACAGTAATTAGTTCATAGAAATTTCACAGTCACATGACCCTTCAGTTCATTTTCCAAGCATTAAATTTGGTACTACAGTTTAAGCTATTTATACTGATATCATTGCCATGTAATGAAAACATCTAATGAAAAATTTAAATTAATTGCACTGCAATTTTGAGATTTCAAACACAGCACTCTAATATTTTACATTCTCAATAATAACTAATAATTGGTGAAAGTACTTGAACTACATCTAAAAAGAATGTTTTGGGGCAATTTTTTTAGTCTTGATCCACATTTGCTGCATGTTATTTGGAATTTAAAAAGTTCCATAAAATTCCTTGTCTGTCAAATAGAATATTTAAAAGAGAATTTGCTGCTAAAGTATACATTTTATATAAGTCATTTTTTTTTTTTGTAAACAATGTCATTGATGACTTACAGGAGGAGGATGAAATTGTTGTTAAAGTCTGTAACTTAGATTATTTATTCTGTAATATGTATTTACCTCATTATCACTTTCAGGATATGACACAAGGTTGATTTTTAAGCAGAGCAGAATTGATTTGAATTCAGTTTTCCTTCTCTAGACAAGTTGCTGTATCAAGGCTAAAAAGCCTAGTCTGCCCTACTATTTATCCATAGCTGGAGGTAGAATAGTTGGATTCATACTTTTCTTAAAGGTATTTATTTATGTGATGTGAAATTCCAACAAACTTGTCCAGGATTTGAACTTGGGTTGCTGAGTCCATTTCCTACAATAATAACCATTATGCCACAAGTCCCTCCATATTCATTCTGTAATAGTTGACAAATAAGAAATAAGAGGAAGCTATTCTATTAAGAAATATGTAAAAGTTCACAGCACCCTCTTTTTTATTGTTTTGTTTTTTTAAATATTATTAGAATAAGTAATAATATTAAATAATCGATTTTAATGTTAGACAAGTTGAATGGAATTCTCTCTATTTTTTGAATTTATGCTTTCTATCAGTGTTAAACTTTTCTTAAGTTAAAATGATTTGCAACTTCCAATGACCAGAACCAAAAGATCAACGAAAATTGACTAATGCTTTTATTTTTCTTTTTTTTTCCATTTATTAACCTAGTTATATTGCATCTTCATGCTCCATGTTGATAAAAAATGCCTTTAGATTTATACATTGTTAATTTTGCATGTATGAAATTAAAATGCTTGAATAACCCTAAGATACTTTATCTTTACATAAAGACATGAGTCTAAGAAAAATAGATAAAACTAAGTTTTTTTATCTTTCAAGGTTATTTAGTGTTATCATAAATATTCAGTCTTTAGTTTCTTATAAAGGTTTTTTTTTGTTTAAATCTAAATTCAATATTTACTAGTGAAGGTTTCCTAAGTATTTGTTAATCTTTCAAATTTGATTAATCCATAGTTAAAAATCACCAGGCATGATTATTATTTTATAAAATTCATAAAAAAACATTTAATCATAAAGATATTCTGACCTGTCTGTGGGGCTTAGAATATGCTTGATTATATTCTCTGCCTAAAAAAGGTGTCCTGAGTATGACATTTAATTACATCTGAGGCTTCAGTTCTGATGGTCAGAAAGTGGGAGTGCCCTTTCATTGTCATTACTCCCAGGTCCACTCCTACCTAGTGGTAGTATATGTTAGGATCTCACCTATGGGTCAAATATATCTATTTAAAAATTATTCATATTTGATTGGACCATGTGCAAAAAAAACTTAAGAAACAACTACACAAAAATATAGATATGGACATAGAATGAACATGGTTTCCAAATCTCTTGGCATGAAATAGCCCTAGATAGGTTGATATGCTGTTAAAATTAATCGGTCACTCTTGAAACTCATCTGATCACTATATGTAAATATAACATCTATTTCACAACATATTTGAGTCAATTTCATCTGATGCGTCTCTAAAATTTTAGATCCTTTCAGAGAATAAACTGCTTAAAATGAGAGTGGGAAGTGCTCATATGTTTTGGGCTGAACACTATTTTACTATACACGGTAAGCCGTATATATGTATAGAAGTCTTTTGATATGAAGATTACGCCTTCCTTCAAATAAATGAGGTAGATAAAGAATGAGTGCACCATGGGTAGTGTCTTTATTTGTGAAATTGTTGCCCAAACTCACAGAATTCTTTTATCTAGTGTTGGATGAGTATGTGCCTGTACTGGTGCAACTCCTCATTGGTATGATCAGTTTCAAAAGATTTCATAGTTGATCTCAAACTATAAGCTAGATATAGTTTTTGATATCCAGATAGATATTGGATATTGCCAGATATGATCTCACCAAATATCCAGTTGCTGCCAGATAATGTATTATAATACTAATAACTTTTTATGTAAAGATCTTGAATAAGTGAATCCCATACAACCTTAAGGTCACATGTTACCTGCTAGAGCTCTTAAAATAATTAAACAACCATACTTTATAAAATAAATTCATTAACTGTTATTGTGCAAAAACTTCAAGGGAGAATGATTTTAATCAGCCATTGTTTCACCTAATTAACTCCCTTTATCCCTTCTCTAAAATTGTTTTTGTCTTGCATAGACCTAATCTAAAAGTAGTGGATTTTTTTAAATAGGTATCAGGTATGTTTGTAGCAATGCACCTCTTTGATAGCTTTTAAGAGAACTACTGTTTAGAGGTTACAATGAAAGCTGCCTCATATTTTGTGCAGTTTGGTGTCAAATGACCAATTTGACATCAAATCAGACAGTTTACAGAGAAAAAATTTGGAAGTCCTGAAAAAGATTAAAAACAGAAAAGCTACAGGAATCAATGAAATACCTCCTGAAGTATGGAAGATAAGGAAATTTGATTACATACTTCTTTGATCATGAGGTGCTGTGTAAACAAAAAGTAATAAAAAAATGGATGAAAGGCTACATCATTCTCTTCCCTAAGAAAACAACCTCAGAATCACTAAGAACTACAGAGGCATAACTCTTACTTTTATAGCTGCTAAGGTTTGTAATGCCCAGCTTCTTAATCATATCAAACCTAAAGTTGAGAAAATTGTTCGGAAAAATCAAAACAGTTTTTGAAGAAATTGATCGACAACTTTTCAGATTCTGATTATTTGTCAAATCATGAAAGAAGTATGTGGAAAAAATCTTAAGGTAACAGTATTGTTTGTAGATTTCTCCAAAGCATTTCACAATGTTTTACAAAAACATAAAAGCAATGGTTTCCTCACTTGATGGTGATACTGACTTCTTCAACATTGTTGCTGGAGTCTTGCAAGGAGATATACAAGCACTATATTTATTTATAAAAAGTAAAAAGTTGGAGACCATAGTCAAGGGCGACCAGAAGGCTCCCTTTTCAATAGCTACTACACCGAGGTGTAGGAGAGGGTGCTACACCTTTCCCTGGATTGCTCCACTTTACCCTTGATACATACCTTATATCGCTGAGTGTTAAGCAAAGAGGTATCAAGTACCTTTTTTAAAGTCTTTGGTATGACACGATCTGGGATTGAACCTAGGTCTCCTGGACCATTTGGCGAACACTCTACCCACTAGACCAATGAGCCGGTCTTATCATATCTATTTATAATCTACCTAAATTATGAACTACGAGCGTCAATTGATCTAGTGAAAGAAAATGGCCTCACACTAAAAAAAAAAAAAAAGGCAGGAAGCAAGCAGATATTCTATAGAAACTATTACTGATGCAGACTATGCTGATGATCTAGTGTTTCTTGCAAACACACCTGCTCAGACTGGATGTCTGTTGCATAACTTGGAATAAGTGACAAGAAGCATTGACCTATATGTGAACTCAGATAAAACAGTTTGTTTTTTTAAAATAAGATTAAACCATCTCTACATTAAATGGCAAGACTCTAAAACAGTGGACAACTTCACTTACCTTAGTAGCAATATCTCATCTACTAAAAGCAATATCAATATATGCAATAGGAAAGGTATGTACTGCTATTGACATGTTATTGATTATTTCTGGTGTCTCTTATAAAATATTGCCCAGTCGGCTGGGGCTGTAGAATACACCGACTGCACCTCTGCAGAGGGGTAAAACCCCCTCCCAACGACACTATGCAATCTGATGGTGAGGTTCCAGTGATGCTGGAGCTTTGGGGAATGTGCAGTACCCCTTCACTGCCATCACTCCTACATACTTATGCTAAACTAAATTACTTAAAAAAGAACTGTTTTGATATTTAAACTGCATACTTATGCTAAATTGACTTGTTTGAAATCGTACTTAAGTTAAACTGAATTTTTTTTAACTAGAACTGTTTTGACATTTAACTGTGTGTAAACAAAATCTATACTTATACTAAATTGAATTGGTTGAATTAGAACTGTTTGACTAAACTGAATAGCTTGAAACAAATGTTTTTGACAATTAAACTGTGTCCTCATGCTAAACTGAATTGTTTGAAATAGAACTGATTATTTGTATAAAATGGATTTTGCATTAAATAACCTGCAAAAGTTGATATGCCATAAAACCCAACCAACCAACCATTTTATAAACTATAACTGGAATTCTTCCAAACTGTAACTGTGTCAGTACTACTGTATGGTTATACCACATGGACTCTGATGAAATGTTTTGAAAAAAAATAAACAGAAAGTACACAAAAAATGCTGCATTGAACAAATCATGGAAGCAGCACTCAACAAAACAACAGTTATATAGCCACTTACCTCTTATCTCCCAAACCATCAATCTAAGATGAGTAAGACATGCTGGGAACTGTTGGAGAAGTAAGGACAAATTCAAAAGTGATGTTCTCCTATGGACTCTTACAAATGGGAACACCAGTGTTAACCAATCAGCAAAGACATACATTAACTTTGTGTGGACACTGGATGCAATCTATACCTTTTCCAGTTCAAAATGGGAGTAGTTCAGTTCAAAATGGAAAAATTATTATAAGTATAAATATAAATTTATAAAATATTTTTTATATTTGTACTTATAATAATTTTTCCATTTTGAACTGAACTATTCCCATTTTGAACTGAACTACTCTCATTTTGAACTGGAAAAGGTATAGAGGACCTACCAAGAGAGATGGCTGATAAGGACAGATGGTTAGAGAGTCAAGGAAATCTATGCTATCACTATGACTTGATGATGATGACATAAACTAACTTATGAGTTAAGATTTTACATTCAGGTTATAGTTGACTTGCTCTGTAATTTAATGAGTTTTCATTTAATTATCTTCAACAACTTTATCCTCTGTTAATTAATGAGCATTATTGATATTCATTTATTTTGGCATTGCATCACATAAAAAGTAAGAAGTAGTCATTGAAGTAGTCATTCAATGGAGCAACAAACTAAATTCAAAATAATAATTATTGGAAAGTATTTTGATACCAGTATACAAGCTAACAACTTACTGTGGGCAATATTTTTTTAATAATTAACTGAACTTTTTCTTTTTTCTTTTAAAGATTATTTTTCTAAATATGTAATTGTAGGAATCTCGTTATAAAAAGAATATTTGAAAATGACTTGTGAATTATTTTCACACAAAGGAATTTAGTTTACATGAAGCATACTTAATAATCAGTAGTAATTTGAAAATATGCCATGTTCTTAAAAGAAAATAAGTAAAAATAAAAGCAATACTTTCATGACTTGAATTATCCAATTGGTGAAATAAACAGATGAAATGCTACAAAAATATAAAGTAAAGTAAAATAAAGTTGGTGACCATAGGTGAGAGCAAGCTGAAGGCTCCCTTTTCAATAGCTACTATTCTGAGGTGTAGAGGAAGACGCTACTCCTTTCCCTGGATTGCTCCAATTTACCCTTGATACGTACCTTATAATGCTGAGTGTTAAATAAGGAGGTATCATGTACCATCTTTTTGAGTCTTTGGTATGATTCAACCTGGGATTGAACCCCAGTCTCCTGGGCCATTGGCAAACACTTTACCCACAAGGCCAAGTTATATTTGTTTATTTCAGAAGTAATAGAGATCAAGCCTGCACAAATCAAAAATGGTTTTGTTATAGGGAGTTAATTAAGTGCAACAATGTTTGATTGGAGTTGTGCTTCCCTAAAATTGAAATTTGGGCACAATATCAAGTTTATTCTTGAGCTGAATGCTTGTGTGTAGTTGGATATACAATGTCTCTACTTTAATTTTTTTTTTAATCTGAGAAGCCTTCAACCCAGTCCTTTTTTTTTTTTTTTTTTTTTTTTTTTAACTGGCATCAGATTTAAGACTGGATACAAATTCTAATACATCACTATTGTAAACCCAATATTCAGGTTTAAAGACTGTCAAATATTGATGATAAAAGGTTCAATATAGCAACTATTGGATTGTTTTAAACAAAGACTCCTGCACCCTGGAGTGAGATTTGAATGTCTTTTGTCTTTTTTTTTTTTTTTTTTTTCTTTTTTTTTTTTTTGTTTGAGCTCAAGTAAAAGTTTAAAGCATTAAATGAAAAAGAGTTTATTGCTGAGATATTTTTTCAGGGAAGAAATTTTTATATATTTATTGTTTTGTTTTATGTACATAAATTGTTTTGATCTAACTTTGACTACATTTTGATTACAGATAATGGTTGAAAACATTTGAATCAGTTTCATAGCAGAAATTAAACAATTGAATCTCCTCCTCTTTTTCATTGTATCAATTTTAATTCTTTTTAGCTGACATATTTTTGTTAACAAAGAATATAAACAAGAGGTTCAATTACCAGAACAATTTCTGGTACTACATATAATATAAAGTATGTATTTACCTAACCCCTCCACTACTGGCAGGATGTGACAAAGGTTAATTTTTAAGCAGAATACAATTGGTTTAAATTCACTTTTCCTTCTCCTAGACTGGTTGCCTAACCAAGTCTAAAGAACCCAGTCGCTTTACTGTTTACCTATAACTGGAGAGGAGAGAACAAATAGATTCATGCTTTTCCAAGAGTGTTACCACTAAGTGAAGCACAAACAGCTTTGTCCAGGGTTTGAACTATTGTCACCAAGTCCATTTCCCACACTGATAATCACTGCACTAAGCACGCCTGGAATATAAAGTAACTGAGCATTATAGATCTCCAAATTTTCAAGTTAAAATACAGATTTTGAACCATGCATGCAGTTAATTACCATCATCTTAAATAGCTCATGAGTAGAAACTGTTTTCAGTCAGCTACATGTGAAGATCAAGTCTCAAAGAATAAGGACTATCATTCACAAGTTTCCTCCTGTTCTTGAATGTAATCTTTAAACAGCTTGTTGAGAGACACATCCAATTGGGTTTTTTTTTGTTCAACATCCTAAAAAAAAAAGAGGCAAGATATTATTACTTAACTAGCAGTTTTGTTTACAGTACATCTGCTCAGTTTTGCAAATGGTGATGAGACAACAATCATGAATTTATATCTAAACAAATGCACCTTTTTATTGTACAATTATATCACATATTATAAGGTAAGAATACTTTGATTATACTTTTGTTTCACTATGATAATGCAAATTGTTTCAGTAGAAAATATTTGTGTTAGTTGTTACTAAGGCAAAGGCTAACTTATTGTCAACCCAAATACCCTGCTACAACTTATTATATACCACTGGATTTACAGTTCACATATTATATACTGACAACCCCCAAATTTTGTGTGGATTTTTAAAGATTAAAATGCTGCTAAATATTTATAAAAATTTGAATAGCATAGACATAGTCAGTGGTGAGAAATTGACAGTCACCAATCTTTGTTGACTCTGTTTATGCTATCCTCACTGAGACATATATACTCTGTCACTGATAGTGAGCACTTTTATTTATAGATATAGTAAACTATATATATATATATATATATATATATATATATATATATATATATATATATGACTCTTCTTAAAGTTATTGACAATATAATGACCTGCAATTTTACTGTATTTTATATAGTAAACATGTACCTAATGAAGAGCAAAGGATTTTTAAAGCAACATTTTATATTTATATTTTTCATATTGCAATGCTGTTTTATAGAAATTAAGTATGATCATATAATGAAAATATGCCATGTTCTTGAAAGAAAAATAAAAGTAATACTTTCATGGTTTGAATTATCTGATTGGTGAAATAGACAGATGAAATTCTACAAAGATATATTTAATGTTTATTTCAGAGGTAGTAGAGATCAAGGCTGCATAAATAAAAAACGGTTTTGTTATAAGGAGTTAATTAAGTGCAACAATGTTTGATTGGAGTTGTGCTTCCCTAAAATTGAAATTTGGACACAATATCAAGTTTATTCTGGAGTTGGATACATAATGTCTCTACTTTAAATTTTTTTTTTGTTTTTTTGAAAAGCCTTCAGCCCAATACTGTGATATCCTGCAAACATAAAGGATTTATATTCAGCAATGTATATTTAAACTATGCTTCTTATATTTCAATGTTATTTTATAGAAATTAAGCATAATCAATTGAAAATTCAAATAATGGCATTAAAAAATAATTGTTGAGCTAAAGTAGTTTAGTGATTGATTCTCATCAGGATTGTTTTAAAGAATGATTAAATATTTCTTGCAGCAGGAAATCTTGACCTAACTACTGATGAAGATGAACCTTCTAGTCCAGCTCGACCTTTCACTATTAAAACACCCTTACATTCTGCCAAGAAAGTTTTAAACTTCAATGATGCAAATGGTCTAAGCCTTACTGGTTACTGTTCTGACCCTTGTCAGATGAAAGGAAATTCTTGGCCTCGACATTTGAATTTTAGTCCAATGGAGATTGGAAAAAGTTTTGATGAACTCTGCAAAGAAAATGTTCCCCCTCATTCGCTGGATAGAATGGAATGGTATAGGACAATATCCAATAAACAGGAAAGCCCATCTTCCAAGAAAGCAACTCCTGAAGTGGTCACTGCATCAAATGATTTAAAGTTTATTGATTCTGAATTGGCTCCTTCAAAATCTGGCCCTGTTCCTAATTTTAAATCACTCCAAGAAAGACAGGTAAATATCTTTGTAAATAAATTACAATTTGCTTTTTATTATTTCATTTCAAATTTTTTTCAAATTGTCCCTGTAAAAAATATATATTACATAGAAGTTATGTAGAGGATCTTTCATAAAAACAAAACCCTAATAAAATACTAGAATTTACGTCCACTTAAATTTTATGCTAAAATTTAGAAATGATCAGCAGTCAGCAATGCTGTGACTTTTACTGACTATGTGCCCCTTATAAACCCAAACCTTGACGGAGTGAGTATTGTCATTATTATTTTTTTTATTCTTAATATTTTGTATAAACTTTGCCTTAAAAATAATCACAACTTGAATGTTTATAATAGAGGAAGAAAAGAGAGAAAGGCTGAGATTTTGTCAAAGTAGAAGGAAAATGTTAGAATAACATCTTAAGTATAAAAATTACATTTTATTATATATCCAATTATATTATATACAATCCAGTTGTTTGATATTAGTAACACAAGACATTGTTATAGACTACTGTAGATAATAGAAATAGAATTTTATATTTTGTTATATTAGATAACAAATTTCTATAATTATTTATTGGTAAATAAAACATCGTTAGTATGTGTATATAAGTGGGAGACAAGAAATTTTTTTTTTTAATCTGAAAAGCAAACAGATGTCTATACATATGTATACAAGATTAGGGTAAATAAAAAAGTAGTTATATACTTCACCTCTATGAATTATGAATCAACTACCTAAGGGTTAATTGGTATGAAACTTTATCTAGAATTAGTTTATCATCTCTTCTAGCCAACAGTTATTTATAGTGCATCTTGGAGGTTTAAAAAGCTTTAAAAAGGAACATATTCACCATTGCTTACTGTATGAATTCTGAAAGGGTAGAACTGCTATAGACACACTTTAAAAAAACATTTTTGCAGTGTATATGGATGTAGTGAAGATTCATATATGTTAGCAGTGGTTTAAAAGGTTTAAAACTGGCTATTGGGACATATCCCACAAGTCTTGCTCTGGAAGACAACTTACTCTGCATGAAGAACTTTTAAAAGAGCCTATTGAATTGGATGCATGTCAAAGCTAGAAAGATTTGGCACAAAAATTTAATTGCACATTCACCTGTGCATGAACATCTCGAGCAAATTGAGAAAACATGGTTATCACAAAATGAGAAATGACCGCCAACACCAAAACCAGGAGTCCATAGAAGTCTTTCCTTTGTGTCTGGTGAAATATGAAAAGTGTTGTCTATTATGAGCTCTGGAAGATGGAAGAACCATCATTGCAAATGTTTATTGACAGCAACTTCACCTGCTGTTCTTATGAAGATGAGCTTCTTTAACAGTAAACAATAATGGCAAACAATATTGCTGCTATATGTAAATAATCCTACAGAATTTACTTGTAAATTTCAAAAGAAAAAAATTAATCAATTGTCTTAAAATAATTATTCACATTTAATTGAACATTATATGTTAGGTTTATAAGTAGTTCAAACTGTTGATATAAAATAATTACATAGCACCATTTCTTAGATATGGCCTTCCATCTGGACAAAAAAACAAATGTTTGAATTGATAAATCTCAAGTGTCACTCACTTAAATTAAAATTAATTCTTTTTTTTTTCACTGACCATTATTAATAATACAAAATATTTAATTGACAAATTTATTTTCTATTATGACAATTATAATTTGTAACCATTTGATGTAAATTTTTGATTACAAAGATTGTAAACCAACTAGCTGGTATTCAAGGAGATTATTTTCAAAGTTCACTGCAATACAAATTAATAAATCGATATTCTATTGAACCCCCTTATCCATCCAGCTATGGGTTAAATGGTATCACTACTCTCCTTCTACAATGATGGCTTTGGCATTAAATGACCCACAAAAGTTGATATGCCATTAAACAAAGAAGCCTAACCAAAACCTTTATGATTTGTTATTTAGTTTTTGTTTTTGTTTTTTGAATAAAATAAAAATAGCAATTCAAATATATCCACTAACTTTTTCACAGTAATAAATTCTGTTGGAATTTAAGTTTATAAGAATTGGTAGTTTTATGGAATAAATATTCTTTTGCTTATTTGTTTAGGTAACTTGGATGTTGCACCAATTGGAAGAGCAGCATCTGAAGGCTATGAAGCAGCAATATGAACAGCACCAAAGGAACATTCAAAAAATCCAGGAAGATATGGAAGCTGAGATACTCAATCAACAGGCATCATTCCAGCAGAAAATAAAGACCAGTAAGAATGCTCTAATTAAAGAGGCTCTTGGACAAAGTGCTAGCCCTCGCATGTTCCT
This sequence comes from Sepioteuthis lessoniana, assembly GCA_963585895.1. NCBI lineage: Eukaryota > Metazoa > Mollusca > Cephalopoda > Myopsida > Loliginidae > Sepioteuthis > Sepioteuthis lessoniana. Next base: position 33,428,336 of record OY757932.1, read on the forward strand.
ACGACCCAATATGCATCACCCAAACTTTAACAGCTATGATGCTGATATTGATCTCAGTGACACTGAAGATTCAGAAGATTTATCTGCAGAAGTGATTTCTCCAAATGAACCAGCACCACCCCCAAGTTTTTTTGCTGTGCCTCCAACTAACAATCAACAGCCACAGGAAAATCAATCTAATTCCAAATTGTCACCAGTCTCGCCACAAAGAAGACCCTTTTCCCCTTTAACTGACAGTTTAACACATCATATGCAGTCACCTTTTGACTCTGGCCTCATTACAGATGGTAGAATATTACAAGGTGGTGTTTATGCAACACCTTTTCCATTATCCAAAAGAACTCGATTGTTGAAAGTAAGTACTGAATATTTATGTTTGCTCTTAGTTTATTGAACTAATTTGATTTAAATACAACTACATGTTTTTTAGTTTTGAATTTTGATTGATCAAAAATTTATATTGTTAGATTTGGATACCATGTAACATATACAAAGCATATACTAAACTCTGCTACCAATGTTGGTTGGAATATATTGGTGGGCACTGAAGCAGCAATATGAACAGCAAAGTCCAAAGGGTCAAACAATTCACTGGTTTACTCTCTCCAGGCTACTGATACTAAACTAACCAAAAAGAAATATACAGAGCTTTAATAGAGCTCCAAGGTAGAACTCATTCCCAACAAGCAAGAGTGCCAAGCTATCTTAAAGCTGATTAGTTGTTGCATGTATATGCTATACGGTATGCAAGTCTAAAATATATTACAGGATTATGTTCATATGGATTAACACTGCTACTTGTCTATAAGGGTTTGGGATAGTGGCATCTGTTGACAAGTAGAGAATGCAAGAGCATCAATGACTTGCATAATTTCAAATCTTTCAAGAAGCATAAAAGGAAAGAAAGCATGAAAAGAAGGGAAGCAAGAATAAGTTGGAAGAAAAGAGAAATGAAAGAGCAGGAAAATTGATACAGAGAATGAGGAGAGTCAAGTATAGTATTATAATGAGAGGGGAAAAGAATAAGAGAAAGATTAAGTGGTGTAGTCTATCTAGTTATTACTTGTGAACAATCACAATTTGAATTTATAAAATATCTCGTGTTACCTTGACAGAATTTCTTATTAGCCTGTAGTGAGATCAGGTTATGTGACCAATCAATTTACATTGTATTTTATATATGAATAAATTATTAAATGTGATTTACTTTCCGACATAACCAGTGTAAAAAGAAACCATTCCATCTTCCTTACTGCCCTGTCAGCAGGGCTTAAAATATGACGATTGTTTCCCCTCTAGAAAGGAAATCTCTTCCTACCAGAGGGATGTCCTAGGTATGTCAAATTGCATCTGATGGTGAGGCTTCAGTTCTAGCGCTCTAGGGACCGTGGAATCCCTCTTCATGGCCATTATTCCCAGCTACATTAAGTCAAATAGATCATTAGATAAGAATACTTAATATCACATAATCATCTGCAAAAAAAAAAAAAAAAAAACTCTTTAAAAAAAAAAGAAAAAAGCAACTCAACAAAAAACATAAATATGAACATACAATGAATGTGATTTCTCACCTCTACACATAAAATAACCCTAAACAGGTTGTAAGATGCCATTAAAATCAATCAATTAATCTACCCTAGTTTTTTTTTTTACTTGTTAAAGAAGAAACTTGTTTTTTTTTTTTTTTGTTTTTTTTCAAGTCTTATTTGCAAAATATTTAAATATTACAAGGAAATTATTTCAAACATTGATTAAAGGAAATCAATTTGGTTAATCCTCTTGCAGGCAGTGACATTACTGTCATAAACAATACACCAACATCTCTCTTTTTTTTTTTTTTCTGTACCTCAGTGTAAGACTATTGGCTGCTTGTTGACTAATTCATTGTTAATGTATAGAAACATTGTTGTATATTGACCTTCGACCTGGCCAAACATGCCATTCCAAAGTGATGCACCGGAAAGAAGTCACACATTCCAATGGCCAGAAATCGTGTAGGCAGATTTGGCTGACGAAATGGGACAAGGTAAAAGCCCATGATACACTCATAGACTGATGCACCGGAAGAGAGTGACCTCTGAACTGTATGACGGTTATTTCCGCTTGATAACGATCAAACATGCCATTCCAAAGATTGAGTGGGCGATTAAACTATTATATAACTCGGTGAAGACAGGAAGTCAGTGAGTTGGGGATCAGAGAAGTCGGAGACAAGTGTGGTAGAGAAAGGAGGTGCCCGTGGTGTAATGGTTATCCTCGCAGGAATTGGACACGGCGACACGAGTTCAAATCCTCGACGATCTGATTGCATTTCACATAGCACTAATACCCTTGGGAAAGGTATGAATCCAAATATTCTCCCTCCAGCTATGTAGGGCAGACTAGGTTCTTCAGCCTTGGTGAGGCAATTAGTCTAGGAGAAGAAAAACTCTGAATTCAAACCTGTTAAACTCCGCTTAAAAAATTGACCTTGTGTCATATCCTGCCCGAGCGGAGGGGTTGGGTAAATATGAAGATGTGGTAGAGAAAGCTGAACCCCGGGCCTCTGGTTGAGTATCAGGAGAACGAGAAAGACACAATGCTGATGGCCATAAGAGTGGGGGTCAATATATTGCAGTTCTGTTCGGTCTCCAACTCCCGCTCACATTAAAACCTTGAGTAACCCTTTTCGAACCCTTACAATAAAGTGAGAGGTACATATTTTTCTAAAGAAGTCTTCCCTCGTCTTTATTATTATCGTGTCATTATGATTCTTTCTGCATGAATCTGCATATGAGCATATAACAACATCCCTAGGCAGCCCCACTTTGGTGTAAGATTGTGTAAAGTTTTTTTTTTCAAAATATCATAATTAAAAATGAGTGTTTTATTGTTTTCTTGCTACTATGGCAGACAATGATCAAATTATCATGTTTTCTTTATTTTTTATATATGATTAATTGACTTTACAAATTTTCTAAAAATGTACGATTGGCCTATTGAGTAGAGTGTTCACCAATGATCCAGGGGACTGGGGTTCAATCCCAGGTCGAGTCATACCAAATACTCAAAAAAATGGTACTTGATGCCATCTTGCTTAACACTCAGCATTATAAGGTAAGGATCAAAGGTAAAGTGGAGCAATCCAGGGAACAGAGTAGTGCCCTCCCCTCCAACTCGGTGTAGTAGCTATCAAAAAAGGAGCTTTCGGGTCATCCTCGACTACAGCCACCAACTTTACTTTACTTACAAGGCTTAAACTATCAACTTACAAAAGGGTTAATGTTACTTATTAATTTTTTTTCCATATATTACAGTCTCCAACATTAACAGAAGTATCTAGTAAATCTCAAAGTCTTGACGCTGACCAACATTTTACATCTGTTCACGGAGAGGATTTAAAATCAGAAACTGCACTACTGCAAGAATTGGAACACCGTCACAATCAACGAATACAGCAACAGCCACAACTGTCTTCTGGCAGGAATTTTGATCAGTTAATTGATGATCAGTTCATGGAAACATTTGGTCTACTTTCAATTAATGAGTAAGTATTTCTTCATTTATATCAAGGTGGGGTTCCCTCCCGAAAGTTGGATTTAATAGAATATCATAGCTAATATTCTCTTTCAAAATTAGATTGTTTTTGTGATTATTTTAGAAGTGTGTGAGATTATATAAAAGTGAATTGGCTCTTTTCAGATTAAGGAGAGGGAACATTTTTCTTGCAATTGTTTTTGGTGGTCAGAAAATCCAGTCTAGATAATTTGTTTATTGAGACTGCTCCTATTTCAAATAATGTATAGAGCTATTTAAAGTGTATAAACTTTTAGTGATGTGATTTTCCAAACCAAATTTTCTTATCAATATTGTTATGGTTTTGAATAGCTTCTCTTGAGAAAGATATTTCAGATGTTTGAAAAAAATTGCTGATGAAAATGCACTTAGAAATAAAAAAATTTGACTGGTTTGCATTTTATTTCTTTGTAAAGAATTAATTTTTTTTCTTAATTATAGACCTGCTATTTATTAGTTTGGAGCTGAACAATTTTTTATAAGAGCAGAATGTTTTCTTCATCTCTTATGATTTTTAAAAAAGTTGAGTTGTTTCATATAACTAAAAAAACAAAACTAATAGCTACTGTGATTGGATTTTAGGTTGCTAGAAATATTTCTTTAAGAACCTTTTTTAATATCAGAATTGTGTGGGAATTTGCTCTTATCACAATGCACAACTTTACTTCAGCCAAATGATTCAACCCCACATTGTTCTAAATTCTCTTAAGGCAGACTAGTGGTTGCAGGTTTGGGTTAAAACTGTACAAACTGACAGTATACCAAGGACTTTTTTACCCAGTCAGATGGAGCTGTAGAATACACTGATGGCTTCTCTGCAGAGGGGTAAGACCCACCCCTCACGAGTGTCCTGTATATGACACTAAACAATCTGATGGTGAGGTTCCCATAATACTGGAGCTTTGGGAAATGCAGAGTACCTCTTCATTACTATCACTCCCAGGTCCATTCTGGCTCAGAGTGGTAGCACCTGGATAGGGTCTTATCTATGGCTCAAATAGAACTAAACTGTGTGCTTATTCTAAACTGAATTGTTTGATATAGAACTATTTGACTAAACTGAATAGCTTGAAATAGAAATGTTTTTGACAATTAAACTGTGTACTCATGCTAAACTGAATTGTTTGAAATAGAACTGATTATTTGTTTAAAAATGGATTCGGCATTAGATAACCCACAAAGGTTGATATGCCATAAAACCTAAACAAACAAGGACTTCTGTTTATGATGTACATTAAAACTAGCTGTTTTTTTATCTAGAAATTCATTTTCTTTCTAATTTTCTCACCTAACAAAATTTGCTTGAACTTTCAAGCTGGTTTTTGATCTTACTATACACAGACATCCTTCTGTATACATATACACCACCTATGCTCATACACACACCTGCAGAGACATGCCTACTCCTCCATAGATATATATTTATTCATATATACTATGCTAATACATACATGTTCATATAGATATGCTCTTCCTCCACATACATATCAATACACATATGGACATGCTCGCACCTATTATTGCACTTATGTGCACCTAGGATCAGAAGAGCCTGTAGCATGACAATTGTTACTGTGGAGTTGGTATAATGTTAAGGAATGCTGAAAAGTGAAATGGTTTTATAATTGTTCAAATTTTAATGATACCAGGTTTTCTATTTAGCAAGTTAAGAAGTAATTTTTTTTTTTTTCTATCTTTTCAGTTCCCGGGGTAATTTACGAGAAAAGCATGCAAAGCATCTTTCTGATTTACGATTGTACTATGAGAAAGAAATCAAAGAATTAAGAGATGCCCTGAGCAATACAGACAGTATCAATAGTCAAAGTGCTTATAAGAAATTGGTTGAAGAAAATTTGCTCCTTACAAAGAAATGTCAAGAAAAAGAGGAGGAACTTGCTCAACAGTAAGTTTTGTTTTTAATCATTCATTTCTATTTTTTATCAAATGTATAAAAAGCTACTCAATCTGGTCCTATTAACCTGAAAAACATCTGCCAATGATTTATACTAATGAAGTAAGTCTATAAGCAATAGACTTCTATTATTATGGTTCCCTGGAGGATTTCAGAATTGCTAATGGATTTGCCATTATAAAGGACAGTAGATTTTATACAAAGTGTATTAACAGAAACTGAAAAGTATGAGCAAAAATGATTTATTACCTTTTCACAGTCTATTTCCCAATCTTTAATTAATGTTATTAGCATATTTTGTTTTGTTTTTTGTTTTTTTGATGAAGCATTTTTATTCATTATTATTAAGATTTTGATTAGTATTTTCTTAAATGCTTTATTTTGGGATTTTTTTCTTTCTCATCAAAAGTCATCATTTTTATTATAGCACAAATCAGAAATAATAATTATAATAATAACAGTTAGTCTCTTGCTGATACTCTTATATCCCTTTTTGCATCTAGAAAGCCTGGTTATGATTAACAATGGTTAATCTAAAATAAAATCAGCACAAATCAGAAATAATAATTATAATAATAACAGTTAGTCTCTTGCTGATACTCTTATATCCCTTTTTGCATCTAGAAAGCCTGGTTATGATTAACAATGGTTCATCTAAAAAGTAAAAATGAATAAAATATTTTATTCCTCTTAATAGTGTGTCAAAATGACAGCAAAAATATACTTGGTTAGGGATGAGCTACAGGTATGAGTTTAAACTTCTGCAATACCTGTGGCTCATATCGCATTGAGTCTAACATGCTAGTGAGTGAGTTTGAACTAAAGTTGTACTTTTCCATTCACTTTTCAATTAATACTCTTGGCAAAGGTATGAATTCTCTTACCTCTCCAGCTATAGGTTGAATAATACTACTACTGTTCTTTTACAATGATGGCTTTGACATTGAATAATCCATAAAGGTTGAGATACCTTTAAACTTATTTATTATTGCTGTCATAATAACAACCTAAATGAGTTGAAATTTTTTTAATAAAGTAGCTGAAAAAAATACTAATCAAGATTAATAATAATGACTGTTATATTTGGAAATTAATGCATTTCTACTTAAACTTTGTTTTATCTTAATTATTTCAAGCTTATCATTAATTGATAAAACGTTTCTTTTAAATTTCTTTTATTTTTGGTGGCAATAGTTTTTAAAATAATGTCCAGAAATATTCATGTGCTGTTTCATCCAACAATAATCTTTTGAGAATATATCATTAAATAGTATCATTAGGATGAAAGCTTACTCTATTTGAAATCAACATTAAGCATTTTCTAATTAAGATCTTTTTTTTTAATTTATCATATCATGTCTTTTTATTTACTTTTTTTTTTTTTTTTTTTTTTTTTTAGTTAAAAGCCATTATTTGTAATATATCCTTTAAAATTTCATTAAAGCTCAAAATGTAATTATTTAAAAAAAGTTCTTTTTTTGTTTAAATATGATTAATAGAATGCCATTATAAGAATGAAGAAAATTGTTTTCAGTTAGATGTTTTGAATTTAAGATGTAAAAATCTGCAGTTTGAATGAAAAAAAGATTTTTTTTTCCCTTAATCATGAAGATATGAATTTGAACTCTTTTAATCATCTATGTTTACTTGAATCCTCTTTACAATGCTATATAGAAATATTGAGTTTAATTTTTCTCTCTCCAGAAAAGCTCGGGACTATGAACAACAAGTACAAGCTTATCAAGCACAACTGGTAAGAATTTTTTTTTTCTTTTTAAATCGAATTGTAATTTGTTTATTTGCAAAGTGCTAATCAATTCATAGCATAGATATATTATCTTTGTGTTTGATATTGTAAAAAAATGTTTTGTGGAAAGTTCAATAAGAATCAATATTACAAAGAAGGCATTTTATAAATTACATTTTGATTTCTTAAATCCAAAAACAAGGAATTTATATAAGAAGTATTTATGTTATTCGTTTTTTTTGAGAATGGTATGTTTGAAAAAATTTTAACTCATGAATCTACTAACACTACTCTACATAATTGTAAAGAGTTTGTCCTCTTTAGACAGCCATTTTGATGTAGAGTTACCAAATTTGGTATTGGAAATATTGTTTTAATGCAAAGAAAATGATGTATTGTCCCTTGTGTGGAAAAAATTGGCTCTACTCTAGAGCTAACAAGAAGAAAAAAAAAAGTTTGGGAGATTTTATGTAAATATTCATCTGACGAGACGGAGAATATAGTAATATTCTCCACCGAAATAAATTTATTATGACGACTTAACCGAGTTTAAGTCTCCATCAAATTGTACTATATATATATATATATATATATATATATATATATAGGGTGGGTATCAAAAATAAAGTTTTTATCTGGAATTAAAAGAATCTTAGATTTCAGTCTACCTCATTGTTCTGGTTTACTTGAAAAAAAACCTAAAAAATATTACTCAACTTCAAAAAGTAGCATGGATAAAACAGTTTTAATATTTTATTTTTCTGAGTATATAAAATGGTTTCAATTAACTACATTGACCTCAATTTATGTTTACATAAAATAAACATTTAATAGTACAAACTCTTGTAGCAGTCAAGAGTTCACTTTTGAAAACAATAGATTACATTTGATCTATGATAGACACTGTCTTTGTAAAACTTTACATTTTATTTTAATTTTTAATCTTAATCCATATGGTTATTATATATTTTAAATGCTATGGAAGAAGTCATTTATATAATTATATTTGCTTAAAGCAAACTTGGACAGCATGAAATTTGCATTAACAGATGGATTAGATTTTGTTGCAGATGCAATGAAAAGTATAGAAATTGTGTAAAATGTTTAGTTTCTGGTGTATAAATATTATCTATAAATGTTTAATTTGAACTATTTTCTGTATATTCATTACATTTTTTAATAAATTTGTCACATGTCTTTGAAAACGTGTTAAGAATATTTCATCTGAAAATAAACCATGGCATTTTCAGTGGTTTGAGGAATAATTTATCCTTTCAGAAACCCATGATTTATTTGTATTTATTTGAACATGAGTAATTATCCACCAACATTTACTAATAAGCCTTAAAATAACAATCTTTTTGTAAATTGTGGTGACTGTATTAAAAAAACAACTTTGTTCCAATTTTTTTATTTCATGAAACCAAAATGATTTTGCATTCTATAAAAAAAAGTGTATATAATATGAACAAAAATCATTCTATTGTCTAATGAAAAACCTTATTTACCCTTATTTGGTATTCATCTTAACAAAAATAAATTATACGGACTTGATTCATGTTAACATAAGATAAATATCTAACAGTAGTAGATATATTTTATAGTAGTAGGTAGTCTTTGTTTGTAAATTAGATATATATGTGAAATTGACAAAAAATCTTAAAACTTTAGAATATTTAAAAAAACAAAAGCAAAACAGTCTTTAACGCATTAAAAAAAATTTCTATCTCGGAAGTTACATAATTTCAAAGAGAACAATTTAAGAAATAATTATGATTTACAAAGGGTCAAATTTATAAAAATTCGCAAAATTTTCATTCCTCTGATGTAAGGTTATATTTGTTATGACTATATAGGCCTCTAATTGCAATTAGAGTTCTCGAAAAATATTTTAATTGGTAAAATCTTTGGCTATAAATGAAATATTTTAATTCATTCAGTTTTATTTATCTTTTTATATTTCATCTGCTTAAGGACACTATATTCTAACAATCTGTTGGAAAGTGCAAAAAAATTTTTACAAATAATCTATTTCAATCAAAACTTGAAAAGTAAGCATTTTTATTTAATTGTAAAAAAAAAACATCCATTTTCATCAAAAGCTTAAAATTATCACTAGAAAATAAACGTGTTTTATACAACTTGTTTTTTTATTCAGTTGTCTGATATGTTATACTGATAAAATTAAGATGTCAACAGTATATAGAGTAGGTTTGTTCACTTTGTTCATTTATCGGGTATCAACAGCCAAATATCAAGAATAATTACAAGAAAAATGCTTCCTATCCTAAGATCTGAAAAGTGCCAATTCACTTTTATGCAATCACACACAAATACTCTTCCAAAACAATCCATTTTGTCTTTTTTTTTTTTTCCATTAGTAAATTTGGTAAAAAAAAATTATTCTCAATACTCTGTTCACATTCTATGAAAAAATTAATAGTTAAAACAAGAATACATTTCAAAATTCACATAACTCCTAGTATAATTAATGTAACTTAACTTAAAAAACCCAATTTTTTTGAGAAAACCTTTTTTAAGGCCAGTATATTAAATTATTTTAATGTTATTTATATACTTTTGGTCTTATATTTTTTCATGTCCAAATATGAAAAAAAAATGTTTTTTTAAATCTTGAAAATCCCCTCATACAGTCCCACCCTCCTCTTATCCACATCACTAGAAGTTTGAATTATGAACTTCAAAGAATTTATATGAACCCTTTCTGCACTCCTTTTCTTCCAGAAAACATATGCACAGCGTTGCACAGATCTAGAGAAGCTGCTAAGTGATTTCAAACATCAGTTATATCAAGAAACTGCTCACAACCATACAAATGAGACTAGGCTAAAAGAACTCGAGTCTGAACAACTAAAACAAAATTCTGCTATTGAAGAAATGATTAAGGTATGTGAAACTATATTTCAAAAACAAAATTTTTTATTCTTTATTTTTTCAAGAAAAAATTGTTTTACTGCAAAAGTTTCCAAAAAGAATACACAAGCAATAAGATATCTAAGGGTAGCTTTCCATAAAGAGTGTATACAAAATTAATAGACAGTTTCAAAAGTTTATTTAAAACCAAAAAGAAAGTATTTAAAATATTGACATTTACTTTGTTAGGAAAGACTTGAAGTTTATTGCTGCAACTTACAGTTGACTCATTGTTGAAAATAAGACACTCCATAAACTAATCTTCATCTTTACAATGCTCCAGAATTTCTTTACAAAAATCATGTGTTTTTGTACTGGTCACTTAGACTTTTTGATAACTGAAGGGTGTTCTATTGTTTCTACAAAATGTTTCAATTCAGCCCAGTTGGCTGGAGCTGTAGAATATGCTGACTGCATCATCTCTGCAGAGGGGTAACACACCTACTTGCTCACTGAGTCTCATGATATGAAACCATCTGATGGTGAGGCTCTAGTCCTAGAACTTTGGAGTGGTAGTACCTGTTTGGGTTCCATCTATGGATCATATAGAACTTAGTAATCATTTACTATACTTGAAACCATTTAACTGTGTGAAAACAAATGATTAATATTAAATTGAATTATTAGTATTACATAGCAATGCTTGAAATCATTTAACAGTGTGAAAACAATAAATAGCAATACTTGAAACTCTGGCACATTTAAAAATGTTACCCCCAAACTACTCACTTAAAAGTCATATATATGTATAACAGGATTTGGCATTAAATAACCATCAAGGGTTGATATGCCACTGAACCAAATAACTTAACCTAACTTTAATGTGGAATTTGTAACTCCTGACTCTCCCTCTTCATAGATGTCTGTGGGTTGTCGAGATAAGTCGTACAAAAATGTTTCACTGACATAAATTAGTACTAGAGTGAGTCAAAAGTTTTACTATGTTTTGGTAATAAGAGGCACAATTTGGCAGCTCTAGATGTTTTTGCCAGTCATGAAAGTGACTAACCCCACTGGGGCTATGAGATGCTGAGCTCACTTAATACTCAGTTTTACTTGCTGGATTTGCCTCTCTGATTGGAGCACAGCCTCAGAATCCAGTTTTAGGACTACCTGATCTTGACTGATCATTGATGTTCTTGCAAACCAAGCCAAAATTTCTTGAACCATCTGGTTACTGTGATCAGTTACACCTTCACCTTACACAACAAATGTTTTGCCCAGTCGTCTGGAGCTGTAGAATACACCGACTGCCCCTCTGCAGAGGGGTAAGACTCCCTCCAACAAGTGTCCTGGATATGACACAAAACAATCTGATGGTGAGGCTCCAGTAATGCTCGAGCTTTGGGTAATGCAAAGTACTACTTTATTGCTATCACTCCCAGGTCCATTCTGGCTCAGAGTGGTAGCACCTGATAGGGTCCTATCTACGGGTCAAATAGAACTAAACTGCGTTCTTACACTAAACTGAATTGTTTAAAATAGTACTGTTTTGACATTTAACTGTGTGTAAACAAAACCTAAACTTATACTAAACAGAATTGGTTAAGTTAGAACTGTTTAACTAAACTGTGTACTCATGCTAAACTGAATTGTTTGAAATAGAATTGATTATTTGTATAAAAATGGATTTAGCATTAAATAACCTACAAAGTTTTATATGCCATAAAACCCAACAACAAATGTTTTTGGTTGCTTCTGCCATATGCCATATGGCCCAGTTCAGTCATAAAACAAAAATTCCTGAATTAGATTACATTGCATGTTTATTTGTATGGCTTTCAAGTCACACTGAATAAAGCAATGCACAATGTGTCAGTGCACCAACTACCACAGTACTACCAACCACAGTAAGTACCACTTACGGCTTGAATTGCTTGGTTATCTAATGTATACACCTCAATTTAGCACATACTAAAATATTGCAAAACTTTTGACTTTCCCTAGTATTAATGTTTAGAATGTTTTTCATATTTCCTGTTATATTCTCATTTCAGTCTTTAAAGTCTTTCTTTACCATGATACTGAAATAATTCTAAAATTTTCTGAAATTATAATCTAAATAAGGGCAAATAAAAGGATTAGTATAAGAGAACTACTTTCAAAATTTTGCATTTCTTCTGCATGCATTTTAAACAGTTAATTGAACTTTTATAGTTTGTAGATAATTATGCAGTATATGATTATCATCATTTACCTTTTCCTTTTTTTTCTTTCTTACTATTTTCTTCATTGGTTGAAAAAAAATGACAAAATAAAAATTGCAACACATTGAACGATGGGGCTAGTTTTGATCTGGGTTCAATATGGCTCTGAGTATTGTTGATGCACACGTTCTAAAATAAGGGGTCTATCTATTGATCATATAAGTGACTGTTTGCTGTATTCCAGCTTAAGTACACACTCATGGGTGTTTATGATTTTATCTTTTATATTTTGGCATTTTATTTTTCATAGATGGAGTTTATTTTTTGTATCTTAAATTATCCTGATCTCATAATAGTTTTATTTTCCTGTTAAATTGGAATTAGGCTAGAAATCAACTATTTTATTTTATTAAAAAAAGAAAAAAACTAGAAAATGAATTTTATTTACTTCATTGGTTATTTTGCTACTTGCAAGCCATTGATCCTCCATTTTTGTCCTGAATCATTCATTGTCTAAATGAGATATATACTGCCATGTAAAGTGTTTAAGTAAACAACTAAAATGAAAACAGCTTGAAAGCTTCTTATTTATGATTATTTGGGGATTTTTGTGTCAATTGAAAAATGTTTTTCTTATTCAATTAGCATCCATTGTAGACTATAAAAAGAAAAACATTATAATATATAAACAAATTTAGATTATAAAAAGAAAACATGTTCTGAAACCTGGAATTAAGGTCAGGATGAGATTATGCACCAATTAGTGAAACTTTATTGAACCTCTTAATTACATTATTTTTAGAAATTATTCAGTTGATTTTTATAATAGTCAACAGAAAAAGAAAATGATTCAATTTGAATGAATAAAATATAAAGTTTCATTGTCTCTACAAACAATTTTTTCTCTTAAAAATTACAAAAAGATTTAAAATGTTTTTCTAAATAAATAAAATGGAGATTAATTTATATATGAAACTAAGGTAATTTGTATGGCCATCATTCTGACTGGATTAGAGGTAAATTTTTATTTTTAATCTTTGATATTCTGGTTTTTATAAAACAATAGAAATAGCTGCTAATTATTAACTCAGTTGAATTTCCAAGTTAATATCCATTTGTCCTGATTTCTCACTGTTTATGACTTAAATATGTTAACTAAGCATTAATTTCCAATAAAACTATACAAAGACATTTCTTAGTTCAAACTATTAGCTTTTACATCAATAAATGAAAACAGCTATTTCCAAAATGATAATAATGCTTAAGAATATATTTACCCAACTCCTCCCCCACTCATGGGTTGTGACAAAAGATCAATTTTTAAACAGACTACAGGTGTCTTGAATTTAGTTTTACTTCTCCTAGATTGGTTGTCCAACCAAGGCTAAAGAATCCAATCAGCCCTTCTGTTTAGCTGAAGTGAAAACAAATGGATTCATGCCTTTCCCAAAGGTATTAGCTGAAAATTTAATGCAAAAAGCCTCGTCCAAAATCTGAATTCAGATCACCGATTCCCTTTCCTATGACAATAACCACTAAATAAACATATTTATATAACATAATTGATACTTTTAAACAATGTCTATGTAATACTCAAATTTTGTCTTTACTGTAACCTATAAATCAATAGTTTTATTACATCTCATTTTGAGATCTTGAAATTCTATTGTTGATTTTATTCATTTTTCTAACTGAAAAGTACCAAGTAGAATTCTTGTTATTTACTAAACTTTGTTTAGTCTGGCATACAAACTTAAGGTTGTTTTCCCTTTCTTTGATCCACCTCACCTTTTCCTTTCTACACTAATGTGCAATCAAACTCTCAACAATTTTAGGTAACCCTTCTTCTACATCTGCATCATGATGTCTATAGATTCTGCAAATTTATCTTTTTCTAAACACACCGATTTGTGAGCCATGTCATTTTGCACAATTTCAAGTCATGCTGATAGCATGGTGTCCCTTGACTCTCTCTCTCGTGCCATCTGTCCCTGTCTTGCATCACTCCTGGCAGTTCCTCTAGACTGCATCCAGTGTCCACACACAGCTGATGTCTTCGCTGGTTGGTCAACACTGGTGTGTCCATGTGTAGTAGTCCATAGGAGAACATCACTTATGAGTTCATCCTTACTTCTCCAACAGCGCCCAGCATGTCTTGTTCATCTTACTGGGATGGTTTGTGAGATAGGAGGTAAGTGGCCTTACAGCTGCTGCATGCAATAAAATGATTGATACAAGTGTATTTTATGCATTTGTGACTTTACTTTATTTTGTCTGGGATGTAAGATTTTTGCCTTTTTTTTTTTCTAGCCATTATATTCATTTTCAAGTTTGTTTGTTTTTATCATTTAATTTGGTGTACTTATCTGTTTGATAATGATCTGGGTTTTTTTTTGTGGGGAAGGGTGGAGAGAATCTTGTATGTTACACAGCAAAAATGGCACATCACAATGAGATTTTTTGTTAGCATAATAGCATTAAAATGCTTTCAGGAAAGAAGTAATTTCCAGCTCAGTTTGCAACTTATACTGCGAGGTGTATATTTTCCCTTGCTTAATTCCTTTGAAAATAATAAATGTTAATTATAGAGTACATCACCTTTTATTTATTTGCAATTATTACTTCTATACTTAGGATGACTTGGTACCAACTTAATAATCACCAAAAGTGGGCTTTAAGTTATACTAGAGAAACTAAAAATGACTGATCTTGTAAGCTTTCGGTTTGGAATAATGATGTAAATTTATGTATATGGTTTATTATACTCAACTGAAATATCTAATTTCTCTTGCCTAAATATTTGAACATTTTTTAATTTTTTAAGAGTGTTAATATGCAAATTTAATAAATGGATAACTTTGTCCAATAGTATTAATGAATGTAGCTGTATATCATCAAAAGTAGCTTATTTGTAAAATTACCCAATCGGCTGGTACTGTAGAATACACCAACTTCTTTTCTGGAATGGGGTAAGCCCCACCCCCACCTAATTATTTGCTGAGATAATTCATTATTGGCTTAATTAGTTCATCTGTATAATGTTCAAAACATCTAAAAAAAAATTTTTTCGTTGCTTTGAATTACATTGACTCTATATATATATATATATATAGGTATATTGATGAGTTCACTATTTTAAAAAAAATTATACAAATATTTAAATATTTTTTTGACAGTTCAATGTGAATATTAACTCTCTAAATCAAACATTATATTCTCAAAATTTTGACTGAGGATTTGGTTTTCCTTTCATACATTTTGCGTATTTATCACTATAAATGAAATTAAAGAAAATGTATGCTACTTCTGTCCCACCACCCTGTCAGTTGGAGCTTAGAATACACCAACTGCATTCTCTGCAGAAGGGTAAAATATCCACTCAAAGTATGTTCTATGTATGACACTAAACTGCATCTGATAGTGAGGCTCCAATTCTGGAAATGTGAGGAGTGTTGAGTATCCGTTCATTGCAATTACTCCCAGGTTCACTCTAACTTGGAGTGGTAGTATCTGTTAGGGCCTCATCTATGGGTCAAATAGATTTGCTTAAAAATTATTTGTATTTAATTGGACCATATGCAAAAAAAACTCATAAAAAGCAATTACACAAAAAATGTAAATGTGAATGTACAATGAATGCAATTCTCTAACCTCTTGGCATAAAACAACTCTAAATAGATTGATAAGCCTTCAAAATCAATCATACTTCTATCCCATAATAATTTTTACATTTGCATATCTATTCAATACACTCAGTGTAATACTTATTATGGGACAGAAGTAATATTTAAAATTAATGGGAATCTCAAGACAATTTCAAATTCTCAATATTTATTCATTAATTTCCATGAAATTTGTATTAATTCATAAAAGTATTCTTTCTTTCTTTCATTTCAGCTGAGGGAAGAATATTTAGAAGATAACAAACAAAAGCAAGCAACTATTCAAAAGGTAAGATTTCTTGTGTATACATTTTGTAGGGAAGATAAAACTGAATGTATGTTAGCATGTCATTAAAGAAAAATATTATCTGTCTGGTATAGCACTATATTACAAGAAAATAAATGATAGAACTTTTATCACTTTTATTACTGAGTAGATAACCGGTGAATTTCTTGGATTCTTGTTGTAACAGCAATCTGTTAATATTTTAATGTTTCTATTTAGGAAGGAGTGACAGTTTCTAATTTAAATGTTAAAAAATCATGTTCAATATAAATGCAAACCCTATAAAATTATCATTCAATTGCAATTTGTACTGGAAATTTCTTTATTCTCGAATTTAGAGCATTTTAAGTGTATTTTTAAGTTTTTGTTCAAATAAAAAATCTGCTATGTTGTGTTGTTTTTGCTAGATTACAAGCAAAATGAGAATTTTGGTAATATGTAGATGCTAACTTTTTATAGCTTCTTGGCTCTCTGATTCCCTGTATCTGAGCTCAGAAAATTCACACAAAAAAATAAACACAAAAATAGTCAAAAATAGTCAAACATCACTCCAGGATCCTTTGTTTAAAGTTGTTCCATTATTCCATTAAATGAAAGATTTTGAATAGATCTTATATTAAGCCTGTTATTAATATTTGATGTGATCTCACTGTACCCAAAATATCAGCCCTATATAGTGGATCAGAAAATAGTACTCAGCCCGAAATATTCAACTTCTGGGTTTCAACATTAAAAGTAATTTGCAGCATTGTATTTATTTGTTTTGAGGGTTTTTTTTTTTAATTTATATACTATTATTTTGTTTTCAGTTGGTTTCCAGATATGAAAAACTTGAGAAAGAGTACAATATTATCAAAGTGAGTATCTTCATCATTATCTATTTCATTTTAGGTTTGGTTTAGTTTGGTTTCTTTGTTTAACGGCATAGTAACCTTTATGGATTATTTAATTCTAAAGCCATCCTTGTATAAGAACAGTAGTGATACTATTTAACCCATAGCTAGGTGGGAATAAGGGGGTTCATACCTTGCCTAAAGGTATTGGTCCAAAAGGGGGCATAATAGCATATCTGGAGTTTGAACTTGCTTACTACAATTTCACTGTTCAACACATTAGCTACTACATTAAAGGGACTCTCCATATTTCCTTTTAATCTATTTTGTGCAAATTTTCAATTTTAGTACTATTTATAATTCTTAAGGAAACTGACAAATGGAATGTCTTGCATTGATTTTTATTGTTTTATTTTTAGGAATCTTTGACAGTAGCTGAGGAGCAATACTTTGAGGCCAATGCAGAGATATTATATGTCAAAAGGTATCATTTTATTATATATCAAAGGTTTTATTCTTCAGAGGTACACTGTTTCTAGAGTTTAATTTTTGTATCAGAAAGTTTTACTAGCAATTTATTTTTATTATTAGATATGGCTTAATCTTAACTAAATTGAATAGTTTTGTTATTAAATTTAAATTTAAGTTGTTTTTTTTTTTTAAATGCCATTTTTATATTAGATGCTAATTCCTCTGTAATTTTTGGCATTTTTAGACAAATCTTTTTGAATAGATGAATGTGTCCCATATGCTATTAATTTGTCAGTGCCATGTGGAATAATTTCCCTTTATGATGATACCTCTTAGGGCAAAATATAAGTATTTTTAAAACTAATAATTTACACTATTATATGGTTTCAACTATCTAATACTAGTAATTTCCAAGAAGATGTATTTGTGACCCATAGATGGAACCCTAATAGGTACTGTTTCTCTGAATCAAAGTGGACTTGGTGATAATGACAATGAAAGAGTATTCCACACTCCCCAGAGCTGGAATTTCATCATTGGAACTAGTTTAGTATCATACCCAGGATACTCCTTTGCAGTGGTATCATTCTACAGTCAGTGTATTCTAAGCTCTGCCAAAAGAACCCTGCAACTTTAGGATTTTTTTTTTTTTTCCTAAAAGTAGACAAATCAGTTCAGTGGGTCTAATTTAATGATATTGTTTTGTATCTTTTATATTTTATATTACTTATGCTTTTTTTCTTACAAAATTACAATGATATAAAGATTCCTGTTCTCTTATGAAATGATTTTTATTCTTGAAATAGGGTTATTGGACTCAATGGCTGTGGTTAACTATATAGTTTTTGAGATGCTAAAATATCTTTATTCAGTATCTCAATTAAAATAGTTGTTAGCCTTCACAATCACTTTCATTTAGTTTTAATTTTAATTTTTAAAAATATTTGCTCCAAAATTTTACTTTGAATTAGAATTACAAGCTGAAAACCTGCTCTACAGGCCCTATTTTAAATTACATAATTTAAAATTTGTGGTCAGTTTATGCAAACTGGTCATTGCACTATTTAATGCAGCAATAGAAACATACATATAATACTAAACTGTTCTTGTGAGAATTAATAGCTTAGAAAAGCAGATACATATTTTATTTTTATCAAGTTTTTATTTCCTCCTGAAAAGCTTCTTTCTTTCAACATTCATGAGAGAAATTTTGTCAGAAATATTTATTAAAACCTGAATGTATAAATTGATGGGCAAAATAAACACTATAAGAACATCCTGGAATGTATATGCTTCTCAGGGGTATATAAGATATAAATGAAACTTAAACCTGAATCTGCTTTTCTCATACAATGATCATGTAGTTTTAACATTTATGGCCTTGTAGTAGCCATTGCTTGTGCTACAAATGTAAACATGATTTTTTTAGCCTTAATTTTCAATGACACAGTAAAAATAAATAAACAAAATAAAATGATAAATTTGTTTCCACAACAGGAAGTTTTCATATATATATATATATATATATATCGACTTTATGTAGTTAAATAAAAAGATGATCTGATTTAACTAACCAGATGGACATAAAGTAAATGCAAACTTCTTGCTAAAAACTTTTTTGACTTTTCAAAAATTGATATAACAAAAACATGCTCCTGGGTCATATTAGTAATGACAGGAAACTTGGTGGCTACAACTCTTTTTTCATTTATTCAATGATAGACAAAGGGAAAAGAAAAAGCATTTGGTAAAGTTGTTATTGTTTGTTTAATACTTGGATTAAAATCTGTTTATTCCAATTTGTGATGTAAAAAGAAGGTAAATGGTTGATGCTTTAATTTTTATAAATGACATATTTCTATACACTTAAAGTTTTTTTTTTTTTCAAGAATTAAGCTAGTTGTCTTTTTGTGAAATGTATCTTAGTAATATATTCTTTTGTCAAGATTTGGAAGAGGAAACAATCTTGTTTGCAGTAAGATAGTCTTCTTGTTCAAATATATTTTTATTACTACAAGAAAATTTTTTGCTATTTAATTCTTTTGTCAATGCCTGAAAAATACAATTATTGAATATATATTTACTTATTTGAGTTTACTGTTTGTTTTTTTTATAGAGAAAATGCCCGCCTTGATTTTGATAATAAGCGATTGATGCGAGAAAATGAAAACCTTCGTCAAAAAATCGGTTCCTTCCGGTAAGTTGCTAATTGGTCTCTTTTGTTGGGTAGTATTTGCTCTGTGGAGAAATTCTATGTGCTTTTTCTCTGTATGCTTGGCAGAAGTAACCAAATAAAGATGGAGTGTAGAAACACAGATTGTGTAGATTTCACCTAGGGTTAAGAAGGCTCACAGACTTTTACAAAATTTGGATCCTCTTGACAAAAATTTATTTTCATATTAAGTTGTAATTGCTTTAAGATTTGTCATTAAAAAGGATTGTAGAAAAATCTGATATAAAAATTATTTGTAATGTTTTCATAGAAACAGTTGTGCATTCAAAATTCACAACTTGTGTGCATTCAAAATTCTTGTTTACATTTAAAATTTATGTATGATGTAATTTTAAAACATGATACCATATGATTTAATTAATTTAAAATGATCTTTCAGAAATATAATATAAATCAACAATCTTTCTAGTTTTAATTTACTCTTTTATACTTTTACATTCTACTACAAATGCTTTTTATGTTCCAATCTTTCAATTGTTTATTGATGTTGAATCTTATTTTATGTTGCATTCACTTTCAGATTCTTTGGAGATCAAGGATCAGAAAATCTTAACAATGCATCAGTGAATAATTCCAGCTCCAAATCCCCACGAAGCAGTCAGAGGAATCTCTCCAGCCAGTGGGTTTACTATTCATCTTTCCAGTATTTTTTGTTTCCTTGGTGTTAGTTTATTAGATACCCAATGTGACAATTACATGTTTTTTATTTGATTTTACTTGTCATTTTTCTACTTTTCGTATTTTCAACTGACCTATTCTTTGATAATTTATCATCTCGAAATCTCAAAATAATTTAATTGTTGTAGTATTGATATTAATTATATTACTACAACTACTATTACTACAGCAAAGAATAAATTTGAAAGAAATTGATTGTAGAAAAACAATGCAAGAATCCTATGTTAATCATAACAGTTTTTGAGGATAGGAATTTATTAAATCTTAGGTTACTTTATAGTAAACTAGCATTTTCCTATTACTGGAAATTACTGAATTATTAATACAGTGATTGGCACTTTAGCATAGAATCAGTTGATAAAAGTAGAAAAATACAATGGTTATATCAAAAACACATAATTTTATGAATTTATTTTTGAATTTTAATTATCTTAACATATATACAGCTTCAATTTGACAAAGATTTGGATTAACGATTAATAAAAATGCTAAAACCAAGTTACATAATAACATCACATTGCAGTCATGAAACTAGATTGCTAAATTGCTACAAGTTTTGTGTGTGTTGCTAAACTGACAGTTAAGGTGTTAACGCTTTGTGTTACCATAGCAACAGAATTTGATTACACTGTGGTGAGAACTGGTTCTGTGATTAAAGTATTTGTGTGTGTGTAAGTAATCAAAATGGATTACTTAAAAATATCTTGAGATATATGATAACAAAGAATGAAAAAGGACCCTAATCAAAGCTAATAATAGATATATAATGATGAACATTTCAGAATCTCAATATAACTTCAAAGTATCATGGCAATAAATATCTTTGACCTAATTTTTAATACTATTATTTGTATATTTTTTATAATCTATAAATACTTCCTTTTTAACCCTTATGTTGTTTTTTTTTATTAATCTTAAAAAATTTAAGAAAAATAATTGATATATCAATTATGAATCTTTCAAAGAAAATCAATGATTATATATTTCTTGAATTCTACAAATTACTTTTTTTTTTTATTATTGCTCCTTTACATGATAAAGTTTTACATTTAACTCTGAGTAATGTTTGCGTTAATTGCTAAATACAGAGAATCTTTTTTTCTCTTCTTCCCATCACTTCATTTTTCAATGTTCAACATAATAATAGAATACTAATACAACTATTTTGTTCATAAATTGAAAAAAGCAATGTTTAGTCTTTGTTTTTTGTTTTCCTTAATCTTTATAATATTTGTCTTTTTAGGGCAGAAAATGACAAAAGCTACACAAGTGGTAAAGTCAATGGACAATTAAAAGTTCAAACTTTATATACACACTCAGACTGAAATAAAATTGATTTAAAATTTTATTTCACCTCCTTCTCATTTGTGGCTACAAACAAAATTTATTGTAGGGTTATGTAATGATTATCATTGTAGGAAATGGATACGGTGACACATGTTCAAATCCTGAACAAGGCTGATTACATTTCACATAGCACTAATACCCTTGGGAAAGGTATAAATCCAGTATTCTCCCTCCAACTATGAAAAAATAGTAGGTCAGACTAAGTTCATTAGCCTTGGTTAGGCAACCAGTCTAAGAGAAAGAAAACTCTGAATTTAAACTTGTTAAACTCTGCTAAAAGAAAATTAACCTTGTATCACATCCTGCTTGTGCATTGAGATTGGTAAATATATATATGATCATCATTAAGCCATGCTGATAGCACATAATTCCTTGACTCTCTCTTGCCATCTATCCCTATCATCCATCACTCCTAGCAGGTCTTCTAAACTGCATCCAGTGTCCACACAGCTAATGTTCATAAGTTCTTGCTGGTTGGCCAACACTGATGTGTGCTTGTGTAAGAATCCATTAGAGAATACTTCTTATGAGTTAATCTTTATTTGTCTAGCAGTGCCCTGCATGTTATGTTCAAATTATTTGGGTGGTTTGTGAGATGGGAAGTAAGTGGCCATACAGCTGGTGTTTTATGTGGTGTTGCTTCCTGGATTTGTTCAAAATAGCATGTAGTATCTTTGTGTAGTTCCCATCTACCTTTTTCTCCATGCATTTCATTAATATCTATGTAGTGCATAGCTACAGCTTGGAAGAAATACCATTTTATTTCATCAGAGAGAGATCAGATTTCTATATGATTGACAATAGCAATCCACATCTTTGCTCAGCATATGTTGACATCATTTTCAGTACAAGTATGTGAATTGGTTTCCTAATTTCAGAGGCTTGCCACTTGAAGTGGAGATGGCTCCTTCTTGTTTTAAACACATGAACTCTGTTTTGTGTTCATGTTAAAGCCAATGCCTCCTGCTGCTGGCTGCAGGCTATGCAGTAAGGTTTTTGCTTGAGCAGGTGTATTTGTGAGGCACTAGATCTTCTGTGTAGTCTGTGTTTGTTATAGTTTCTGCAGGATCTCATCTACTTCTTGTCTTTTTTAGCATGAAAACATTTTCTTTTATTAGATTTATTGACATTCATATTATGTAATCTAGACAGATTATAAACATATATAGTATTAATGCATCTCCTTGCAAGAATGTCGCCATCAATTAGTTGAGTGAACCATTGCTTTCTTTTGGGAAACCATATGCTAAAAGTATTTGCTCCATCTCCCCTCTGTGCATGGAATTAAATGCCTTGGAGAAATCCATGAACAGTTGTGTAGCCTCAAGATTTTCTTGCACATACTTCTTTGATGAATGTCAAAACCTGAAGTTGTGTGTTGATTTCTCTGAAATCCATTCTGATTTTTCCTTAGAACTTTCTTGATTTCAGGTCAGATACAATTGAGAAGCAGACCATTATAAACTTTAGCAGTAAGAATGATGCTTCTGTGGTTCTTTGTGATTCCGATGCTGCCTTTTGTTCATTTATCTATTGTTTTGTTTATACTCAGCATTGTATAATAAACTTTTCTTGTCTTCCATGCCTCAAGACATATTTCATCTAGACCTGCAGCTTTTCTGCTTTCAATTTTTTCTTCAGCACCGCATCAAGTTCTTTTTCTATAAATTGTCCTAATTTGATGTCTAGTTTGCTATTAATAATTTTTTCAATAAGTTTGTCAGTAATTTCAGGAGGTTTTCCAAGTACATTCTTGAAATGTTCTTTCCACTTCTGTAGTCTTTCTTCTTGGTTGTCAGCTTTTAGTTTTGGTTTCAAGGTATTTTTCCTTCCACTCACTTCATTTGATATTTGCCATACTAACTTTAATTGTCTATCTTCAACTGAGTTTATGATTTTGTTGATTTGACCTTGGATATATTCTAGTTGTTCTTTTTGACATGTGTTACTACTCTCTAGGCTTTCTCAAGTTTCTACGCATTGGTATTTATTGGATTTCTTTTATAAATTTTTTCTTAACTGGTATTAACTTCCATGGAACTCAATATTTGGTTCTTAATTGAGTTGGTATGTATTTAGCTGTTGCTTCTATATGGCTGGTAACTAAGTTTTCATCTTAATCATTCAGGATATGTTTTTCAGATGTCTCCTGAAGTGTATCAAACTTGTTTCTTACAGTGACTGTATATTGATTGGTTATATCACTATTGACAAATGTGGATTAATCATATTGTAAAGTTTTAACTGTTTGTTTCTTATTTCTGCATAGACCTAAGCAAATTTTTGCTGAGACAATTCTGTGATTGAAAGATATTGCTTCAAAACAAGAGTATACTTCACAGTTCAAAGCACTATTCATTCACTTCTTGTACGTGGTGCATTCAATAAGTTTCCAGACTTTTTTTGTACAGGCATTTAAAATTGTCGTAGACTCTTGAAAATTCAGTATGTTATTGCTGTACATCTTATGAGATGAGTGGTTTCAGGTTCAAATGAACAGCTACAGCCGGAATTGGAATACACCCTACTAAAACCTGATTGTCACAGCTGGTAAATTTCAAAAATGCAATCTGGACGTGAGGGGACTTTAGAAGAACGATATGCAATAAAATTGTTTTTTAAACTTGGAAAAAATGCCACAGAAATGTATGGAATGCTTCAGACTGTTTTTTGACCATCTTGCATGAATCGAGCATCAGTTTTTGAGTGGCATAAGAGATTCAAGGAAGGCAGAGAGTCTGTGAGGGATGATGAGAGGTGTGGGAGGAGTAAGTAAGTCAATACACCAGAGTTGATTGGCCAAAGGGTTAAGGTTACTATGTTGAGGTTTTAAGGGAGTTCAGGAAGAGATTCCATCGGAAGAGACCAGCACTCTTCAAATCGGGTCAGTGGCATTTCCAGCAGGACAATGCATCAGTCCACAACTCCATCCTTGTCACAGACTATTTGACCAAGATGGGTATCAAGACAGTTCCTCACCCTCCCTATAGTCCAGAGCTTGCTCCCTGTGACTTTTGGTTATTCCCTAAGCTCAGAGGCTGTTGTTATGAGACAATTGAGGAGATGAAAGAGGCTGGGATGAAGGTCATTGACACGTTCCCACAAGAGGACTCCCATGGGGCCTTTCAGTAGTTGTTGGAATGGTACAACAAGTGTATTGCAGCTGGTGGAGATTACTTCGAAGGGGACGAGAGTTTCATGTGTGTACTATCAATAAAAGTGCCCATACGAAAAAAGTCTGGAAACTTATTTAATGATCCTCGTATATGAATAAATAATCTTGCTGTGCTTGAGAGTTATTTGAGTAGGTGTAAGTTCATCCATTACCTCTGTCATAGTACTTTAGTTTTAGTTCCTTATGGTAATATCTATGTTCTTGCATGCATAAGATGTCTCTATTATGTTTGGCTCATTAGAGTGATAAAGGGTTTTGTGTTGTTTTGTTGTTGTTGTTTTTTTTTTTTTTTTTTTTTTTTTTTTTTTTTTTTTTTGTAGCATTAAATTCAATTGAATGATTAGATAAGAGGAGAAAAAGGCATATTTTACTATAGCTCTGCTATAACATTAAAGACTGGAAAAATTACTGGAAGGGATATGATTTTATGAACTGCACTCAACTGTGTTGTACTAATCAAAAAAAGATAAATTCAGTTCATAAGAATGGCAAAAATAATACAAGTACTCTGACTACACTAACAGAATTTAATCCTTGGTTTTACTTCTAGGGATTTATAGAACTTATAAAATTATATCATCTCACTGTAAATAAATTCTAAACTATCATACAACTAAAAGGGAGGATTTTTTTTTTTTTTTTAATTTTTGTTGATTGATTTTCCAATTACAATAAAATATTGTACAAGATATGTTTATGCTTTATTCTCTTAAAGGCTGGTCTTGACACATTTTATGTTATATGATTTATATGATATACAGGCCTTTTTATGCCTTTGAGTTAGGGACCTCAAGATCATGAGATATTCTTATCTAACTTGGAATTTGAACATCTTTTTATTAAAAGATATAATTAATGATTAGTTGTAAATAAATAAGGGTAAATACTCTTTAATAGTTATTTGATACTTAATTATATTGTAAAGAAGCAAATAGAATAAGTATAATTCTATGGATAGTGCCTATTGAACAAATCCCCAGTGAAGTATTGACAAATGATTAATGTTAATGAGTGGAGTTAATTAAAACATTTTATCATTCAGAAAGGTGGTTTTGTGTGCCAATGTGCTAAAAATCTACAATTTCTCCTGGTGCAAGTGATTGGTAAGACATTGTTATTTTTTTATTTTTATTCAGAGGCTCAAGACTCAATTCCTCCCAAGAAGAAATGGTGTTTGAAAAACAACAATAATCTGATAAGTTAAAATGTACTAAGAACCAGAACATATAACGTCAGGGTATTTGTATCAAGGTTGACCTATGGTCTCAATTTTTGACGTACAAATAGAAAGGAATTTATAATTTAAAATGAAAAAATGTAAATGAATGACAAAAACAAGCAGACTGTTCTTGAAAATATTAATAAAGCAAAAAGGGATAATTAAGGAATTTGTTTTTGGTTGGTTTGTCTTGTCTCTGATTGATAACAGATAACTCTGGACAATGAGGCCACTACAAAGTCAGTGAATCTGTGGAATTATAAAGATGAGAAATTGTCTAAATACTGGGAGAATAAAAATTAATTTTTACATATCATCAGATTAAAGAGAAGGAAAAGTATCCCAAAATTTGGTTTGTAGATATTTTGGAAACTAAATGACATCACTTAGAGACTGCCTAATGGTGAAAGTGAGAAAAGCCTGATCAATAAAAATGCAGAGAAGCCAAACATGAGCTAATCAGAAAAGTCCTGACTAATGGAAGTATATAAGAATACATCCTTAAGTGGTAGTAGAGTGATCTGACCAATAATTGCCCAGTTGACTGGGGCTGTAGAATACACCAACTGCACTTCTGCAGAGGGGTAAGACCTTCCCCCACCCAACAAGTGTCTTGTTATATGACACTAAACAATCTGTTGGTGAGGTTTCAGTGATGCTGGAGTTTTGGAGAATGCAGAGTACCCCTTCATTGCCATCACAGGCCCAGAGTGGTTGCACCTGACAGGGTCTTATCTATGGGTCAAAACTAAACTGCATACTTGTTAAACTAAATTACTTAAAATAGAACTGTTTTGACATGTAAACTGCATACTTATGCTAAACTGAATTGTTTAAAATAGAACTTTTGATATTTAACTGTGTGTAAACAAATTCTATACTTATACTAAATGGAATTGTTTGAATTAGAACTGTTTCATTAAACTGAATAACTTGAAAAGGAATGTTTTTGACAATTAAACTGTGTACTTATGCTAAACTGAATTGTTTGAAATAGAACTGATTATTTGTATAAAAATGGATTTGGCATTAAATAACCTACAAAAGTTGATATGCCATAAAATCCAACCAATTAACTGACCAATAAGAGAATGCAAAGGCACAGGGCAGGAGATAATAACTCTATAAAAAAAAAGGCAGAGCTACTCAAGTCAACTGTGGATGCCAGTTGCAGTTAAGAGTTTGCAGTTCAACCCACCTCTAACAAAGAAACACTGTCAGTGAGGCTTTAAATATGCTGATTGCATCCCCAGCAGAGAGCTCACCCAAAAAGGGATGTTATGGGTGTGACACTAAGCTGCATCTGATGGTGAAACTCAAGTTCTGAAGATCTACAGAGTGTGGAGTACTCCCTCATTACCATTACTCCTAGGTCCACTTTGACCTGATGTGTTAGTACCTGTTATGTATGGGTCGAATAGACATGTTTAAAAATTGTTTATATTTGATAGGACAGTGTGGTAAAAAAAACTTAAGAAACAACTACATGAAAAAATCCAAGTATGAACATATAATGAACACAATTCCCTAACCTCTAAGCATAAAATATCCCTAAACAGGTTGACATCAACCAACCAAACCGTTATTGTTACCACCATTAAAACTCCAATTTTATTGAACTGAAAGACATGAGAAATTACATAATTACAAAAGAATTATAATATTGTAGAAGTGAGACAGGTTAACTTTGCCTGTAAACTAAAACCAGAATAAATACTTCTATCATAGTTATAATTATAACCCAGTATTTTTTTTTTTTTTTTGACATTGTTGTTAAATGGTCTGTTTATTTTAATTGTGATTGGCATTTTTCAATTCAGTGTGAAGTTAAGATGAGCACTTTCAAGGATCCTCTTAAGATCTAAATTAACACATGTGTGGAGAGGTAATTAGTAGATAACAACTGGCTTGACAACTGACCAAGAGGCTAACTGAACCAGTGAGCTGGTTCAGTTTGGTGTATCATAAATGGTAGCTGTGTCCAAGATGGTTTGGTCAGTTTAATGATTAGAGTCTATCAACAGCAGCTTAGTCAGCTTCATCATATAAAAATGAATTAAAATGATTTATATCTTGTTATTTTAATCGGCATTTTTTCCATTTTCAATTTACATTGAAAAAAGGCATTAAATTTGTGTCATATCAAATAGGACCAATATTGAAAAAATGTGCTGTAATATTTATTAATATGATAATTTGTATTAAAAATAAACTGAATCTCTACTGGAAAACCTTATTTTTTTTTAACTTTAATGATTTGATTTTTAAAAATATCTAAATTCAATTGATTTATTAGTTTATTTTAATGTTGTGGAGAGGGTTAAAAACTAAAGTTTGACTACTATGAATACTGGTATTGGTAGAGTTGACATATTGCTATTTTACCAAACATAATTAACCTACATATTTTCCCTTCTGTTCTTTTTAAAAGGGAACACATCAAGACATTTTTTTAGTTATTTTTTCTCCATTGATTTTTATCCATATCTATTCTAAATTTTTATTGTTATTTCTATGAAGTTTTTATTTGTAAATTTTAGAATTATCTCTTTTTTGATGTAGCATATTTGGCTGAAATACACATAAAAAAAACAACTTTTATTATAAAATCTTTTTATAAAAAGCTTTATAAAAAAAATTGTTAATTTCACAAATACAATACACTGTTGCAGGATATATTGCGCAGATGTGTTTATAAGAGAATTTTTTATTCACTGATACTTCTAAAAATGACTGTTTTACTAAAGTTTTAGAAGTGATCAAGTTTTATTTATTTATTTTTGATTTTAAGGCCAAGGTATATTGAACAAGAGGTACTTTCAGATGGTATATTGCAGAAGATCCAAAATTTTTAAATGATGTGAACTAAAGTTGCATCTCACCTTCACACATTAAGTTTATTTGGGCAACCCAAGTTGCTCTCTACACTAAAAGGATTAAATTTGAATTGCTAGTTTGATACCACAGGCAATTTATTCTGGGGTTTTGTTTTTTAATATTTTTTTTATCAATTTTTGTATTTTGTATATTTTTTATATCCAATTTTTATATAAGAAATGAAGTTTTTTGATGATATACTTTTAGCTCCATTTCAAAATAGATTAAAATATCTATATTCATTTATGAAAATGTTATTAATTTTGATTATTCCTTAAAAAATATTTTACAAAATGGAGAAGATATAGACTTTTGTAGCAAGTCTGCTGAATGTGAATTGCATTTTTATTCAATATATGTCTTTAATAATCAAAATCATTTGAATGAAATTATTGTTAAACTATTATGCTGTTGTGCTACTTTGGATTGATTTTTAAAAGAACTCAACACTCCATCAAATTTTCATCATTTTAATAACTTCAATAGAGGAGAGATATGAAGCAGTTCAAATAAATTCTGTTAAATTAAACTATTAAAAATTGATAATAACTTTTAGTTATCATTGTCATCATCAGCTAGGCATGCCAACAGAACAGATTCTCTTGACTCTCTCTCACTATTCATCCCTATTAGTGATCACTGTTGAAAAGTCCCCTTGATGGCATCTTGTGTTTGCACAGAGTTTATGAATGTAAGTTTTTGCTGATCAGCCTACACTGGTGGGTCCATGTGAAGGAATCCATAAGAGAATGTTCATCTTTACTTCCCCAGCATCTCAACATGTCTTGTTCATCTTAATTGGATGGTTTGTTAGATGGCATATGGCTGCTGTTTTGTAAAACGCTTCTTCCAGGATTTGTTCAAAATTGTATGCAACATGTAGTTCCCATCTAACTTTTTCTCCAAGAGTTCTGTTAAAATTATAATTATATGATCATTTTGTTAAGTGATTTTTTTTTTTTTTTTTTTTTTTTTTTTAACTATTTTCCTGATTCTTGTATTTTTATATTTCAGAACTCGACAAGCTGAATTAGATTTAATGAGAGAAGTAGGAGGAAAAGAAATGTCTGAAGCATTTGAAAACCAATTTACTTCACCTATCATGGCTGCTGAAAGAGAACTTCGAAAATTCAGATCCTCTAAAAAGTCAAGCGGGAAGCCCACCAACTCTGTTACAGATTTAGATCTTCCTGATGGTATTTTAGTTGATCTTCCTTTGTCAGTGAGCACTAAGACAAAGGCAAAAACGAATCAAAGACAATTAACAAAAGATCTTAAATCTAAAAGTAATGCAACTACTAGTCACCATACAGGGATGGAGTCGTCAAAATTAAGTGGAAAAAATAAAGTTCCATTCCAGCCAAAAGAAGTAAACACTTCAACTCGATATGATATCAGGCTGAATGATGTTTCAAATTCTTTAGCCAAAGATCAACAACCTGCATCTTTATATCAAGATAAATCCAATAATGCAGGTATTTTTTTTCTTTTCTTCTGGGGTGTGGGGATTCATAACCTAAATTTTTAATTTTTCAAGTGGTTCTTAAATTTTTTCTTTTTGAAACTTGTAATTTCTCTGTGGCCTCCTTATAGCCAGTATTAAAAAATTATATATATAGGTAGCTGAAAAGTTCATAGGCTGACCAAATTACGTTTATTTTTCAGTATAGTCCGACTTGCAGTTCACACACTTCTTCCATCAGTGTTAGTCAAAAAAGTTATCAACCTGAAAGAATTTTTTATCCTATGGCATACAATCTACCAGTTGATCATATTCAATATACTCGACACTCCTGATTTTGCCTTTCTCCATTGCAGAACTGCAATAGACTTGCTCTTTTTTTTTTTTTTCTATCTTTGCCTAAACTCAATAATGTTTATAATGTAGTTTTGCCTGGATTAAATTTGTTTTTTTAGTTTGGAAAATAGCAGGTTTCAGAAAAAATTCTATTTATGTATTTACCAACCCCTCTGACACAAGGTCAATTTTTTAACTAGAGTTTTCCTTCTCTTAGACCAGTTGCAATACCAAGGCTAAAGAGCCCAGTCTGTCCTACTATTTTATTCATAGCTGGAGAGAGAGAGTAGTTGGATTCATACCTTTCCCAAGAGTAATAGTGCTATGTGTAATGCAAACAGTCTTGTCCAGGATTTAAACTCTGGTCACCATGTCCATTTCTTATGATGATATCCATTACACCATAGGCATAAAAAAGTTTTATATACCGTTTTCTGAAGAGCCCACCTGTATGAAAAATTATTAAACTATTATTAATGAGTCTGATTTGTGGCTTTCCTAAAGATTTAACATTAATATTTCGTTTATGAAGCATGAAAAGAAACTGTTTAGCAAACTTTTTGTGCATGAAAATATTTTTCCTGAATTTCTAGATTTATTGGATTTCTCTTTATCTGAAGAAGTTTTCAAGATAAAGTGGTTACCCCTGGGGCTTTGAGAGTATGACAACTTACCTGGCCTTTTTAATCTGCTGTTTTACAAATTTTAAACAGAAGGCAATTTGGGCAAATGATTTTCAATGGTTGATTTAAATAATTTGAAAATGTTGGTTATCTTGCATGACCTATTTATAATTATTTAACCAACAAAAATATAATGAGCTGTAATAGCTATAATTATTTAGTGTGGTAGGGAGTATTAAAAACTTATAAAAATTTTAAGGCATTTTTATCATAAAATTGTATGAAAGGGTTTTCTATTGTAAAATCAATGGCAGTGTACTTGTACATTAAAAATAAAAATTCATAAACTTTTATAAGAAATAAACATTTCATCTAAACATGCATTCAAATGCCTTGGTTTTACAGCAAATTCCTCTGATATCTTATATTTTTTTTTCCTTTTCTAACTTAAGTATCTGTTTCTCAATGAAAATGTAAGCCAGTAATAATTAACTATTAATCTATTGTGCATCTCAAGAATGATAGAATTCTGTCTAAAGTTGAAAAACTTGTTTCATTTGTACCCTACTTGTGAGACCCAGGTTTGGAACCACTGTTATATATCTATTCTCCAAAACCCATTTTCAAATTGGAACCTTTTGTTCACAAAATCATTTTTTTTTTGTAAATAAGGACAATTTATCTATAAAAACAAAACTAAAAATGAAGATTAAATACACCACTTATTTGCAAATTAAATGATGAAAGAATTTCTCTGAAAATTCTTGCTATTTTAATCTTATATTCCTGCAACAAGATTATAGTTTACTTCAATTTTAATGGAAAATGACCATTTCTGTCTTTTGAGAGAATGCCAAAATTTAATTGATAAACTTAAATTATAGTTTTCTGTTAGATGTTATTGTTTTTTATACAGAGGTTTTGATCTTTCAGATATCTATCTTAAATTATTTAGGACCTTAAATTTTAGCTGACCAATTGATTTATCCTGAAGTACCTAAAAATATGGTTTTTGAGTATCATCTAAGGTCTTGTTTGGTTTAAAATATTACTTATTTCACTTTCAAAAACATTTTTACCTTTTGAATAAAAGACAATGGGGAAAAATTTTTCAAGTAAAATGAAATTTTAATTCATTCAGTAATGAAATAAGTAATGTTTTAATATTTAATTAGTATGATCTTTTTTTTTTTTTTTTTTTTTTTTTTAAATGAATGAAGGGTTTTTGTTTTTATGATATTTAGTATTTATTTACCAACATATTTTGTCTCATATTATGTAGACTATTAAATAATATATCTATGAATGAGATAAAAGTAGCATTTTAATTATTTAATTTATAGTATAAATATTTTAATGAAGTAAATGTTATAACAATTATAATTTATCATGTTACTTGTTATTCATGAAATTTAGTTTATTTTTTGTTGTTTTTACATCAGAGGAAATAATGCGAAAAGTATTAAACAATTCTTATTCACACAAAACCTATCACTTATTGACTAAATGCAAGAATGAAAATAGGAAACAGTTGTTTAATAAATGCTGTTTACTATTCAGGGTTTATTATGCAGTTGGTTCATTTCAGTAGGTCAGGCTAAACTCAATCACCTCCAGTTAGCTGCTGTATTGAATTTTATTTATATAACATCATGAATCACAAAATTTATTTAAGTAAGTATTGTATGTTATGAAGTTGTAACAGAGCTATGTACATTAAAAATTATAAATTAAGTCAATTAGAAATTTTAAAGATTATTCTTAATAGTTTAGGCAGAAATCTGTTAGCTCAACTCATGTTATTAGAACACCAAATGAAAGCTTGTTTTTAAGTTTCACTAGTTTGAATTAGATTTCCCTGAGTTAGACTCAACTACTTTTCATTATATTGTTATTATTATGAACAGTTATTGAACTAAATTCATTGAAAAAAAAATGAATTAAAACCACTAAGGATATTATCCTTAATTGTTTATACCAAAATTTTTCAGCCTCTGTCACAAATTATTACAAGTCAAGAATAAACAAGTCTTTTGTTCTAAGATATTGCTTGTTGGTTGGAAATAGACTTAACAGTTGGTTTACTCAAACTGAGCCTAAGTAACCAGAGTGTACAAGTTGCCATTGAGAGATACACACACACACACACACACACACACACATATATATATATATATATATATATATATATATATATATATATATATATATATATATATATATGATAGAGCTTTTAAATAATAAATAAGGGAGATTATTGCATCAATGGGAAAAAAACTGTTCTAAAAATATTGATACTGTAAATTCTATTTTATTTTTAGGATTTATTTGGAAATTTACATGGATACATTTTTTAATTTTTATTTCAGGTTCTGCAGACAAAAGCATGGAATCAAAACTGAGCCAAATATGTTCCCAGCCACAATTTGATGATCTTTATTCTTCTTTAACCAAAGTTCAAAACCAATTGGAATCTTCTCCAATATCTATTTCTAAAGTATGTGTTGCTTTTTATTCATATTTTACTATGACTTAATTTTCCAATGTCAGTTAAAAGTAAAATAATTTTGGTCTATTATACATCTGTTCATTCCAATATAACCATGCGCATGCAGACACACACACACACACACACACACCTTAACTTTCTGTAAATTTTGAGCATATAATCAAATATTTTTATTGTTGTATGATAATTATTAGTCATTATATTCCTATCATGATTTTTCTTTTTTTTTTTTTTTTTCTTTTTTTTTTTGTTATGAAAACCTTTAACTAAACTTCAATATTGTAACAGCTGATCATTTTAGACTTGTCTCTCATTAATTTTTCCTGTTAGAATTTTTTCATATCAATTAGTTAATATACCAATACATGTGATAATACTAATATGAGATAATGATTTTTAGAATTAACTTATTCAATTTTTTATTATCCTCACAATTTTCAGACTCAGCAGAAATTTCAAGTGACTCTAGACACAATTAAAAAATTGGAAGATCGTTATGATGGTCTTCAAGCAGAAAAAATTCAGGTATATCTCACTGTTTTGCTTCTTATTCTTTATTTGCTTGTTACATGTGATCTACTATGACCATAGATTAGGTATTATATATACTCAAGTAATGAATGGCTTCATGTAATGAACAACTCCTAGTTTTTAGCCATCAAAAATGTGTTTTTATCCTGTATTAATTATTGACCCCTAACTTTTGGCTATGGTAGCCTACAGAAATATTTCTTCATCATAAAGAACATTCAAATCCTTATTTATACTTTCAAAACTGTTTCAAAATCAATGCAATACTGTAAATAAACGATATAGTCTAGACCTTAATGTAACCTATTGTGTTTACTTGGATATTCCAAACATTTTGAAACCCCACCACTGAGACTCAATAACATTGATGATATAACAATAGTGTATGTATCCATGACTTTGTCTAATTTCCTGTTAATCTGACCCAATGTTTCCACATAGCCTATCTAATACCTAATCAAAGGCTTTTAATTATAAGTTTTTGTTTAACTTGGTTTATTATTTTTAATATTTGTACATATTATATGAACAGGTGTTATAAATAGTAAACAATGTTAAGTAAAAACTTTATCTTAACTAATACCCTTTGTTTAGGTGTAGGCTATAGTGGGTAGAGTGTTCGCCAATGGTCGGGGAGCCCTGGGTTCAATCCCAGGTCGTGACATACCAAAGACTTTAAAAATGGTACTTGATACCTCCTTGCTTAACACTCAGCAATATAAGGTATATGTCAAGGGTAAAGTGGAGCAATCCAGGGAAAGGAGTAGCGCCCTTCCCTACACCTCAGTGTAATAGCTATTGAAAAGGGAGCCTTCTGGTCGCCCTTGACTACGGTCGCCAGCTTTACGTTTTTTTATGCAGGGACACTTTGGATTGAAGTTACAGCAAGAAACAAGATATGTATTTGAAATGTCAAAGCTTATCTTGTGTAATGAACCACCCCTTGTTTTTGAGAAGAAAAATTGGTCTTTAAAAAAGTCATTCATTACATGAGCATATATAATAATCATTTATGCTGATCCTATAAATGCTGTTGTTACCCTGTCCAATCAGAAATGATTGAATCCAGATGTTGCAATTATGTTTTTATTTTTAAAACTTTTTTTAAAAAAATCCCTAATCACCTGAACAAGTATATGCACTTCATTGAAATTGTAAAGGTCTTTGCATCTTTGATCATTCACAAATTTTTACGATGAAAAATAAGTTTATTTGTTATGGCTGAAAGTTTTCCATTTTTCTAAAAGAATCAGATAGTGTCTGCTTGTAAATTTTTAAGCATTTGAGATGTATGTATTTTAAAAAAGATTTTGGTGTCATTTTCTTTTTTCTGTTTAGCTTGAAGCTGCTTTGAGTCGTATTCCAGTATCGGGTAGAGTTGATAGAAAGGCACGACAACGAAAGGTTAGTATTAATATTTCCATTTACTAAAGCCATAACTATTGTTTGGTAGTTTCATTATAACATATCATTGGGCTTTTTATTTTAATTAGATTTATATAATAAATAACTTGTATATTTTGGGGTTTTTTTTTAATTGAACTTAAGGAACAACTGGACAAATGACATTGATCTGAAAAATTTTATGGTCTCTGGTAGCTTTTTTCTTTTTGAAATTTGTAATTTTGAAAAATTTAGCAAAATCTTTGGATCAAATCTGCTTAAAGTTTGCTCTACAACAAGGTTGATTAAAGTCATACTTCCTAAAAATTAAAATTTTTACCGAATATCAGTTGATGAATTTATTCTATTGAGCATGGAAGTTTTATTTTGAAATCTCTCAAAGATCACAAAAGGTCCCATGTTGCCCACAGACTGTATGTTGTGTAGACCTGTAGAGATCATTTATTAAAGATTTTTTTTTTCATATCTAACTATCCAGTAACTAGCCAGACATAAAAAATCTATATCTAGCACATTAAAGAGAATAAATTTGGTTACTAGATGGTTATATTTGTTTTGTTTTTTAATTACCATTAGACAACATAATGTTATTAATTCATCCAATGAAGTGCATACAAAGTTTAAAAAGAAAGTTTGTTTGTTTGTTTTTCTTCATAATTTCAATTTTTTTTTCTCTCCATATTCTATGAATCTGGAATATCACTGAAAGAGAGGAAGAAGATTGAACTATACAGCTGAATAAAGAGACCTCGTTTTTTTTGTTTTTTTTTCTTTTAAGATTCTTCCATTTTTTTTTTTTTTTTATTATCATTATTCAATGCAAATTTAATTCATTCTCAATTCAGCCACTGATCCAAATGCAAAAGATTTAGTTGTTTGTTTTTAAAGTCAAACAAACATCATTTCACCTTAAGTATAAAAAGTAACAAAGATGTGATTCTACTTGCTGTAAATTTTCTTAAAAAATCTTTTATATGAATTCTGAGCTAAATTTCACTTTCTATCTTCCTATAGGTATGAAAAATGGAATTGTGTTTTGTCGGTCAAAGAAATAAAATAAACTGTTTTAGTTGCAACTAAAGTTTTGTCACAAACTCCTTATAAACATTTATGCGTTCTTAATAAAAAAATTTTTGTTTATTCTTTTTTTTTTTTTTTTATTTATTTATTTATTTTTTGTAGGAAGACCTTGAGAAGAAACTTGACACAATTGAGAGAGAATTGGGATCTGTACGAA
Organism: Sepioteuthis lessoniana; assembly: GCA_963585895.1. NCBI lineage: Eukaryota > Metazoa > Mollusca > Cephalopoda > Myopsida > Loliginidae > Sepioteuthis > Sepioteuthis lessoniana. The sequence continues at coordinate 33,465,514 of OY757932.1, forward strand.
TGTCATTAAAAAGATTCAATGTTCTTAAATCATCAATATAAACAATTCCAACTTATGCAAATGCCACACATATTTTCAAAATCTTCAACAGAACTTTTTATCAGCATTTTTCAATTATAATTTATTGCATTTTTTTAATTTACCTGGTGCTGTTGTTGATATCTGTAAGATGTGTTATAAATTGATGTGAAAAAAAAAGTCTTACATTTAAATGTTTCCCCAGAACACATCATCTTCGGTGATAATTTCATATTTTTAACTATTTACTCCTTTAATTTTTCAAGACATTGTGATAAATTAAAAAAAAAAAAAACATTTTATTTGCTAGAAATAATTTTGGATGGTTTAAATAATCTTTATATTGAAAATCCAGAATTTAATCTTTCAAACTGTTTTTTTTTTTTTTTTTAATAAGATATTGAGAAATATTCTTGATTTCTAGCTCTGCTAACCAATGAAATAATTGAGATTTGATCATCTGCATACCAAATACATCTACCTCCTGATTGAGTGTTTTGGTATGTTTGATTTTTTTCTTCAAAAATATTTGGTTTTTCATTTCTCGTCTAAAGAGAATATAAAGGAACCAGTTGATTCCAAATGTTTTTCTTTTTATACTAGATATCTTGGTATTACATTGGTTCAAAATAATGTCCTGTAGACCTTAAACAATTCTTTCATACCATATATCTATGAAACTGCTGTAACTAAGATTTTAAGATTCTGTGTATATGCCACTGGCTGTGTATTGTTATCCAAGGATGACGAGTACTAAATTCTAAAAAACATCATTTCTGATTAATGCTTATTAGAAATAGTATGAATTATTTGGGATGAAGAATTTTTTTTTTTTTTTTGTTCATCACAATTCTATATCATTTTACTTTTAATTATTAGCAGTATTAAAGATTTGAAAGATTCAGATTTATAATTTCTATCAGGAAAAGAATTTGATGTTGAGACTGATTGATCCAATTGAAGAGCCAAATCTTTTGTACAATTTCTCTTGAAAAAATTCCTCAAATCAGTTTTTTAAATATCAATCCCATTCAGTCTCCAATTTTTTCAGGTGATGTATCTGACTCTTATTTTCCAAATTTCCTTGTTCAGAAAATATCTACAAAGTTTTATTAGAGAATGTACAGATCAAAACCTTGGCAATCATTGTAATTTGGTAACCTATCCTGACAAAGAAAATGTTGAAAATCACTAACATAATTATTTTCAATTGATTTACTTGCTTCATTCCTTTAAATCTAGATACTATATTAAACAAATACATAACAATAAAAATGAGCAGTTGTCAAACTCAAACTTGTAGTCACATCCAGTGTAACAGATTTTATCAAGTTGATTTTTATATTCTATGCGTGATTGAAATGATGAAACTTTTTTCTTTTTTTTACCTTTATAAAACATCAGTATATTCAATTTGTGACAATTAAAATGTTCTGTTTTCAACAGTAAAATCAGAACATAATGGTTTTAAGAGAGATTTTCGAATACAGAATATATGGAAAAACTTTTCCTAAAGAAAGCTTTTTAGCTTTTCACATAACCTAAGATTATTAAATAATTGGGATTAATTTTTTTTTTTTTTCTTTTATTTCATGGAAGATAATTTGATCATTTCTAAAATCTTCATTTCCTCATAAAAGTCCTTAAATCTTTATTATTTTATTTGTTATAAACACTTGTCATTCTCTGTGTGTTTGTTCCTTTATTAATCCTTTTTTTTTTTTTTTTCAACTTATTTCAACAAATAAAGATAGATAGCAAATGATTTGTTTTTAATATATCTGTCTACTTCTCTAGAGAATACTCGTCATAACTTGAAAGGTACTCTATATACTCGTATGTTGTGACTTTCTAAGACCTAGATTTTTGTCTAATATTAGGTCGCACCATATGCAAGATACAAACTTTGTGTAAATAGTTGGCCAGGTATAGACCTTGGCCAATTGGTATATCTATAATTTCCAGCTGTGAAAGGTTTTAATTTAGGTTGATAAAAGTCACACTTGTAGTATATACAGTATTTGATTACATTATGTCATAACCATTTAAGGAAATCAATATTTATTTCCACTCATTCTATAGTCTTAAGTCTAATATTTTTACAGTTCATTGCCAAATCAATTCAAGAATTACCAATAATATGTAGAATATTCTTGTACAGATTCAAATGAATAAAAACTTCTCATAAAGCATTAGAATTTAAAACTTAATCGCTATTATCTTCATTATTACAATATTTTTCCCCTTAAGAACATAAGAGTTTATTTTTCTAATTTATATTTACAAAAAAAAATTTCAAATTCTCAAAATTCATTGGTATATATTAGCAAATTAGGTTTGATGCCAAGATATTTTTTATTGCCAAAGGTCTTTTTTTTTTTCTTTCTTTTTATAATAAAGGCTTGTGAATTTACTTGAAATATTTTGAAATCCCTGAAACAGTGTATATGAATAAACTTTAAATTGAGATGTTTATCTATCCCTCTCTTTATTTTTTTTCCCTTATACAGAACAAAATATTTCTTGCTTAATCTTTCTACAAATATGATTGATGTAACTTTTTTAAAAAAGAATATTTATACCAAATAATCTAATTTGTGTTTGTACTGAATTGACCACTAAGTAGAAAATATCAAAAAAACACTCTGAAGATTTTTTTTTTTTTTTTTTTTTTTTTGTCAGCATTTGAATGATCTTCACATCCACCACTCCCTCATATCTACAGAAAGGGATAATTAGCCATGTTTTTTTAGTTTCTAAATCTCTCTCTTGTCATTTGTCTGCATTTCTCATATAATTTAATATTTCCCACTGAGCTTGGATGTGGATTCTAAATGTTTATTTTTTCTCTTATCTGGTTTCATCATATGACGACAATCATAAAATTGTATATTGCTTCAAATATTCACTTTGTCATGTATTTTGGTTCTCTTTACAAAAAGAAAATCGTTCCTATCTGACGGGTTTTGCTGCTAACCCTTCTCTTGCTTTATTTCTCTTTACAAATTGTTTAACAAGTAATATATGAAAGAAATAGCTAGATTTACTGTTTATAAATTTTATTAATATTTTTATTTTTGATAATAAATGCATTGATTGTTGAAAGATACAAATTTCTTTTATTCTCACTCTCATTTTAGAATTGGAGAACATGTTGTGTATTTAGTTTTTGTACAAACTGTCAGATCTTTGCCAAAAAAAAAAACTATCTTTTTATGCAGGACTTAAGGATTGCATTTAACTTATACATAAATTTTTAAATGGAAGATGAAAAGAACTTTGATCAATCATAATTGTTTAAACTTTTAACTTTAAAATTATTTGAAATTGTCTTATAGAAATATTAACAATACTGACAAATTGTTTAAAAGGTACATTTGTAGTAAGTAAGAATTAATGTAATTTTTCAACTTCTATATTCAGATCTACACAATTGTAGATGTCAGCCTGTAATACATTTTGATTTATTGTATGGTAAAAAGGACCAGTGACATATTTAATGTTAAAAAAAAATGGAATACCTGGAATAGATTTTCACCTCATTATTCTCTACAAATTCTAAAATTTTACTTGTAATTCAATCTGCATTGATGAATTGAAAAAGTAATTCCAAAACAAATGCTGTGATTGTAATTGTTAATGATAAAAGAAGTCAGTGAAAAGCTTGCTTTAAAAAAATCTTTTGATAAAATGTATCAGCCCTATATCTTTAACATTTATTCCTTTTACTTTTATCAATCAATTGTAATTATCTAGTTTTTAAAATTTGTAAAATCTTCTGGATGCCCAAAATATACATCAGCCAGAATATTCTCTTGTTTTGTTTTAATATTTTGGAATTCAAGTACGAGCAGCTTTTTGTTTGTGTGTATAAAATGTCATTTATTATCAATCTCAATCCTTTATCCACAGTTTTGTAGATAGTGGCATTTTGTAACTTTGGGCATATTATATATATGTATATATAACAACTATTCATCTATATTTTAATTCTGAGCTACACCTTATCTCTGAATATTTTAATTCTGAGCTACACCTTATCTCTGAATACTCCCTAAATATAAATGATGAAATTAATTTTTAATAGGAGAGTAATAAAGAAACAAAAAAAAATTCAAACTTAAAAACTGGTTTTTATTAGTTTAAAAAAAAAATTTAATACAGACTTTATTCTATCATTGTTTTTTGTGATTATTATTTTATCTCTTATGAAACTTTCGTTATATCTGAAGCAATACCAATTTTTAAATTTTCAGTTCCCAATAAATTGCAACTTAGAGGGAAAATGAAATTTCTATTGAACAGGATTAAAATTCTTTTCCTATTTCAAGCAAAGCCTCAGCTGCCTTAATCCATATCAAGTTCATTTTCTAAATTCAAAAAGCTTTTTTCATTTTAGATATCTTCATGAGTAAAATGACTTTTGAGGTGTTTTTCTCAAACAAAAATACCTTAATTGCTCAGCTTTCATTTTTTAATGTACGTGTCCTGCTTTAGTTTTAATCTATTTTTGTATGAAGATATTTGGCATGTTTCCCCACCAAAAATATATATATTGTTTACCAATGTGTGCCTGTTATTCAGTTGTCACTCTAAAAGCATTCAAATCTCTTTTCATTTAAACAGCTACCTTCAGGAAGTTCAAATTTAGAACTTTATCCTTCTTGTGTTCTTGCTCTCCTAAAAAAAACATTCAATGTTCTTGAATAACAAGCATTATACACTTATACAATTTCATCTTTCCCACCAAAACTAGAAAGAACTTTTCTTTTGTCTTTTTGTTTGGACAATTTCTGAAGTGAGAAAAGTATGTAACCCAAAATTACATGGCACGGGGGTCAGTAGGATTTTTTTCTTTCAGTAATATAAAATCTAAAGCCATAAATTTATTTGGGACTTTACAGTTTTCTACAGATTTCAAATCTTTCAGCATTTCCTCAGTGTTTGTTTTCCAAAATCTGGGAAAGACATCTCCCTTCTAAAGTTCAAAATATGTTTGTGGATAATATCCTTCTCTTCAAAATATGATCATTTTTATGCTTATAGCAATTCTTTTTTTGATGTCCATCCTATCAAATTCTCATTAGCTTTCCCTTCAGATTTCCTGAATGATAAAATAGGAATTGATCCCAACAAAGTTCCATGTTTATGTTTTAAGTGATTGAGATATTTTTTTAAAATCTTACAAAGAGAATGTGCTACTTGCTTTAATGCTAAGTGTTTTCCTTATTGTGTATAGTAATGGTTGCTTGTATATTTCTTCATTTATTTCAGTAAATAAAGAAAGAAAAAAGTGAAACTCACAAATATTGAATATTTTGTTTTTACTTATTTTTTAAAAAGTTGTTTAATAATAACTGCTTCTTTGTTTGGATGAGAATTGCTTTAAATATTTCCTGAAATGGCTGTATCATTCTGGAACAGTTTTTTTTTTTACTGGAATCCTGCATTGCAGAAAGTATTTCAGAACATCTGAATTTCCTTCCATTGTAATATCTTCTTTATTATTTCAGATTCATGTTTTTATTGCTGTGTGTTTTGGGTTTGTTTTTTTTTTTTTTTGTATGTGAAAGTTTGTGAGTTGTTGTGTTTATCTTTTATGCTAAATTTTCAGTGGTTGATAAAATCATCTTTCAAAACTTGATCGACTTAAGGAACTCTGATCTTTATAGTTCATCACTTTAAAAAAAATGCCCTGTCGGCAGAGATTAGAATACACTAACTATATACCCTACAGTAGAGTAAGACCCCCGTCTGAAAAAAAGGATGTCATGGGTAATGAAACTAAACGACATCTTGGCCCAGTCGGCTGGGGCTGCAGAATACCCCGACTACATCTTTGCAGAGAGGTTAGACTTCCCCAACGAGTGTTCCAGATATACCAGTAAACAATCTGATAGTGAGACTTCAGGAATGTGGAGTACCCCTTCATTGCCATTGCTCCCACGTCAACTCTGGCCTGAAGTGGTAGTCCCTGATAGGGTCCTATCTGTGGGTCAAATAGAACTGTTTGACATTTAAACTGTGTATTTATGCTAAACTGAGTTGTTTGAGATAGAACTGTTTTTAAATTTAACTGTGTGTAAATAAAAAAACTGTGTACTTATGATAAACTGAATTGTTTGAAATGGAATGTCTTTTACATTAACTGTGTATTTGTATAAGAAATAAGTAAAACCATTTAACTGTGTGAGAAAAATTAGCTCAGTCATGTGAAAATATCATATATCTAATATATATGTATAAAAAGGATTTGGCAATAAATGACCTACAATGGTTGGTTTACCATAAAACTATACCAAACCAAATCATATATATTTAATGTATATGTATAAAAAGGATTTGGCATTAAATGACCTACAATGGTTGGTTTACCATAAAACCAAACTACATCTAATGAGTATGGACTCCTCACTTCATTGCCATAATTCTCAGGACTATTCTGACCCTGATCTTGTTCGGATCCCTTCTATGAGAGCGATAGATATGTTTAAAATTTATTTATATCCGAGATGACTATGTGCCAAAAAAAAACTTCATACAAAATGTAAATATGAATATTTAATGAACATGATTTCCTAACCTCTAGGCATAAAATAACCCAAGACAGGTTGACATGCTGTGAAAAATTTTTCAAATAAAAATTGATATTTGCTGGATTTCTTGGTAAAATTATATCACCTATTGCTTCAAAAAAAAAAGGATGTTTAAAAAAATTTTTGTAAAAGCAACAAATTAAAAAAAAACGTTCACTGAGATATGATTTATTAATTACCGGGTACAATTTTATTTGCAGATTAAATCAAAAATTCAGTTTTGATATGTTGAAAGCTGAACAAATTTTGCAACAATTTCTTTTTTAACAATGTTTTACAATTTAAATTTTTTTCCTAAAATACAGGAAAATCCTTTCATAAAGGCACCTTTTACTCCCCCCGCCAAAAAAAAAAGCAATAAACACACTCATTATTAACAGAGAAGAATCTGGTGTCAGTCGATAGAACAAATACTGATAAATTTTATTATTCTTTTCAAGATTTTTTCTGTGTTTGCAAAAATTTATTCTACATTCAAAAAACAGTTAGAATTATTTTATAATAACTGAAGTACACCCCTCTGCCAAGTAAGATGTCACAATTTGGATCTCAATCATAGTAAGATTAAGAGACAAATGTTAAGAATTCTTTCATTTCTTTAAACGATTTTTGTTTTACAATTTGTATTGGCAATCAAGTTTATTACACTGAATGATTACAAAAAGTAATCATTACTATTAAAGATATATCTGCATAACCAGAAAGAGACTTATCAATTATATATTTTTTATGATATGAAGTTAATAAGTCTTGGAAAAATATTTTGCAGAGAAGTTTTGGTTTTTTTTTTCTTTTCTTTTCTTTAACCTTCAGCTTTTATTTATTTAGTTCATCCAGATTCTGCAACGATGCTGTTTCATTATTTTACATCCACAGCTTAAAGAACTAATAAACCTAATTATCAATGTTTAATTAAATGGAAATATTTTAGGAAGACATTTTTTTTTTTTTTTTTAATTCAAATTCTTGACAATTACGTTTTGCAGGAACATGGCTTCCCACTAATTGTTTATTGTTAAAAAAAAAAAAAAACTCAAGAGAATTTGTTTCCACATAAGGAATACTTTTTTCCTCTTCCCCTTATTAAAGTCTTTGGTTCTATTTTTTATAAGTATATATACCAAATTTGGCAGCTCAACATCAGATCATTTGGCAATCTATAGACAACAAACACTTCCTAATATGAATTGTATTGACATGAATTACCTTACATTAAATGAAAACTAATTAATTTGTCTAACATAAGGGTGCCCAATATGTTAATTGCAACTGGTCAGTAGATTGTAAAGGTAGTGTGGGTAGATCACATGCCATTTAAAATTTTATATATAACTTCATTCAGTGTAAGTCATCAAAGTAAGATAGTGACTATAAATGTATTCAATCATATTGTGCCATTTACGCTGTGATGCCACGTACACAAACATATATTGTATATATAAAGTATATTCAGTACATATAAATAAATATATTCAGCATTTTGAAATACAAGCAGATCATTTTGCCCTCATCACAAGCAAAAAAAGTGTGGGTAACCCTAGTCTAACAAGGTCAGTATGGCAATAAGAAAGGATTAAACTTGTCACATTAATCACTTGATAATTTGCTAACAATGGCATTACAGAAGGCATGTAACTGTATGTTTATGAATTTCATCTCCTCCCCATGCCCATATGCCTGTCTTTGTATAGATTTTTTGCCAGAGTGTGTAATGATTAGTATGCAGCTAAAGGACAACAGGCCCAACTGAATATTTTCTACAACAATGAAGATACTTTAATCAATATCATTCTTGATAGTGTGCTTTGAACTGTAAATATTTTGGGGTCTTTTCAGAATAAACAAATGAATATGCAAGTATTTTTCTTTCGATTAGCAATCCAAATATTAAAAAAATCATATGGTTTTAAAAACAATGAAAATGCCAACGACAAAAGGTTTGATGTTTATTACTGTAAGTTGCCAATTGCCAAAGAAAAATGGTCTGAAATCATCACCATCAAAGTTCTATGGAAGCAGAACTTAACTTTGTTTGGGTGAATTAATTTCTAAACAACTGTTCATAAAAATTGAAGTGTTTTTTTTTTTTTTTTTTTAAATCTTTTAATAATGAGACTTATTTCAACAGTTTTGTTTGGAATACGTGTGAAAAATTTAATCTACATTTATTATCATGAATTTTGACTATTTGTTTTTCTTTTGATTTTAATTGGTTTTTATAGCAACTCCCTTATTATTTGTACAACAACAAAGATGCGTATTGAAGACAATAAGATATAAAAGCCTCCTCCTCCTCCTCCTCAGTTGCTTCAGAAACTTGGTTATTCTTATCAGCTGCTTTACAAATAAGAACAGTTGGTATCACAGAGAACCAATACACATTCATGTTAGTAGAATAATTTATCTGTCCCTGCTTTTTAGACAAAGATTTATCAACCATTATTTTATTAATTTTGTCTGGTATTTTTTCTCTTCTTTTAATTTTAGTTACATTTTATTGCAAATCAATCCAATCGCTATTCCTACGGAGAACACCCCCCCACACACACACACACCAAATGTTTTCCCAGTCCATTTTATTTATTTATTTTTAAGCATTACGAATTTTTATGGGAAAATTCCTTGTTCATTATTCTACAGGATATTTGAATTTGGTAAATTAAAAAAAGATATTTTGGAATTCAAAAAGTTAGTGTCTGTACTGGCCTTAGTCCTACCACCCGACTGAGTAGATAAAATATGGAGACTTTAAGGATATAAAATCCTATATTTTACCACCAATAGGTGAAGCACAAATAAGAAACGCCCATACATAAAGCGGATCAGAATCGCTAAAACAACAACTTTTCCACAAATCAATAAAAAAAATTAAGATCCAAAACAAAAAAAAAAAGTGTTTTCTGGAATTTGATTGAACAGGATAGTCACATGCTGTGCTTTCATCTTTCATCTGCGCACTTGAACTCTAAATGAACCGGTAGCTGAGGTGATTTCCCGCATAGAACTAAAAACTTTTGTTTGGAACTGGTCACTCTATTTATTCATGTTTTCGGCGGCAACTGACCTACACGACCAGCGACTGCGACTTGATAACATCTGCGCTTGGTTTTCTGGGGGTACTGCCTAGCGTTCGTCCCCGGTGGATGTTATTAGGCTGAATCGCTTGGTCTCATGGAGGCTTCCCCCCCCCTCGCAAGGGTATACCTGCTTTGTAGGACTGAGTTCATTGCTCGGCGCCCCAATTTGGGGAATGCCGAAGGAACCAAGTATTTTTTGGTTTAGCCGCTCATGAGTCTCAATTTGTGCGTAGCTTCCCGCTATAAAACGACTTTGTGTCACATATCAGCTTGATGGGAAGTCGGTTAAATAGCGACACGGCCAGCGACCGGACATGCGAACACTCAACAAAAAGTCTGAGTATTAATTTTTTATAGCGGACTTTTTGTCCTCATCTTGATAGTTTTTGTTGTTTTTCTCACTACGTTTCGGCCAAATTTCACCTCTGGCCGTCTTCAGGTGATTAACCGCGACCTCGGATAGGAATGCTGAGTCTTGTAACCGTATCCCCAGTAATTACTGCCTTACATAGTTGTTGTCTATCGCACCACGTTTTGACCAAGTAACCCTCTGGCCGGCTTGGGTAGGAATTGAAACCGCTATCATCTGACAATGGTCATCTGGAACCGTAGGGACTCAATGCCTCTATCCGCTGCGCCTTCGGGGCCCGTGGCCAGAGTTGAAATTTGGCCGAAACGTAGTGAGAAAAACAACAAAAACTACCCAGATGAAGACAAAAAGTCCGCAATAAAAAATTAATACTCAGATTAAGAAGCTTCATCTAAAAAAAAGGATTCCCAATAAAGACAACAACAAAAAGTCCTTTCTAGTAACCACGACACACACTACTAGCTACATGGACATACGAACACCGACCAAATTTCCATCTCGTTACCATAACAACACACCACTAGACTGCGATTTCACATATCCCCAAAATATTTATAGACGTAGCGAAAGTAAGTCTTACTATCTTTCTGTCTGTTCACTTTCTTTGGGAACCATCTTAATCAGATTTCACATATCTCCACCCACATGCATTCAGTCAGCAGCCTAACATACACTTTCCTAATATGTGCTTCACACACACTTTTAACAAGAATATTGACGAACTTTTGGTCTCTTCCGACCACAACTCAACAAAGCAAAAAATTACTTCGTAAATTACAAATATTCATATGTACATGAATGTATAATTATTTCAATTTGGTTTTCCTCTTGTTTACACACAAAAAATTCTTCGTGTTATTTTTTATAAATGCGTGTTGTATTTATGGACAGGACACCTGGATATATTTTTTTTAATCCAAGTAGAGTGACCCTACAGATTTATACAAATTTATTCACAACTAAATCCTTGACTTTCTTTGAAATATGATACCTTCACATTTATTTAAAGCTGAAGTCAAAAATCGATGCAGGGAGTCGCTTTTTTTTTGTTGTTTTTACATTGTTTTTTTTTTCTTTTTTTTTTTTTTAATCAAGGTAACGAAGCTTATTATATTTTCTTTTTAGACTTTGATGTTTTTTGTGATAGCAAATTGTTTTTAGCCTATTTTTATAATAAAAGCTCAATAAATTCAGGGATAAATAAGCTTCCTTTATCCCCCAGCTCTTAGTTAAATTGTAAAGTAAAGTTGGCGACCGTAGTCGAGGGAGACTTGATACGTACCTTATATCGCTGTGCTAAGCAAGGAGGTATCAAGTACCATTTTTAAAGTCTTTGGTATGACGCGACCTGGGATTGGACCCAGGTCTCGCGGACGATTGGCGAACACTCTACCCACTATACCAAATAGTACCTCTGCTGTTTTTCTATAAAGAGGACTTTGGCATTAAATAATCCACGAAGGTTGATATACCATTAAACAAAGAAGCCAAACTATAAATGAGCTGATTAGTTAAAATGAATTTTGAATTTTATATGATGTTTGTAATGAATCCTTTAAGTCTATCATAAGTGAATTGGCGACCTTAGTCAAGGGTGACCAAAAGGCCCTCTTTTCAATAGCTACGACATCGAGGTATAGGGGAGAGCACTACTCCTTTCCCTATATTGCTCTATTCACCCTTGACCCGTACCTTATAATGCTGAGTGTTGAGCAAGGAGGAATCGCTTAACATTTTTTTTTGAGTCTTTGGTATGACTCGACTTGGGATTGAACCCCCGGTTTCCATTGGAAAACACTTAAATGCCGATGGCAAGTCTATCAAAAGTAACCCAAAATAATTTTTTAAGTGTCAACTATTATTGTAATGATACTATTTACCCAACCCCTCCGCTCGGGCAGGATATGACACAAGGTCAATTTTTAAGCGGAGTTTAACAGGTTTCAATTCAGAGTTTTCCTTCTCCTAGACTAGTTGCCTCACCAAGGCTGAAGAACCTAGTCTGTCCTACTATTTATCCATAGCTGGAGGGAGAATAATTGGATTCATACCTTTCCCAAGAGTATTAGTGCTATGTGAAATGCAATCAGTCAGGTCCGGGATTTGAACTCGTGTCGCCGTGTCCATATCCTGCGACGATAACCATTACACCACGGGCACCTCCAACTATTATTGTAATGGTGCCTTGACCTGATTTAGTGATGCTTTCTTTTTAATAATTGCTCACAAAATCAACTCGCTGAACATTTTCGTTTTCATCAGTCTCAGAACCATCCCCCACCTACATATCCCCCACCTACACATACACATTTCAGTCATTGCTCAATCGGCTGAAACTTTCGAATACCCCGACTGCATCTCTGCAAAGGTTAAGACTTTCCCCAAGGAATGTCCTGATATGACACTAAGTTATCTGATGGTGAGACTCGAGTCCTAGAACTTTGGAGAATGTTGAGTACTTTTTCATTGCCATTACTCCCAGGTTCACTCTGATCCGGAGTGGTTGTACTTGTTACGGTCCCATCTATGGATCAAATAGAAATGGTTTAATAATTTATTATACTTGAAACCATTTAACTTTGTGCAAACAAATGATTGATATTAAACTGAATTATTAGTATTAGCAATTGTTGTAACCATTTGTGTACAAATAAATGAATTCTGGCTTGTTTAAAAATGTTATCTACGCACTATTCTCTTAAAAAAACCATGTATAAACAGGATTTGGCATTAAATAACCATCCAGGGTTGATATGCAATTAAATCAAATAATCAAATCACTACAATCATTTCATCGAAACTGTAATCTATAAACCGCCCAATCAGCAGGGCTTAAAATACGCTGACTACTGGAGATCTGGGGAGAACAGAGTACCTCTTCATTGCCATTACTCCAAAGTTCACTCTGACCCAGAGTGATAGTACCTGTTAAGGTCCCATCTATGGGTGGTCAAAAAACCTCTTAAGAAACAATTACACAAAACGTTAATATGAACATACAATGAATGCGATTTCTAAACCTCTAGGCATAAAATAGTCTTAGATGAGTCGACACGCCGTTAAAATCAATCAAACTAATCAGTAAAAAATGTTTGATCAACGTTCAAATCTTCATGACAAATATCAATCATCTAATAATAATCACTGTTGCATCTCAGATTTGTAATCTAACAATAAAGTAGAAACCACGTCAGTACACAAACGTGAACTTTTTAAATTCTAAGATTTTTATTTTTTTATTCACTAAACTCAAATGCCCATTGGAATGATAGACGGAAACTTTTCCCCATAAAAGTTGGTAATGCTATAAAAAATGGACGCGCAAAACTACTATGACACACTACTTCTCTCAACAGATATTTTTTATAAAATTATTTTAATGAGAAGTAATCAATATTGATTACGAGGTCGTCGAAGTGCCGTACTGGGTGATTAATATTCAAGGAATATCTCAGGTACCACCGTGTAATCTCCTTTCCCAATCTCCAAAGTAACAGACGACAAGTATTATTAGGTTACATGGTGCCAACAGCACAGAATGATCTTTGACCTGTTATCAAAAGTCCAAGATGGATAACTCTTTTGATTGCTAAAGAACCCCACTGACCTTGATATTCATGTATTACAAGGAGTTAACGAATCTATGACTTTCCCAAAGTTATTACTGAGAACTAAATGCAAACTGTCTTAGCCAGTGTTTGAACTCTGTCGTCGTAACCATTATCCCCTAGACTATCCTCAATTCCAAGGATCAAATATGTAGATAAAGATAGAAGTTATTGCAATATGATTTTAAAATGTATTCATTTAAATTTGTTTACAAAATGAATGTGGTGAGGATATAAATTCTTCGTCTAGTTAAGTAGAAAGACTTAGCTAGATGATAATTTTTCATAGATCTTTCTTCTGTGTTGAATTAACCTTTTGAGCCCTGATTTCCTCCTGAACCTAAATTCACTCTCTGTCGTTTGAGCCTGATCTCCGCAGCGAAGATCAAGCTCGTTGGATTCATGGCTTTTTATAAATTAATGTTTTCAATGTTTCCGATGGAAACTTATGTTAATAAAAGCGAATCATTTCTCAATTTCCCGACTTTGTCAACTTTATGTGCAATGGGCTTCCATTGAAAATGAACAATACTACAATATTTTGAATAGTGCGGTTAATTTGTTCAAAAATGAACGTATCTAAAACCACACTGTTTAAAGAATTATTATAATTCATTCCAACCGAAATAGAAGGATAAGAAAAAGAAAAAGAAACCTTACTCTTCATAACTGAGATATATGCCGAGAGATAATAGAAAATTGTCTCTTTTAGAGAATGGGCGTGTCCGTTGATAGTCCGGTAAACTTATGTTCGATCCCTTTTTATGCCTCTGCTCTTTGAAGAAGAGAGACGTGTCTCTTGACCTACAGTAAAACCACTATGGCTGTGACCATTTAACTGTTCATATTCATCAAATAAAACCTTTTCTATTTTGTACCCCTTTTACATACTGCTTATCTATAGTACAATATGTGCATATTTTATCTCTTGGGACACGTTTGTGTATTTTTTTCAAAATTTTTTGAATGTCTATTGTGTATATATTAAATGTTTCTGTGTCTGTAAATAAGTTGATCTTGTATTCTCTTCCATTTATTCAGTATTAATATATCACGAATACATTATTGCTATTATTGGTTCTTGGTGAATGAGAACTCAACTTAATATCATTCCTACCATCAAGCAATCCCATACATACAGGTAAAAAGGATTTTAATATGAAACAAATATTTTTAAAAGTTTGAAAAGGGCCTTATTTAATGAAGAAATAATCCTTCATTGTAACCAAGACTATTAAAGATATTGCTAAATAGTATCGTTTCTCACGTGGCTAATATCAAAATAGTAACAATAGTGGTTATACAAGATGTTATTAGAAAGAGCCAGAAAAGAACACGATCCAAAGCATCACCAACTTCCGGCCAACTCAGGTTTAAATTTGAACAAATTTTACAACTGCAAACGTCATCCTGTTCCATTTCACAAGACAAAACTTTTTGCTTGGTTTTCTTTTCTCTTGTTGCTGGGGTTTGGTTTTCAGTATTTGACTGCGAATTTACCGTAGAAAAGATTTTCAACTGATTATCAGAATTTTTTTCATTAACTTTTTTCTTGTTTTTCATAAGCTTACATTTCTGACTAAGGGTCGTGTCTAATATAGGTTGCATATAATACACAGACAGTTTGACGTAGTGCGGTACAGCGTGTTGATTCTTCCGGAAACGAATGTTGAGGCTAATGGCTGCGACTGCCACGGACAACGCAGACAAAAACAAGTACCAATCAATGACAAGAGCCAAAATAGAAAGGTTGTTTGACGTGCGAGGTATGGTATCTGCAATAAAACTAAGGTAGACAGTGAATGATACCAAAAGCGTCACGCAGAGAGAGATCTTTTCGCCGGACTGACCCGGCAGAAGAAAAACGATAACGCTCAGTCCTGAAAGAAGGGCAACTGGAAATATAATATTAAGAATATAAAACAACGGACGGCGTTCTAAAACGAGCGTAAAATTCAAAGCACTGAGATTATCGTTTTCGATCTCATAGCGATCCGCAGAGGTCGTTACAAGTTTCCATTCACCATCTTTAACAAATTCCGTGGTTAATATATGATCAGAGCCTACCGACAAATTAACTTGATATTTATCGTACGTCCACGTAGCAAACCGGATATGACATATCTGTGTATCAAACGGATATTTGGTTATATCAAGGCTGCATTGAGTTTTAAATATGTCCCCCGGTTCCCAGTAGATAGTCCCATTGTTTTTAATTTCTACCAAGAAACTATCACTCCCAAACTTTTTATATTCTTTCACTGAGTTATCGACAACAATTTCTGGCAACCATATTTTCTCTTGTGGCACGGTGACAGACATGATTCCTTGGTATTCAGTGGTATTCCAGGAAATAAGATCATCTTGCCAGACAAATGAGAGCCAAGAATTTGTCGACAGGATTTCTTTCTTCTGGTCAAGTTTTACAATGCTTACCAAGTTGAAGTTCATTGTTACTTGTACTGTATGATGTAAACATTTCACTGGCCGGACTAATGTATTTACGTTAGCCAAAATGTTGTCAATAAGTTTCGCTTCTATGTTTCCTTCATAAGTATGCATGACAACCCCATCCCCGTTCACTGGATACGGAATCAAAACTAGAACAAGAAAAATACAGGATTTAAGACAATTTTCGTAGGACTCGAGTAACATTTTTATACATAATCTCATAATTCAAATGAAAAGGGTCAGAATTAGATACGTAGAACTGTTAACCAGAATCTGAATTAAAAGTAGTTTTCAAGTATCAAAATTATTATTTAGATTCTGATATAAAAAGTGTTAATAATAAACCGATCACACTCCTCTGGTGATGTCAACTATAGTTGTCCCCTTGATATACTACTTATATATATTAAAAGAATCCCCACCTTAACTGACTACATTTGTGCTATATTTGAATAAAGCTTCAAATTAAGATATTACCCTGTTTGTCCTTTGTTACAACTCCCAACGAGAGGCAATCAATCTTGAAAAGAAGTTCGAAACAATTGGAATTTTAGAATCAGATTTGAAAGAAAAATTGATAAGGGATAACATTAATCTGCGTTCTTTAAAAAGAACCACCAAAATCCTCAGGAAAGAAATTTTGTGACTTTTTTAACAGAGTTAAAGTTTTTAATATTTTCACATTCATTCAACAAGTCAGAAATTATTTATACACGCTCTTAGTAATCTCAATAGTTTTATGACTGTCTTAACTATCTATTACAAGAAAACTAACGGCAACTGTTAAACGTTTCCTATGTGTAATATCAACAACAGTAGCTTTGAATTGTATTACAACCCTCTACTTATGTGTGTTAGCAATTCAGAAATCCAAAAGAGAGTGTCTGTTAAAAACAACCGCAGACTTGTGGTTTAAAGATGGCGACAAGTATAATAAATGAGTTTGGATAATAACTATAAAAACTGCGGGTAATGTAAGTAAGCTGTGTGCCAAGCAACACAACGTTTAGTAATAATAACTTCAATAGATAAATAACAAATATCGGATAAGCAAACTTATTTGTTATAAATAGGCAAAAATCAAATGTCCCTTCAGTTTTATATGTTTATGATATTGTAATTTGTAATAATCTAAAGGATATATTGTGTGGAACTCAGAATGTGTTCGTAGAAATTATATTACAAAATGTATTTAATTGAATTAGAATTTAAATGTCTGTTTTTTATCTTCTGATGAAATAAAAAAAATCCAAGTTTTTCATACAATGTTCTCGTTCGTCGGATTTTTCTTGTTTTTATTGTAGTAAATCATGGATATTCATTGGACGCTCGGCATCTTTTTGTGCGTTTTCAGATCGTCTGGGAGAGGTGAAAGCCACGACTGTTAAATAAATAAATCAATACAATCAAAATTGTTATTCTTCAGCTTGGGAACTTAACTCAAGTAAGATAAACAAGAAATAACAGAACTTTGTATAATGTACATCAGAGATGGGTGGTTTAACCGAAAAACCGACTTTTTTTCGGTTTCATCTTCACACTGTGAAACAACATCAAAATTTTTTAAGAAACTGAAATCGTTCGGTTTAGTGCTATCACTACTGAGTGACCTTATCCAAGGAAACACTGCTAAAAAGACTTTCAGATTTTGCTCCTCAAAAATAAAGGGGAGGGGTCAAAGTTAAGTAACCTGAAAAAATCTGAAAGTTTTTAAATGACTCTTGCATTATGAAATTCATTCATTGATAAATGAACACTGAAAATTTAATTAAAATCGGATAATTCCATGATTTTTGGTAATTTTTTTCCAATCAAGGGTAGTAATTTGGTTTTGTAAAATACGTCTATGACGTCACAATTGTTGGCACCTAGTCTAAACACGTATGTCGCAAACAAGAACCAATACTTCCGTTAACTTTTTGGACTGTACGTTTACGAAGTTTTATATTTTCAATGTAAACTGGGGTTTTTTTTGTTTTGTTTTTTTAGATAGCTTTTTTATAACATCTATATTTCAATATATATATATGTTGCATTTTAAAAGCACAATTGTATATATGATAATACAAATAAGTCAAAGAATTACTCCCCAGCCACCATCAAATAATATTGAACTTCATTTAAAGAAACGCTCTTCTTCAAAATAAAAGTTAGACAAAATTCTTTTAAAAACGGAAAGATATTTTTAACAATTTAACGTTTTTTAAAACCATTTAGCTCGAAAGAGAACGAACGAAAAAAAAAGTCCTTTTTGCTTATGTTTTTTAATAGTTTGTAATTAATAAGTTCGTTTTTTCCAAAATTAAAAGTTTCACAAAATAACCTTACGTTAAAACATTATCAAAATTCCATACATATTGAAATAATTCTGAGACTATCTTCTATTAATGACACGTTACTCTTTTTTGCTTACTTAATAACTTTTGAAGGAATTTGCTTCTACGAGTCAGTGAAGAAATGAACATCTTCCTGATTGTAGTTTAAGGTTTCTTCTAATTCAATGTACAATTTCAAGAAAATTGACAAAGATTGGTCACTTTGATTTTGCGAAACAAAGTAACATGTAAAATTTAGACTCGAAAAAAATAATTTAAAACATTATTTTTCGCATTTTTGGCTATTCAAAGGAAAATACCGTTTTAACTCGCTATGAAAATAATTCAATGGATAAATTACATGCTTAAAAAGATTATTTTCTTTTCTTTCCAGTCATATAAATATTTTTAAGATTAGACCAGAAATACACGAGAAAGTGCGAGTTGAATTGACTTGGTTGGAAATTTGTCAATCTCAAACGAAATCAGATATCGAATGGAAATGTAATGATTACACAATAAAATCAATGGTTTCCTTAGAAAGCAAAAATACTAAATCAAAAACAGAAAAAACCTAATCGAAAATTGCAATATCAAGAAAAAATAAACCGAAACCGATACCGAAACGTAAATTGCCAAACCACCCAACTCTAATGTACATATTCTTACGTAAGTGCATGAATAATGTTTCCATTTTCTTCAATTTTATAACATTCAAAAGTAGATAAAAATGTATACAATAGTCGCAAATAGAATTTAATTTTCTAGTTTGTATGAAATCTTGTAATTTTTTTCTTCCAATGATTGAAATGTTGAATATTTGTCCAGAATATTTCAATGAGGAAATGGTTGATTGGTTGGTTTTGTTTTATGGAATATCAACCCTTGTTGGCTACTTAATGCCAAATCATATATATATATATATATATATATACTTACTAATCAATTATCTACCAGTATTCACGGTACCAGAAAAAAACAAAATGAAACTTTAGTAGAAGATTTTCGACTAGCGATTTAAATTAATTCTATATATATATATATATATATATATATATATATATATATATATATAATTTTTAGATAAATAGTTTGGAGGTAACATATTTTAAACGAGCTAGGGCTTATCTATTTGCACACAAGTAAAGGGTTTCAAATTTAGTAAATGATGAAAATTTTCTATTTGACCTATAGATAAGACTCTAAAAGGTACTACCACACTGGGTCAGAGTAGAGCTGGAAGTAATGGCAAAAAGGGGTACTTCATATTCCTCAAAGTTCGACCGGGACCTCACCATCAGATGCAATTTTGTTTCATATACAGGATATTCGTCGGGTGGGGTCTTACCCCTCTACAGAGATGCAGTCGGCGTTTTCTTCAGCCCCACCCTCGCTGAGGAAATGGCAATATTAATCTAAAAAAAATGATAAAAGAACGTACAAGTAAAACAAGGCAGACCCCCCACACACACACACACACACGTTATTACATGAATATATTTTCATTACATTAGGTGGTGAGGTCGAACAAACAGTGATATTGTAACAGTTTTGATAAGATGAATTTTAGAAGTATACAAATTATTATGCAGTGATTCAAATTATGAAAAACAAGCTTTGTGTTCTTTATTGAAAATAAAAAACTGTTTTGAAGTAACCGAATACTTTAGAATTCTATTGTTGCAGAACGATTACTCTGACAGTCGTGAATAATAAGTAAAGTTGGCGACCTTAGACGAGGGTAACCTGAATGCTCCCTTTTCAATAGCTATTACACCGAGGTGTAGAGGAGGGCGCTACTCTATTCCCTGGATTGCTTCATTTTTACCCTTGAAACGTACCTTATAATGCCGAGTGCTAAGCAAGGCGGTATCAAGAACCACTTTTTAAATCTTTGTTATGACTCGACCTGGGATTGAACTCCGGTCTCCCGGACCATTGGCGAACACTCTACTCCTAAGAGGATCAAAACGGGTCTGAATATTTTTTTGGGGGGGGAATACTTGATTGGCTTACAAATCTATGGGTGTGCATTTTGTCTATGTGGTTTTGATCCCTTTTTTTTTTCTAGAATGTTCTTGTGTTTGTTGATTAGTTTAAAAGTAGATCAAAGTAATTTTATTTTATGGGCGCGAATTTTGTGTATGTGGTTTGGATCCTTTTTTTTTCTAGAATGTTTTAATGTTTGTTGATTGGTTTAAATATGTGGGTGCTGTATATGAAATTTACGTTACAAGTTGTATATTACAGAACCAAGTAATACTATGTCGTCAGTGTAGGTATTTGCTATTAACTCTCAGAGTGAATTCCAGTCAAATATTATATGTTTATTGGAAGAGTCCATTGGATATCGAGAATAGGGAGGATCCCACAATAATTCACTGAGTTTTCTGGGATGACCTCTATCTTGCTAAAAGGTTTTGTAGTTTCTGAACTCTCATGTTGACTTGGAAAAGTACCTATAGGATACAAATTTCTTTAATTTTAGATACATCAACTCAGAACACGAAGATAGGAAGATTCCAGAAAAAAAATTTCACTTACTTAGAATTTATACTCATATTTTTAAACCAATCAGCGAAGGACACATAGAATAGAATATTCTAGAAAAAGGGGATCAAAAGCTAATTTGGAGAAAAATTTGTCACGGAAATAAAAATAGTTAGGTTACAAAATAAATAAGTAATTTCTGTGAATCTGCGTCCGCGCATTTGAACTTTATTTGACCTGTAATAAACTTAAAATAAATTACTTTGATCCACTTTTATTTTACCCAAAAGTATAAATAGCGAAGTTCTTTTAGTTCAAAACAGAGAGAGACCGACAGATCCGCAGACAGGCACATCGGAACGATAGATTGACGCCAGAATACCCGTTAATATACGCTACGGTTAGAAGAGGGACCGAAAAATTCATACATACCAGGAAACACGCATATCTTCTCATTTTAATTTGGATATACTCATGCAAATACACACATTCAATTTGAGAACATTTGTGTTTTACACACTCACACATATGAACACCTTTTGTATAATTATTGCCATTGTCGAGTTGATAATATGTAAAATTGTTCATTTTTTTATGCTATTGTTTTTTTGTTAAATTTCTCGTGTCTACGTTGCTTGTGCAAATTTGTGTGGTATTATTGTGGAACTAACATCCGAAGTTTGACTTTTCGCTGAACCTCGGGAATTACTATTCCTCCACATACCGCAGTCTTACTTCGAGTGAGGCTAGTTGGAAGTAAATGAACTTTTTGGTATGTCTACTTTTGATATTGTCAGATTGTAAAGTGGGCCGAGGGCAGTAACCAAATTTGTTACATCCGTCTCTGTGCAATTGAAAACTTGATAAGGAGAGTATTGCTATATAAGCTAACCCTGACTTACATCCCTTACTTTGTAGCTCTCCTATCTAGAAAAGCAGTTTATGCAAAAATGGCCCATCAATAGACATCTCATGTACAATTCCTTTGTCGTTCTTGCTTATACTAACGGAACACTTAACGTAACATGGTGACAGACAGTTGCCGAACTTCACCTTTGATGTTTACGGCTGCTATTCCGGCTTGATACTTAAGTACGATACATTTTGTCGGTTATTATTGAATGTTTTTGTGAAGTAGTGTGCTTATCTCCACGAGTGCGGTTGTTCACATCGGACTTTTATTACCTCAACTCTTGTCAATTTCACCGTGTTGCGATGAAGTAACCACCCCTGTGTTTCGGGTTTATACGTCAAAGCTCCAAAACGTTTGTTTTTTTGGACTTTAAACAAAATTGAGACTTGAGAATTGTTTCGCAAAGGATGGGCGAACTATTTCCCTTTTGATTGAAGTGCGTAAGAGGCCCGAAAAAATCCAAGTGGTCATGTTTGAGAACTGTCTGGGCGATGATACTGTGAAAATCTATCAAGGAATTAAATTTGCGACAGCCAGGAAATTTTGGATGCTCTGGAAGAGTATGTGTTGGTGTTGTTGCAGCGATGATAAATACCTCAGCCCTGCAAACGTTTATAGATAATGTGATTGCCAACAAACTAGTTAAGGATGACAAAGACAAGAGGGTAAGGTTAAGATTCCAGGCTTTTATTGGGCGAATCGTACACAAAAAGTTTGCGTGTGTGAAGAATCACTGTGGCTGCATAGTGTCCGTGTAGTCTCAGCGGTGTTGAGACTCGACTGTCAAAAATTTCTTAGCGATAGCGAGTTTAGAAGATCAGGATAGAGTCTTAGCGTTCTGTGCAAGTCATAGGTATAACTGTGTAGTCCGGGATCTGGAGACGGTCGGAGAGGCATCAGGTTACGTAGACCGAATGATTGATGTCCCGGTTTATTCAGTCGTTAGTTAACCCAGGATGTATGACGACTTGACCTCGGAGTACTGACGATAGTCCGAGCAGTGTCGTTTGCTCGTGGACTAGTCCTTAGCACAGAGTGTTCGTGGCGTCTGGCTGGTTGCTGCATCATCATCCCGTGGTACTTGCAAAAATCCTTCAAAAGGATCGAAGCTATGAAGCAAGACTAATATACCTGAAAAGGGCTGTTAGGGTGACTTTTCGTATTTTAGCTTAGAAAAAGGCTGTGTATTTTAGCCTTGAAAAAGGCTGCGTATTTTAGCCTTGAAAAAGGCTGTTGTTGTTTTGAGAGTGCTGTTGTGATTGATCAAATCATGCCATGAGCTGGTGCTTAGACCACGGCTGTGATTGGTTGGATCCTGCGTTGGCTGCAGGTTGGCAGAAGAGGCGTTTGGTTGGGTGTACTGGTACCCGTGGAAAAGAGTTCGTGCAACTCCCTTCGCCTCTAAGGGAAAAAAAACCGTCACATACTGAAGTTGGTGATCAGTGACTGCTTTTATGTAGCAGAGAAGGGTAGCGTATCGGATGGTCTACCACGTGCGTGAGTGGTGAAAATTTTGTGTTGTTGAAACAGGAAACCTCTCTTTTGATATGAGTAATAAGGAAATACTCGAGTTCAAATCCTGGACGAGGCTGATTGCATTTCACATAGCACTAATACCCTTGGGAAAGGTATGAATCCAATTATTCTGCCTCCAGCTATGGGTAAATAGTTGGGCAGACTGGGTTCTTCAGCCTTCGTGAGGCAACTAGTCAAGGAGAAGGAAAACTCTGAATTCAAACCTGTAAAACTCCGCTTAAAAATTGACCTTGTGTCATATCCTGCCCGAGCGGAGGGGTTGGTAAATATGGTAATAAGGAAATACATTATTAGACTGATGGGAGAAGTTTACAAATGCAACCTGTTTTTCTCTGTAGTTAGAAACTATCCTCGAATTAACTTATCTCAAAAATAGCTTCCGTGTGGGAAACGGAAAACTCTATTTGCTGACGAACGGGTGATGCTATTGTTAATAACGGGGTTCGACGTTTCCGGTAGTGATGAAAAATTCCGTTAGCTGACGTCAGAGAAGACTGTGTTTTCTCAACGGAGTTTTTAGATTTGAGTAGCTGGAGGGGGGGATACCATAATGTCAGTCATGAGATCTATTTACATTTTTGGTTTCGAGGACGGGAAATCTTTTGTCAGTTTTTAGTAGTTTTCGGAGTCTGTCGGAGACTTGTAATTTCTGGGATAAGTGTCGCGATTCTTTTATGAGGTACTAAATTGTCACCGGTGTGAAGAATCAGGATACAAAACAAGACCAACCGAAAATCCAAGGCTTCAATCTTCAGACAACAATAGGGTCATTTCATGCCAATTTAACCAATCAATGTAACCCCACCCACCCCCAAAAAATGTTTGTTTATTTTCATATATGTTATAGATCTTATAGTCATTAGAAAATCCTGAAAATTTTAAGTGAAAATTCCCAACCGTCTTCAAAATATCGCAAGTTGAAATTTTGCTGAATCAGCATTTTCCACCGACGGACATTTCCATTCTCGAACTCTCCGATCTCACAGAAATCTTTATATCTTGTGATCCACTCGCCAAAAAGTTAATGAAATTTGATGACCCGACTGATTTTTAGAAAAGGAATCCAAATATTTTTGTATAATTTTACGGGGAGTAACCAAAAAGTTAATATTGGCAGTTTTCTGGTGAAAAATGAAAATTTTTAGGTAGCTGACCAAAAAATTGTGAAATATCATCTTCAGCCCCTTAAAGTAGTAAAAGGTGCCACAACATTTGAAAACTAGAGAATTTCGGGAATAAATCCCAATAGGTTTCATTAACTGCCCCTCAAAGCTACCAATTCTAGACCTATTAAAAGTTTTCTAATCAAAAATTCTGATTCGCAATCATAATCTAATATTGACTCATTCTGCTAAAGAGAATGATACAAACAAGTACGGGTGCTAGTTGATAGATGACAGTTAGAGTTAAGTTCAACAACCGTGCAAAATTTGAAATGGTTTTGCACGTCATCACTCTCATCGGGCATCAGATTACAAGCAAAAGCATTGAGATAGACCCAGAACAAGGGTATACCATTCGAAACCTGCCTACTCCCGAACATGTGGAATGACCGCGTGTAAATTCCTGGATAGGCTTGGTCATCTGTGTGGGTTAGTTCATTCTCAACTTGACCGCTATCATCAAGCCCTTTCAGGGACTCACAAAAAAAGATACTACGTAGACGGGGTCAGAATCCCATTGTATTCAACTCAGTGAAATACCTAATTTCAAGTGTAAGTAAAGTAAAGTTGGCAACTGTAGTCAAGGGCTACCCGAAAGCTCCCTTTTCAATAGCTACTACACCGAGGTGTAGGGGAGGGCGCTACCCCTTTCCCTGGATTGCTCCACTTTACCCTTGAAGCGTACCTTATAATGCTGAGTGCTAAGCAAGGCGGCATCAAGTACCACTTTTTGAGTCTTTTGTATGACTCGACCTGGGATTGAACCCCGGTCTTCCGGGCTATTGGCGAACACTACCACTAAGCCAATGGGCCGGTCAATTTCAAGTGTACTAGTCCTCAAATATTACAGGAGGAACAGATACTGGGAAATAATGCCTGTGAATGAGGCTTGGGAGCTGCTCTGATACAAAAGCAGAGATCTGTGGTATATACAAGTCATTCACTGCCAGAAACAGAACGGCGATATATACAAAAAACGAAAGAG
Organism: Sepioteuthis lessoniana; assembly: GCA_963585895.1. Taxonomy (NCBI): domain Eukaryota; kingdom Metazoa; phylum Mollusca; class Cephalopoda; order Myopsida; family Loliginidae; genus Sepioteuthis; species Sepioteuthis lessoniana. Next base: position 33,491,036 of record OY757932.1, read on the forward strand.
ATGTTGGCAACAGTTTATGATCTGGAGATGAGGTACTAAATCACTACACGAATAGAATACACGTAAAGGTTCTGACAAACCACTTGTATCAGGTTTTGCAAAGCCATTGCCAGGAAAATCCCAAAGACAACAAAACTTCCTGATACAGACACAGCAATACAATTTTTCATAGTTGATCAAACCAAGAAAATAGATTCCGCGGGCGAATGGCTTATTTCATACACCAACCAATGGGCCAGTAAATGAAGAACTGTTGGTAGTAAATAACTTGACGCTGCATCCAATATAAAACTATAGACTGGCAGAGATCCGCTGTAATACAATGGAAAATCCCTCTAGGAGAACACTTGCTCGAGTCATGGCCAGATGGTGGCCTGATTATTAAAAGCTATTTCCGAATTCTCTGAAACTTTTTTTTTTTATAGGAATAAACTCTAAGCCCAGAATGCCATCTCGGCATCAAAATCTGCCTTCGAAGAGCGAGAGATTTAATCTTCTGGTCTGGTATGTCCACAAAAATTCGACAAAACGGGGAAACCTGTGCCATCTGCACAACCTATGTTGATCAACAGCAACCAGAACCCCAGATTATGACACCTGTACCAAGAAGGCCATGGTAACATGTGGCAGATCTTTGATGAGAGAGAAAAGAGCATCTGACCACGATGTATAGGTACAGCAATTTCTTTGAAATTGAAAAGACCAGCACGCCAACCCCAGAGTTTGTAACTGAGAACATGAAAACTTACCATGCAAACTATGGTATTCCAGACAGACTCCCCTCTGATAATGGACCTCAGTTCTCGTCGTATGCATTCAAGAATTTAGTTAAAAAGTGGCTGTTCAGATTTGTGATATGCTCACTAAGAAACCGTTAAGCCAATGTAAAAGTTGTCAAACATCTAACTGGGTGGTTCAATACCAGCCCAGCACAGAGACATTGTATTAGGCGAACAAGGTCGGTAATTCCATCTACAGAAGCAAACTAACACCCCATTTACCATACTCTGCTAAAGAAGTACGGAGGAAGCAAGATAGGAGGTTGAAGCAACACATGGGCAGAAAATTAAAAATTTCAACAGAGGTGACATTGTCCGTGTCCAGCCATCCAAACCTCATACCAGAGAGTGGGTAGAGGCTTCAGTCACAAAGTGACAAACTGGCCGATCCTATGAGATAGAGTCTGAGAACAGACAAAGATACTGACGCAACAGACTGTTCCTACATCAAACTACCAAATTCATGCACTTATTTCCAGAACTGCGACCGCCTGCATCGGTAGTGGTGTATGAAAAGTTTTGCGCGAAGGACATCACACTACTAGCAAACAAAAACAGTAATGAGAGTGAAACAGAGCTCAAAAAAGACCAACAAGCAACAGATCCTTGCAAACAGGCTCGGGGCGCGTCATACACAATCCAGCCTGATAAAGAAGTGAATAAAAGAAAACATTTTCCTTTCTACACTTGTTCAGAAAAACTCTTCCCCACTAAATACACATAACATTAGATGACCTTACAATTAATAAAGATAGACACTTTTCCACCTTCTCAAAAAAAGTGTGACGAAAATATTACATGAATAAAATAAATCTCACTCCGAGTTGGTAGATGTTACCTATACAAACTACTTCTAACTTGTCCCTTATTGTGTCCCCTACTGAGTAGATTATATAAGCTACCCTGATATGCCTCTTATTGTTTTCCTTACTGTGTAGCTTATATAAGCTACCCCTAACTTATGTCCATTATTGTGTTTCCTACCGTGTAAGTAATATAAGCTACTCCGACTTACATTCCTTAGTGTGTCTCCTATTGTGCAACTTAAATAAGCTACCCCTGACTTATATCCCGAATTCTGTTCCCTGCTGTGTAACTCTCCTATCAAAGGAAGCACCAGTTCCTATAAGGATACCTAGCAATAAACATGTCTCATACACTGCTCCATTGTCGTCCTTGTTTATATGAACAGTACACTTAACATAAAAGTGTGATTGTTTTTCAATTGGTATTGTGTATACGATACGTGTATTCATGCATATTTTTTATCCTCTCACGTTAGCCAACCCGGCCTCTGGGTCCACAGGTCCTAGTTCCTCGCTTGGCATACACCTTTCTCTTACCGTCACCTTCCCCCGACTTCTGTAGACTGTCTTTTTTTGTTGACTGCCTTCTTCTGTTGACTGCTCTGGGACCTTGCCTTCCTTCGTATTCTTCCGGTCTCCTAGGAAATCTCGTGCGCAAGCCCTTTGTGTGGGTTTCGCGCCAAAACAGACAAAGGAATCCTCTGACTGGCACTCACCCAAACCCACAGAAACGAATGTACTCACATCGTGCCACACGTGCACACTTAAATGACTGCAAAACCTATATCTCCACTGAAAATATGGAAGCCCATGTACACCGAGACAATAAATCGTGACCAATGACAGACAAGAAACTCTACACTTACAGTGAACAAACAGCAACTGACGAATCCGTATGTGACGTTACTACTATTGAAGGCGAGGGTGTTGGAGCGGATTTCTATTATATTCTTCCTCACTACCTATTGTCTGTTTTCGAATTCAGTGGGTAAAAATCCCGACTCTGTCTTTTGGGCCAGAAATAACTCTATAGGCAGAATAACTCTATTCCCCCCTCCTTCTGGAACAGGACCGACTTTTACATCCATCGCTGGGGTCTTGATTTCCCTAGAATCTTCTCGACAATTTCTCAACTTTCAAGAAACAAGAGACAAAGTACTTGTTAACTCAGATTTTGACAATGAAAGTATCATCGAGCTATAAGATATACCAGCTTTTTATGGTCAGTATCCTGAACAGCAGCGGACAGACCGTGATCTGGAAGCTCAGCAACTTCAACGTACAACACGAAGTGAGAGACAAGTTATCATTCCCTAAAGATACAAGTAATGGCCTTCCGAACTACTTCAGACATACAGCTGAACTTTTCTCCAACTTGTTTTCTTGTTTTTCCTTTTTCTTCACTTCTGTTGTAATGGGGGATGTGATAGTAACATTAAGGTTCTAAGTGGCCCCTTTTAGTTTTAGTTTGTTATAAACGACAACTGAGATAGTCAGTAAAGATGCTCTGAAATGTACACACATGTACTTTTCAGCAATCAGCACTTCCTACGAGGTATGTAAACCCATTTTATTGCATGTTTTCATTTTGTGTAAATTCCCACTATCTCAACTTCCTAAACCAGCTCATGACCATCCGATCGTCTAGTAGTTTCTCTCATCTCCGGCCAGGAGCATTTCACATTGCTTTACAAACACACAAGACACAACATACATAACCGAGAGGGTGGAAGAAAAGAAGAATAAACATTTTGTGTAAATTGTAGTTTCTTCATGTAACCACATGGGTGAAATTGAAGCTTCGAGTTTTTTTTATCAATGCATAGTTTTTTCTAATGCCATTTTTTAAATCTTCTACTTGAAGTTCCTTTTGCACTTTTGGTTATATTGTTCCAGCGCTTTAAACCTCTCGTCGAGCACGCAGTTGGTTTCGTCTTTGTTCTTTGTTCTCTGAAAATCACATTGAGCTGCCTACTGCGTTGTCGGGAAATAAATTCGCCTAACGTTCAGGTTTATTATTATTAATCTGACCAATCTTTTGGATGATGTTCTTTGGTGCCAAGTGAGCCGCTCTGAAATTCTGGTTAGAATTCTTGGATTCTTCAAATTGTAGCGTTACAACCCCAAATAGAAGGTTTGTAACATTAAACGGCACAAATAGAAGTTTGTAACACTACCCAAATGGAGGTTTGTACTACTACTACTACTACATTGATGTTTGCCCCTCTACGGTTCTAACAGGTATATGAGTGTAGTACTACGCCTCAAGTGTCAATCAGACCCCCGTCGTAACCTCGCCGTGAGAAAAAGTGACGAATACACCAAAACACTGTTTTGGTTCGCTCATACAAAAGTTAATTCGCTACTACTCTAATAGTCATCGAGAAGAGATAAACAGCGTATGAAAAATGAGTCGACCGCTTTAACTATACTGAGAGAAATAAAACGTCGTAAAAAGAGAGAGAACAGAAACAGACCTTGAATTAACTTTCTCGCTTTTTGTTGTAGTTCTAACACGTGCTTGCTCGCGGGTTCCGTTTTCACAACTTCGCAGTGGGTGTGAGACCCCTTCGCTGGAGTTCATACAAAACGGGCGCCGTAATTTTCGGCCGTCTTCTCAACGTCGAGGCTTGTGTTCAACTGTCGTCTTTTGATCATTGCGTCTCCTACCCAACTGACTCATTTCCTGTTTTCTATCCCATGTTTCTAATTACACTCCATCCGTTTGAGTTTTTTGAGTGAATCAGAACTTGCTGCCGACTTGTGGCTCATACATTTCTATTTTTAACCAGGGCGTCCACTGCTATCTCGGCCTCGACCTTCCTATTCGTTCCTGTCTTATATATATATATATATATATATATATATATATATATATCTGTTTGCCTCGATTCTCTTTCTTATATGTTCCTTTTTTTCTACCGTCCTGTGGTCGACTATTAAAACAATCAACCGAAGTCCCCGGCATTTACACCTAAAGATCAAGACCGCTGATGGTCTACCAACCCATGCTGCATCACTGTACCGCACACAACCCAGCTGGCCGGCCAAGAACAAATTTACACTCGTTCGCCTCTTGATTCATATCTGGTGGAAGAACAGAGCTGTATCTTATATCACAAAAATTCGTCCATTCAATGTCAGGCCGCTTCTTATCATCGATTGAAAGACCTAAAATATTACATTCTAAGGTACCTGTTTCTCCAGTAAGGAGCAGAATTTCATCTACCTGGTAGCAAGGGTCTTTTTTCTTCTTTTGTCTAAATGTCATTTCGCATAGTTAACAGAATAAGGATATCCCTTCCGCTCTGTTTGGTTGTCCTAATTCATCATCTTTGCATATACTGTAAAGTTATCGAGACGAACCACTTGTCTCGATAACTTTACAGTATATGCAAAGATTATTTTTGCCAAATATTTCTTTTTTTTATTTCTTTTTGTAATTTGTTTTAAGTTCGTGTTGGTGTGTGATACTATTTTTCTCCATATGGTAATATTTTTCTATCATCTTAGAAAAATGGAGGAAAATATTTCCTAATAGTCTGGTTGGCTAAATGTCGACCAATCAGATTGGCAACCGCTTTATTTCGAAACAAAAGAACGGTGAAAGGAGGATGTTTATGTAAAGAGGTGTGGGTGCCTTAAGCTGTTTATGTGGTTCCTAGTTTATTTTCAACTGCACTCACGAATTTTTACCTTATTTAAAAGGGTAGTTTCTCATTTTGGCAAAGCAGTGTAGTTCCTGTTTTTTAAACTTCATTCGCTAATTTTTGTTCCTGCTTAGAAGATTAGTTTCTCTTTTTCATCAGGAAATGTTTCTGAAATTGTAATTTCGCCATATTAGGTTGAAGGAATGGGTATTCCTTTCGTTTTGAAAAAAGTTGACATTTTACGCAAGTTCCTGAGATTGGGGAGTATAGAATTAAAATTTTGCATCAACTAGCCACTTATTGCAGAAACTAAGTTTGATTAGTACTGTTATACAACAGAAATCTCTTCTGATTTACAAATACATTTCAAACCCAATCACCCACAAAATGAATAAATAAAAACACCCAGGAAGAAAATCCAACGAACATACATTTCAGTCAAAAAATGTAACATTAACGGGATGTTGTCTGAACGATAGCTTATAACAAAAGGAATAAAATACGTCACTGCGCAGGTAGGCTCTGCGCATCCATCCGATTGAAATGTAAAAATAAACTCACAATTAAAAAAAGTCCTTTTTTTCAACGAATCATAAATTTTACCTCAAAAGTTTCTCGGAGCCGATTCGACCCAAATGGCTATAAAACGGTCAACAAAAGATCAAAAACGAGCAGTCGACATCGGGAACTGCTATCAGAGAGAATCGTCACGTGTCACATTTCGGACAAGATCAGAGACCGCTGATACTTTACCAACCCACATTGTAATCAACACACCGCACACAACCAAGTCCTTGGCGTTTACACCTCAAGATCAAGACCACTGATGGCCCACCAACCAATGTTACATCATAGTACCGCACACAACCCAGCTGGCCGGCCAAGAACAAATTTAACCCTGTTCACCACGTGATCCTTATCTGGTGGAAGAAGAGAGCTGTATCATTTTTAATCTTCTGACTTTTATTTATTTTAAATAAACGAATTTAAATCCAGTCCTCTCTTCTGTTGTCTCTTGCAACCATACGCTTGTCTATAACAGTAACCCTTTTGAACCCTCTCGTCCGTTGTCCTTTACAATCATACACTTGTCTATAACAGTACCCTTTTGAATCCTCTCGTCTGTTGCCTCTTGCAACGAGACGCTTGTCTATAGTAGTAACCCTTTTGTTACTCATTTTTATGCATTTTTCTTTTCGTTACTCATCACAAGGAATTAATGTGAAATTCCTTTTTTTGCACTCATTGCATAGAATATATTCTTTTAATTTAGTTAGCCCTTTCTTTTAATATAT